>CM012439.1:27229617-27894617 GCA_003999625.1 Oryzias javanicus
CGTGATAAAATACTTTTGGTAACATTTTTGATGAGGTGCTGCAAAACACGCAATATAATATTGACAAAGATTGTTAATACATTTGGTAAGTCTGTGTGTAGTTTATTAATATGGCCTTTGGAGACAATGGTCTCACTGTAGATGTTGATAATTCTTACTATGTTAATAAACCCTGTTTGGCTTATTAGGCTAATACATGTATTACTAACACCTTATAAACACATCAATCATGGTTTTTAATGCATTGGTAACACTTTAGATGAGGTGCTGCAAATCACTAAATGTAACGTTGACAAAGATTGTTAACACATTTGTTAAGCTTGTTAGCAGTTTATTGATATAGCCTTCATAAACAATTGTCTAATTTTAGATGATAATAAATCTTACTAAGTATGTTAATAAACTGTATTTGGCTTATTATGCTTATAAAGGTCTTAAAAACATCCTATAAGCACATGAATAATGTTTGTTAATGTGCTAATAAAGCTTGTCAAGGAATCTTATTATAAAGTGTTACCATAGTTTTTGGTTGATAAACTGGGAAATATACCAAAGCAAGCTTTCTTTGGAAGCTCAGATCTTGTACAATAAACTATAGCCTAATATAGAAGGCAGTCAGCTGCTGAGACTGTGGGATTAAATCCTTAGCATAACAACATTTTTTCATTTTACCATTTTTTTACTGACGTATTAACAGAATTATTTTTTATTTTTAAATCTATTTTTATTTTAAAACTTGCGTTGAAACCAGTATTTTTCATGGCTAAAACGCTGGTTTTTACAGCAGTTTTCCAGGGGATTATTGACCCGTTTGGCTTGCAATACACCCTGAACACTTTGACACCTAAGGAACAATTTAGAGACACTAAATAACTCATGAAGCAAGTTCACTGAGAGAGGAAGCCTGAGTTCCAGGAGAAAACGCCCCTCGTGCACAGGAAAAACATACAAACTCATCACAGCCTGGTTTCAATGGAGACTGAGAGTGCAAACAACAAAACCCCCATGCAGCCCCTGATCTTAAAATAATTGATTATATGTGTCATTATTTTTAATGCATTTAATATATTTACTATGCATCTTTGTTACTAGATTCAAAACTTACGTGTCTCTGAGAAGCACTTTGAGTTGCCGTATATGGACGGTGCAGTCTTGCCTTGTCCCGTCATCGCTTCGAAAACGTAAAATCATTTCATGTAGATGTACTGTCTATGGAGAGAAAGTGGACTCATCCAATTTGAGTGCGTAATTCTTGATGTGTAACTCATACAATAGATTTAGTGTGTAACTTTCTGTATTCAATCACATGTACAAAAATTACAATAAATAAAACAAAATACAAATTGCACCATCGCAACCTAAAATTACAACAGGTTAAAACTAAGCACAACATTTTTTCAATAGCCTGCACCAATCGCCTGATATATACACACTAGACCGCATTTATGCACACATTTTTTTTTTTTAATTTATTTATTTTAATTTTAATTATTTTAATAGGTTAATATGTGTATATAATATGTGTATTGTATAGTATATTATTGTAGTGTATAGTATTGTATGGTTTTGTATTGTATTGTACTGTATTGTATTGTGCTGTATAGTATTGTGTTGTATAGTTTTGTATAGTATTGTATAGTATATAGTTATTGTAGATAGGTGTGTATTACTCATATGTATATTTATGTTCATAAGAATATGTGCGTTTGTAAATGTTTTAGATATTTGGTGCCATGACAGATAAATTTATCCCCCTGGGATATTAATAAAGTTCAATTCAATTCAAATCTGATTCGACTCTTTTCACATCTTCACTGCCCAATCCAAATTCTTCCCTCCTCCCTACCCTTACATTAGAAGGGACATTTGTAGTGGAATTGGTGTTGAAAATAATTTTTTAAGATCCCACCCTCCAATCAGAGGAATGCAGACCCCTCCCTCCCGCAGAAGAATGGCGCTTTTCTTCATGTGAGTTTGTTCTGAAGCACAGGAATTTACATTTAAATCTAAGTAATGACTTTTTGTTTTACCTTTGACCTAATACTTGCTGACCAGCAATTATGGGTGACATCATTGAACAAATGTGACGTCAGAATTCTAAGACACTTTTTTTCACAACTCCCCATTTGGAGGGCTAAATATAGAGGTAGGGAGAAGGCAAGAATTCGGATTGGCCTCAAGATTCATGTGTCAGTGATGCGTTTAAATGCTGCCACAAAGTTGGGTCATCAGAGTTTTCTTATCAGCTGCTTTGAACATAGATTGTGGATATTAACTGGTGAAAGCTTGCAATTTTCTTTATTTTCTTTATTTATTAACAGATAAACCCAATGATTAATATAAAAAAGTGTAAATATCTGTCTTTAAATAATCACTCCCATTTTTAAATCATCAAATATACTTTAGTGTTCAGTGTTTCAAAACAAGCACATTAACATTTTTTATATCAATAATCAGGCTTATTTATGAAAGTTAGTTATTTTATTTATTATTATGTTTATTTATATTTTATTTATTTTATGTTATTCATTTATTTGAAAGTGGGAAAATGTAAAGTTTCACTAGATACTATTCACAATATATTCAATTTAATTTAATTTATATGGCCCAATATCACAAACACAATTGTCTCACTGGGCTTCATAAATCTAAATTCAGAGCGGCTGATGAAACTCTGATGACCCAGCATTCTAGCAGCATTCAAACGCATCATTTACACACAAATCTTGGAGACGTTAAGAGTCTCAAATCAGATTTGTGCATAAATGTGGTTTTGTGTGTGTATATCAGGCGATTTGTATGCACATTTTAATGATTTGTATGTGTTGTTAATTGCGCATATGTAAATTGTTTTTGTAATTTTTGTAAATGTGAATAGTGCATAAAGTTATGCACAGAATGTATTATATGAGTTACAAATCAAGAATTATGTTCACACAAATAGGCAGATGCAAATTACAAATGAAGAATCATGCATGCACAAATCAAATTAGGCTATTTTCTCTCCATACTTTTCAGTTTGGACATTACACTTGAATTTTTAAATATTTGACAATTAAAAAAAAAACATGCAGAATTAGTGTAGTTTATGGGACATATGTGATGACCTTGTTGCTATTTTAATTTAGTCTCAAGAACTTACCTGCATCTGTCCAGATGTGTTCACTCCACCAGTGTTTGCTTCCAGAGTCTCTAGGTTTTATTCAACAAGAAGTTTTGTTTGGAACAATTGTGAAATGCTGGAAACACTGATGTGAGGCAGTACAAACTGAGCATGACAAGCTGGACGTATGGAGCATTTCTCTTTGTCTCATTTCACCGCCATCATCCATCACACTGCCTGAGTCCTGCCTGCTGTCTGGAATGAGTGATGGGACATGCTGATCCCATCCTCTGTATCCCTCCTGCTCTGATTGTTGGGAACAAATTTTGACATGAGGCTATGAAATGATTCTGCATTAACCATGTTGCATGTGTACAACAGGCATTTTGATCGTTTTCTTTTTTTTCAAAATTTCAGCCTCATTAGACATTTTTTATATGTTCTTTTAAGGCATTTATTAAGACAGAATCACTTTTGTGCTTTAGTACCTATGTTTGCTTTTTCATTTTGGATTCTCATTTATTGTTCATTTGTTGTTTTGTTTATCTCTGGATCAACTGTCAGATGATCACATGTTCAGATGCTCAGTCGGAACTTTTTAAGTATTTTTAACAATACAAGAAATACATAAGTATGTGGCAACAAACACCAGAAAACCTCACTTCTTGACAAAATATTACAAAAATTTCATGTTGTAGTGTTTCTTGACTACAAAGGTAACACACTTTAAAGGATGAATGATCCTGATACCTGTCCACAAGCTCCACCCCAGTCTTGGCTCCTGGGTGGAGCTCCTGGTTGACCAAAGTTAAAGTGAGAAACACTAAGTGTATGGCCTCATAAACCCTTGTCAACCAGCCAGTGGTGGACTTAGCAGTTTGGAGGCTTCAGGCGAATAATAACATGGGACCCCCTGCTGCGGTTGTATTAATTATCTTTTTAAAAATCCTTACCAAAATTAACATATTGAATAACTTCCTTAATAGTCAACTTTTAGGCAGAATCAGTGTCAAGAATCTTGATAAGCACTCAAAAGCTAAAATCACATTCAATTGATAAAGAAATATATTTTGTATCCATTATTTATTGTACATTTGTTGAATGTACTCATTTGTTAATCCCTCATAGGAACTAGTGACAGTCTTCTGTCTTTTAATTTGTTATGTTTTATTAGAGAAGGCAAAAGAAAGAAGAAAAACCCTTGAATGATGAAACAAAACAGTAGTCTACCCACACGCAGTGGCATCAATAGTAACAAAAAAATTCAAAGTTACCATTTTCTGCCCCTCCCCTTGCCCTTCCCTCCTTTTCTCACTCTTAATTTCTTTTTCTTCGTTTGGAATTTCTTTGATTCTGTTCTTATTCTTATTTTGTCTTTCTTCTAGCACTTTCAAAAATTTGGTAACAAATGTCTTGCTTTTTATTTTTCTTTGCCTTTTTCTTTACTTTACTTTTCTTTTTTTTTTCTTACAGCCACTCACAAAACTATGTTTTATTCTACAGCTTTTCTTTTTAAATCTCTTCAAATCATCATTTAATCTCTGCCAGTAGATAGAGTCATGGCTTTCTAGCCCCAAAAGTAATCTAAAAACTTGACATAAAACAGCCCAAAAATATGAATCAGTGATTAATTAGCAGTAAATAATCATCCATTTCTTTAACTTCCTGATTTGATCGAAAGTCCAACTTTGACACATTTTTAAAAGGATATTATGGTACCAGTCCACCATGACCAATTTGCTTTTTGAGACTATACTAAACTTTTTTTGTTTTTTTCTTACATTTACAGTTGTCCATGTGCCTTGTGATTTTTTTATAATGGAAAAAGAGGCTGAACAGAGGTTGAAAACACTGTCATATCTGGCAGCAGAGCTGCTGGGATCACTCAGTAATTCCAATACTTTTGCTTGGATTAAGTCATTTTTCAAGGAGTCTTTCCTCCACATCCAAAAGAGCTCGACGAGATAGTATGAGAACCTAAATGACACCTGAAAAGCCTCCTGGTGCAGCTTCATCCGCAGCTGTAACCCAGAGGAGAGAGAGAAAAAGTCCAGACACTTTAGTAACCTAAATGTGCCAAGACTAAAAGTAAAAAGTTATTTTATTGGAAAGATGTAAAGAAGGCAGAAAATATGCAGGGAAGGCTTGCTTTAGGTTTTCTTTAGGTTTTAATTGAAAAATTAACGAATTAAATGAAGTTAAGTTAATTAAAATTTAAAACTTTATTTTTCAATCAGATTATTCTTCTCGTGAAAACTTGAAAACCAGAAACATTTTGCAGCTGCTCACACCCATCTTTATTATTTAATGTCACCAGATCCTTTGTTTTCTGCTGGATTGAACATATAGAGAGAATGAAATAGGATCAAGCGTAATATCATCAAGACCAAATAGACCGTTTTTGATTGTGTGTCAGAAGGAGGAGGAATGTTTTTGACAAAACAAAGACAGGCTGATGTATAGATGTGGACTGGGAGTGAAGGAGTTATTGATTAAGTGAATGATTCTTTCCTCAGCTTTTTCCTGCTTTGTTCTGCTGCAGAAACACCTCACTGATGTGTGGGATTTATCTGAACCTTTGAGCTAAGAAGATGTAAAGGTGTCTGTTTTGGATAGATTTTTTTTCTTGTTTTTAACAAGTTCTTTAAGCATTTTTTATCATGATGGAGGACATATATGAAGAAAATCAACGGTAAAATTGTACTTCTGAGTATTTTTTTTTGTTGAAATTGTTGTAATTCAGGAGCAGATGTTTGAAACGGAGCATGTTTGTGACAGAGCAAATACATCAGTTTGACCGTCTGCTTCCTTCTCCTATCTATTCTGATGCATCCACTTATAAACGACATTCATGTCTTTGATTTTGCTCAGGACTGGACGTCTGAACGCTCCAATATTGCTCGCCATTGCATCACCACTATTAGATTGGGGTGTGAGGAGCTGTAAGTCAGCAGGAAAGCGTGTAACTCTTACCGCAAATGAACTCTTACCATCAGGGCGGCGCTACTGAGCAATAAGACACAAGCACCAGATACAAACTATAATTTATCCCAACATCTGTTGCACTACTAATCAAGTCTGATTAAGCACAGGAGCCCATTTTATCTCAATTATGAACTGCTGCACTTACTAGAAACATATATTTATACCTAAACTACAATTTTTTCTTACCAGTTTTTATTCTAAAGGCTGTTTATTGTGCTTTTAACTTCTTTTATTTTTCCGTTGTTTTAAATTTATTTCATGATTTTAACCTTATCTGACATCGAGTCACTGTGCAAACAACTTCTTCTGAGAGGTGCTTAACTCCGGCACAGCATTTTAAATGTTCGATATGTTTTGTCTCATGCTTTTGTGTATATGTTGTTACACTGGAACTTGTACAGTGTTGCGTGCTTGCACAAATGTAAATATTCAGCCACTGGCCCTGAGAATCCAAGACAAATTTCCTATGGGACAATATTTGATTTGATTTTTTTGATTGGTTTTGAAAAAGATGACCAGAGTGGCACAAAACAGCAAGATTTTTACCGCATTTGATGCAAATAATCAGACAAACATTGTCACATGTTTTTGCCTAAAATTTCCTCCCTTGAGAAGAAAGTTTCTGTGACGCACAAAGACAGTTTCTTTACAGGGAAAGTTGCATGAGGTAAAAAAAAAAAAACAAAAAAAACTTGTAAACTGTTTGTCTCATAAGGTTCAGGTTTTACACAATGAAATAAAAAGACAAACTGTTCTCTCACAATCTCCCCTGAATGTTATTTTGCCCAGAACAACTGGATTCACCCAAGGACACAATGAAAGATTTATTTGGGTGTTCTTTCCGTCTGTCTTCTGTTTACCTCTTATTTTGTGTGTCTACTCTTTGTTCTCTTCCTGCAATGATGCGCAGAATAAACATTTTTCTGCTTTGAAAAAAAAAGCACAAAAGGTGAGTCTGTAGGTTTGGCTAACTGATAATAATTGTACACATAATTGATTTGTTGGAAAAATGGAAAACACAAAGATTGGTCTTGACCACAGTGAATGGAGAAATGATTATATTGTTGAGATAATGTGTTTTCTGTGCTTATGCATGACATGGAAAATAGTTTTCATAGCCGTTCTCTGCATCCAAGCGGCTCTGCCAAAGCAGATGATTTTTATATATTTATTTATTTACAGGCTCATCTGCTTGATGTGTCCCTGTAGTTATTTAGCTGTATCCTCCTCGTCCTCCTGCTGTGGATGAGCTCACCGCTGTTTCCTGACTGGCTCATCCAAATAAGTTACAGCAAAAAAGGTTTTGACTGACACCTTCCCACTCCAAATGTCAAGTACAGAGAATTGTTCTATCTCTGTTGCAAGCAGTGGAGGAAACACTGTGTGCAAAACACAAGGAGGAACAGGTGGCACTCAAAAGACAATACAAATTAACCAGCCAGTTTGAAGATGGATCATAGATCTGTGAGTATTTAAGCCTCAAATACGACTCAATACTTGTAAAGTTCTGTAGTGGATCTTAGTCATAATAATTTATCTAAAGAGAAACAACTTTAAGGTTGTCAAAAATGTCACGGATGCAAAATGTTTTTTAGAATTCTGAATTGACATCAGTCTCTAAGAATTTTAACAATGCCAAAAATTATAATCTGCCAACTTTGTCAGTGAACTGTAATCAAGACTTCTTCCCCAACTCCCACAGCGTAGGGGCAATTGTAGGGGCATTTGGAGGGGTAGGGGTGTCCGAAATAGTTTTGTTAAAGGGGAAACTCATCTGTCTGGCACTGTGCCTTTGAGGAGAAATGTAATTAATGACTTTATTTTATCATGACTTTTTAAAGTTAGAAAATTGATGTTCATTTTCCAAGCGCTGACAGTTATGCACTCATGCAGCTGACTGGCAACTATGGATGATGTCATCAAGGGGATTGTCGTTCAAATTTGAAGACACTACTTTTCCATAACTCTTCGTTTGGAGCGCTAAATGAAGAGAGAGGGAAAAACTGTTCGAGTCGGGAAAGAATTAGGATTCTTTCTTTATGTCTGAATTCCTTCACTAGTCATTGTGTATTGCACTATAGTGCGTTTGCCATTTTATAGTGCTGTCCAAATCTCCAATTCCAAAATTAAGTGCCCTAAAAATTTCCCAGAGTTCTCTGCGAAAATCTATGTGCATTAATGCTAACCTGATTGGCAAGAATAGACTACAATTCATCACATTTTAACAATTTTTGTAAAAAAAAAAAAAGTATTTAATTGCATTTTTAAATCAAGAATCCACGTTTTCATCATCAGAACTCAGTGGATTCATAAATGGTTTTTGTAAAATGCTTGTACTGATTAAGTTTTCCTTTCGTAAAATCAATGATGTCATATTCGCCATTGAAAAAAAAAAAAAGAAATAGTGAGCATAGTGTCAAATTGCCTTTAATATCCAGAGCACTAAGTAGTCCTGCTCTACAGCATATAGTTTTTTAGTGGTTAGGGAGTAGGGTGGAAATTCTGACATAGTTTTAGTCTCAGTTTGCAAAGACAGATCATCGGATCATCTTTTTCAATACTGGAGTGGCTGGATGGTTCAGTTGGTTGGGTGTAGAGCTGGCGTGCAGGAGACCTGGGTATCTAGGGAGCATGATGTGCTTCATCCAGTGTGGGTTCTTGGGCAAGACTTTTCAGGCCACTGCCTATCTATGCAGTCTGGGTCTCCTTTAGTCGGTCCCTAGCCTGAAATAAGGACATTGTGTCAGGAAGAGCATTCAGTGAAAAACTCTCTACCAAATCTCCGGTGTGATTTGCTGTGGCAACCCCTGATGGGTTGTGCCAAGGATGTACAACATTGGAGCAATGCAGTTCTGAGCCAAATGCCAACTCGGACAAAGATCTACGGACATGCATCTAGTCGTCAACATGTGGATGCATAACAATTGTTTTCTTCAAACAGTATTTTTTTCCTAAATAACAATGAATATTAAATAAAGAATTAAAAAAGAACAGAGAAATACTCAGAAAAGCCATTTTGATTTTAATTGTGTTTACATAAGTCCTCCATCATCAGATAAATGCCACAAATAATAAAACTTTGAGAAATAAAAAAAAAAAAAGACAAATAACAAAACAGGAAACACTTTAAATATATCATGACTGAGAACAAAAACATGTTTTTTTTCTTGAAGAAAATATTAACTGTAAAGCTATTCAACTCTTTTTCTGTACTTAAAATGTCATGAAAGTTAATATAAATGTTCATCACACAACTGGAGTTCCCAGTAGAGTAACTCTAAAAGTAGCCTCACAGATGTGAGTCTCCGCCATGGCAACTGGCCTTAACTAGGCCTCAATTAGCTGAGCGAGACGGCACACGGGAACCCCTTAGACATCTTGAGAGGCGGCCCACGGGACCGGAGCAGAGAGAGAGAGAGTTCAGGAGACGGGTTGAGTACGGCAAAAACCATTATTATTTGTGTGAGGTGTAACAAATACCCGCAGAACATTTTCCCACAGAGGACACTCGCAGACAAATATTATGAAGGCTGCAGTTAGGTGCAGTAAGCAGCTTCAGTTATGTAGCTGCTCCCATGACTCCTCCACAAAAGGTTTTGTGATGCAGATAATAATCAGTACAGTCACTTTTGTTTTATGGAGTTTAGTTATGATACTGAGTATTCCTCCTTAGTATGTGTGAGCCAAAATGCAAAATAAATGCTGCCGGGGATGAAAATAGAAGCAAACTAACAGAACTTAATGGTTTCCTCCTCCTCCTTTTTAAAATGTTTCTCATCAGTGTTCATTTAAACCAAACTGTTATTGTTTTTAATTTTTAGGTGTATTGTTATTGATTATATATCTGCTGTTTGTAACAATCCATTACACAGCTCTTTGTCAAATTAAATATTTATTTTTTAATTCTATTTTATAACCTTATTGGACACTTTAAACTCAATAAACCAGAACATTTCTAAATTTCTCCTTCTCAGCTGGAAATTTCTTCCATGATGCTCAAAATTGAACAAAAACAAAAATTTTAGAAGCCATTTTTTTTAAGTCTTGAATGCTATTGCACACATTTTGACAAAAAACTCAAATACATTTGGTGTTGTCCTCATTTTGTGTGATGCTTGCAGACACAGATTAGAAAGTCCTATTTTTATTTTGAGTCAATTAAATTATTGCATCTCTGAATGAAAATTGGCTCAAAAAATGTTAAGAATTTCTGCAGAAACTGCAGAAATTTTATGCCTCTTATAGAGTGTATCCAACAAATGAATCAGGATGACCCAGATGCAAGACTATAATACTTTAATTAACAAAAAGTGCCACTTTAGGTTTGAAAAACTCACAAACCAGCATGACTAAATGGAGCAAGAAGCGATAGACCAATTAACTAAAGTAAAGTAACTCTCTAACAGCAGAAACAGATACGCTAAAATACAGTTCAAACAAACTGACCTAAAGCGCAGGCAGCTGTGCACCAATCCAGAGGGAGGAGCTCTTCAGGAGAAGCTACAGCGAACCTGAACACCAGAATGAGGAAGCAGAGCTGACAGACTGTCGACACAACCTTTATAACTGATTAAAGGTTTTTGAGACAAAAAACAAACTTTTGAATACACATTTTTATAACACATTTAGTAAAAAGTATTTTGTGAATTGTATCAGCTTTTTATACCTAACAGTCACAGTTCACTGAAAAATCAGATTTCCAGTCTATAAGAGATTTAAACAAGCACTCTATATATATATATATATATATATATATGTATGTGGGTGTGTGTGGGTGTGTGTGTGTGTGTGTGTGTGTGTGTATTTGAACTCAGATTTTTAACCTTCAATGTCAGTGTGCTTAGTTTCCACCTTTGTGACCAACATAACAGGCTCATTTCTGCTTATATTTGAGTGTTTTCAGCTTCATATTGTTGTCAGACTGTTAAAGATCCTTTCAGCCGTTCAATGTCTTGTTTCTTTTGAGATGTCTACAAGGATATGCAATGAATCTATAATAATGGCAAACAAAGTATGTATACACAACATTTTCTGAAGTGAAGATTACCTACAAAGGGTTTCAGAACATTTCAGTGATAAAAACGAGAAACTCTTACTTATAAATTTCTACCATTAAAATGTTTATTTAAAATTATTAAGCTGTTGAAAAAGCATGGATGCATACCAATATTTGTAAAATTTCTCACCTTTTTCACAAGACTTGAAAGGAATTGTTTTTTTTGGAAAGTAGCAAACAAAATCACACTTTAAAGTTGTCACATGGATTTAATTGTTGCTTTAGAATAGCTTGCAGTCGTTTCTGCGCCTTGAGTTGTTGCGGGGTATAAGTTGCAAAAGCCAAAAAGTGTCTAATGGAGAAGAAAAAAATCGTATCTAAATTGCACCAGAGTATAAGTGCGTTACTTCTGAACAACTCCACCAAGCCCGGTTTCACGCTGTACTCACTCTGGACTTTACAACGTCCAAGTAGGTGATCATTTTAATAAAAGTCCATGTAAATGCGTATTCACGCATGTAAACTCTTGTGCTAGTTTTTAAGTCGGTTTTTGGGCTCTATGTGTAAAAAGCGGGACCATTGAATCTGCGTTGAAAGTTAAACCAGTTGAACTTTGACCAATCAGGGAGCCAGATTTGGTGGTGACGTTTGAGTGGTGTTCTTTTCTAATTCAATGGAAATACCAACCATTTAAAAATCTATCATAAAGGAGAAATGAATAATTGTCTGGCTGGAAGTCTTTCATATATCGGAATAGAGCTGGGAAAGAACATGCTTGGAGCAAGATTTACAAGATTTGTTCCACTTGGACATTTCGCACAAAGCGTCTTCCAACTGTAGCTACATGCGCTAGTATCAGATAATGACAGTCCAGTCAGTGTGATCATCCTAATGCTAACAAAACTTTCAAGAAGCCGTTCAAGAACCAGCCAGTGAACCCATCCCAGTGTGAATGTGTGTGTGTGGGAATGAGACTGTGACTGTAAATCACCTTATGCGTTCAAGTAAGGTAGTAAAGTCCTACGATATTTACCATTTCAGCATTGCAGTCAGTATTAATACTAAGACAAACACCAACAGTGCCCTCTAGCAGATGTCAGTTGGAAAATTATGAACATATGAGTCTAATTATTTTTCTTAAATCACATATAAGTTGCACCCGAGTATAAATTGCAGCCTTAGTAAAATTATGCATAAAAATGCCATTCATATTCCAAAAAAAATGCTAATTATTTTCAAAATAAATTTTAAAAATTGCTTTCAAAGGGATCTGTCTTTGAAAAAAGTGTATGACAAATTTTCCTGATGTCATTTAATTTATTTGTCGTTTCAGACAAAATTTTAATCCAACAAAATGGAAGTGTATCGTTACGACGGAGCATTAGGGACACTTTATAAAGAAAATTTTATTTTTTAAAAAACTTTAAATCTCATAAATTTACGAGAAAAAAGTCATAACTGTTAAATTGGGAGAATAAAGCGGTATATTTATTACTTTAAAAGTCATAGGCTAAATTTGTGACCATTAATCTCTTAAATTTACAAGATTTAAAGTCATAAATTTACAAGAAAAAACTAGTAATATTACTTCACTAATACTTGGTCGTATATGGCAGATATAAAAAAAATATACTTTTTTTAGGCTGAAGTTGATTACGGTAAATCTGACTTTGATTGGCTTTCCCATCATCAGCTTTCTTGACTTTTTATGTCTGGATCAAAGCACATACAGGGAAAATCCGACTTCCACAATCTCCAAAATTCAAACCCTTCTCCCACTGTCAGAATTTTAATATCACCCGCAGCCGAGCAATTGAATCCACATTTAAAAAGAGCTCAACAACTTATGTTGAAAGAAGTGATTTTCTTCTCTTTTTTTCCCCTTCTCAGTCTTCTTGCATTATTCATTTGATCCCGATTAATTTATGCTCTTTTATTCTCTCTTTCTCTCTGCTTTTTGGACGTGTCTTGCAGCTGTGGTAACACCCTGAATGAGATGACGTCTGTGGTCTGAGTGAGTCATTGAGACCTTTTAAGAGCTGCCAGGGAAACTAGAGCTTGCAGATTGACTCTACCCCCCCCCCCCCCCCCCCCCCCCCCACCCACACACACCACCACACACACACCACACTACCCCCAACCTCCACCCACCCCCAGCGAAGCTCGTGATGTGGCGGCTCCAAACATCTCAAAACTGGTTACAAAAAAAGGAGCAATAAACTCTGATACAAGTGAATGCAAATGTATATTTCTGCTCCTCAGACCCTCAAAAGGGATTATATCACTGTGATGCACATGGAGATCTTGACAAAGTGGCGACTGTGTTTTGGTCAGACTCATACTGTCATAAAATGAGGATGCACCAATCATTGGTCATGCACTGAAACAAACTCTAAACGCTTGATGTTTAAAAAGGGAATCTAAGTGTAAGTTCGGTCAGAGTGACCCTTTCACTTTGGTCCACACAATGGAAACTTTAAATCCTACTAAAAGAAATAATATTAAACTTCCAAATGTATTTATTGTGCTAAATCTACGCAACCATCCATCTTCCATTCCCTTCAAGGTCCAGGGACGCTGAGTTCTCTCCCAGCTGTCACAGGGCAAGCAGCGTTTTGGACAGATCACCAGTTCATCACAAGGCCAAACAACCTCAGACTTACTCCCATAGATTCAAAATTATAGATAACATGCATAAATACCTGCTAGCTGGAGAAAACATGCAAAGTCAACACTAAAGGGCCTAAGCCCAGATTTTAACTGAGCCTTTTCATTTGTGAAGTGGTAGCACAGCTACAACAGCAACGGGCAACTCATGACATCAGTAAGAAGAACTTGCTGCCATATGTTTTTCTTTCAAAAAGTTTTTTTTCTTTTTATAAAATTACAAAAGAGTAAAAATTATTTTTTTTCAGTGATATTACAAAAGCTCCAGCACTTCTTGATACTTTAGTGTTGTAGTTCATTAGAAATTCGCCTCTTGAGTTAGCCAGTCCCCACTTCCCATCATCCCTTTTGTTTACATTCTCTCCCACTATCTTGCAGCCCCTCACAACAAAAAAGATGAGCAATGTCAGAGCTACAGTTTTTAGCCAGATGCCAGCTAAAGATGGATGGATGGATGGATGGATGGATGGATGGATAGATGGATGGAGGATGGATGGATGACGTAGTTTGAACCATTGAACAGTACGGTGCCAAGAATTTATAGATGGTTATGACAAAAGGTGATAGAAAACAAAAGTAAAAGTATACAGAAAAGATTATAATAGTTGAAAATACATTACTTAGAAAGCACAATTGTTAAAAAATCTCAATATAAATTGATATTAATTACAGAGGCAGGGTAAGAAGGCAGTATCTCCATTGGTTCCAGATATCAGATTGAAATACATGGGACATGTATAATATTATTTCAGCTGAAAACTTTTTTTCTGGGAGTTTCTTTATTCACATTGTGCTGGATCAAGAACAGATGAAAATCCACTGTTTGAAAAATCTCGGGTTTGTGACGCAGCAACGACCACGGACGGGCCAAAATCTCCCTTTCTCCACTGCGGTACTAAAGTATCCACTTGCAGAGACAAATAGATCCACGAACGTCTTCCTTTTTTTACTTGTTGAACCTGGTATCTGGCTCTTAACTGTACCGCTGGAAAGCTCTGTTATTGCGTGCCTTTTATTTATTTATTTTTTGCTCTGCTAATGCTAATTTGGGCTTGTGATGTGCTATAGGCTAGCTGGAGAAAGTGTAAACAAAGGAATGCTGGGAAATTAGCGCAGCTATCAGTCCCACTCTCAAACCTGTAGAAAATATGTCTTAAAAACAACACAAGCTTTTTGATTTGGGTCAAAAACTGAATAATTATAATTACAAAACTGCTGGGAGCAATCCAACAATATTAAAAACACAGTGGGAGTGGGACTTTAAGGCTTTCTTCTATCGAGTTAAGTGGTTTTGTACTTTGCCAGCAAATTACCTCCTGCAGATCGCCTCACCAGGGGCTGGTTTTGTTGTCACTATTCTTCCACAGCACTAACTTCAGGGAATGTGCTCATTTGGTATTTTGTGATCAAGCCCTCCAAAATCCTTGATGGAACCAATTCATCGGTCATTTTAGACAGTAAGATCCCAGAGGAAATTAAAACTTGCATTCCTAAAGTTGCTGCTGCAATGAAATTTCAGCCCTTTTGTGGTCCCCTGATAAAAGTGCTTCTGTTTTTTTTTTTTTTTTTTAAGCTGTGACTTTGTCCTTAAAGTTATGGAAAAGAGTTTCTTTCCCCAGTTGGTTCAGGCAGAGAAATGGTGACTGATGTTTCTGTCACGAGGTGTGATTGTGGTAAATAGGCAAAGACAGTTAAGTCGACACCACTTTGTATTGAGCGGAATGTGGTTCATTTTTTAAAAAACATACTAAAACATGTGAAATACTGGAACATATAAGGTTTAAATGGTGTGCACAAATAGACCAAAAGCACCACAATGACGTTATGAGGGTGTTTATGAGGACAAACAGCCATATTGCAGTTTTACTGCTCTGCCTCTTTCTGTGCAGACGATGCTCGGTCCCCACCTGTGAACAGAACAGCTGTAAACACTCCTTAGTAAACACTGCAAAACACCTGGGTCTGCTTAGCAACAAGTGTATGCATCCATCCATGCATGCAGGCGTGTGATGGCGCAGTCAACCGCGCTTTCAGAAGGCATAAAAAGCTCATCCCTGTGTCTCTTTTTGTCACGCTTCGTGGGAAAGTTTGTGCCCACCCTCACTTTGAAGTCAGAAAAAAAACGACTCTCATATGTGAACATAATCCACAGAATTTGCTGAATCAGTCAATACTTTCAGCTCCAGATGTTCTCGGTTGTTAAAGCAGGATTCCTCAGAGGGAGGTGAGTGGTTTGAGGTTTACTACTGAGCTGTACACTCATACAGTTCCCAGGTATGAATGTTTTGATTAAATCTTATCTGACTTTGGTGGGTTTAAATTTTGACCCAAGATTTCATGGAAGACTGGATTTATTTGAGCCTCTTTTGCAATGACTGAGCTCTTTGTCTTGATGCCAGTGGGGGCAAGTGTTTTTTTTTTCTTCACTCAACAGCAGAAAGATTTCATCAAGTTTCACAGAGTAGAAAGTGATGCTTTTTGTGACTGTGCCGATTGCACAGCACTGAAGACTGCAGCTCTTGGGGAGAGATTATGAGGCTGTGGTCCGGCTGTCGGCCAACATACCTCACAAGTAACACACAGCCTTGAAATTCCTCCTCACTTGAAGCAAAAAAGCCTTGAGTTGGAGTCTGTGCACCATTGTCAGGATTCTTTTTCTCCCGTTTTTCTAACATTTGACTTATATGTTGCTACATACGGTACCTTTAACCAGTTAATCCAATCAGTAAAACAATTTTTGTCTTAATCTCCTGCTACCAAAGTAAATTTGTAATTACATCTAGGACACCGTCAGGGATCAATCTTGTCCTCTGTATTGAAATACTGAATAAATTAAGGTTGATGATCACACACACAGGGGTGTGCAGAGTACCTTGACACATATGATAACAAATCTCAATTTACTCAGAAAGACAACACTTTATCTCCTCGTGCTGACAGTCACGAAAGACAAAAAAGCAAAACAAGTCAAATGGTCAGCAGGACCAGGTTATCTGCCGTCTTAAATTTTGCAGAGCAGAGATAATATCAGAGCTTCAGACACATCAAGCTCATCTTGCAAACATCACACAGGGACCCATCAACTGGTGGAGCTCCAGACAAGGTCAAGCAGTTTTTTTGAATAAGTTCCCATTTTTTTGAAGAATATAATCTTAACAGTGTTTACACAAACCAAAGAAAATATATTATTTAGAGACTGAAGAGAGTGACATCCTGTTAGAGGAAGTTGAGACACTACTTAAAATCTAAAAAACATTCAGGTGCCTCTATAATACTTTGATTAATTGATGTAAGCAGTACCAGTAGATTAAAATATATTTAATTCACTCAACTTGAAATCAAATAGAGCCCTAAATCTCTCTTAAAAAAGATAGAAGGATAAAATCAGCCACAAAGTAATAAAATAAGATAGAATAAGTTAATATATAAAAAGTACAACATGAGGAACAGGCTTAAAACAGATAAAGACATGGTAAAATATTATAAAAAATGCTCGTAACATGCTTATAACATGCTCCCTCTTCCTGGTTTTTATACAGGCCCTGGTGGATCAATAGAAAAAATCTTAGTCATCCATATAGAAAACAACAGTATACTTCAATAAAAACATGTCACAGAGATTTGAAGAGTCAGAAAATGATTGTAAACATTTTCCCAAAATACTTTTTTGGACTGTCAGAGTTCAACCTGCCATGTCCTCCTCCGACCACCAGAAGGAGCCCTCTCCAGAGTGCTGACTGCCTCTACATACTTCCGCTCCTGTCTTCACCAGCTGTCCTTCATCATCATCAGCAGCATACTGGTTATATTCTGGCTTGCCACTCAGTTCTGTGTGAAGTCTTGAATCGTTTTTCCATAGCATTCACTCTGAGCATTATCCTCTGTTTTTCGCCTCTCCGTTTTTTTTTTTTTTACTTTCTCTCTGTACTTCCTGCCCTCCTGCCTTGCTCCCACGTTTAACATCTGCCTGGTTCCTGACGATTCTGCCTTGTACTGACCTGCACGCTAACTCTATTAAAAGAACATTTTTTGTGTGTTTATAACATATTCTTGTAACATTTTTCTCACGTTGGAGGACATATATAAAGAAAATTAAGATGAAAATTGTGACATAGATGCTACAGTCCGTGGGCCACAAGTTCCCTGCTACGCTCCATTCTGATGCATCCAATTGTATACAAATAGACGTCTTTGTGTTTTCCTCCACTGAACTGGTATCTGTCACAAAACTGTATGGCTGGATAGCTCCATCATTGCTCCCCATTTTTGTTATTCTGATAAGGTCAAGTTGGGGGTCGTGATAGGCTGTAAACCGGTGGGAGAGAGTGTAAACAAAGGGATGATGGGTATTGCACCACGACAGTGGTCAACAGTAAACTCCGAAGCAAATTTCTAATCCTGCTGCTCTTCAGAAACTATGTCCAAGAAAACGACTACCAAAAAACTGTCAAAATATTAATTAAAAGAACATTTTTTGCAGCAGATTAAAATATATTTGGAGATGGACTTTAAATAAAACATGTTGAGGTTTCTGATGGCCTTCAGTAACCTCCACCCCCTTCTTCCACGTGTGCTTTCATTTAAATAGTAGATTAGCAATTCAACAAAATAGGCTTACTTCCTAAACTCATCTGCTTTACCACTTTCTCACGGTTATGCAAAAACATTTGTTGTTTGAACTGTTTCACCTTCAAATTGTGTGAGGCAATGATGTAGATTATATACGTTCTCATGTGCGAGCAATTGCAGCAAACAGTGTTTTGCATGTGACACTATGCCAGTCTTGTTTAGTCACTCTTTAGTGTGGACTCTAGAAAAAGAGAAAGTTGGCCCGATTGTCATGAATGACGATAACTAAGCAACTAAGCCCATTAAGTCACAGGTCTAAGCATCTTTCCTGTGAGGATTAGAGGTAAACTGACCCACATTGAGTTTCTCACCATCTTGCTAAGCTACATTTCTTTCAAAGTCGACTCCGGGGTCAGAGTATAGACAATGTAAGTTAAGAATTAAATGGATTTATCCCAATCGTCAAACTTTAAAGTGAGTGTCAGACATTGTAAAACGAACAATTAAAAAAAAAAAAAAAAAAAACTGAAATGTATTAAATTCCAAGGCTAATTTAGAAATCAGAAAATAAAATTCATTTTAATGGTTTAAAATATTTGAGCTAAATAAGTGTTTTTCAAACAGATGGACACCAGCAAACAAGCTACCATATTTAGTTCAGACATCAAAATTTGTTTTTCAGAGGAATCCAGCACCACACATGGACAATAAACATGGTCTGAAGGTTAAAGTCCAGGATCATCTCATTTATGAGCTTGTCAGCACTTTACCTCTTTTCACCTCCCCTGAATGACTCTGTTTTCGATTTAGCACATTATTTTCTGGGGGATGATGAGTCCCCCCGAGGTCTCGGGTGTTTGAACTGTAATAAGTCATTCAGACCACAGTTGGTGGAAATGTGGGATGCAGTAGCTGTGCAGTTTAGAGTTGGTTATCACTCAGTAAGAACTTGTTTTGAGTGGATTTAAAATCAAAACTTCTTGAATGTATGAAAAAGTATCCCTTTTTTTCATGTGAAAGATGTGGTTTGTTGCATGTTTCTACCAAGCAGCAGTCCAGTGGTTGGTGGAAAACTGCAGTTTTGCTGCTTAAAGTAGTTGCAGCAGGGAAATCAAGTCTTGTATTTGTAACACTGTATGCATGTTAAATTAAAGTATTTTAGTCTGCTTTCTTATCCTCAAAATGATTTTTAAGAAGAATACAACCACAAAGCTAAAAAAAAAAAAGGCCACAAATCAGACCAATAAAACCAGTGGGATACATGAACCTGTGGTTTTCCCATATTTATAATCATTGGCAACACTTTAAGCTTGATTGCACATCAATTTTGAGTTTCATTTTTTCCCTTAATTTTTAAATCTATTTCCACCGATCTGTTTCTGCTAGAGGTGGAGCAATCCATTTTAACAGTGATTCAAGTTTTAGCACAATTTGTGATTGCTGATATAATTTATAGTTAATATAAATAATATAAAAGTTATTGACCTAAGATCGATCCAGGACATCATCAGCCAAAAATTCAATCAGTGTGACTCAGAGTGCAGGTGTAGTTTTCTATACTCCTTGTATTTCTTGCAAGATAATCAAGTGTAAATTAAATATGTGTACAAACATGTTTGTCCCTCACCTCAAAAGTTCAATTAGTTTAACTTACAGATTCTCCAGAGGCCGCTTTCAGTGGAAGAGGTGTGGCTCTCCAACATGCTCACTTCTGATTAGCAAGAACAGTTGCCATAAAAATGATGAGTCAGAACGACTTGGACCAATCACTGCTTACTAACGTCATCTGGTTCCAAAATGGCTTAAAAGTCTGTACTGTAGAAAAATGGCAACTGAACTGACTTTATTTGGTTGGAACGTGAGGTAAGTTATTTTCTATGGGTGATGTCACAGCCTTGCTTTCTCTATCTCTATATATGTCTATGGCATTGTCTAAAAAATTGTGGTGGGAAGTGCGGGGCAACGTTTTTGTTTTTTTTTTTACTGGGGAGGCAGCTGTACTGGAAAAATTGTGACTGAATTGACTTAATTTTACTGCAGGTAAAGCATTTTCAATGGCTGTTTTATACAAGTCAGTAGCTGCATTTCCATTACACTTATGCACAAAAATGTAGTGAAATTCTAGAAATGTCTAAAAAACAATTTTGCAATGACACTGTTTCCATTAAATTATAATTATGTGAATAAACAAACCAACTCACGCGATAAGCCATTAAAAACTTGGCAATGGATGAAAGCAGGTATTATTTTAATTGGATTTACAAAAATGGAGCGTTTGAGTGTGGCCCGCGCAGCTATTCAATTAATAGTGGCAGATGCACGTGAAATGCCTGTTAATAACCATTCTAACAAATAAGCAGCTGGACCTTAATTTCTGTTTGAAAACTCGACAAGATCCATTTAGTTCCTGTTACAGCACTGGCGCTCATCCTCTTTCAAAGGAGACTTCCGTGTCTTATTCAGACTGCAAACTGTAAAAACGCAGCAACAGATGAGAAAATCTTGGTGGATAGATCTAGCTGTGGATCTAACGATTCCATATGACACGTAACTTATGATGAGCTGTGAAGCCGTTGGAGGTCTCGTGGCGCTCACTATACAGCGCTCAGGGCAGACACTTCCTACCAAGAAGCACACTTAATTCAAACAAAGTGAAGTTGCAGTTTTGTGAAAAATCTCAATTTCGACACGCCCAAAAACCCACCTCCTCTAGGCGCAAAACCTTTTTTTTTTTTGATAAGTGCAAGTTTTTTTTCAAATTTGTGTTTTTTTTCATGAAGAAAATGTAACATCAAGAATCCAAATTTATTTCATAGTTGATGGAACCGTGGATGTTGAATCAAAAGGGGTGTAGATCAAATATTTTTGCTGGGGGGGTGCAGCTGTCCCCCTTGGTCCCCTGCAGCTGCGCCCCTGAAAACAGACTGTTTTTCGATTTAACAACTGTAACTTTTCTTCTCATTTTACTAGAAAACAAGTGACTTGTTTTTGAGAATTAAAAAAAAAGCTCTCTCTATATATATATATATTAGCACAGTTAATATTTTTTCCTTTGTGCAAAAGATTATTGAAACCGATTTAAAGAGCAAATCTACGGCTGAAGCTATGTTGGCTTGACAAGAAGAGGCCCCGCCCACCGCGTGACGTCGCGGGGAGCGCTCTGAGCTGCCAGAGAAAAGCGGCTTTCATTGAGGCAGAGTGAGGAGAGCCAGCGATGGCTTCACTCAGGGAGCTGCGCCGCTACGGGCTCTCCTGTGGAGAAAACAACAAAACCAGACCCAGCACTACGCTGTACCACGTCAAGCTGACGGACACGGCTATCAGGGCGCTGGAGGCTTTCCAAAACCTCAAGGTAGCGTCTCCTCCTTTGAATTTTTTTTTACATTTTCTTTGCACCTTACAAAGTTTGAGCTTTGTAGAATTGTTTTCTATATGTGCTTCTGCACTGTTTTGTCTTTTTTATACGAATTTGTCCGCTGAAACCCGCTGCTCCAGAAGCTTTGGAGTAAAGTAATTAAATAAATGACAAGCGGGAGAGTTTTTGCTCCTTCAAAGCTCCAGTTAAGACCATTGAGAGAGCACGGGGGCATTATTGATTGTGCAACTTCAACTTACATTTAAACAGATTACAACACAATTGCATTTACCTTCCTTATTTAGGTCAATTTGCAACAAATGCCTTTCTCTTTCCTCTCCTCTTTAGGGAGCTTTACAAAGTCAACCAATAATCTGCTTCAAAGGAAACCAAGGGGTAAGTTTCACTTTTATGTCTTGCTTTCTGGAGAGTGTATTCCAAAAAACAAAAGGAATAAATCACCTGTCAAATTCCTAACACAGTAGGCTGTCATCTGCATACCACACGCTTCATGTTTGCATAAATGGATTGAGCTGGAGGAGTTATTCACCTGAGATCTGTTTCCTGAGAAAAGCACATTCCTTTTATTATTTCTGGAGAATGCTTTGCTGCTGACTGCCACCCTGACAGCACTGGGAAAAGGAGGCTGTGGCAGGTTTTCTCCAGCAGGCGGGAGGCATGCAGGTTACTGGGTCAGGCTGGTGACTGTTCGGAGGCTTTGTCAGCTCAGCAGGCGGTGCTGGAAAAGGGATGAGGCGAGGAGGGAGGGGAAGGAGAAGTTTGCACAGACGCTGTCAGAGTCAGTCAACAGGAGACGAGCACTTATCATATTGAATGCATTCCTAGTATCGTCCTGACCTTGTACGAGCTGCTCTAAATTGTGGAAATCTTTTATTTTGTGTGATATGACAGTCATGTTTTGACTTCAATCAGGGGGGAGCTGTGTCTCTGGGGGAATCCTTACTTTTCAGTCTATGCTAATTGCACAGGCTGGTTGGAAGGAGTTTCCAACCCCCTTCCTGTCATGACAAGATGAGATGAGTGCTGGTGACTTTAGAAGGAGAGCCTGTGTGGCGTAACTTAACCCTTTTGTAGTGTCTGAACTTGCCAACCACATTGTCGACCCACTCCTCTTTAGTAAAGTTTTCATACAAAAATTACAGTTAAAGTTTTATATTTTTGATTTAAAACAAACATAATGAGAGTTCTGACCCCCTAGAACAGGCATGTCCAAAGTCTGGCCCAAATGTTGACCTCATTCAAATTTCTAGTGACCTATTAGTTCCTTTCATGAATTCAGTGGAATGTGGTCCACAGCATTTTCAAAAACCGTGTGCAGGTTTTTTTGTAATTGGATAAATTCTGCTATAAGCCGTTAACACTGTCTCAGGAGCCTTTTATGACGCATTTGAGCTAATTTCTAAAATGGCGACTGTAAGGATGAATCCAAATTCTTACTCTAGACCCGAGAGCTTCTCCCAATCAATACATTTAGAAACGTAAAATTGAGTCTCCTTGCCACTGAGTTGTTCGATATGGTACAGTCTAGTCCGGTCTGATTCTTTTTTTTTTTTTTTTTTTTTTTTTTTTAGCGTTTCCATTGTGAAATTGACCCATTAAAAGGTACCGAACCGTATTTCTTGAGGCCCCCCTTTGGTTGTTGTTCCATAGAAAAAGGGAACTGGATGGTTGGGGCGGAGCTGCTCTACCCACCCATTGATTGGCAGAAAGTGAATCATGCCAATGTTGCGCTAAAGTAGCATTTCTGTTTTCCTCTTTATGGTGGAATTTTTCTTAACTGCCTGCAATCTTCTTTCAAACTCCTGTTGTACAAGATGTACAAAAAAATGAACTGCTGCTTGACCGCCATAGTTTTTGCTCCTTTAAGATTTTTTTAGGCTATTTTGGAGTTTTGCTAATATTTCGGCTACATGCGAGCTGTTTTGGCTAATATTAGCTTTTTTTTTTATTTTGGCTGTTTTTGAGTTAGGATAATATTTACATAGTAGCTGTTTAGACTGATTTTGTCTTTTTTTCAGTTTTTAGGATATTTTGAAGTTTAGCAATTTTTTTCAGCTACAGTACATGCTAGCTGTTTCGGCTAACTTACATTTTTTTAGGCTAATTTGGCATTTAGCTAACATCTCTGGTGGCTATTCAGTAATTTCAGCTATCCGCTTCTACATTTCTACATTTTTTAGCTATCAATTTCAGCATCTTCAGCTATCATCACAAGCATCTTCAGCAGCCAAATTCACCTTACAGTATTCCCACTAGCATGATTGCAGGTCATGTTATATATCTAGTTCATAATTATGTTAAAACATTATGTTTTAAAAATGTAGTTTTAGTGTGTTCAATAAATGTTTATCCTTCTCGGCCCCTTAACTTAAGGTGTGTTTTGGATTATTCCCCTTATGCGATGACACCCCTGATCTTGGCTCTTCAAATTTGGATACTACTATTCCTCTATAATGTCATCAATAGTCACCAGTTAGTTAGCTACATTTGGAAAATAGGCCTACAAAACAACATTGGTTTTATAACATTAAAAAGTTGTGCCAAAAGTCATTACTTAGATTTAAATGTTAACTTCTGTCCTTCAGAGCACACGCGTGGAGAAAAAAATGTGTTTCTCCACAGCGGCATAGATATACCACTTCCCTTCCAAATGCTCCTGCAATTGGAAGGGTAGGGAGAATCCATATGGGTAGGTGAAGAATTCAGAATTTATGTGACTACAGTCACATAACCCAAAATTTCAACGTGTAGTGACCTAGATGCAAGAAAAAAAGTAAAATATCATGGGGACCGGACAATTTCTCTCTAAAAGTTGACCTGGACACATTTTGAGGTGGTGCGTTGGCAGTCCAGTGATTACAAAAACGGGCTACAGCTGGTACGGCCACGGGTCTGTGCCAGCCTGGAGCAGCTCTGACTGGACAATATGGAAACGTCTCCAGACAGCATCTGTCCATACCAAAGTATCACTAGCTGCCATTAGCCCAACTACATTTGTGACCACTCCAACAATAAAAAATAAATAAATAAAAATCATCCAGCAATAAAAATTTTTGAAGATTCTGCCGATGCCTCCCCATTGCACAGTGACAGTTGTGTTTGTGACCGGAGCTTAAAGAAAATGAACAGATTTGTTTCTGTGATCAAAACTAGTGTTTTGTAATTCTGAATAAGATCACTTTTTGTGTTACTTCCTGTTTTCATGACTTACATTTAGAAGGCATAGGGAAAATTAATACATGACTGATATGTAACAATGTGGTTTTTTAGACATTTTTCACGTTTTTTTTATTCTTGTCTTTACTTTGTTTTTGGATTTATGTTTTAATTTTGTATTTCATTTTTTCTACAAAACTTAAAAACTGACAATCTGCTACTAAGAACAGAGTTTTGATTGTAGAACTATTGTGTGATATACAGTGTAAAGAAAAGTATCTGTTTAAATGACCGAGATACTAAAAAGATGTAGATCAAGCATTACCTCAAAGTGTTTAAAGGTAAAATATTTGAAAAAAAGAAGTAGAGTCGTAAAATATGCTCAAAAGGGCCCGGACTATGATGCGTTAAACTTGTCTAATCAAATTGTGTATTTTTTTTTATTTATTTTTTTTTTATCTTTCAAGACATCTCCAAAATTTTGCAAATCATCTTCAGCTTCTTGACTCTAATTTGCAACTTCCGTTCCGAGTGCTCAGATTACCAGTTCATGTGGCGGTTGCATTTTAAATAATTCTTAAAATGTAAAACTTTCCAATGATAACTAGCTACAGTTAATCATAAAGTTCTATTTCATAATCAGATACATTCAAAAGTGTGCTATTTAAATAACTGAACTTTATTTTTAAAGCATGAACATGAAGGTGAGAAAATGTAAAAAAACAAAACAAAAAACAAAACAAAACTCAGAATAGTATGTTTCTATATTTTTATCCTCTTTGACAGAATCAGATGTCTCCTGGTTATTCAGGCTTCCCAGAATAAGGCACAGAAAGCTAAAGCTATTAGCCAAATTAGTGTTTAGAGGTAATTACAGGAGCTCTGATGCCCTTGATTGCAGAGTGAAGCATCATGACGACAGTTTGCATTAGCTTTCGCTGTCTGCCTGACTCAGACATTCCATAAAGCCCTTTTCAGAACTAAAATACTTAACTTTATGGCATCATCCGTCTCTGAAAATCCCATCGCTGAAGTTATTTATCCCGTGAAAAGTCACTTCTGTTTGTCAAAACATAACACTTTAAAGCTTTTGCTATTAAGAAAAACATCATGGCAATAATGCGCTAAATAAACCTTCCCAACGTGGCTCAGCAGATGATGGCCCGCCCCGGCTCATCTGACTCCTCCACACCATGCACCTGCTAGTTTTAAGACTGGGTCTGCTTTTATGTTTTGAAAGTAAAATTATACAGTCTTGCCGGGAAGAGGGGGTATAAGAGAACTAATTCTCTCACTTCCTAAAATTTTCTCCAATAATAAAGGCAACAAAGACAAGTTATATAACTCTCTTGATAACATCATCAACTGATGTCAGTTCCAAAGCTGGTGAGCCAAAAACTTGATGCTTCATGGAACAGGAGAGGTCCTTTGTCCTTGAAAGATGAGCAAAATAAGATCTGTAGCTTCCCTGTCTTCTTCACTACCTGTTCCAGTTCATGAAAACGTCTTTAGCTTACAGCCGTGTTTCTCTTGGTTTTGTAAAAGTAACATGTGGGTGGATCAATTGAAAGTCTTAGTTTCCATTGAAATTCAGTTACATTTTATTCATGAAAGCAACTCAAGTGGGAAAGTGCTTAAAGACCCACTCCAATGAAAATTCCACAAGCATAGTATTTTTCTCATAAAATTCAAGCAAAAAATGCATTTATGAGTATTTTATCAGATTGTGGTGAACCAGAAGCAGACAAAAACTGCTGTTTGACAAAGCTTGTCGTTGTTAAGTACAAGCTACAATCAGCAGGCCACTGTAGCTCCCTGCTCCACTCCATTCTGTATGTGTTGGTTTTCCTGATCTGAGCTTGAATCTGGCTCAAAACTTTATGGCTGGATAGCTGCAATATTGGTCACAGTTTTTGTTGCACCGGTAATGTTAAGTTGGGATATTGAGGGCTTTAAGCTAGAGGGAGAGAGTGTAAAGGGATGATGGGAAATAGGTGCAGGCTCACTCTGCACCATCAGTCCGCCCACAACTCAGAGCTGATCTACAGAAACTATGGCTATTTACAAATTTCTTCACTACTCAATATAAAGTGCACTTTATGGTGTGTTTACCATTTTATAGTGCTATCCAAATCTACAATTCCAAATGTTTTTTTATTTTATTTACTATTAATATTTAGAACTGAAGAAAATGATTAACATTGCCAGACGATAGTTAAGTTGTCACAGGACTCTGAATGTTAAATAAAGCACATAGAGTAGTCATCCAAAATAAAAGCATGCAGCATCCCGTCGACAACTTTTAGGAAGAGAGCAAGAGCTCAAACATCTACAACAAACTTTCACTCATTTAAGACACTTTTAGTCAGGATTTCACTGGTATGGCAGCTTCAGTGTCAAAAAGCTGAAACAAATGGAAAGCCGTTAAGTTGACATTTTAAGTTAGATGCAACGGATAAAAAAGTCACCATGCATGCTCAAATGTTTGCCTCAACTTTTAGTTTGTGTTGATCTGTGTGTGGTAAAAGTTTTAAATGTTTTTCATTTGCTGTTGTTTGTTGTTGTTTTGTCCTATGTAGGCTATAAGCATGATTTATTTTGGCTCCACCTTGTCCCAATATGCTTGTTGTACTGCAGTTTTTGGTTGACCATCCTGCATCCTCCAAGGGTCCTCTGAGAGCTGTGTGTTTGTTTGTGTGGATTGACTGCTGGGTTGAGAAAGACTTTTGGTCTGTTGGTCTACCATTAGTTTAGTTTTTAGTTGATTTCTGCCTCTTTAGAGGGATCAGAGGGTTTGCTTTCCCTCCTGTTATTCAAATAACAATGGAACATGTTGTGTGCCAACTCTCTTCCTTTACTGGCCAAAAATAAGTATTTAATGTGAGGTAAAAAAAAAAAAAAACAAATCTCAAAAATCGATACTTTCTTCTTAAGGCAAGTTTGGGTAGACACTGGGTACTTTGTTGCTCAAGAAGGTCGAACTCCCTTGATTCCAACTATAAAGTGTCCAAACTTGAAAACAGAAATGAATGGTCACGCTGGTTTTTAAACCATTTTCCCCCTTGAGGTTAGATGAATATTTATAATGCATGTATGAGGATTTAATTCTTCTTTAACACCAGAGCTTTAGCTCCAGTTGACATTCTCTAATGGAAACAGCAGAAGGTGCAGGAAGTAGTTTAACTTTTATTTGCTTTTCTGCAACATTTTCCATAAATATAACATGCATTACATTTTTATGTAGGTGACACACAGCTCTACATCACTAGCAACTTCCAACCTTCTCCCATCTTTGGTCATTGATTGCTTAGAAACAATCAAATTAGAGATGGGACTATATATGTTTTTTTTGGCCCATAGCGATATTTCCCTCTTAACTGTGGCCGATAACCGATATTGATTTTTAAGTGTCTACAATAACACAAAGTTTAGATTTACTTTTCTTTTCTTTATAGGAAAGTCACAACTTTTCTTTTACTACCCATTGTACTGGACCTTTTTAACATCCAGCAAAAGATCTCACAGGAAAAAGTATCACTTTAAAACATTGAAAATACTTCTGAAAACATTGAGACCACTTACTGTCTATTAGAAGTCACTGTAAATCATCAACTTCTCCTTGCCAAGGATCTAATAAGAACAACATCCCTATCAAATATAAAATGTACATGAAAACAGTCAGAACAATTACTGACTTTATCTGTAAATAATCTAATAGATCCAAGTATCTACTAGGAACAAGTACCAATGTCAAAAATAAAGTGTATCTGACAACAGTCGGAACAATATCGGTGGAGTTATTTTTTTTTAGTATCGGTCCTATAATGATAATTCAAATGATGCAAATATCAACCGATAACGATACTGGCACTGATATATTGTGCATTTCTAAATTAATACCTGGTTCTCCGGTTTTCTTAGTTGGGTCAATGCCAACCATTTATCTTTCCATTAACTCCCATTCTGTTCCCCCTCCCCTCTGGGTGTCATCTTTGTCAAGAAACTATCCTTTTAGCCTCACATCTTTCTCCTCCAGTATCACTCAAGTTCTTGTTCATAGTTTTGCTACCACTTGTTTAGATTTTACCAACCGCTTTACTTTGGGTTTATTTGTAAATGTGTCCATAAGCTTCAGCTAGTCACGATTTTAAGATCATCACCAGAACGTCCTCCATGTAACACATCACTCCATTTTTCCAGCAGCTCCACTGGCTCCTTCTCCAGGTTCAAATCTAATTGAAAATCTCTTACACTCAGAGCCATTCACGACCTTGCTTCTAAATAGTTCTTGGATCTTCCTCACATCTCCTCTTCGATCATCTTCCTCTATACCAGGGGTGTCCAAATCCAGGCCTCGAGGGCCGGCTTCCTGCTGGTTTTAAAGAGATCAGGCTTTCTCTGTTGCTGATTACCTGGATCAGGTGTGTTTAGCCTAAATGGAATGTCAATGGCAGGTTGGTTGGAAAACATGTATGATACCGGCCCTTGAGGCCTGGATTTGGACACTCCTGCTACATACATATGTGTCTCGTGCTCGCCCCTCCACTTTTCTCCCTCTTTCTGCACCCTCACTCAGAATATATCTGTTTAAACTAGCATACTGTTTACAAACCTTCGTGTCTTATTTTATTCTTGCGTTTATGCTTTGCGTGATTTTTATACCATTTATTTTTGCATGATGTCCCTAAGTGCAAGAATGTCAATATATTATAATTAAGTCAACCATGTTCTTAGCGAATTATATCTGTTCAAGAAAGGGTGAATACAGAACAACAACGAGTTTCCCGGCAGATCTGGAAAAGTGGGTTTTCTGTGAGAAAAAACTGCTTGGAGAAATGGAGCAGGTCTCGACTTGCTGAAGAAGGAGTCTAGTCTAATTGTGCCAAATAAAAACTACACAAAATAAGTTGGGAGCGTGGTGTTCTGCAATGGCATCTTCTCAGCATTTGTCATTCACAGTCAACCACATTTTGTTGAAGTTGACATTTTGGCCTTCGGAGACCATCATTCCTGACAGAAGGGAGATGAACCTCAGGGGAAAACGGTGTACACCCATCATATGTCCTCCTATGTTGGAGCTCTTACCTCTGTTCCTGTGTGAATCTGAGAAACTGAAAGGTGATTACAGGCGGTTGGTTGATTACATGCACTGTCTCGCGCTTCAGGCAGCTACATACATCACCCAAGTGTTGGGTTGTGGAACTCTGCAAAAGAGAAGTCTCGGTAGGAATGAACTGTGGGATCATAAATAGAAACTTGCATTAAAAACACCCTGAAATCCCGGTTTTGTTTCCTTCCTTTCCTCCTCGGCTACCATCATCTTTCTCCGTCTCCCATGCAGACACACAAACACATTGTGTTTTGTGTGTCTGTGCCCTCTATTGAAGGGGCGACTTGTCTTCAATGGCATGTGTCAACTTGTGGTCCTGGGAACAATTTGCGTCTTTTGTTTGCAGTGAGATGATGAGAAGTAGTGTTTACTGAAGTGTGGTGAGGATGAGACTACTGCCTGGCTCTCTGAGCCTTTCTTTGTGTGTATATATGTTTCTAAGCCTGCGGCAGAGACGTTTGGTTGATCAGTAAACTTTTTTCACACTCTCCTCACTCATACAAATGGTAGTAATGTGATGAAACTAGAGCCTTTCCAGGCTGTTGCACTGTTTTCATAAGCAGACAGACCAGAGTGACTTACCTTCTGCTAATGTTTTGGTTGCTCCTCCTCCTCCTCTTCTAGCTGCATGTCCTTCCTCCCATCTTACCAGAAAGGGGAGGCAGTGCCATGGCATCTTTCTGTGGGGCTGTGGAGGCCGGGACAAAAGACAGCCTGTTTTTTAGAGGACTATTACTCAGGCTGCAGAGGATGTGGAAACAATGGTCTGCATGAGATCTACACCCAGACTTCACATTCTACCCAAAGCTTGCAGGAAACATAAACCCTATCCACCAGCAGCATTCTCTCTGTTTTTGTTCTGAACTTGTAATGAGTTTAAGCTTTGATGAGGCCTGAAAAAGATGCATTTGTTTAAAAGTGGATATATTGGTCTCATGGTGATTGATGATTCATTTTTTAATTTACATTTAAGCCATCAAAACTTTAAGAGGAGTTTTTGTTTTTATATAAAAAAGGAGTTTATCCAGGGATGTCTATGATTTATGATTTAATCTCATCCCAGATAGTGCCAACCCAAATGAGGAATTTTAATGGAGGAGGAATGCATAAGCATGTTGGATTATTTTTTTGCAAACACTCCATTTGCATTAAAGTTTACTTAAAAGGTGAAGGAAAAGTCAGATTTTTTTGTGTAACTTCTGACTCTGAATACCTAAATACACTACTCACAAAAATTAAATGGCCTGGCATGAATTGAATTAAACCTGTCTGATCATTTTCTTGTTGGTTAATCAGCTGAGGGCGTCGTTAATCAATTTCAGCTGTATTTGTGTTCATGGAATTGACAACAGGTGCACTTCAGTGGCAACAATTAGAAAACCTTCTAAACAGGACTGGTGTTACATGTGGAGGACATTTCAAGTTTCTCCCTCTTGATCTTTTTTGGCTGGTTTTCCACTCGTGCTGATTTTGGCTTGTGTAATTATCTCTACTGGCAGTATGAGGAGATTCCTTAACCCTACAGAAGTTGCACAGGTTGTTCAACTTCTCCAGGATGACACATCCACACGTGCTGCAGCAAGAAAGTTTAATGTGTCTCCCAGCACAATCTCCAGAACATGGAGGAGATTTCAGGAGACTGGTGGTTATTCTGGGAGAGCTGGACAGGGCCGTAGAAGGTCCTCAACCCCTCAGCAGGACCCATACCTGCTCCTTTGTGCAAGGCAGAACAGGCTGAGCACTGCTCATGCCCTACAGAATGACCTCCAGAGGGCCACTGGTGTGAATGTCTCTACCCAAACAATCTGGAACAGACTTCATGAAGGTGGCCTGAGGGCCCGATGTCCTGTAGTGGGCCCTGTTCTCAATGCCCAGCACCGTGGAGCTCCACTGGTATTTGCTCAAGAACACCAGAATTGGCAAGTCCACCACTGGCGCCCTGTACTTTTCACAGACGAGAGCAGGTTCACCCTGAGCACCTGTGATAGACATGAAAGAGTCTGGTGAAGACAAGGAGAACGTTATGCTGCCTGCAACGTGGTTCAACATAACAGGTTTGGTGGTTGGTCAGTGATGGTCTGGGGAGGCATATCCATGGAGGGACGCACAGACCTCTACTGCCTAGGAAATGGTGCTCTGAATGCCATAAGGTATCCAGATGAAATCCTTCAACCCATTGTCAGACCCTTTGCTGGAGCAGTAGGTCCTGGTTTCCTCCTAATGCACGATAATGCCCGGCCTTCAAGAGTATGCAGGCAGTACCTGGAGGATGAAGGAATTGAAACAATTGAAAGACCTTCACAATCCCCTGACTCAAACCCAACAGAACATCTCTGGGACATTATGTTTCGGTTCATTAGGTGCCGCCAGGTTGCTCCTCAAACTGTACAACATCTCAGGGATGCCCTCACACAGATCAGGGGGGAAATGCCACAAGACACCATTCTTCGTCTCATTTGGAGCATGCGGCAACGTCGTCAAGCATGCATACAAGCTCGTGGGGGCCATACAAGATACTGAACAGCATTTTGAGTTGCAGAAATTAAGTTTTGGAGAAAATGAACTAGCCTGCCACATCTTCATTTCACTCTGATTTCATGGTGTTTAAACAATTGAGCCCTCTGTAGGCTGAAAAATTTAATTTCCATTAAAAAACTCGGCATCCTTTTGTTCCTAAGACACTGCCCTGTCGTTATTTGTATAGATATCCAAATTCATATTGAGATCTGATGTATCTAATGTGTTTCTTTAAAGTGCTCCTTCAATTTTTGTGAGCAGTAAAATAATCACTTTAAGTAAAGTTTTTGTTTTTCTTATGCGTTTTTCAGATCAGATTCAGTTCAGTGCATCAAAATTAAACTTTTATGTTTAAAAACAATGAAGACATTTCAGCATGCCTGATGGTGCAAATGAAAGATCAAGATAACTAGTTGAAGTGATCCATAAAATACGAAAACAATTCTGAAACAAAAAATCATTAACTTATTTATTTCCTGCATTAAATATTGACTCATTAAGCTTTAAAGTTCACTCTGATGAAAATTGTTTTTAAAATGTTCTTGTGACATTTTTCTAATGATGGAGGTCATATATAAAGAAAATTAGACTTAAAAATAGGTTTATGAATATTACTTTATTTAATTCGTTGTGTATCAGTAACAGAGGTAAAATGCTGTCTTAAAAAAGCTTATAGATGCAACTTCAAACTTACAATGGCAAGCCACAAGCTCCCCGTTCCATTCCATTCTGATGCATCCACTTGTAGACTACTAGATTCATGTCCGTCTTGGCATCTGGATTAAAACTGTACAGCTGGGTATCTCCAATATTGCTCGCCAATTTTTTTTGTGCTGGTAATGTTAGGTTGAGCATGTGAGGGGCTGTAAGTTGGCAGGAAAGAGTGTAAGCAGATGGATGATGGGAAAGGAGTGCTTACTCTGTGACTCGCCCACAACTCAGAGGCAAACTTCTGATGAACTACTGCTGCTCTGCAGAAACTATGTCCTAGAAAATGATTTTTCTTTTAATTGTGCCTAAAAACAGCATAATCATAACTATAAGACAACTGATAATGCTTTTAAAATAGATCAAAAGACGATTGGACCGGGAGTTTTTAGTTGTTAACATGCTTTGCTGTTATTTCTTCTTTATTCCTTACAGCTTGACATCTTGTAATGTTCTCGAGTTGTACAACAAGGTTTCAGATGCTCAGCAAGTTGAAAAGTAAAGATGGCAGCAAAATAATTCACAAATACACTTCTTCTGGGACTCTAACTGTGTTTGTTGCTTTATTTATAAAGTTCGTCGACCTAACAAGCCCAGTTGGAAACCTACTGTCTTAAAAATACATAAATAATACAAAGGCTACACAACTCGAGTGTTAGAATTAAAAAAAAAAAAAAAAAGGTAAATATAGCAAACTAGTTGACTGTGAGGGCCTGCTTCAGTCCAGAGAGGCAGACTGATGACCTCATCATTAAAGGACGCCTGAAAGTCCCAACAGAACAACTCAACTGTTACAGAATACATGCACTTTTTTCCTTTTTTTTTTTTTTTTTTTAAAAAAGCAATTTGGTCCCCGATAAATGCACTCCTCTGTCATATAGGTGTCTTCATTTTTTTTTTATAAAGCTCCAACTTTCCACTAATATATTGCTGCTGCCTGTGTTCCGTTCTCTGATGGAAGCTCAGCTTTAACCAAGACTGACTTCTGATCAGTAGCCAGAAATAAAGCGCCTTGTTGCAAAAGAGTATTTATAATCTCAGTATCCCCACAATAGACTCGATTAGTCATAAGCCCTATGATCTATCACTTGTATATGAGCGCTCGATACGACTGGTACAGAGAAATAGGACTGATTTAGAGTTTATTCCCAGCTGTTTTGGGTTTTACACAACTGACTAGTGTGGTAAAGTTCTGCTGTCGTTTCACATGGGATACTAACGGGTTTGAATGTCTCTTCTATTACAAAGACTACATTGATTTTTTTTTTTTTTTTTCATTACTCAGTGAAGTACTTGTAGGACCTTTATGTAAGCTTTCTTTGTAAACTATGTAAAGCCGTCTGTCCATGTCGTCACAGTTCCTAATTATGTAATGTATTCCCGTGAAGCTATATGTTTACTTTCAGTCTAAAGCAAATTTAGAACAGTAAAGCAAAGCAGACTTGCCCTCTACACCACACTTTTGTTACACAAGAAACCTTGCACACACTGTCACAAATAGGTCTGACACATGACATCTGTTTTGGTCAGTAGATTCTTCAGCAGTAAAACAATCCCTGATTTAAACAAACTATATAGCAAGTCTAGCTTCAACTTGAGTTTTGTCCATGAAGCTGTAATGACCAGTGTGTTTCAGTCTAGGGGAAAAATAAACTGCATCCACTGTTGCTTAGTGTATTCTGTGTGAATACTCTTAAGACCAACTCTGACCGTCTCTTGAGCTATTTTTAAAGTGTATTTTGATTATAATTTCCATTTTTAGCCAAAAACAAAACATCAAAACATCTGTGTCGTTTTCTTGGACATAGTTTCTGCAGAGTGTCAGTAGTTTAGTAGTAATTTGTCTGAGTTGTTGGTGGGACCTTTGATGTGGAGCCAGCCCATCCACTCTTCCCATCATCCATCTGTTTACATACTCCCCCATGAGCCTACAACCCCTAACATTACCAATCCTCAGGCAAGCAAACGGCATTTTCTTGTTAACTATTTGAATAAAAAATACTTGGAAAACCTATTTTAGGCTTAATTTTCTTAATACATGTCCTCCATCATGAGAAAAATGTTAAACTCCAAAAGCACCATTTTCATTTGAGTGAAAATGTAACAGCATAATTGTTGTGTGTGTTAAGACTGGTCTTGAGTTAGCATGAAGCATTTCCATGACTTTTATGTTCTATAGACATTTTCTGCTGCATGCTTCCTTGTGGGTCACGGTTAATGGCACTACAGTCCGTATACTTTTCTGCTTACAGCCTTTCTGCTTTTCACACAAAGGTATCATTTCAGCTGAAGGCTCCCAGGAGTCCAGGAAAATGCAACGTGTGACTTGCTGAATGTTAAACCACTGCAGTGTTTCCTCACATGAGCTGCAGTGTGAAAAGTATAGAAACGTGTTCACAGTTATGCTGCAACCTTTTACTTTAGGGCAGGGCTGCTCATTCCTGGTCCTCAAGATCTACCACCCTGCCTGTTTTCCAGCTCTCCCTGTACTGCTTGCTGCTGATTACCTGGACCAGGTGTGTCCTTTCAATCAGATTGTGGAGACATCTGACTGAGCCAATCAGCAGGTGGCAGGGCTTGGAGATCTGGAAAATAGTCAGGGTGGTAGATCTCGAGGACCAGGAATGAGCAGCCCTGCTTTAGGGGATAAATGTTGGCATATGTAACTCTCTGACAAAATAGAAGAAAGTATATTAGAGTCCCACTCAGATACATTTTAAAAGTTTTCTCTGTGATCCTTTAATTATGATTATGCAATTTTTAAACACAATTTTAAAAACTGTCGTTTTCTATGACATGGTTTCTGCAGAGTGGCGGGAGTTTGTTCGAAATTTGCTTGGAGTTGTGGGCAGGACTGTCAGTACAGAGTGAGCCTACCCCTACTTCCCATCATTCATCTGTTTATTCGCTCTTCTGCTTACAGCCCCTCACAACCCCAATTAAACATTACCGGTTTTTCAGCTCGGATGAGGGAAACAAAGATGTGCATGGATCTGTTTGTCTGCGAGTGGAAGCATCAGAATGGAGCAGAGCAGCCATTTTGTGAAGTTCTACATTACACTAACTCGATTTTTCCAACAGCATATTTTCATCTGCCCCTGATTCACAACTATTTGATTAAAGAAATAAATAGAATAGAATTGAAGTTCTCTTAATCCTGATGGAAACTGAAAAGTGGCCAGATGCTTGCATTCACCAAACACAATAAAATAAACTATAAAAATAATAAAGCTATGAAAAACAATCAATACTAAAATCTATTAATTAAAAAATGTTAAAAATATTAATTATAAATAAAATGAATCCAAAAAGAATTTAAAACCACAATAAAACATTCAAATAAAAATTGAATGCAATTTTAAGCCTTATTTCCTTTATATTTGTCCTCCATCTTAAAAAAAAAATACTACAAGAACATTTTAAAAACACAAATTTGACTTGAGTGGGTCTTTAAAACTAAGCAGCACACCTAAACAAAGAAAGTATGTAGATCATTTTTGACCAAAAAATGTAGTTGATGTTGAAAATTAATGGTTGAGGACATAAAATGATAACATTATCTTTTTTGTTCTGCATGCATATACTTGAGCGTCTGCCATCTCTGAAACGTTGACATAGCACCACCTTATCACTTTGTGCAGGGTAGCATAAAATCTAGCCAAATATCATGTATTCAGGGAGCTCCTCAGGCTCCAGGTTACTGTGACATGATCTGTTAAGAGTCCTAATATTCCGCTTGTCTTTTCTCTAAAAACTAACTTCGAATCGTGTTCCTGTTTCAGAATTGTCACAATGCACTCTTGTTAAACCTTCTAACAAAGGCTGTGATTGTCAGAATTGATGATATGGCTGCATGTGACTTTTTTTTTTTTTTTTTATAATTATGTGACATGGATCCTTGCTTACGACTCTAAAAGAAGCTTTCAGTTATTACATCTGTGTGACCTTTTTGGGGTTTTCCAGTTGATCCATGCAGGTTTGCTTTACTCCACAAGCTTACATTGAGAAACAAAAGAGAATATGAAAAGGCCAAAGCTCAAACAAATGAAGAAACCGATGGACAAAGAGCCCTTGCCAAGAATAACATCTCTGAGGTTGATAATGATATATGCTGGAGGCACACTATAGAACTGAGAATTGAGAAAGGTTTAAGCTATGACAGATGAAGAGTTGATGAAAAGGTAGAGCAGTCAGACAAGCCTAAAGGGAGGATTGTATTTGTAAAATATGTTGAAACACTTGTTATTTTCAGGCTTTTCTTGCTTCAACTCTTTGCTTTTTGGCCTCAGGAAAAGGTCACTAATCATAACAGGGGTCAGAAGTCACTCCCAGACAACTTTATCGCTCTTTTTCCAAGAAAAACACTCTTGCTAAGACTTATTGTTGCACTTTGACATTGACACAAACCGAACCATGTGGGCAACACGAGCAAAGTGTCTGCTGTGAAATTTCCTGCAGGATTTCAGAAATCTGTTAGTGGAGGTTGCAAGAAGCAGCACACGACCTCATGTGCACTTCATAGCAGCAGAGCTGCAGCAGCCGGAAAACTATTATGAATCAAATCAAGAGAAGAGAGTCTTGGTTGCAAATTACAGCGCTGAGAGGCGTTTAATGACCTCATTAGTTGTAGTTTTATTGAAGTGGATGTGATTCATTTTTATCCTTTCTTAACTCTGCAGGTGAGTAATATCATGTGGTTCTCGTTTGTGGAGAATCATAAAACCAAACACATTTGTTATTTACCTGATCTCCCTAATAGTTTTATTTTTTAACTTCTAAGTTTGTTGCTCTATTTGCTCAAATCTTTTCAACTTTAGTCTTCCAAACCTCAATCTACCAAAACAACAGTGAGACAGCTTTTGAAGCAGGATCCTTATAAATGGAACACAGATTTTAATATTGCTGCATTGGCTCCCTGTGCAATTCAGGATTCATTTCAAAGTTCTTTTATTGGTTTATAAATGTCTTGGGCCGTCAAATCTATTTGATATGATTTTAAAGTATGAGCCCTTGCGCTTCCTGAGGTCGTCTGGTAAAGGCCTTCTGGTTTTCCCAAAAGCTTCTCCACATCTTCCCAGAGTGCCTCAGGGCCACAGAGACTCTTCATGTTTTTAAAGGGTGGCTTGAGACCTACCTTTTTAATCTGGCTTTTAGTTAAAAGAACTTATTTTAATTATTTTATCTTTCCTTTTAACTCATTTTGTATTTTTATACTTTTTTAATTACTTAAATCTGTTTAAACTTTTATTTCTGTTACATTTTAGCTTTAACTCGGTGTTCTCCTCAGAGGGATCCTCCACATCAGTGATTGAGCCTTCTCAGTGAACAGAATCACTGCAGTGAGATCTCCTGGGTCGGACTTATTTCTAATTTGCATCATTTTAGTGGTTAATTTTCTGCTGTACCATGGTGTGGGTTCATATACATTTTTTGTGCGATGTGTTGTTTTTTGAATTTTATAATTTGATTATGTTTTTTATGTAAGCACTTAAAGTAACACAAGTTAAAAAGTGCTATACAAATAACATTTGATTAAATTTGATTTGATAAGAGGGATTATCTAAAAGCAGGAACACTTAAAATAAATACTTTTTTGGATTTATATTCTCTAAAAAGTGATTTTTCTTGTCTTTTCTTGTCAGTTCACGTTTTTAAGCAGCTCTTTAAATGATCAGCTGTTGCAGATGTTCAAAGTCGTCCAGGCTGTTGGAGTATAAAATTCTACTTTTTTAAGTTTTAAATACATTATACTGTTTATTCCTCACTATAAAGAACCCCAAACTGGTATTTTGATCCATCCATGCATTTAGGATTAATCCTCTGAAAACCTGCGCTGTCTGCAGAAGCCCCTCCCTTACCCATGAAAACAAGCGGGTGGAAAAGCGCTGACGTAAGCATGATGCCAACAGCTCCCTCTAGGAAGAGTCTGCTCTGACAGCTCCGCCCCCAGACTAACAAAAAACTCAATCAACTGAACTATTAGTGATCAGCAAAAAAAACATCAATTTTAGATGCAGAATACTATATATCTTCCAGTTGTGTCCTGTCTTCACTAAATTCCAGCTCAAACAGGTGTTCATTCCTTTAGATGCGGGGCTCCTTTAAGAGTTCTCTATGTACTCTCTAAATCCAGTACAAATCTACATCATATAGTCTTCTTGCAGTTGGGGCAATAGGGAAGGAATTCAGATATAGGCAATATAAAAAATATCGCATCATAGTTTCAACCCCCTTTTAGATCAGAAACCAGATTTTCACACGGTGCTCCTTGCTTACAGATTGCTCCTTCCTGTTGTCCTTCAGCAGATTTGTAGCTGTTGAACCTCTTAGACCAGTTGATTACAATCTCACCGTAACTGATTATAGCCTATTAATGGATAATCAATGTTTGTTGACTTTCTAATTAGTTGGTGATGAAAATAAACTCATCAGTGCACAAATGAGTTGCTGTATTTGTTTATGCAAGCAGTCATGTCCCTTAAAGTTGTGTACTTGTTTCAAATATAATCAAATATAACCTTGTGGTGCTTCATGAATAGTTGTACATGCTTATAAAAGGCTGCCATTTTTGTCCTCACACTTTCTTAAAAAAAAATAAAATACAGGTGTTTGTCTTAGAATTTGCTGGTTTCTGTGACTAATTTTTATAAATGAAGCTCCTGCTTTTCCTATCCAACACGAGTGCCTGAACATGTATGAACACGCTGAGAGCCATCTAAGAAGGAGGAAGCTACTATATCTAAAAAAGGGGGGTGACAATATATTAATTTGGGTCATTGAAGTGGTGGTAGGAAGAACTAATTATAGCATGTTTAATTTCATTAGTGAGATTAATGGGTGATAAAATATATTAGCCTACATACAAACCTTTGTAAAGTGTTCAGGAAAAATGTCTAGTGCATGTGAAATTATCCATTTACTCGCTGAACATTTGACATGTTGACCTATGGCTGTTACTGATAAACACTCCAGTCCCAGGATTTGGGCTTTAAGAGTTCACACTGAGTAGATTTCCACAGGCAAACATTGCACAACACAGGGCAGGATTCATGAAAACACAAGTTGTATAAACAGCCAGGAGCTACCTGAGCGCCTGTGAGCAGGCTCCTATCTGGTGTCGAGAGTTGAGGCCTAGAAAGTTTATACTCCTGTGGTGAAAGCCTGCCTATAGACTGACGCATGGCAGGCTGATAAGAAAATAAAAGCCAACGTCTGTGTCGGTCTGTTACTCACTTAGGTCTGGCAGTGTTTAATAGACAAAAACACAGTCAAAATTAAAGGACCGCCCTATTTTTATCTATATTGTAAAATTGTCCCCAGGTGTTTTTAATTATAATTATGCAGTTTTTAAGCCAAGAATAAAAAAAAACCTGTGTATACAAGAGCTCGATTTAAATGTGATTCTGCAATAAGTGCCAACAACTGTGCACTTGAAAAAAATCAGAATTTATGTTATGCTATTTCTGCTTGAAAAATAAATCATATAGTAGGATTTTAAGGTTTATTTTTTTCTTGCTCAATAGATATCGAACCGTGACGCTCATATTGAATCGTGAGTAAACTATATTGTTGCAACACTTGTCACAACTGAGAGCTTTTTCAAACTGTTTTTATCTTAATTTATTTCATGTGTGCCCTTAATCATGAGAAAAATGCTACAAGAACATGTTAAAAATACAATTTTCATTGTGTCTTAAAACCTTTCTAATTAATGTAGTACTTGATTTAAAAATATCTCTTCTGCCCTTTTTTACATATATTTTTTTCAATAATTGATGCTTGAAATAAACCCACAAATCAAATCCAATTTAAAAATCTGCTCCCTGCTTTTCATCTGCAATAAAAGAAATTTACTAAAAGTAAATATTATTATTAAATTGGAGCTTAAAGTAACTTGGCCAAAATTAAAAAACAAAAGTTTAACATTGCTTTTTCAAAAGACCTGCATATGTTGTTGATTGCACTAATTTTTCACCATGATCTTTTGCATTTTGTTGACTTTCTTCTCTTAAATTTCATAAGTTAACCCTCAATATAAACAGCATTCCAGCTGAAAGACCCATATTGTCCAAAACAATAGAAACGTTTCCTCTTCCTCGCCGTCGGGGGTTTAAGTCACATAACACTTGAATAATCTTGGTCCATGTTTAATTAATTAGCAAGGTTTCAGCTCAGTCCAGTTCCAGCCTAAAAGAAAAACCCCCATCACTCTCCTTTGAGGTTTTATCCATGAATTAGACAGCTTTCTTCCCTGTTGTAAGAATTTTTTTTTTCCTCATTCTCCTTCATTATCATGTTTGCAGATTCCATCAGTCTGACCATAAGTGCTCTTTTTTTTTACAACACAGGATGTGTCTTCTGAAAAATCTTAAGTACTCAGTAACCGCTCGCGTCGTCTGTGGCTGTTGAATAAATTTTTACTTGCTGAAACTTGCAGAGCTCTTAACAGGCATGCCTCTTGAATGGAGTTTTTCCTGATCAGTTTATTATGAATGTGAGAAAATTGGCGATTATTCCAGAATTCTGCTCTCACGAGTCGACAACTTGGAACTCTGACTGACCAAATCAGAGCCATGTTTCCTGCCGTAGGCTCTGTTATTAAATGTGTGTGCGTGAACTGGCCCGCCCTGGAGGTTACAGCCTTGGCTCTGTGCGCTCCTCTGAGTCTGCCAGGATCTGGAAGACGCCTCGGTGGAGCAGACTCTTAAAAACACTGCCTACCAAAGAGATTTATTTACAGTTTCTGAGCGCTCCAAGGTCTGAGTCCTAATCCTCTGTGTGCTCTGCATTATAATTCCACATGCGAGGCAGAACTGACTTGCAATGATTAAACATTTAAAAAAAGTGTTTTTATCTCACTGTCTCAGTTGAGACTTATGAAGTTATCTGACTTTATTTAGTAATAAGAATCAATACAAAAGCACCACTTTAAAAGGGTTATCGTGAAGTTATGACCATTTGTGTTGAGTGAATAACACCATTGCACCATTTTTTGACATGTGCCTACTTTTTATTTGACATTTTTAAACAAATATGTGGCTTTTTGAACTTTTAATAATGATCAGTTGAAGATTTAATTGCTTGGATTTTGACCAGATCCCGTTTCTGGCTCTAGTGGATCCTGGGTATATCTCAGTGGAAAACCAAACATTTTTGGGTACTGTTAGTCACAGTAGAGTATACGTTTACATTCAATTCTAATATTTTAGTTAAATGATTGAAATCCAGTTCAAAACCTCACACTGATCCTTTAACAGACTTTGGCCATATTAATTATTCATATAAAGATAATTACTGCAAAGTTTGAAAAGAGCAGCATGATATTGTTTTCTAAATAATATTGCCCCGCCCCTTTTATTTCTTAATTCTTTTTTTGTCACAGTGCACTGCAAAGCTCTCTTGATCAGTTTGTTTCACTACAAAGGTTGAAGCAAAAACAAAATGTTGGATTCTGAGATGTTTATTAACATCTAAAATAAATGGTGTTAATTAAGAAAATAAAATTTACTGTTTTGTTTGCGCAAAATGATTTGATCAGTTTGCATCAAACTTTGATTTTGACAAGTTATGGAATACTTTTTAAAAGTTATGAAATTCTTTAACTTACTACAGTTAACAAAGCTAAGACGATCTGTTTTCTAATCATTTTATTTTTTATTTTGAAAGCAAAAATCCTTCTGCATTAAGACATGAAAACATTACACAGAACAGTGAGGCTTGTAATGACTTTCCAGTTTGTGTTTCTGTCATTCTTTCTCAGAACTTGGAACTTTTCTGTTGTCTAAACCAAATGAAGCATTGTGTTGGTGTTTTCCAGTCTCCTCTTCTAAAAACCTGAACAAAAAAAGCTCCTTTTGAAGTTTGAAAGGGTCTATAAAACCTCACGGTTTAACAGAGAATAACACGCAGAGTAGATTTGATTGTAATCCATTCTGGATTTTAACTGTTTTCTATTTAGTTCATCCTCAACTTCACTTGGATTCTTTTTGCTTAGTTTAATTTAGCTTATGTTATTTATTTTAGTTAATTTGAGGTTATTTTATGTAGCTTGGCACATTTGATTCTAGTCAAAATTTATATTTACTTTGTTTATTTGGTTTTAGTGTTATTGATACCCTATTGTGTTTAGTTATATAATTTTATTTACCTTTTTGTTGTTGATTTTGCTGCATTGTTATGGACTGGACACACTTTCCAATCTTTGGATGAGTTATTTATTTTTCTTTTTTTATTTAAGTGAAAAAACTTAATTTTTCTTAGTTTATCTTATTTGAGGCTGTTATTTCATAGCTAACTGTTTGTCAACTCAATATTTTAAGCTTAAGAGTTGTTATGTCTTCAAGCAAAACACACAACCCTGAACTTCTATCAGTTGTAAAATTATCCATAATTCTCTGATAATAATAAATAGATGAGCTTTGCATAGAACTTTTTGATCAGTATTCTCTTTATTTCATAAAACCTTGTGGCTGAAGATGAAACCCATTTTAAAGACTTTTTAAAAGCACTCTTATTCCCAATAAAAACATCATCTGAAAGAAACATTTTTTCTAGATATGTTTCTCATTGTTGCCACATAAAAGCAAAATTACCCTTATATTGGAGATTGATGCAAACTCGTACAAAAAAGGTCAAAGGTTAAGGATTTGGGCTTGAATCTTTACAAAATGTATATGCTTGTTTTGACTTTTTTAATGCAAATTAATCAATTTGCTGATTTGATTATGTTTTTGCTGCTTTTCAGTTCTACATTTGATGTATTTTTGTAACTATTTCACAGTACATAAAGATCCCCGCTCCCACATCAGACTCGTCTTCTGCTCTCCGTGTCTTCGCCTTCTACTTGTCCAGCGACGGCAAAGACCAGCCACAAGCAAGCTTTGACTGCATCCATCAGTATGTCTTAAGGTACAGAGTTTGTTTTTGTTTTTACAAAGGTCGTATTGATCTTCTCTCATGGAAATTTTCCCTTTTTTCCCCATCTTACATTTTCTGTTCTTAAGCCCATTGGTCTCATAAATCAGCAAAGGTCTTTTTTTTTATTTTTTTACATGTTTGCGTGTTTTCTGCTTGCTCCAACGGTCGTGGCACATCTCATCCCAGATGGAAGCTTTTTCTCTTCTTTATGGTCCACCACGTTTTTCAAAAGTGATTACTCAGCACTTGTATGCTCATGAATAAGAGGGGCATAAAGCTTGCAGCTTGCTGTACACAGCGTGAGACGGCTGTAATTTCCTTTATATTTCGGGAATAAGCCTTTCATTACCGAGAGCCATTTTGCTGTATTTATGGAGGGAATATGTTTGGAAGTTGAGCAATGTTTATGCCCTGAAAGCCAGATAACTGGTTGTGGACAAACTTTGCTGGTTTTGGTTCTGTAGCTTCAGCCAGAACAAACATGGCAACTGCTTGAGGGCGAGATCGTACCCTTTTCGCCCCCACATTTATTTGCTTATTTAGAGGATGAAGAGAAGAAGTGGTTGGAGGTCACACATGTAATTGTGTTGTGAAAAGTATCATATTTGAGGACAAAAATCTGAGGGCACAAATCCCTCTTACTGCCTTCATGCACGGCTCATGTACCAAACTATTTACTTTTGTCCGTGATGATCCCTGTTTTGCAAGGATGCAGGAAGGAGCCAAGGTAATCCTGGTGTTTCTGCAAAGGCTGTCCTGCTTTGATCCAGCAGGCCTATATATATCCTGTGACATAACATTGAGTAAGCATAGATCAGTCTTAGCCAGCTTTTACCGCGAAGCCACACACCGACAACGCACAACCCCAACGAAACTTGCAAAACTCTGCTGTGAGGCTGGCAAAAAGCTGTTTCTTTTATTTCTGCAGTGACGGCCGTGAGCAGCTGGAGGGTCAAGGCAGCATCCAGGATAAGATCACCGTTTGCGCCACCGATGACTCCTACCAGATGACCCGCGAGAGGATGTCTCAGGTGGAAAAGGATAGCTGGAGCCGCTCTGCCATTGAGATAAAACCTGGAGCCACACATCCAAGTAAGATTAGGCTAGAGGCCTGCGTGTTTGGAAAAAACATGTAACGGACAATGATGCACGCCGAGATGTCTCTTGGAAAAGGTCATGGGCTCTTGTGCTTCAGGCAGAGCAGCAGATGTGAACACAGTGATGCTACAAATAAACAAAAATAAAAGTTTGTAACATCTTAATTATATGGTAATATTGGCTTTAATTTATAAAACTTTTTAAATATTTTTGCGTTGAGCTAAAAAATAGACATTTTCTTATTTTATTGTCTAATAAAATGTTGCAGTGTTTTTTTGTTTTTTTTTTTTTTTATTATACCAAATATGCTTTCATAGTTTTCTACTTTCTCTGTGATTTAAAGTTTCCTTTTTCACCCAAATTAATTATTTGATTTAACCAGACATTTACAAAAACAGCCCTTTAAGCTGTGAAAATGGCTGCTTTTGTTACCTTCTTTTGTTACCTTCTTAAATGCATGGGCCTAACCAAGTGAGGGCCTCCCTTAGAATTATATTTGCCACCATCTAATTTATTGTTGATGAATTCCATCAACTTGTACCTCCTTGCAAGAAATAAGCAGCTGATTCAGGATCAGTATCAATTTTCCAACATCTTCAGCAGTTCACTGATAAACGTTCTGACCAATTGTAGAAACATCAATGGAAATGTGGGATATCAATGAAGTAAGACATTTGAGTTTTTAGGTTTAAGATTTCTTCAGATATGTGAAAACTTTGTTTAGAATGCAGTAGACAGAGGATGAGTTATAAAGAGAGGGATCAGCATGTCAACCTAAGATACCTTTTTAGTTGATAATAGACTTTTATTAGGAGATATGATAAAAATAAGAAAAATGTGCGTGAAAAAAATCTTTAGCGGTAAGGATTTGGGTCAATTGTCATGTATGCTTAGGATGAACTCTGACCATTTAGGATGAAGAAAAAAAATATATATAATATATATATATATATAAGTTTTTTTTATTTTTTTTTACATCTTAATGAGAAAAAAACACACACACTAAAAGAAACAACCCATGAGTACAAAGACAAATTACATGTTCAAGTAGTCATAATAAACCCATAGAGAAATTATAAGAACATGAGGTCAAAAAGAAAGAAGGAAAGAAAGAAATGCACTGAGCATTAAAGTTGGAGCACAAAGGCTATCTTAATAATTATGACTTTGTCTAATCCAATATGTAATAGAAAAGGTTCTTGGATAAGACGTTATCTTTGTGATGGAGATGCTGATGGTGGTTCTGGGGCAGAACATGCCAAAGCATTGTTCCAGGTGGAGACTGCAGTTATGAATGAAAGGGTAGGTAATTTAGCTATCGGTTCAAAGTGAAGGCCTAATTTAGAATGGCGTGTAAAGTGTCGTAACAACCCATAGTACCAGGAAATGAGGTAGATCATCCTTATTTAAATGGGGCCAAACCTTCTCTACATGAGTTGGTGCATGTGTTACAGTGTTACCTAATCCAGTCATAATGTGGAAATCTTATATTTCAATTTCAAAGCAGGTTTTTCCCCTTTGGCTAAACTAAATCTTAACCCAAATGGTAGGAAAAGCAGAACGATTGGTTATTTTATTATAGTTGGTTACTATAGCAATACATTGATTTAAACTAGGCTTCCTATTGAACCCTTGTTCTATGCATGTGATCCTCTGCTATTTATTAATGTTAAATAAAATTTGACCTCTGTTTACTAGCAGTTTACCCCATCTTTAACAGGAGAATTATTCCAAACTTGAGATTTTGTGAGGAGAAAGTCAACTTAAAACATGTGAATCTTTCTATTAAAATACAAACATCGCTCTCAATGATCAAGTAATACCTTTTATTCTTCCTTTAAATTATTTAAATATTTATTTAGAGATGCCACATGTACTTTCTTATTGGTACAAAGACATTACATAAGCTACCTTTCACATGTAAGAAAGTGTGCTAGTTAAGCCTAAATGGTTAAAAATATATGTTATGTAGCTGCCCCAGTTGTGGCTGCCTTCAATTGGGGCAGCCAGCTTTAAAAAGTAGGGATCAGGCAATTTTATTTCAACAGCTGATGGTGGCTTCGCTGCTGCACTTGCAGTAGTATGAACTTTGGAAAAAATTGAATTTCAGGATCAATAAACATTGTTTTATGCCAAATCTCTGTCATTTGTGCTGAGAAGATAAAAATGGCATAAGCCATAGATACATAGATGCATGTACCTCCTTTCAGGATATTTCTGGGTCAAAGTTGAAATTTTAAATTCCAGAAAGTAGATTATTTAAATGTTAATTTTCCTTCATCTAAGAGTGCAGATTCAATTGTAAGCATAAATACTATAAAATAATATTTGGCTTTTAGATTGAAGCATTTCAGTTTGATTACCTCAAGTAATATTGGAGGGGGTCAGTCAGTCATAATAGTACTTAAGCTGATAACGGCCTACCTTGCTTTTTCTTTTTTTGCACATTTTTATTTCCTCTCTGTGGTTAATGCTCAAACTGGGCCACAGACAGACAAAAGTTTCTGCTGCAAGAATAAAGTACATTGCAGCGGGATGGATTCTGAATGATCTGGTGAACCCAAACACGACAACGTACTAGCCGACGCTTCTGTAGAGCTCTCCAAAACATATAAACTCAAACTACTCGCTCAACATTAACCATGTTTTCAATTATGTGAAAACAAATGAAATACAGAAAAAAATCGCGGCCTGAGCTTTAAGGTATTGAGCAGTAGCCTAGAAAACATTTGACATGCAAATCGCATCCGGTGTGAATGCAGCATTAGACCATGATTAAAGTTATCAATTAGAAAGTTATCAGTTCTGATGGTGTTCTACTTGTTTTGCTGCGGATAGTAAGTATTGTAGCACACTGAGTTGGACCGGGTAACTATTGGGGTTCTGCTAATGTCCGGGCACATCATGCTAAGACATTTGTTGGGCCTGTGGGTTCTGTTAGTCAACCTGTTGCTGGGGGTTGAGTATTATCTGGTTCAGTCATTGGCTAAAGGAAGGATATGGGGGGAGGGTCGGTTCATGTTTAGGGAATAAAGACGTCCGGAGAATGTTCTTTTACTACTTCAGAGATACTTATATAAACTGTACGGCATTGGTTACAGCCTACAGTAAGAGACCTAAACGGTTATGTCTCGACATCTCAGTGTGACAAAGAGATGCTACAATATTCTCTATTTAATATACTTATCTCCAGATAACAAAATTTGTTATCTACAATCTAAAAATTATAAATGTTATCATGAGAAAACCGGCAAAAAAATGTACAGTAGGCTGTTCTTAGCTTCTGTACAAAAGGGGGAATTTCAGAAAAATAAGTCGTCCTTTCAGAAAGTTTGCATTCTGCATGCACATTTTTCATCCTTGGTTCACATTACTGTTCCCATTCAACCCTTGGAAGTTATTTCAGGTCAACTGTTGCACAACTTCTGTTTAAAAAAAAAAATCACCTTTGCTGAGCCATCGAGTTCCAGGAATGCTCTTTCTTTTCTTCAATTCTGGCCCAACTTTACAAGTCAAGCTCATCATTTATAATGTTTTATTTTCAGAGCTGTTTATATTTACAGATATCACAATAGGAGGGATTATTCTGTAATGGCAAATTATAGCCGTTTATTAACTGACGGCCAGTCATCCTTTGGGTTTTTTTTCTTTGTATGAGGAGAAGAAAATAGAATAAAATAAGTCTTTCAAACTGCTATTGTGTGCTTTTTTTCATGTTGTATAATAGTGTTTTATGTCTGTGTGGGACACACTTTAGTGTTGAACAGATTCCCCCCACTCTGACCTTCAAAGCTCAGATTAACCGGTAATGGGATTATGTACAAAGAGATAGCTTTCACTGTTCTAACATGCCCCATCTGTCTGCAGCACAAGCTATGATCACTCGCGCATTTTCAAATTTCAGGACAAATAGGCTAAAATCTTATATAAGGGATGGTATATTTGACTTGATTAGGGTTTTAAAACTGCTTTAAATAAAGATATTTTACAAAACTTAGTTAAATTGGATGTTTTTTGTTTTGAATTTCTTGTAATTTGATGTCTCACTGATTGAATAAATCCATAATATGTGTTCAGATAAATGCATCAAGTTCCAAAAGAGACCAGCCCCTCTGCCCGTCTCGGACATTAACCTCCACAAGCAGCCAGCCAGCAACCGGAGGAACGGCGGTGCAGGCGCGTGTTCCCAGAAGCCCCTAAAGGAGCGCATCCTCCACCTGCTGGCCCTCAAACCATACAGGAAACCCGAGCTGCTCCTCTGGCTGGAACGGGAGCGAAGTGCACCCAAGGACAAGGCCGAGCTGGGAGCCGTCCTGGAGGAGGTAATGAAGAAGGCCCGCCTGTTGCATTAGTGGCTTGCAGGAAGAGGTTTTCTCCATTTATCCTGTAAACACTCAAATGTCAACAAAACAAACACGACTCGCGCTGCCCTTGTGTTTTGTTGAAACATTTAACTTGTCTATGCAGGTCCCACACTACTCAGCTCACCACTTTACTCTGACAGGGTGCTGTTGGAGTTCTTCTGGTTACTAATCTGCAGCTTTTTATTTTATGATGCATGCATTTTACAGTATGTGGTAAAATGGTGTGAATTTCACAAAGTTTGATCGTTTTTTTAGAAAACCTTTTGTCTTTCCTGCAACACCTCTTTTGAATTCCTTTGAGGAAGCAGCAGCAGCAGCAGGGGGGGGTGGTGTTTGCCCATTTCCCATCTTCCCCTTCATGTCTGCATGTATGCGCTTTTTGTGTCGGTGCGTGCGAGTAATTGGGTCACCGCTGCCGTAATTGTCTGCTGAGAGATCGTGTTTGCTGCTGGGTGGACCGCTCTGTCAGGAGGCCCCCTCAATGATGGATTTCCTCTAAGAAAGCCAGTCAGATGAGAGGCTGAGATTGCAGCGACAAAGAAAGTTGGAAGTGATCAGATAAACACGAGCACAGTGAAAAGGTTTACACTCTAAAATTGTCAAAGTGCCACTTTGAACACATTTCAGTCAACTGTTAGAAATATTGTAATTTTTATCCATACAAAGGGGAAGAACAATAACAAAGCAATGACTTAAAAAAATAAATATATGATAAAATTATTTTTAAAACATTATTATTTAAATCTATGGCATGAATTAAAATTGTGTTTTGGTTTCTTCCCAAAATACACTTCTACAGTTTTTGTGTTTTTGTGTTTGTGTTGGAAATATTTACCTACAAAAAAAAAAAATCTTGTACACAGGAACTGTATCAGAATAATTATGTAAACAAAACTAGGGGATATATCTTGTATAAATTAAAAAAAAAGAAGCAAAATAGAAAAAAAATAAGAGATAAAATTGAAAATACGCAACAAAAAAATTACTTCCACGAGTTTTTAAAGTGATTAACAAAAAAAATATTTAACAGTGTATATGCTTATTATTTGAATTAAGTTATTAATGCATTCAATTTAAGAATAATTGAAGTATCTGTATATGATTTTTTGCATTTTTAAAGTCAAATGTTAAAAAGTTATCTTGTAAATGTCTGATATTCCAGGGATTTTAGCATTTTTCTACTATTGAAATCCTTTAGTTTTTTTTAAATACAGTATATTTTTTGTAGCTTAACTGTAAGATATGTATTTTTAAATGAGTTAAAAAAACAACTATTTCCTACTGAGAGACCTTTTTTTACTTGTTTGACCAACAAATGAACTTTACTGTTATTTCAGGTGGCTAAGGTGAATCTGAAAGACAGCAGCTACCTGTTGAGGGATGACTTTTACAAATATGTTCAGAGGGACTGGCCGGGCTACAGTGAGGAGGAGAAGCAGCTGATCAGCAGGTTGCTGGCCAGGTAAAGTCGAGCATTTCAAACCGTTGTAGAACCTGCCTTCCATTCAGAAAATCTGTCTTCCTTTAGTACTATTTCAAATGAATTTTAGCTAGGTGTTTTTAATTGTTTTGCATGTTGCTCTCAATCTGTGTTGAACAGAAAGGTACAGCCACATGCCCAGAACCAAACGAGAAGCCTCCAAACAAACTCTTTAACGCCTAAGACCTCAGAGGACCAAAGTGTGGCTAAAAATCCTGCTGTGGTAAATGTCTATTTTTACTTTTTAAATAAATGAACAGTAATTCTGATTATTTTGTTTGGCTACAGTGCAAGCATTAAAGTTCCGTCAGAACAAAGCTGGTTGTAGGGTTTTCATAGTATTTTGTTTAAACTATTGGCCTGAACTGTGGGTTTTTCTATTTTTAAAAATATTTTTTGTTGCTTCTGTTTGCAGAAACGCCTCATGGCGTCTGACTCACTGGAAAAGCTGGAAGTTAAGAGGCAAAAACTCGCAGATCCAAAACCCCAGTCCACGGTAAACGGAGCCCTAAACGGGAAAGGAGCGCACAATAATGCAAGTTTGACCCCCAACCCCAGTTGCCACTCAAGGACTGAGACTCAAAGGACAAGTAACCATAGAGATAGCCGAAATGGCCCACTGCAGAGCCATGACGGCTTTGCTTTGGAGCACAAACTGTTGGGGCCTTGTAACAAGCCAGTTACAGAAAGCAGAGCCCAGGAGCCCAAAATGAACTGTCTCCAGGTACCCCAGCTGGACTTGGACTTCATTCAGCAGCAGCTCAGCAGCAGCAGCAGCAGCCAGCACAAAAAGAAGAAATCTAAAAAGCACAAAGACAAGCAGCGGGAGAGGTTCAAGGAAGATAAAGGAACTGAAAGACTAAAGATGAGTCCTACTTTGAAGCAGAATCCAGACAAACTTCAGAGTAAGGGAACATTTTTATTCAGTTTTTTTTTTTATCCGACTGATGCATGTCTCATATTTTCCAGCTAAGTTAAGGAATTTATTTATATCTCCCCCCTTTTTCCCTTGCTGTGGTCTTTATTGGTGTCATATAAGTTATTCATTTCAGCGGCCACACGTCCCACAGTCTGTTTTGTTATTCTGTGTCCCAGCCAGGGAGGGGTCTGCATGCTGAGGCTCTGGAGCCTCTTTTACCCCTACATTGTGGCTCTCTGGTTATTGAAAATAAATACTTTTAATTTTTAAAAGCACAATTAAAGTAAAAAGTTGGTAAGTACCAAAGTAAGTCGACATAAACTTGATTAAACTTATTCACAAACCGTTAGGTCGAACAAAAACATTTTAACAGATTTTTTTAGATCTATGTACCACAGAAAATAAGTTAGAGGTCAGTGAGCACAACCAGAATGAAGGCACGCTAGATTGTAACTCAGCTTTCTATTTTTAAACAAATTCAAGGAATTTAAGTCCAGAATCATAAATGCTCTGTTTACTCTGTTTTAATTTTTGTTCATCTGATTTATGCATAACAAACTCTAAAATTAACTCTTTTAAATAAATTCTGATATTGCTCTGCCTACTACTACATTTTCTGCACTGAGATGATCCCATGTAACGCAGGATGTCTTTTATTTTGAAAGGAAGTTATGTGAATATCTATCAAAAGTTATAAACAATTTTATATTTTGAGAAAAGGTTATTTTCTATTTATTTTTTAGTTTTATTTATGTAAAAAAAATAACAGTCAAATTATATTTATTATAATAGTAACAATAACGTATATAAAAATCTTTTTTTTAAGGTTTAAGTTAGACTTTTTGGCTCCTGGGTTGTAGTTGGTCAGAAATCGACCCAAGTGGCTGTTTTAGTGTTGAAGGTTGCAGCCCCCTGGTCTAAGCTGTTGTTTTCCTCCTGTCACTGCATGTAAAGCAGCAGTTTAAGCACACGTGCTTTAAATGGATGAGCAGTGAGGTGGCTTTCAGTGACTGAGCTCAGGGCATCTGAAGGCCCACTGGTGCATTTGTATAACATTATCTCATAAGCGTGGCTGTGTTTGTCTCCCTTAAGCTTAACCTGTTGAGTCCACTCGGTCTCATGTGGCTGACTTTCTCAACAACAGCTCAGTGAGTCCTTAAGCTGAGAGGTCCCCTGACGCCCACGAGCTTTTAGCCAGCCTGCACACCGGATCCCACACACACAAACACACACAAAGTGTGGTTTTCATCAAAACAAAAATACTCTGAGACTAATCTATCATGTTACAACTGCTCTATCACCGTGAGATGGTATCCACAATTATAAAATTTTAACGTTTTTGTTGTATTTTTTGTATTTTTATTCCAGATCCTGACGTCACAAAAGCTGTGGACTCTGAGGAAAAGCCAGATTATGTGCTGTGAGTGGAATCATGATTTAAAGACGTTGATTTATAATTTTCTGTTTGGGAATCTGCCTTGTTTATTTTATTTTTAAGGCAAAAGCCAGTAAAAACTGATCTAAATCTTTAAAGCAACAAGTCTGTCTGGCCCTGTGCTGCCATCTACTGTCAAAAAGATGAAGAAGAAATTCTGAGTCATAAAAGAGCAGTGGAGCTCATGGTGTGCATCATCAAAGATAAAGAACAAACTAACTGTTTTTGATGTTTTTTGTTCAGAAACTACGTTCCTATAATGAGTTTGGAGCAGCGTCAGAAGTACGAGGAGGATTTCTGCGCAGAGTACGACGAGTACAAAGATCTCCATTCCCGTATCGCCACCATCACTCATATGTTTGTTCATCTGGGTTCCAAGATCAAAAGTTTGTCACCTGGAACGCAAGAATATAAGGTGCCTTTCTACAACTAAACTCTCATATTAATGGACACATGAACAAAGTTGTTTTGTTTATACGTTAATTTTACGGCATGTGCTTTCCTGTCTTTTATAGATAATGGAGGAACAAATTCTAGAAAAATACAACAAGTACAGAAAGGTAACATTTTAATATCAAGTCTCTTACATGTAAATGATTGATACTACTTGTAGTTGTCATTATTCTAGACAAATGTTGCCACTTTTTGCACATCAGAAATGTATTTGTCATGAACCTTTTGGCTTTTAAACTGGGACAAATCAGAACCATTGAGTTTTTAGATGATTTTTCTCAAACTCTTTTTTTTTTTTTTTTACTGTTTTAGCTTAAGTATATAAGCGTTTTCCTTTCAATTAAAACATAAATGTGTTTTTTGTTCTAGTTTTTTTCTTCTCTGTTTTTTGTTCTAATATTTTTAAGAACTACAAAAGCAACAACTACAAACCGGTTAGCACTAACCTCAACTGCTCATGAAAACCGGCAATTTAAAGTTCAAAAGCCACAATGTGTCTTTACCATAAATGAGATCAGTGTCTTTTTTTTTTTTTTTTTTTTTTTATTGTCACGATATAGGCTGTTCTTCTTACTTTATCCACAAACAATACGGAGCCCAACGTTGTCAAAGCGTATTAAATATTGACCAGAGTGAACAGTTTATTTTTGTTTTTTGAGTCAGGCAAAAAGAAGTCTGTAGGTGACCTCCTGGACAGTCACGGTGTGGGTGTGGTCAACTATGTAGATTTGGTCAACTTTGTGGGTGTGGTTACCTTTGAGGGTCCACCCTTTTTTTTTATTAACATTTTTTTTAATGATTTTTTATATATAAATGATTTTCCAGATTTTTTTGTTTTGTTTTTCAATATAATGTTTTTTCCGTTTATTGCTGTAATTTTTTAAGACTACAACTATTGTAGTACAAATGTGAGAAGATAAGGACATGTCTACAAGTAGCAAAACTAGTTCATTTTAAGAGAAAGAATATTTCTGTAGAAATTTAGTTTGTTTTAGTAATAATGAACATATTTTTGAGATTATTTAGATTAATTACTGAGAAATTTCTATTGTTGTCTGGGGTGTTTCTATGTACTGTGTCATTCCCAGCCTGCCTCTGCTGCTTCCCTTCATCAACATCAGGGCAGACCTCAAAGCTCAGAACAGGCTGATAATTTACGGAAAAACTCCAGCTGTAACTCATTTTCTGCATCACCACAAACAAAAATAAACAGTTCATAGCACATAAACTAAACGGACACGGATCATGTCTATGGTACAGACACATCAGTCACACTGTAGCTTTTAACAAGAAAAAACTACAACAGAGATCCCTGTTTTTTATTTTTTTTTATTCCATATAATATGCTCCCGTCTTTACCTGACATAATCTGAGTAGAAACAGTTCTTTAACAGCAAACCTGTTTCCCTCTTTCTACAGAAGTTTCCAGGCTACAGGGAAGAGAAGAAGCACTGCGAGTATCTTCACGAAAAACTGTCCTACATCAAACAGCTCATCATAGATTATGACCTTTCTAAAGCTTCTTTGTAGCATTTGTCTGGGTGTTGATGCAGCTCACTAAAACAGTGAGTGAGAGCGGGAATCACAAGCTGAGAGGACAGTAACTGCTGTGAGCACTGACTTTTTTTTTTTTTTTTAAGTCAGAGACTCAAAAATCTCTGGTTATATTTGTGAACAGGAACAAAAAGGGCTGAAAGTAAGCACTCTGCAAAAGCTGTTTTGGTGGAGTTCACTTATTAGCTCATCCAAATTTTTACACCTGTAGATTTGTTGGCTGCTCGCTTTAACTGCTTTCACACTTTATCTTTTCAATGTGCTTTGTTGAACACCTCTCTGTTCCATTTGAGATGTGGTTTTTGTTATACTTTAAACTCAAAGTGTAAACCTCTTTTTTGTATATCTTCTTAGATGTCTATCATATTACACAGAATACAATAATATATTTGTCTCCTGAAGGTTTCTAAACTTACTTGAGTTCAAGGCGGTTCCTGCATTAATATTTTTAAATGAAATTTTTGTTTTCAAATGGAAACTAAAGCCACTTGTTGACAGATTTGATCCATTTTTGAACCTGCTTAGACATTTAAGTGCATGCTTGAGTGTACATGTAAGTATTTTTCTACACACGTTATGTCTATTTGTAAATGAACCAAAATTGTGCAAAAATTTAACTTTTAAATACTTATGTACTTATTCTTGAAGTTCTTTTTTGACATTTCCTCCTCTGCTTGTGTTTTTACTCTTTGCCGCCAAAAGCAAAGTGAGATATCAGATGGAGGGAATCGGGTTTTGTCAAGCTTTGTTTTTGTATGAATATATGGGTCAGCATTTCCCCAGATTCCATTGTCATTTCATTTGAAAAATAACACAGGAAATGGGAGATCATACATTTATCCTGAAACCTGAGTTAGGTATGAAACGGTTCCTTTTGTACCTCCTGAAGAGGGATTATTATAGTATCAGACACTACCCTAGTATTTTAGGTGGATTGTTGCTCTATGTGTGTTGTTGACTTCAAAATCAACCTGAAGTACCTGATTCTAGCCTTGGTTTTTCAAATAATCGGTGCCCATTCCAGTTGTAATGGTTTTTTTCTCTTTTTTTGTCGAATGTCATCAGAAAGAAGCCTTAAAAATAACACTTTTCTAGGTGACAGTCTTTAAACTGCTGATATAGTGAGAAGAGGTCACTCTCTGCGTATCATCCTGCCTTATTTCATTTCCTTCTTTTTAAACTCTTCACCACGTGTGGCTTTTGGAGTTTTAAAATGCAGTTGTACCACAGTTTGTTTTTATTTATTTTATTTTTTTTTACCATGAGGAGGAGGCAACAGTCTCATCAGTCGTACTTTTAAAACCACTGGTACTTTTTAAGGGATCATGGGGGGGCTAAAAAGGGTTCAGGTATTTATCTTTCCGCTGATGTTTTCGCTGCTGCTATTGTACCTGTTGGCCTCCTCAGAATGTTGCTTTTTGGTGCTTTCTGCATCTTTTCATGTTCAAAATTCTCCATTTTACTGGCAATAGGAGGATAAAGGTTAAACAATTGTAAGAATTTTGATTTAAATAAATGAAGACCACTGTTACGTTTCACAAAAAGTATTACAAGCCCTGAAGACAGAATCTTTTTCACATGTCTGAGGGTTTTTTTTATTTTTATTTATCTCTTCAAGCTCTTTAAACAGCTTTTAAAGGTGTTTGGGTTCTATTTATTATTTATTTTCCTCTCTATATTTGGCTAGTGTTAAACATTAACGAGGCACCACTTCGCACATGCTAAACACAAGGAAGGAGACCGTGCACAATAAGCTGTGGTTTTAAAATGTGCATTTTCTCTTGTGTTGTTGTGAAAAGCATATTAAAAATTCATTCAAATCATGTTTGCTCTGAGTTTTTTTTATAAATATATATACTGCAAGACATTTTTTTATTTTTTTACCATCTGCAGACTTCTGTGGTAAATCTGATTTTTTTTTTAATTCACATTTATTCAGGCACAAACCATCTCTCTTTTTTTTTTTTTTTTTTTTTTTTTTTAATTTATGAGTTTAAATTGTTCCCTGCTAAAGCATACATCTTGTTGAAACTAAGGCAGTAGACTTTTACATTTTTTGCAAGATAAATGTTTACCTTATAATTTTGAAATTGATTTTTATGATAATTTAGCCTGGAAATCCTACCGTTTAAAGATAATATTCGTTAAAGTATATTTTCTCTATTAATGTTGGCTTACTTTATATTTTCCCGAAGCTAAATCACCTGAAACCTATTAACAGCGTGCGTAGCCCCCGCGCGATGACATCACTACGTTGCACTTGCGTGACGCTGTTGTCATGACAAATACAACTCTGGATCGCCTTTCAGCCCCTAAACACACAGAAAAAAACCTTCTGCTATTTAAAACTGATAAACCGGCATCAATTTAAATTGAATTTTCTAAATAAATATGTTCGTTATAATTTAATTTTCTCTATTTTTAATTGTCAAAACTTTGGAGTAACGGGACATTTCCGTGAGTTCGCCATTGACTGTGAGGTTTGTTGAGGAGTACTTTTTTATTTACAATTCTTGATTTGTCGGTGAGTTTGTTAGTTTTTGTCGTGTTTCGTGTGTTCCTCATGTCACAGTTTCACCAGGTTTAAGCTGATAATTATACACTGTTGTTTCACCATTTGAGTTTTTTTGGATGTTTTCAAGTGTTTTTAATTAATTCTTGTCAGCTTCTCTGTTTTACCACACTTTTGGATTATGTTCATGTTTTGCAAATTTGCTCATTTTAAAATTTGATTAATATCCTTAAGTTCTTGTCATAAAGCCAGGTCTCCAATATTTTAAAACCTATTTTTTCCTTACAGCATTTATGTAAATACTATGATTTTAAGATTGAAAAACAATATTTCGAAGAGTAGTAATATTCAATGTGAATTTTTTTGTTTAAGTTAAAATTATTTTTGCTGTCACACATATAGGTGTGTGAAATGTTTTTCTTCCCTTTTGATCCATCCCCTGGGGGAGTGGTGAGCTGCAGACACAGTCGCACTTGGGAACAATTTGGTGGGTTAACCCCCCAATCCAACCCCTTGTTGAGTGTCATGCAAGGAGGCACTGGATCCCATTTTTGGGGATCCAGTGCCTCCTTCCATGACTCAATCCAGTGTGACTCGGTCTGGATTTTAACTTACTACCTTCCAGTCTCAGTGGGACACTCTTCCACAAGGCCACTGAGCTTTTTGTACTTGATCTTAACCCCGTTACACTGAATGTTGCTCATTCAAAAGAGACCATTCAATCCGGGGCTACAGTTAATTTAGCATCACCTTCATAATGTGGTAGAGACTCAGGTGGTTGAGCAGGTCAGCCGATCATCAGTGGCTTGAACCCCGCTCCCCTCCCTGCCCCCTGTATGGTGTGAACGCGCATGAATATGACGGTAAAATGTGCGTACTGGCAGCCTCTATACACCAGAGGCTTACCATCACCAAATATTAATGAGAAGTGAAGGAATAATAGATACATATTATAAGTGATATAAGTAAATTTAGTATCAGAAAATGCGGAAAAATTAAATTTTACTATTATTGGATGGGGAAACATTTCACAGGACAATGTTTTATTATATAACTGGAAATAAATCCTGACATGAAGGGGTTAAATAGGCTTCGTTATTGGGTTCCCATGAACTTTTAAATCTAGTTACGCTCTTTTTATGTTTATTATACTTGTGTATTGTAGAAATGCAGAATAATTGCATTAAAAAAATTCTGCAAGTGATTAGGTGAGATTCTCTAGATTCTTTTGGATTAGGTTGATGTGTGTTGTGAACATGCATCATACTTTTAGCTTCTCAAAAATAGCAGAAGTCTAGTGTTTCTGATGATTTGTTTTTTATTACCAGTTGTTGGATAATTGCATGTTTGAAACATCTGCGTTCAAGATAGAGACAAAAATCTGCCATTTTAATTCCAAAGTTGATACGTGTGTCACCCTGTAAGGCGGCTCTGAGTTGTAAAATACATCTTAATCTGAACGACATGCAACTAAAAAGATTTTCAACTGAAAGGAAAGTCCACACACACACAAAGCAGGTTGGAAGTTAAGTTGCTCCATCACGGACACAATAAGCCGGCCGCCGTCTGACCCCAATCCCCCTGTACACGATCTGCACAGCTGTGTGGTTCACTGCCTTGCATGACTTCTGTTTGCCGTTTTCTATGAACATATTCAAATTTCCTGAAATGCAGTTTTACAGGTCGGCTGGAGAAAAAAAAAGCAGAGAAATGGCGGCAGCTTGGAAGCCAGGAGAATGCACAATACCTACTTTGGAACTGGAAAGTGTGACACAGGTAGAACATTAAAATATGGGAGAAATTTGGATTCTTTTTCGAGTGATTGTTTTGACAAGTCTAAAAGGTTCTACAGTTCCAAAGAGCAATTTTTAATTAGAATATAATTGATTTAAAAAGGTTGAAATACTTGTGGAAATTTGACTTTTTCAATGTGACAAAAGAGTTTTTTGGACAGTCTCCAGAGAGCACCAACTGCATTGCATGTCCAGAGGACGGCAGATACCTCTCACTGGGTCATTCCGGGGGTTTGTCTGTGTGGTGTGCCTCATCATTCGTCCGAATTGCCGAATGGCTGCAAGATCGACTGGAAATAACCTTTCTGCAGATGTCCAGAATGGCTAAGAGGACCTATTTGCTCGGCTCTGTTGATGATATGGGTTGGTGGAATCCGTGTGTATTTAATGTTCAAAAGTTTGGGGTCACTAAGAACTTATTGTATTTTTAAAGGAAAATCTTTTTTTTTTTAAATATAGATAGCTGTAAACTTATCAGAAATGCATCCAAACATTATTAATGTTGTAAATTATTTAAAAAATGTCTATTCTAGCTGCAAATGTCTGGTTTTTAGAGACTAGAGACTCATTTCCAGCAACATATCTCCCGTGTTCTAATGGCACAACGTGTTGCTCATTGCGTCATTGGCGATTATAAACTGTTGTGCGATGACGCCATCTGTCAAGCAAGGTGGAGGTAACATGATGGTCTGGGGTTGCTTTGGTGCTGGTAAATTGAAAGATTTTTTTCAGGTTTAAAGGGCATTTTAATTAAGAAAGGTTGTCACTCCATTTTGCAACATCTTACCACACCCTGTGGACAGTGCTTGATTGGAGCCATTTTCATCATAAAACAGGGCAGTGACCAAAAGCACACTGCCAAATTGTGAAAGAAATGTTTAAAGAAAGAAGCAGTTGGAACTGTGAGGTGTAATGGAGTGGCCAACGCAGTCCCCAGATCTAAACTCCATTCAGCTTGACCTTATGGAACAATATAAGTGACCATCCAGTCAGTCCATCTTGTGGGAAGGGCTTCTAGACAAATGGGGTCACATTTCTCCAGATGATTTCAACAAACAGATATAATGCCAAAGGTCTGCTATGCTGGAAGTTCAGCAAATGGATGAATCTTTGACAAAAGGAAAGTTTCAACGAAAGAATATTTCAAAATCATTATTTCTGATCTTGTCCATGTCTTGACTATATCTTCACTTTTAAATGACTTTTCATGGAAAGCATAAAATTGTCTGGGTGACCCCAAACTTTTGAACTGTAGTGTATATGTGTATTTAAAAATATTTCAGTAATGTTACAGTATAACTCTGCTCCTTTCATTGACATCCTGTCATTCTATTGTTATTCACACTGTAGGTGTAGCCAGACTCTTTACATTTCACTGTGATGACATTCATCTTATCAGTGTTATAAATGCCATGGTATGTATTATCACTTTTTTTGTTCAAAATCTGCATTTTTGTGACTATTGACTAATGAATATCATTGCTAGGAGGATATTAACAATAGAAGTATCTGTTCAACATTTGCTCTGTATGGGGGTGGCCATTTTGGAGCAGCATCGATCAGCTGTAAGTGAAATTTGCCAACATTTATTTGAGTTAAGTGAATTTATTGTAATGTAAATGTAAATTTAAGGTAATGGTGCGTCTTGGCTTGAGGTCTATCAGTTACCTGTAGCAGTGTTGCTGGCAGAACTGGAGACCTCATCAGCACTAGATCAGGTGAGAAACTTTGATAATTATTTCAATTATTTCATGAACGTTTCTGACTTTTCTTGGAGGCATGTTTGTATGATGGTTTTACAGATGCATGAAAACAAATATGTTCAAAATTGACTTAAATTTTTTATCAACCTTCAGGATCCAAATGTAACTGAAAGTGTTGATGTGAAATGGTCACCAGTTGAGGTGCTGATTAAAATCCCTCCACTCCAGCTTTCAGCAGGTATTACAAAGATATATTTGTTCTTTGGTATCATTTGTATGTTTGATTTACAAGCTGAATGAAAAAGTCCAAACATCTGCAAGTTTAGATGAGAAATCAGATTTAGAAAGCTGAAGATGCTCCTGGGTGTTCTTGCTGTTTTGCAGGACAGTCACAAGGTGGCGCCCTCGGGGCAGACTTTTTGAAACACTGCTTGGTTGTGGATGAAGTAAGAAGCAGCAGCAGCTGTCAGAGAAACTCTCTTGATGCAGGAAAAACAACAGGCAGTCCTAAAAGCCCAAAGTACAAATACTTTCAGTAATACCAACTTCAGATTTAGATGTTTTATGTTCAAAACTAAAATGATAAAATATGAGTCTGACTTTTACTTTGTGTTTGAAGTTAAATGTTACTGCATAAGTGTAAAAGCTTCCATCCTTTGACCTTTCAGTTAAATGCAATCTCTTTCAGGCGGTGTACTCATCACTTCCTCCTCAGTTGTGATCCGTTTTCTGGCCAACCTTTGCAGTCAGGTGGGTGCTAAATTGATTTTCTTTTTGGTAGATGAGTCTTGTGTTATAAAATTTTCATCAAATAAGACAATGCAGCAAAACTTCCCAGTGTCAATGTCAATGCACAAGTTTTGGTTTACAAGGACAGGGCACATTCATTCTGTGAAGGTCTACACTCACAAACTCATCTCTTCTCTGCAGAGCTGCCTGTTGCTATCGCTGTGTGGTGGAATGGCAGCTATAACCTCCTTCAGTATTCACTTCCAAAAGTTCCAATTAAAAAAGCAGGCAAGGTTTTTTTTTTTTGCCACTTAAAATATTCTGCCTTTAAAAAGTTTTGGGTTTGAGTGAGTTCTAATGTTTGAAGCAGATGCAGCTCCCATGCCGAGTTTTTTGTGGCCAAACGCAAACAAAATTTTCTGCTCGACTGTGAGCAGATGCACCCGTCACATCGCTCTGGGGCTGGATGATGCTTTGGTGTGTGTCTGGGACAGGAGAACCGGTGAGCCAACATAACGGCACACACGTTTCTATATTTTAACTAGGGTTGCAGGATCAGTAAAGCACAGAGCGTGTAAAGAATCATTAAAGGAAAAAAAAGTCAAGTCCAGATCTGTGCATTTTTTTTTCCTATCCTCAGGTGCACCACTCTCCGTCGTCTCTATGCCAAAATACAGCTCCCTCCTCAAGATGGAGTATTTAGATTGCTGGCCTGAGCTGCAGACTCCAACTGCAGGAGTTCTCCAACTTCTGGTGATGAGTAAAAGTGGAGAACTCGACATGATCACGGCAGAGCGAGGAACTCAGGCCTGCACCACGCAGCTGAGTGAAAGGTTTCACAAGTGTAGATATTTTTAATGTCTTCACATTGAATTTTCAAGTTTTCCATTACTTTAAATTTCTTTTGTTAATTTAGACCAAATGATAGAGCAGGTCTACCATCAGTTATCATCCCAGTGCCATTCCTGCCAAACATGGTAAATAATTGGCTTTTTATGAACTTTATTATCTAATATTTAAAACTTTATAACGTAAGATAAAATGCAAATGTTTAAATGTATTTTCTGAACAGTTGCTCATAATGCAAAGAAATGGAAAAATGTTTCTTCAAGATGTCATCACCAAAACCACGGTGTGCTTCTTGGCTCCTCCCACATCTTATCAGTTCTCTTCTCCCTGCAATCCTGTGTTTGTGCTGGACTCCCAACAGCAAGCTTTGTTCATACAAGGTAAACCCACCGGTCTGCTTTGTTTTGTGTCAACACTTCACAGGATAAGGTTAATTAGTCGTGTTTGGGGGTGGGGAGCGTTTTTGTTTAGTAAATGCCACAATTTGTGAGTTACTCAGGTGACCTGGAAACCAATAGCAGCCATTCTCTGAAAGAGGCTGTCCAGAGTCGCCTCTTTGTGTTCCGGTTTGGACAGTGCTCCATCATTAAGAAGCGAATAGTGTCACGTCCAGCCTCTCCACAAAGACAGAACACGGAGAGCCGTGGAAGTCCAGAGGAAGTCTGCAAACTCTACCTGCAGCAAAGGTTTCTATGACCTGATTGTGTTCATTAACGCTCACTTCAAACGGATCACATTGAAATGTTTTTCTGTTTTTTTTTTTTTTTTTAAAGACTGTTGTCTGTGGATGACAGGAATAAGGCTCTGGAACAGATGTTTGAGAGGCTGCACAAAACTGCCCAGATGATTGACCAAAACCAGCAGAAGAAAAACAAGATGAAGAAGAAAAAAGGACAATTTTGATACACTTTTCATCACTTTACATCATCAAAAGCCTAATTTATTGCTGAGCTTTCTTACATCTTTAGATTCTTTTTTTTAAAGCACATCCATGTTTCCGTTGTGGTTGACCAGCTGTTTAAGCAAAAAAGAGCAGAATACACAGAGCTCTTCACACTTTGCATAGTTTTGCAGCGTGAGCACTATGCAAATGATTTTGCTGCAGTATGGATTTGTCAGAAAGGACACTGTAACTCAGCAGACCTTTAATAAAAGGCAAGAAAGCACTTTGAGGGATAGAAAAAAACTTAAGATGTGAATACATTTACTTTTTAATACTACATTTATCTTTTTTTGCTATAAAGGGTAGAAGGTATGTGTGGAGGTGGTGATGGAAAGGCTCAGCTAAAAAAAGTTTTTTAGTTTGCATGTTGAATCATTTGGGTGTACTGAGGAAATTGCTGACCCACCTCTTTTTATTTTCCTTGTATTTGATTAATGTTCTTGCTGCAAAACTTGACGTGAAAGCCGTGCCTGCAAATGATTGCGTGTATTTCTCTAAACAACTCACAAATTACTTTGTCTTTTTATGCTATAATAACATAGATTAAAAGATGGCTAAAATGAATTTAAATTGTTGTTGGAATCTTTAACCGCTTACTGGCTTATATTTTCTGATGATTTGAAAAAGATATTTAATTTTTTGTTGTCAGAATTTGCAAAAACCTGGGGAAGTGTGTTATTTTTAGAAGTCTGGCATGTTTTCATAGCTAAACCATTTGTTCATTTCAGGAGAACCAGAAGAAAAGAGAATAATAAAACAGAACAAATTAAAGAGCAGTTTCAAGATAATAACAGTATTTTTATTGTTTGTGGAAGTGATGAATAAAACTGATTCATGATTTTACTTGAAACGGTACAATCCAAACAAAATGTTCTCATACACTGAATAGTAAAGTTATTTTATGTTTTATCACTACTTTTACATTTACAGTTAATATATGTAGAAAATTTCTAAGAGGAATCAAGTTTGCAGCAGATCAGTTTGCTATTTCGTTTACATGAAAACTGACTTTATTTAGCAAAATCCATTGTTTATAACTGATCTAAAGGGTCATCTTGAAGATTTCCCTGCTGCATATCATCCGTACAGAAAAATCCTACTTGGAAATTTTATTAGTCCTCAAAAATTTTTGTTTTAAATTGTGTTTTATTCAATTTTCCACCCTAAAAGCATCATCAACTTTCAGATGGCATTTTGTCAACAGAAGTTACTGAATAATATTTTATTTTGTTAGCAAGTACCATTTTTTTGTTAAGAACTTTCAAGGAAATCATAATTTATACATTTAGCTCAGAGCAAGCTCCAGAGGCGGACTTAACATTAGGCCAAGGTGGGCAATTGCCAACCGCCCCTCCCCCCCAAACACCTTGGGGGCACGAGCTGAATACTTAACAAAAATGTCTAAAATCGTTTCCACATCTGTTATTTTTTTAATTGTGTCATTAAAAAAAACAAAATCACTGAAATTTCATTGAACTGCTCAAGTGTTTCGTCCTCCCCAAGTCCTTCTGCAGCAATGGAATATTCCGTCAGCAGAGCAAGCCCAGAGCGCCCCGAGAGACAACATGAGTGTTGTAACGTGAAAAAAACAAAACCATTAAGAGAAAGCCAGAAATTTGTTGTAGCAAAAGTGCAGAAAGAAGAAAAAAGAAAAGGATAAGAATTACGAGAAAAACGTTACAATAATAAAGTCGTAACTTGTGAAAAAATCAAGTAAAATATTTTTTGAAAAAAGATATAAAATTTAAGAAAAAAGTTAAAAATTTCACAAAATAAAATCATACAATTACGATAAAATTGTCTGAATTTTCCAAGAACAAAGTTATAAAATTTTGGGGAAAAAAAACTGTTGTAGAGAAAAACATCATTTTCCTTCTGAAGTTACAAGAAAGACAATTTGTAATTTATTTATTTTTAAAATGTGATCAAAAACAAGTTTGATGTCATGATTTTGTGCTTAGGTTTTGTCATGTTCTGTTTTCCCTGTCAGTTTCACCATGTTCAGGTTAACCATCCACAGCTGTCTTCATTTAGTTAATCAACCTCAGTGTATTTAAGTGTCTGGTTTTCAGTTTCTCATTATCAGGTCATCTGCTCTTTTACGTTCTGTCACCTCACTGGTTTGTGCTCCTGGTTTTGTCCTGTTTAAGTTGAGTTAGTAAACGTTTATGTTTCTGCCACCAAGTCTGGTCTCCTGCATTTGGGTCCTCCACCTCAATCCCTTGACAGTATGACCTGACCACCTTGGGCCCAGCAGGAGAACCTTGTCCACGCCATGCCACTCATCGCCACGCCATGCCAGAAGGGGTTCCTGTAGCTTTCCTCACATCTGTCATCTTCCACCCATTCCGTTCCTGAGGGGGGACTGTTGGGGCCATCCATTCCTGTTCCTGTGGAGGGTCGCCGGGGCCGCTCCTCTTCATGTTCCTGTTCCTGTTCCTGAGGAGGGTTGCCGGGACCGCTCCTTCCTGCCTGTCCCCGAGGATGGTTGCCGCTCGTCCCCCTGGTCCGTTTCCGGCTCTGAAGGAGGGTTGCTGGGACTGCTCCCCTTCATGTCTCCTGTCCCTGGGGAGAGTCACCAGGACCGCTCCTCTTCTGTTCCTGGAGGGGTTTCATTACCCCTCATGTCTGTCTGGCTGCAGGATCCCTATTTTCTGGACTTACGTTTTTGTTCCAGGTCCCCTCCCCACAGGTGTTGGGCATCTGGGATCTGCCCTTTTGGGGAGGGGTACTGTCAGGGATGGTGGTGGAGGACCCAAATGCAGGAGACCAGACTTGGTGGCAGAAACATAAACGTTTACTGAACTAACTTAAACATGACCAAAACAGGAGCACAAACCAGTGAGGTGACAGAACATAAAAGAGCAGATGAGCTGACAATGAGAACTGAAAACCAGACACTTAAATACACTGAGGTTGATTAACTAAATGAAGACAGCTGTGGATGATTAACCGGAACATGGTGAGACTGACAGGGGAAACAGAACATGACAAAACCAAAGCCCTGAATCATGAAATTTGATTTTGATTAAAAATGTAAAATTATGAGAAAAGTCAAAATTTTCCCCAAAGAAATAATGATAAAATAGTCCAAATTTTACTAAAGCAAAGTTGTCAAATTTGGAAAGAAATAAGTTGTTATTTTAGGAAAACAACTATTTTTTTTCTTTCAAAACTGTCAAAAAAAAATTAAATAAAAGATAATCAAACATTACCTGTTCAATTTATCTTGCAGATAATTCAGAGAAGTGGGATGGACATCACACTACTCAATAATCTTAATGAATCTGCTTTATTTTTTTTTAATTTTTTTTCTTTAAATATACAACTTTTTAATAACAACTTACAACTTTTTAATTACAACTTACAACTTTCAGTGTAAAATTACAACTTTTTACATCATAAATGTATGATTTTATTCTTGTGAAATGCTGCATTTTTCTTTATAATTTTACAACTTTTAACTTATAAACATTTATATTTTTTCTTTCATGGTGGCCTTAATGCTTTATTATAAGAAAATGGGCAGAAAAAGAGAAAAAAAGTAACTGTTTTGTTGCATGATTTTATGAATTTTTGTTTCTTTTTCAGTAAAATCTGACTAAAATGATTAATACAGCCAGGGGGCCCCCTGTTATTGTTCACTTAGGTCACTCACACTCCTCAGTCCGCCACTGGTTGTCTCTGTGCTTTATGCGAAAAGGCTTTAAGTTGTTTTTAGACTTGAATCTATACAGCAGACTCTGTCACCACAACAAAATGACATCCCAGTATCAAAAGCCTCTTTCACCTCTCATAGGATGCTTTCACAGCTGGACTGTTTTGCTTCCCTGCTATCAGCTAGCAGAAGGTTCCCTTTGGGTGACGGTAGGTCTGTTTTGCCGTGGTTGTCTCTGTGCAGAACCAGTCTCTCCTGACTCCGATGCCAGAACTCTCTTTTTAATGACAGAGAGCTCGCAGCACAGGTAAAGGATCCGGTCACGACGGTGTTGATGTCGGCATCTGTTGCCTCCGCAGTGGTGCCATAAAAACGCCGGAGCTTCTTTCGAAAGTGAATGGTGAACAAGCCGTAGATCACGGGGTCCAGGCAGGCGTTGAGCAGCCCGAAGATGAACAGAATGTGGGTCAAGGAGTGGGACACTTTTCCCTCCAGGTCATCAGGAAAGAACCAGTACCACAAGCCCAGCAGGTAGTACGGAGTCCAGCAGATGATGAAAGACGAGACGATCACTATACTCATTTTTAGCGTTCTCATCCGCGCTTTCGGGATGTTGTTCTTGGAGCAGCGCAAGTGTAACTCACTGGAGGGCACTGGGAACAGATCAGGAAGAAATAGACAAGAGGTCAGATTAAAGCTAGCGAATGTTTCTTATCCTTTCCAGTAGTTTATACAGACTCAACTGAGGGATTTGGCATCATTTACTCATCACAGCAAATATTGATCTAGCTCTACTGCACTCCCTGACCCATCAAAGACTTATGCCAGGGAATAAGAGTTTTCTGCACTCCCACACACTTTCGCACTTCACTGAACTATGGCCAAAATCTGAACAAATTTTTTGACACTTCTGTACAGCCAAACACTCTGTGTGTGAGGTGACCTTCATTGCTTTGATTTTGATCGACCAGCTTCTGTCTTTGTTTGTATTTGTTCCAGCTTTAACTCTATAAATCCTTCCAATTCATAACTTTTTCATCACAATATAAAATGACAGGTGCAGAAACTCACAGAACTATCTGTAACGTAAAACACAGAGTGATAAAAACTGTTTAAAATGCCAGGCAGAGCACACCTGCTCAAATAGGGAACTCTAATTGGCTCCTTCACCTCCTCAAGTCTTTCATTACACCTACAAAATGAAGCTCATCAGTCTTACTTGGGGAGTGGGGGGGGGGTCAGTGGAGAAAATGAGAGGATTACTGCTCCCAGTTTATCCACAGGGAGGCAGGCAGATGTGTCGGTACAAAAAAAACTGCAATCTCTTGTGTCATCTGAGATTTCCAGCTGATTTGATCAATCTGTGCAGACCAAAACTGCTGTTTTTTACATCATAGAGCGATGGAAGACGTTTTTGAGGGTCAGAAAACGACTAATTTCTCTCAATTAATGCAAGATGATAAAAAGGAAATGTATGTTAAAATTATGGCTATACCTCTGACTGTTTACAGATGGTGGATCATTCATTTAGATAAGTTTATTGAAAAAATACCTTTAAACTAAATTAATTTTTTTTCAACTGAATATTTTACTGTCAGTATACCCGAATTCCCTCTCCAATGCCTTACCACCAAAAAACTTAAGTGTGGGACTATCTAGTGCTCATATCTATTTATGTATCCACTGTATTCTGATGATGAAAATGTGGAGGGTTGATGAAAAAAATTACTTTTAAACACATTTTTTGAAAAAAAAAATGATTGACACCAATGCATTGTTGTATATATTTGCTAATCGATGCACACTGGGTTTTTTTTTTTTTTGGAAAGATTTCTGGGAAATATCTAGAGACCTGCAACCTTTAGTGCTTAAAAAAAAAGAAAAATCTGTATCTTACTGACTAAAACCCAGCATGAAACACAAAGTCCCACCTCACTCTTCAGAAAAATACACTTGATTCATGTTTTTATGGTTATTAATCTATCAATGTATAGAATGTAGCTTTCAAATATTTGCAGTAATTGAATTATAGTGATAAATAAATATAACTAGATTTGCAATTCCCTGAAGAAATTGCGTCTGATTGCTGAAAGCAAGACCGATCTGAAATATCCTCTAGCTGTGAGTGTTAAAGACCTTCTGTACGACACGCACGCCAAGTTTAATCCGCGTAGGTCAAGTACTTTTGGAGATAACAGAGGAAACGACAGGAATTGGCTGTAGCGCCACCTACGGGAGCACCGTTGTGAAAGTTGTTGCGCTTGCTCATCTTACACTGTGGAATAAGTCTTGTAAGTTTGGTGAAGTTATGTGAAACTGTCAAGGAGCTGCAGTGTTGCAAACATTACAATCTCAGTCTGTCTAATTTGCATGACGTGTTACGCATAAACCGTACGGAACCATGGAAAACGGATATTACCATTGGATTTGTGGTAGACCAAATAGGGTATGTGTTGAAAACTGCAAAGATTCGTCAAAGTATGTGACAAAGGGAGTCAAAAAAGTGTTTTGCGAAAAATCGTCAATTGCGAAAAAGTCTTAAACAATAGAGATCGCTGATGAATATAGGCTTTTATTTTACTATCAAATGAATCACAAAGCAGTAAAAGGTAGTGCTTAAGACTAATGCACTTGGAGATTAAGGCCTATAGACTTTAGTGCTCCAATTGACCACCTGGTGGCGATATAGAGCCAAAATTGGTTGAGCATTTAAAGATTGGTCTGAAGTATCTACTTACAAAGTTTCATACCAATTGATCAACTACTTTTCAAGATAATAGCGATTTAAAGTTTTTCCCATGTATTTTGATAGGAGGAACATTTTTTTTTAAAAATTCATATAAAATCAACCATAAACCCAAATGGTACGAAGTTTTAAATCAAACATCTCCTTGATCAGCTTAATAAACTACAAGTGGTTGCATATTGATACATGCAACTATTTGGAAGATAACAGGACCCATCCAAAGTTAGCTTATCCTTCTTAAGTCACCATCAGGTGGCGCAGCAGAGCCCTTTTTCTAGTATGTTATACAAGTCCCCTCCTACAACCTATGCGTTGAATTTTATGTAGCTACGTTGAGTAGTTTTTGAGATAGAGGCTTAAACACAATTTCCTAAATTATAGCGCCACCTATTGGAACATTTTCATAAAACTTTCCATACTTCTTCATCACTGTAGGATGAAGTTACATTTTAAAACTTGTGAGGTTTTGACAATCTTTGTAGGATTTAGAGCATGTTAAAAAATCAGTGACCACACCCACCTCATTAGCATTACGATTATCTCAAAAACGGTTAGGAATTTCGCAAATTGGAGTGGTAGCCATTGAAATTCAGGGTAGTCTAAATAGGGTGATATAAGATATCTTGTCAAGTTTTGTCAAACTATTGTTGAAGTTGGAGCCAAAAATGTGTTTTAGACGAAAATCGCAAAAATTGCGAAAGATCTAAGTAGAACGGAAGTTGCCATAGTCGCAATTTTAAACGTTCATTAGCATCCAAGGAACACACAGAAAAAGAAAGCACAAATTTCTGACTTACGGTATTCGAGATAGAGGCCAAAAACGAATTGCTTACTAAAACGACCACCTGGTGGCGCTACAGAGTACCATTGAGCTACAATTTTAATATAACGTGTAGTTTACTATAGGCTACAATATTGTAAAGTTTCATGAAATTATCTTTAGTACTTTTGAAGATATAAGCATTTAAAGGTGCTCCCAATGTTAAGTCAATGGGAAAATTAATTCATAAAAATATTAATATAAAATCAACCATAACTCCAATTAAAAAGTTGAATACAAGCACACGTCACACCACCAAGCCCTACATACTGTATAAGTTTCAGCTTTGTAGCTGCTAAACTGTAGGAGGAGTAGTCCGGCAAACTTTGACGGAATAAGAAAATATAATAATAATAAAAAAAGATAACTAGATTTGCAATTCCTGTAAAGAAATTGCGTCTGATTGCTGAAAGCAATACCGTATTAAAGCAATTTTAAAGCTGTTACTATCAAAAACCAAAAATACCCACTTTATAGATGTACATACATGTCAGTTTCCCCAGATCTGGAGAAATCGTCTCTCAAACTTTCATCAGACCACCACTAGATGACGCCAAAGATTTTAAAGTTTACATTTTATAAAAAACAAATTCAGTGTTCAAGACATTAAAGTGTTTTTTTTACTTTTCACTCGCGTAGTTTCAGGCAATTTAGTTTTGCTGCATTAACACTGCTCGAAGAATCCTACAGTCTCACCTGCCTGCAGGGAGCCTCACCTGCCTGCAGGGAGCCTCACCTGCCTGCAGGGAGCCTCACCTGCCTGCAGGGAGCCTCACCTGCCTGCAGGGAGCCTCACCTGCCTGCAGGGAGCCTCACCTGCCTGCAGGGAGCCTCACCTGCCTGCAGGGAGCCTCACCTGCCTGCAGGGAGCCTTACTTGCAACGCATGCTTGCACATGTGACCATAACAATAGCAGCCTCATGGGAGAAACCCCATCAATACAAACAGACACCACACTTAAGGTTGTGAGAGGCCAATTATTGAGGCATGCTGGGAAATTTTTTGGTCTCTTTCATTAGGAATTTTAAATAGCTTTTATTAGCTGTAATTGTTTTTTATTACTTTAAAACTTTCAGGATGTTTCATTTACAAACAAACATCTAGTGAAACATTTTTAAAGCTGTTGCTATCCAAAGCCAAAAATACCTACTTTAAAATATGTACACAACGTCAGTTTCCTCCACAGATCTAGAAAAATTGCCTTTCAATTTCATCAGACCACTACTAGATGACGCCAAAGATTTAAAAACAAAATCAGTGACCAAGATATTAAGTGTTTTTTTTTCTTTTATCTCCAGTAGTTTCAGAGAACTTAGCTTTGCGCTGTTAAACAACTGTTCACAGCAAACCTAAAGTTTTTTATGTGCAAAATTCTTAAACTTTGAGAATTAATTGTTTATTGCAGCAGAGAGCAAGCTTCTGCAAAGAATTGCAAAGATTTGTCAAAGTACGTGAAAAAGGGAGTCAAAAAAGCATTTTGGGCGAAAAATCGTAAATTGCGAAAAAAGCCTTAAACATAGAGATCGCAAATTATATTTAAAATAGTATTTTCGTATTCAATGAATCCCAAGGAGTGAAAAGTAGTGCTTAAGGCACAATGCACTTGGAGAATAGGCCTTTACACTTTAGTAAATCCAACTGAACCACCTGGTGGCGCAATAGAGTCAAAATTGATTGAGCTTAAGTTTTAAAAAAAGGATTTGTGGTGAAAGGTTCTTTCATACAAATATCAATTAGTTTCACAATTACTTTTCAAGATAATAGGGATTTTAAATTCGTCTCATGTACTTAGGTGAGAGCAAATATATTTAAAAAATTCATATAAAATTAACCGTCACTTCAAATGGTACGAAATTTTTGACCAAACATATCTATGGACAGCTTAACAAACTACAAGTGGTTGCATGTTTATCTCTGTAATTATTTAAAAGATACAGGAAACCATCCAAAGTTAGCTTATCCTTCTTAAGTCACCACTAGGTGGCGCAGCACATTCCTTTTTCTAGTATGTTATACAAATCCACTCCCGCTACCTATGCGTTGAATTGTATTTAGCTAGTTGAGTAGTTTTTGAGATAGAGGCTTAAACACCATTTCCTAAATTATAGCGCCACCTATAGGAATATTTTCAAAAAACTTTTCGTACTTCTTTATCATTGTAGGATGAAGTTATGTTTCAAAATTTGTGAAGTTTTGACAATCTTTGTAGGATTTAGAGCATGTTAAAAAATCAGTGACCACACCCACCTCATTAGCATTACGTTTTTTCGAAAACGGTAAGGAATATCGCCAATTGAGTGGTACCATTGAATTTGGGGTACTCTAAACAGGGTGTGTACCATTTTTGTCAAGTTTGATGAAACTTTGTTGAATAGGGAGCCAAAAACGTGTTTTACGAAAAATCGCAAATAGCGAAAAATCTAGACCAACAGAATTTAATGGTCCAAATTTGAAAAACGTTTATTACCATCCAAGGAACACACAGAAAAAGAAAGCACAAATTTCTGACTTACGGTATTCGAGATAGGGCCAAAAACAAACTGCTTACTAAAACGATCACCGGTGGCGCTATAGAGCAGCATTGAGCTGTAATTTGAAGAGAACGTGTAGTTTACTATCCCTATGATATTGGAAAGTTTCATGAATTTATTTTAGTATTTTTGAAGATATAAGCATTTAAAGTGCTCACAATGTTAAGTCAATGGGAAAATAATTCATAAAAATATTCATATAAATCAACCATAAGTCCAATGGCTAACAAAATACACGCACACTTTCACAATAGAGCTTTACAAAGTACTTTTGATTCCATCTTTATAACTGCTTTTGACTACGAGGAGAAGCGCGCCAAAGATGCGGCGGAATAATAATAATAATAAACTAGATTTGCAATTCCCTGAAGAAATTGCGTCTGATTGCTGAAAGCAAGACCGATCTGAAATATCCTCAAGCTGCAAGCGTTAAAGACCTTCCTTACGACGCACGCACCAAGTTTCGTGCGCATAGGTCAAGGACTTTTGGAGATATTAGAGGAAACGTCAGGAATTGGCAGTAGCGCCACCTATGGGAGCACCGTCATGAAAGTATTTGCTCTTACTCATCTTACATTGTGGAAGAAGTCTTGTAAGTTTGGTGAAGTTATGTGAAACTGTCAAAGAGCTGCAGCATTGTAAACATTACAACCTCAGCCTGTCTAATTTGCATGACGTGTTACGCAAAAACCGTACGGAACTATGGAAAACGGATATTGCCATTGGATTTGTGGTAGCCAAATAGGGTATGTGTAGAAAATTGTAAAGATAAGACAAAGCATGTGACAAAGGGAGTCAAAAAAGTGTTTTGCAAAAAATCGTAAATTAAGAAAAACTCTAACACAATAGAGATTGCAAATGAATATAAACTATTATTTTACTATCCAATGAATCATATAGGAGTAATAAAGTAGTGCTTACGACTAATGCACTTGGAGAATAAGGCCTATATACCTTAGTTTTTAAACTGACCACCTGGTGGCGCAATAGAGCCAAAATTAATTGAGCATTTTAAGATTGGTCTGAAGTATCTACTTACAAGTTTCATACCAGTTGATCAACTACTTTTCAAGATAATAGGGATTTAAGTTTGTCCCATGTAATTTGATAGGGGGAAAAATATTTTTAAAAATTCATATAAAATCAACCATAAACCCAAATGGTACGAAGTTTTAACCCAAACACCTCCTTGATAAACTTAACAAAATACAAGTGGTTGCATGTTGGAACCTGCAACGATTTGGAAGATAACAGACCCATCCAATGTTAGCTTATCCTTCTTAAGTCACCACTAGGTGGTGCAGCAGAGCCCTATTTCTAGTATGATATACAAGTCTCCTCCTGCAACCTATGCGTTGAATTTTATGTAGCTAGGTGAGCAGTTTTTGAGATAGAGGCTTAAACACCATTTCCTAAATTATAGCGCCACCTATTGGAATATTTTCATAAAACTTTTACTTCTTTATCACTGTAGGATGAAGTTTATTTTAAAATTTGTAAATTCTGACAATCTTTGCAGGATTTACAGCATGTTAAAATCTAGGACCACACCCACCTCATTAGCATTATGATTATTCGAAAACGGTAAGGAATTTTGCAAAGTGAGTGGTACCATTGGATTCGGGTAGTCCAAATAGTCTATGTACCAAATTTCGTAACATTTGGTTAAACTATGTTGAATAGGGAGCCAAAAACGTGTTTTACGAAAATCGAAATTGCGAAAAATCTAAGTAGACGGAAGTGGGCGGTCCTTGAGGCAAAAACTTTTTCTAGCATCTAAGGAACACATGAGAAAAGACAGAAAATTTTTCGTCACACGGGTACGAATGCTAACCCAAAACGCGTTTTCTACTACTACTGACCACCTGGTGGCGCAATTGAGCCAAAATTCTTCTAACATGTAGAGAATCTCATGAACTTATATATCAGTAAGTATCGTACAAATATCTTTAATACTTTTTGAACTATAAGCTTTCTAAAGTGGCTCCCATTGACTTTCCATTCAAAAAAATATTATATAAAATCATTCATAATTCTGAACCATACCAAAGTAATAGCACTGTTCTACCAATTGAGCTTTACAAACTACCATTGAAAGCATTTTGATATCTTTAAACTGTAGGAGTAGAAGCGGTCTAAAAAGGGACGGAATTAAAATATAATAATAATAAGAACTAGTATTTGCAATTCCTTATAAAGAAATGCGTCTGATTGCTGAATCAATACCGTATAAAGCAATTATTAAAAGCTGTTTACTATCAAAAGCCAAAATACCCACTTTATATATGTATGCATATGTCAGTTTCCCCAGCTCTAGAGAAATTGCCTTTCAAACTTTCATCAGACCACCACTAGATGACGCCAAAGATTTAAAAACAAAATCAGTGACCAAGTTATTAAAGTGTTTTTTTCTTTTATCTCCTGTAGTTTCAGACAACTTAGCTTTGCTGCATTAACACTGTTCACAGAAACCTAAAGTCTTTATGTGCAAATTCTTAAACTTTGAGAATAAATTGTTTATTCAGCAGAGACCAAGCTTCTGCAAAGAATCTGCAAAGATTCGTCAAAGTACGTGACAAAGGGAGTCAGAAAAGTGTTTTGCGAAAAATCGTAAATTGCAAAAAAGCCTTAAACAATAGAGATAGCAAATTAATATAAACTAGTATTTTCGTATTCAATGAATCCCAAAGGAGTGAAAAGTAGTGCTTAATGCACTTGGAGAATAAGGCCTTTACACTTTAGTAATCCAACTGACCACCTGGTGGCGCAATAGAGTCAAAATTGATTGAGCATTTAAAGATTGGTGTGAAGTATCTACATACAAAGTTTCATACCAGTTGATCAATTACTTTTCAAGATAATAGGGATTTTAAATTCTTCTCATGTACTTAGATAGGAGAAGCAAATATATTTAAAAATTCATATAAAATTAACCGTCACTTCAAATGGTACGAAATTTTCGACCAAACATCTCTATGGACAGCTTAACAAACTATAAGTGGTTGCATGTTTATACCTGTAATTATTTAAAAGATACAGGAAACCATCCAAAGTTAGCTTATCCTTCTTAAGTCACCACTAGGTGGCGCAGCACAGCCCTTTTTCTAGTATGTCATACAAATCTCCTACCGCTACCTATGCGTTGAATTGTATTTAGCTAGGTTGAGTAGTTTTTGAGATAGAGGCTTAAACACCATTTCCTAAATTATAGCGCCACCTTTAGGAATATTTTCAAAAAACTTTTCGTACTTCTTAATCACTGTAGGATGAAGTTATGTTTCAAAATTTGTGAAGTTTTGACAATCTTTGTAGGATTTAGAGCATGTTAAAAAATCAGTGACCACACCCACCTCATTAGCATTACGTTTTTTCAAAAACGGTAAGGAATATCGCCAATTGAGTGGTACCATTGAATTTGGGGTACTCTAAACAGGGTGTGTACCAATTTTTGTCGAGTTTAATGAAACTTTGTTGAATAAGGAGCCAAAAACGTGTTTTACGAAAAATCGCAAATAGCAAAAAATCTAGACCAACGAAATTCCATGGTCCCATTTTGAAAAACGTTCATTAGCATCCAAGGAACACACACGAAAAGAAAGCACAAATTTCTGACTTACGGTATTCGAGATAGAGGCCAAAAACAAACTGCTTACTAAAACGATCACCTGGTGGCGCTATAGAGCAGCATTGAGCTGCAATTTTTATAGAACGTGTAGTTTACTATACCCTATGATATTGGAAAGTTTCATGAAATTATCTTTAGTATTTTTGAAGATATAAGCATTTAAAAGTGCTCACAATGTTAAGTCAATGGGAAAAATAATTCATAAAAATATTCATATAAAATCATTCATAATTCTGACACATACCAAAAGTAATAGCACACTTCTCACATTAGAGCTTTACAAAGTACTTTTGATTCCATCTTTATAACTGCTTTCGACTATGAGGAGAAGCGCGTCAAAAATGCGGCGGAATAATAATAAACTATAATAAATTTGTACAACAACATACTCTGATTGCTTTCAGCAATCAGACAACTATAATAAATTTGTACAACAACATACTCTGATTGCTTTCAGCAATCAGACAACTAGATTTGCAATTCCCTGAAGAAATTGCGTCTGATTGCTGAAAGCAATACCGATCTGAAACATTCTGCAGCCGCAAGCATTAAAGACCTTCCGTCCCACGTGCACGCCAAGTTTCGTCCACGTAGGTCAAGTACTTTTGGAGATATCACAGGAAACGACAGGAATACGTTGTAGCGCCACCTAAGGGAGCACCGCTGTGAAAGTTGTTGAGCTTACTCATCTTACACTGTGGAAGAAGTCTTGTAAGTTTGGTGAAGTTATGTGAAACTGTTAAGGAGCTGCAGCGTTGCAAACATTACAATCTCAGCTTGTCTAATTTGCATAACGTGTTACTCAAAAACTGTACGGAACTGTTGAAAACAGATATTACCAATGGATTTGTGGTAGTCCAAATAGGGTATGTGTTGAAAACTGCAAAGATTCGTCAAAGTACGTGACAAAGGGAGTCAAAAAAAGTGTTTTGCGAAAAATCTTAAATTGCGAAAAAGCCTTACACAATAGAGATGGTTGATGAATATGAGCTATTATTTTACTATCCAATGAATCACAAAGCAGTAAAAGGTAGGGCCTAAGACAAATGCACTTGGAGAATAAGGCCAATACACTTTAGTAATCCAACTGACCACCTGGTGGCGCAATAGAGCCAACAGTGATTGAGCATTTAAATATTGGTCTGAAGTATCTACTTACAAAGTTTCATACCAGTTGATCAACTACTTTTCAAGATAATAGGGATTTAAAGTTTCTCCCATGTATTTTGATAGGGGGAAAACATATTTTTAAAATTCATATAAAATCAACCGTAAACCCAAATGGTACGAAATTCTAAACCAAACATCTCCCTGATCAACTTAACAAAATACAAGTGGTTGCATATTGATACATGCAATTATTTGGAAGATAACAGGACCCATCCAAAGTTAGCTTATCCTTCTTAAGTCACCACCAGGTGGCGCAGCAGAGCCCTTGTTCTAGTATGTTATACAAGTCCCCTCTTTCAACATATGTGTTGAATTTTATTTAGCTAGGTTGAGTAGTTTTTGAGATAGAGGCTTAAACACAATTTCCTAAATTATAGCGCCACCTATTGAAATATTTTCATAAAACTTTTCATACTGCTTTATCACTAGAGGATGAAGGGATATTTTAAAACTTGTGAGGTTTTGACTATCTTTGTAGGATCTAGAGCATGTTAAAATCTGGGACCACACCCACCTCATTAGCATTGCGAGTATCTCAAAAACGGTAAGGAATTTGGCCAATTGAGTGGTACCATTGAATTCGGGGTCGTCTAAATAGGGTATGTACCAATTTTTGTCGAGTTTAGTTAAACTATGTTGAATAGGGAGCCAAAAACGTGTTTTACAAAAAATCGCAAATAGCGAAAATCTAGTTAGGCGGAAGTCCATAGTCCCAATTTGAAAAACGTTCATTAGCATCCAAAGAACACACAGAAAAAGAAAGCATAAATTTCTGACTTACGGTATTCAAGATAGAGGCCAAAAACAAAAACATTTTTCAAACGACCACCTGGTGGCGCTGTATAGGTCGATTGAGCTACAATTTTAATAGAATGTGTAGTTTACCATACCCTATGATATTGGAAAGTTTCATAAAATTATCTTTAGTACTTTGAAGATATAACCATTTAAAGGTGCTCACAATGTTAAGTCAATGGGAAAAAATAATTCATAAAAATATTAATATAAAATCAACCATAGGTCCAATGGCTAAACAAAGTAATAGCACAGGTCACACAAGCAAACTCTACAAACTGTATAACTTTCAACATTGTAGCTGCTAAACTGTAGGAGGAGATACACGGCAAACTTTTGACGGAATAAGAAAATAGAAGAAGTAAGAATAATAAATTTATAGGATAACATACTCTGATTGCTTTCAGCAATCAGACAATGATGAAGTTAAATATTTTTCTTTTACTTCTAGCAGCAGCAACAGAAGTTTCTTTCATTGTGACTTTAATGCTTCATCCTTTTCCCCCTTTTGCTATTGAATACAAACATGACACCATGAGTGCAGAATGCAGGGTGTTTTTTTTATTTTTTAGATCTGTACGTGAAAATTGTATTATATACTTTAAGAACTCTGAAGAATAATAGAATATGTGCGACAATTTGTGTATCTTTTTTGCTCATTTATAGCAAAAATATATTCATAAATAACTACTCAACTGAAACAATTAAACAGTATTTGTCTTCAAATTAAGGAATAAGTGGCTCCAATGCTGACCCCTGATCTAAAGTTAAAAGAAAAAAGTTTATAGAAATTCCATACACTGTTATAATTCAAATATTGTGAAAATATGTAAGACTTAATGGTCACAAAACTTTATATAAAGCGAATTTTTCCAAGCAACAAAGTGGGATTTTGCAGGTCTTGTTGGGTTTTAGTCCATTAGAAACTGGACCAAAAGGCAGTTGTAACTCACAGTTGTCTCTTTTCAGCCGTTTGGAGATCTCACAGAAGATCCTGGTGTAGCAGGTGATCATGATGACCAGCGGCAGCAGGAACAAACAGGCAAACGTGAACATGTTGTAGGCTGTTTCATGCCTGTGACTGACAAAACTTCCCCGAGTGGCACATTGAGTGAATTCCTCAGGATAGATGATGGTCACATTGTGGAAGAGGAAAATCTGTGGGAAGTAAAAATGGGAGCAGTGACAGGAAGCTGCCTCGTGAATCAGAATCTAGAAACTTCGTATTATGTTTTCCATAATTATGTTGCTCATCTTTTTTAAAAAAGAATTGCTCACTTCCCCACTCCATTCTGTGAATAAAAACTGAGAATAATAGATGAAATTTGTCATCAGCTGTTGTTTTTCTTTCCTCTTGAACTGGAACAGGATATCAGCGTGGGAAACGTGAAAAAGTGTCTCTCCTCCACCGTACAATCAAGCAGAAATCACTGAATGTGATTGTTGTGAGCAGTCTCTAGGTGTGTGAGTTACTTTATCTGTGTAAACAGGCCCACATGGAGTAATAAGATAACAAATCCCTCATGAGAAAAAAGAAAAACAATAGTATGAAGAAGCCAGAATCTGGAGGTTTCTATGAGACTTATTTTTATCAGAATTGACTGTTTTTATCACGCAACATGTCTTCTGTTGGTAAAATCACCTTTCAATGATGCTTTTGTATTGGATGGAGGTCGTTTTAGCGTTGCCTTGTTTAAAGGTTCATTGAAAAAGGTTAATATTTCCTTTAAAATGTGTCCTTAGAAAAAAAAAAACCGGCTTGTCACTGATGACATTCTTTGTTTAAAAGATAATGGTTTTGAGATTCACAAAAGCTTTTTTTTTGCTTCACAAATTTGACAAATAGACCGTTTTCCTTTTTCCCTCAATTCATTTGTAAAACGATGTGGCTCAGTGAAGACGGCTGTGTCATGTGGTCACATATGGCCTTTTTGTGCATGACTGTGCATTCAAATGAGGTAGCGGATGGAAAACTGTGCTCTTAGCCATTGATTTCGGAAGTCTATGGAGTGCTTTTCCTCTACAGGATCCTGCCTGTTTTGATGGGGGGAGGGAAGCAAAGATCACAGGCAGTCGATATCCATTTTCAGGTTTGTGCTCAGAGATTTCTTCAAATCTTCTGGCAAATTATTTTGCAGTCCTAATGCAGAATATTCTTATTTTTAAAGATATTTAGTACAAAATAATAATAAGAAGAAGATTAAAGTCCAACTCCAACTAGATTTTTTTCTACTGTAAAATCGTTTTCAGTGGTTTTTGAATTATGATTATGCAGTTTTTAGCTAAAATCAAAAAACAGTTTTTGTCATCTTTTGAGACACTTTTTGCAGAGCAGGATGAGCTCTTTAGAAATTTGCTTCTTGAGTAGTTGCGGGGTTGGATTGCTTGAAAGTTGGCCTCCTCTAATTTCCCACCAGCCCTTTGTTTACAGTCTCTCCCACTAGCTTATAACAGCTAACAAGCACAAGCTAAAATTAGCGTAGCAAAAATAAAAAACGGTGAACAATATCAGAGCTAAGCAGCCATACATTTTAGAATAGGGGGCCCCAAACTTATTCTTGTGAGGGCCACATACTGTTTTCTCCTCTGATGTGAAGTGTGACAATCACACCCTAAATATTTATGGTTTTCAAGAAAGCCACACGTAGCCAAATTTTAAATAATTCAATTTTGCAATCTTTACAGAAATATAATACTTGAACATTTTAGAAATTAAACCATAAATAGACTATCCTCTCCCAACATAGTATAGACTGCAAAAGGGTGAAATAAAAAGTCACGTTCTATGTTGGTCTCAATCGGCCATATTGAAAAAAAAAAAAACCGTCTATGGTAGCGTTTGTGGAGGAGGGCCAGATCCGGCCCCCGAGCTGTTGTATGGGGGATCCCTGGTTTAGAAACACATGGCAGCTCAGACTAGGAAATTAAAGACTTTAATGTATGTGTTTGTCTGGAAATATATGTTTCAGAACTTTAGAGGAGAAGGGAAACTTTGGCGTGCCCATTTCAGTACAGCTGCGTCACAATGTCACAAACCCGAGCTTTTTCAAACCGCAGGTTTTCATCTGCCCCTGATCTATCATAATTTCAATAATATATATTCTAAATTAAGTTGTTTAAAATTATATGTGTGTGTGTAGGTCTATGTCTTTAAGGCTTAAAAAAATTGTGCACAATGGTGAATAGAATGATTGTTTTTAATATTCCACTGCTTCCTTCAAGGGTCACTGCAGTGATTCATCAGGCTCTACCTAACCATGTCCACTGCATCCTCTTCCCTGACATCTATCTTCATGTCCTCTTTCACTACATCCATAAATATTCACTGATTGTTACTAGGCCTTCTGCCTGGCAGTTAACCTCAAGGTCCTTCAAATTGTGTCTGGCTTCTCTCACTTTATCTCCAAAACATTTAACAGGAACATTCTCAGCGGGAGAACCTCAAAGCCATTGATAAAAAAAAAGGGGTTTTGATCATTACAAATTTTAACAGCGTGGTAGTTACTTCTTTTTCTCTACTTTACATTATGAAATTATTCAAAAATGTTCTTGAAACTGTTTAAAAAAAACACACAATATTTTAATCATGTAGAGAAATACTATATATATAGTATCTATAAAAGTGTCACAAATAAGGATAAAAAAAACATTTTAAAAAGTATTTTATAATCTTTTATATTTCTACCTGTTGAGTGTGAAACCTGGATCTGTTTGGATGATATATTTTAGACTAAATTATTTATTGGACCAAATAGTTGAAAATGAATAATTTCCCACTGCACTTCTCATGTATGGCACAATAGTATTCTGCAGCACTCTGATTAAAAACACTGTAGAAGATGTTCAGGATGAATAGAATCAGGAACTAATATATTAGAGAAACTGCTGATGCTAAATGTTTTAGAGATAAATGCAGAGACCTCAGATTGGGGATGTTTTTGGATACGTTGAGAGAAGGGAAAGTGATCATGTTGGTAAAAAAGGATGATGAGGTTGGAGCAAGCAGGAGAGAGGTCTAGAAGACAGGAGGTTCATGGGAGGAGGAAGACATAAGGAGGAGCATGAGGAGGATATAGGAGCAGCTCAAAGGGAAAAAAAGAAAAAAAAGGTCATTTACTGATAAAATGAAAGAAAAGCAGCAACACCAAATCAAAAATATAAAAATAATTGATGATTAATTGAGTTAATTTTTATTTTTGGTTTATCTATTTAAAAAATATTATAAAGACAATATTAGAGACATGTAAATAGTTAACTGGCTGATAATATTCAAAAGTCTTTATTTGATAGAATTTAAGAATAATAAACACATTTGAAAAGGAGATAGGCAGCAGGTGTATCTTAAACCCATTCAACTAAGACAACAAAATATGGAGTCTCGAAAGAGCCAAAAAGAAATAAATATATACACCATTAAATAAATAAATAAATGTGGCATTAAATAAATAAATGTGCAATAAATAAATAAATGTGGCAAAAATAAAAATAAATGTTGAAATAAATAAATAATGTTGAAATAAATGTGGCATTAAAATATTAAGCACATTTAAAGTATTTCATGACATATTTATTTATATTTCCAAACAGTGTGGGTCAAAAGAGCCACATTGAAATAAATATATTTAATATGAAATAAATAAATAAATGTGGCATTAAATAAATAAATGTGGCAATAAATAAATAAATGTTGAAATAAATAAATAAATGTTGAAATAAATGTGGCATTAAAATATTAAAAGAGCACATTTAAGTATTTCATGACGTATTTATTTATTTCATTGTCCCTTGTAGGTTAAAAGAGCCACATTGAAATAAATATATTTAATATGAAATAAATAAATAAATGTTGCATTAAATAAATAAATGTTGCAATAAATAAATAAATGTTTAAATAAATGTGGCATTAAAATATTAAAAGAGCAGATTTAAGTATTTCATGACATATTTATTTATTTCATTGTCCCTTGTGGGTCAAAAGAGCCAAATTGAAATAAATAAATAAATGTTGAAATAAATAAATAAATGTTGAAATAAATAAATAAATGTTGAAATAAATAAATAAATGTTGAAATAAATGTGGCATTAAAATATTAAAATAGCCATTAAAAAGCCATTTTTAACATTTCATAATATATTTATTTATTTCATGATTTCATTATACATTTCATGAAACAGGAAGTGGACACGCCGTGAAAATGCAAACTGTCAGATTCTCTCGTCAAACTCAGTGGGCGGGGTCTAACTCTCGTGTCTCTGCTCTGTTGATCTGGCCTGGTGCAAAGTTTTTGTCTGAGTCCTCACTCACATACACGCTGCAAACATTGTTTTAGTGAAACAAAGAACTTTTGTTCGGGTCACCAAATCAAAATGTTTTCTCCGTCCACTTCATGCATTCTCATTCCCGACTCATCGCTTATCGACGCATGGTTAAAGTCCGTCCTCGTGGAAACTGGAAGCGCAACCGCAGACCCGCAGCCGAAGCGGGACCGACCCGGACGGAGCATGCTCGGTCAAAAATGAGAGGAGCTGGCGGATCTGAATCAAGCGTCAGAACCACCAGCTACCGGGACGGGGAGCGCGTCACCCCCAATTCACTCTGGACGCGGAAGCGCCGCGAAGCGGAGTCCGCTCCGCTCTTCTGCTAGAACTTTGTTTGTTTTTTGCCATCATGGGTGATGATTTAATAATCTAAAGACATTAACCCGTGTTTCTGCAAAGAAGAACCGCTCTCTGCTGCTGTTTGCACCCAAAGCCCCGCCCACCCGCTCGGTCGGCTCACTGGATCTGTGTGCGGGCGCGTGTGCGTCCCTGTTTTGGTGTGTGTGTGTGTGCGCACGCGCTCGCAGGTGTGTGTGTGTGTGCGTGGTCTCTGCGTCTTTTTTTCTCCCCAAAACCAGCAGCCCCGCTCCAGAGTCTGCTCACTACGTTGATCTGTGCGCGCTCATGTCAGTCTGTGTTGTGTGTTTTATAAATATTACACTAGTTTTTTGCTAAGAGGAGCTGCTCTCTGTCTTCCTGACGTTTTTTTAACTCCCGAAACTCTTCACCCGCACCGGAGTCTGCCCACGTTGATCTGCGTGTCTGCATGTCTGTCGGTTTGTGTGTCTCTGTGCGCGCGCACAGAGAGACTTTTTACACACACACACACACCTGCGAGCGCGTGCGCACACACACACACACCAAAACAGGGACGCACACGCGCCCGCACACAGATCCAGTGAGCCGACCGAGCGGGTGGGCGGGGCTTTGGGTGCAAACAGCAGCAGAGAGCGGTTCTTCTTTGCAGAAACACGGGTTAATGTCTTTAGATTTTTAAATCATCACCCATGATGGCAAAAAACAAACAAAGTTCTAGCAGAAGAGCGGAGTGGACTCCGCTTCGCGGCGCTTCCGCGTCCAGAGTGAATTGGGGGGTGACGCGCTCCCCGTCCCGGTAGCTGGTGGTTCTGACGCTTGATTCAGATCCGCCAGCTCCTCTCATTTTTGACCAAGCATGCTCCGTCCGGGTCGGTCCCGCTTCGGCTGCGGGTCTGCGGTTGCGCTTCCAGTTTCCACGAGGACGGACTTTAACCATGCGTCGATAAGCGATGAGTCGGGAATGAGAATGCATGAAGTGGACGGAGAAAACATTTTGATTTGGTGACCCGAACAAAAGTTCTTTGTTTCACTAAAACAATGTTTGCAGCGTGTATGTGAGTGAGGACTCAGACAAAAACTTTGCACCAGGCCAGATCAACAGAGCAGAGACACGAGAGTTAGACCCCGCCCACTGAGTTTGACGAGAGAATCTGACAGTTTGCATTTTCACGGCGTGTCCACTTCCTGTTTCATGAAATGTATAATGAAATCATGAAATAAATAAATATATTATGAAATGTTAAAAATGGCTTTTTAATTGCTATTTTAATATTTTAATGCCACATTTATTTCAACATTTATTTATTTATTTCAACATTTATTTATTTATTTCAACATTTATTTATTTATTTCAACATTTATTTATTTATTTCAACATTTATTTATTTATTTCAATTTGGCTCTTTTGACCCACAAGGGACAATGAAATAAATAAATATGTCATGAAATACTTAAATCTGCTCTTTTAATATTTTAATGCCACATTTATTTAAACATTTATTTATTTATTGCAACATTTATTTATTTATTGCAACATTTATTTATTTAATGCAACATTTATTTATTTATTTCATATTAAATATATTTATTTCAATGTGGCTCTTTTAACCTACAAGGGACAATGAAATAAATAAATACGTCATGAAATACTTAAATGTGCTCTTTTAATATTTTAATGCCACATTTATTTCAACATTTATTTATTTATTTCAACATTTATTTATTTATTGCCACATTTATTTATTTAATGCCACATTTATTTATTTATTTCATATTAAATATATTTATTTCAATGTGGCTCTTTTGACCCACACTGGGCAATGAAATAAATAAATATGTCATGAAATACTTAAATGTGCTCTTTTAATATTTTAATGCCACATTTATTTCAACATTTATTTATTTATTTCAACATTTATTTATTTATTGCCACATTTATTTATTTATTGCCACATTTATTTATTTAATGCCACATTTATTTATTTATTTAATGGTGTATATATTTATTTCTTTTTGGCTCTTTCGAGACTCCATACACAAAAACACACTATATATATATATATATATATATATATATATATATATATATATATATATATATATATATATATATATATTTTTTTTTTTTTTTTTTTTTTTTTTTTTTCAAACTTATTTTCTGTTATTTTAAAGAATTACATTTCCCTGTTATTTCTGGACCCATAGATGGACCTGGGTATTATCTAATTTCTGAACCCAAAGTCTTCACCCCTCCACCACCTGGCAAGGCAGCTTAGCCCCCCCTTCAGCTTTAAAAGTTCTCAAGGTCTTTCAGTTTCAACGCTGTGCTGCATAAATATTCAGGATCTACTTGAACAAATGCCAGGTGGGAAGGGGTTACCATGTGGGATCAGCTAAAAAAGGTAAAAATCCAAATCCAGATGAGCTGCAGAGGAAATACGTGGGAAGAGATGATTTTTCTTTGAATTTTCAGAAAGAACTACCGCTTCTGGAACACAGTTTAGCTGATGTAAGTGGAGAAACACACTCATCTAACATTGAATAAATCTCTTTGTGGATTTTAGTCAATAGAAACAACGATGATGGGAGCAAAAATGTGAAAATAAAGAGGGATTACAACACCAGCTCAGATATCATCCTCATGACTGTGATGCAAACTGTTCTCACATGTTATTTTTATCACATCGTCAAGCCAAAATCATAAAATCTTTTTTATGTCATAATTGAAAACAAAATGAACACTTTCATCATCTTCTAGAGTAAAAGTAACATTTTATTGTACAGATTTTGTTTACTCTAACAACAAAATGTTTTAGGACAAGATTTTTGGGTTGAATAATTTCTTGTGATGCAGATTTTAGCACTTTAAAATAATTTAATGCAAATTAGATATGTCTGAAGTTATTCCTGATCTTTTTCCACATGCACTCTCAAATGCAGTAAGTGATTTTACCTGAGGGACTGAGAGGATCACACTCATCGCCCACGCCGCTATCAGCATGGCTCTGTTCCTCATCCTGGCTTTATTGATAGCCAGAGGGTCGAGGATGGCTGACTGTCGGTCCAGACTGATCACCACGGTGACAAACGCGCAGGAGTACATCGCCTGAAGCTTCAGGAACATTAATAACCTGCAGGCAAAATCCCCGGCCAGCCACTGAACCGTGATGTTCCACACGGCATCCAGAGGCATGACGATGAAGGTCACCAGCAGATCTGCCACTGTCAGGTTGATGATCAGCACCTTGACGTGGGACTTTCGCTTCCCGTCACTCTGCGCCGCCCACAGCACGGCCAGGTTAAAAAAGGCAGAAAAGCCGCAAAGAATGAAGGTGATGATCACCCTGACTTTGGCCGCCGTGGAGAACGTTGGGAGCTGCAGGACATCGCAGCTGGTCCAGTTAGAGGAGGAGAAGTTGCAGCTGATGTTGGCTTGCTCGTCCTCCAGCAGGTGATACATGGTTAGGGTGGGTTCATAAAGAGAGGCGTTCATTTTCTGCAGTCTGCCAGAGGAGGATCATTCTCTTCATTCACCACAAATGTCAGAACTGGAGAAAAAAACAAAAACAAGCAGATGGAGACAAAACAGATGAGTCAAAAGACATCAAGTGCTGGTAGACTATTAGAGCTGTCAGGAAGACGAACTGTTTATGACTGATTCATACATGCAGTGCTGCATCAAGAAGAAACAAATGTACACAAAAACTGCATAAAATACAGAAACTGTGATGTGTCACCCAATGGATTGTATTGGAATTAGTGAAAACTGTCCTGTTCTCAGCCTGCTCAGTTTGTATTTTTTTCCCTTGTTCTCCTGGTGCATGTAATTAGTTCTTCTTCGTCTCACCTGATCATCTCTGCATATATCCTTTACTGCTGCTTCAGTTCACTCCTGCACCAGTTCGGTTGCACTGTGACAGTAGTCCTGGCTCTGTGTGATCGCCTTACATAGTTTTCATCAAGTTCTATTGAAGTGAGTTTTTTTTCTTGTTAGTTTGTTTTTCGTTTTCATTATTTTTTTTAATCTGACCTGGCGGAGGATTTTTATTCATTATTTGGAACTGTTCTTTTTCCTTGTTGGATTCTGGATTACTTTGAACTGCTCTTTCCCAAATGGAGTGAAGAGGAACTTTTTCTGAAGGATCAACTGGATGCCGTGTTCCCCTCCCCAGTGGACGAGCCTTAAACCATCATTATTTTATACGGTAAACCTGGATTAATTTTCCCCTAACTAACTATTTTTTGTTATAGACTTCCTCACCATGGAGATGGCGGTTTATTTTGGACAGTGGAAATTTTTTATTTATTTATTTATTTTTTTAGTAAAAATCCTTTCTCACTTCCTCTCATGTTTGGTCTGTTATGAGTTCCTCACTAATTCCTGACAGAAACATTTTTGGCCATCTGTTAGTATCTTGGTCTGAATGGCCCTAAAGACCAACTCTGTTTATGTTTTTTTTATCTATTGTAAAAGCGCTCCCAGTGGTCATTTAATCATGATCATGAGTTATGCTATTTTTAGCTCAAATTAGAAAAAAATAAGTCTTTCTCTGACATTTCTGCAGGGCGGCAGTTGTTCATTAGAATTTTGACTGAGTTGTCAGTGTCGGGGTCATTTTCCCATACCGGTTTCTTTTTCAAACTGATTTTTTTTTTTTTTTTTTTTCATCTGCTCCTGATTCAATGATTTGAATTAAAAAATATTCAGAAATGCAATTCTATGCTCAATGCGCTCCACTATCAAAAAAAACAACAAGAACATGTTAACACACACACAAAAAAATCAATAAATAAAACATTACTTCCATTAGAATGGGTCTTTAATGAATCCTAGACCTTTTTAAAATGACCAAAAAACAGACTAAAATGGAAAAATAAAATTTTACGACTGAGAATTTTATTTTTGACCTGTCAATCAAAGGACATCACACTTTTATGATTGCAATTATGAAATACGTTAAAATATATCAAGGATTTGTCAAAATTGCTTTTCTTTAAAGCAACATGGACTAAATATTTTATTTGGGTTAATTAAAATCACTATTGACCATGTCTAAATCCACAAGTTGGAGGGGTTCAGATTGCTTACATTTTCAAGGTAATTAAAAAAAATATTTTAATTCAATTTAAAAGTTAACACATAATAATTTCTGAGATAAAATCTCCAAACCAATTTGTTTTTTTGAATGATTAAAAAATATGTGACCCACTTGAGTTTCTGAAAACTGTGCTGAACTGAAAATACAAATGAAAGATCAAATCCTTTTTATTTAGACTTTGCAAGAGTTATATCAACGTTAAATATCTCTGAAGGACACAAGTATCAAGTCTTTTCTTTGAGTGAAGGCAATGTTTTATTTCATGGGCAAAGCTGCGTGGGCTCTATATCCTTTGATACTTTTCTCAGTGAACACATTTCATGACCGCATCGACAAATAGAATTTCAAATGCCAATAAAAAAAAAAAGAGGAAATCATCTGTTGCTTTCTCTGAGGCAAAGATAAAAAGAAACAAGGTGAAAAAGTGGGCTCATAATCAAAAGTCAGCCTTTGTCAAGGCTTCATCCTTGCAGGCAGAAGATCAGTGGAAGCATCTGGCTTATCATCAGTATACAGTTGGAGAGGCACGCCGTCTTGATGATATGGGCACATCAGTGCAGCTGGCATGGCTGTTTTCAGTGATGCTGAAAATGTTTGCAGAGGATGCTTTCAGAGCACCCCGTTGAGTTTTTGCAAAAACCTTTTGAATGTCATGAAACTGAATCAATACACAAATAAAAATGGAAGATAGCTGTTGGCTGGAGCAGAAGAAAATCTCTTCGGTTAAAAGAAATGAAAAATTGTCTTTAGTTTGTATACATATTAAAAAAATAAAATATGGTGAAAATAATCAGTTATAGCCCACAGATATTTTGCTTCTATGGGGATAAAATAAGATTTTTCTTTGGTAGCTCAAATTACACAAAAAACAAAGACTTAACGAAAGAAAATAAAGAAAAAAGCATTTAAAAAAAGAGTAAAGTATGACTTAAATAACTAAGTAATAAATGGCGAATTGCAGAGAGACAGACATGGAATCATAACCATACATTGTTGCACATAGTATTATTATATTTATGAGATATTGTGACTGTTTTCATTACAATTAGTGTCCTGACATATTGATAAGTGTATTTATGAATATTAACTTTTAATTTTATTTTGAAAAGTGCTCCTGTTCTATTACAGTTTCCCCAGGCTGTTTAAAAAAAAAAATAATAAAACGTTGTTATTTACAGCTCAATAATGAAATAAATAAATCATTAAACGTTAGGTCATTAAAATATCATTAAGTGTGAGGTTTATGTTTTTTTGCAATATTTTTTTTGGCAATAATTTGATTATTATATACTAAATTGATATTTAGAGCCACGCAGCCTCTTCCACGGTAAGTTAAGTGTCTGATAATTGGAAATTAAGGAGCATTTGCCTCATTTGACGCCACAGTTTTGCATGCTGCATCCTATGCTCGAGCCACACGTTTCTAATAATAGAATATATGAGACTAAATGCAACTTTCATGCAAAAAAATGCATCTTGCTTTAGTGATCTGGTGAATATTTTTATATGTTCAGCTCATTTTTCCCTTAACCAGCAAGAAAAAAAACTTATTTACATGTAATAATTAAATATTCAATATTTAACGCACTTTTGGGTGTTAATTAAGCACCCTACATTTATTAATTTGTTAGTTTAGGAAGAAAAAAGACAGGTTTTATCAAGAAAAAATAAACTTACGTTTTCTGATGAATGTGGTTGTGAGATCCCCCTAAAATAAATCAAAGACAGAAAGGATGCGTGAGTGTCTGTGGTTTTGCTCTGCCGTGAGTTTGCGTGGCTGCAGGTTGCGGTGGTCTCCGCCTTTATCCGCGCATCGGAGAGAGCCGCGCGCACCTCCCTCCGGGGAGGGGTCTGACCTCAACTCCCAACTCCAGCACGCAGCCAAAGACGCACGGCACGCGCCTCGATGCTATCAAGATCCCATGCAAATCCGGAGAGGAAATCACAAAGGGCTGTCCTTTCAGGGGAAAAGACCGACCCCTACGCAGGATCAAGGACTATTTAACCCTCCTCTTTACCTGCTTCATGTTGTCCCAATCAACTGAAGGAAAGAAAATAAGATTTATTAAGAAAGACTAAACATTCCTATGAAAAAAAATCAAATAAAAAAGACAAGCATTCAATCTAACTGATGAGTTTGGATTGATATTTTAAAGATTTTTCAAAATTCTCAGCCCCTTCAGAGCAAAATTAACTCAAAAAATTACAGATCAGACTCTGCAAACCTGAAAATTATAGTTGGAAGGGAAATCTGCAAACTTCCTGCACTTTTGAGGACTTGAAGTCTGTTTTTATTGGAATGTTGTTTCTAATTTTAAATAATCACAACCTTCAATATTTCCAGAGTTCAAAATCCATCAATGGATTGGGAATTTTAAGCCATTTTGAAGTCAAAGTCCCACTCCCACTCCAACTCTAATTTTTCTATTGTAAAAGCGTTTCCAGTGTCTTTTATTCACAATTATGCTGTTTTTAGTAAAAATAAAAATCTTTTTAAAAAGATTTTCTGCAGAGCGGCAGGAGTTCATCAGAAATTTGCCTCTGAGTTGTGAGCGAGACTATTGGTGCAGAAGTAAACCTCTGCTGATATTCAATTCAATTTTATTTATAAAGCCCAATATCACAAAGAAATTTGCCTCATTGGGCTTCATGCCAATAATTTTACAGATGCAGAAAATTAGTCATAAAATATGAGCAATGGCTAAAAACTAAACAGACTAAATAAAACTGGTTAGACCCTCCCTCTCGGTAAGGAAAAACTTCTAAATAAAACCTGAATCAGGAAAAAAGAAGAAACCTTAGGGATGCCCACATGAGGAAGAGATCCTATCCCAGGACGGACAAGCGATTTACCAGGAATGTTAAAGAAAAATTAGAGATTTTATTCGGATATGATATCCCATTATCTCTTTGTTTACACTCTCAGACCCTCACAACCAACAGCGAGCAATATAGTATGATGTTCCATTTGTGCCAAAAAAAAAATAGATACATGTGTTTCTACGAAGAGGTCGACGTGCACATGGATCAAAGACATGGATAGTAGACCGAAGACATTGCTTTTTTGGCAGAATTGAAACGCCATAGACAAGGAGCATAGACCAATCTGTCAATGAGGGGGAAACGAAACAATCTGACAACAAGAGCAGTAACATATGGGCAGAAAAGTAGAAGTAGATTTGGATCAAGACATGGACAGTAGATCAAGGACGTCCCTTTTTTGGCTTAAATCAAATGCTGTAGTATCAGAGCTATCAGCCATACAGTTGTGAGCCAGATGTCAGCTCAGACGAGGAAAACAAGACGTTAACGGATCTATTTGTCTGCAAGGGGATGAATCAGAATGGAGCAAAGCAGGGAGACTCATGGCCACCCATTTCAGTTGCTGTGTCCCAACCATTGACTATAGAAACTCCACCCTCGCTTTCCAAACAGGAAGTCACTGCTGGCTCCAAGAAGCCAAAATCCCATAGACTTCTGCCAAGAAATAATCAGTTATTAGTTGTTCCACTTTCAGTGGAAGGGGTGTGGACCTCAAATAAACCTACTTATGATTGGCGACAGGAGTTGTCCCAGAAACGTAACTCAGACCAACCCGGACCAATCACTGTCGTCTGTCTCAAATGGTAGCGCCTGAATTGCAGAAAAATCCTGATTGAATTGGTTTCACTGGCATCAAGGATGACTTATGGATGACTTCACACTCACTCTGTCCATCTCTCTACAGTTTATGGTCACAATTTATTTAACTGCATTGAGAAAGGGAAAACGCATATTAATGAACATTAAAACAAATGTAAACATGCCAGATTATGGCCGCAGGCTAATTTCCATCTGGACTCCCCTGGTAGAAAGATGTTAAAAGAAACTAAACAGAGTTTAAGAGAAACACAGCACACATGAAATGATAAAACACAGGTAAAAGACAAAATAATACAAATAAAATAAAGAGTAAAATTAGAACAGATAAATCCTTTTTAAAATCAGAGCATATTTTGTCTGAAAGCTTGTTCAAACTGGGTTTTTATCTTGATCCATCACATTTGTATCAAGAAATATTTTTTAAAAAACCACTTTTAATCCTTAATTATGTTATAAATGTCCTCCATCATGAAAAAAAATACTACAAGAACATGTTAAAAAAGGCCAAAAATATTATTTTCATTGAAGTGGGTCTTGGAAGCTTTGGCTTCCAGTCAGTCTGTATAGAAACTCATCCTTTGATAAAAAAACTGAACATTATGCTTTCTTTCACTGCAGGGTTCGGGTCAGGGAGGAAACAAGTCCAAAGCACACAGAGAAAGCTGCATGCATCACAGCTGGGCGTTCTTTTAGACATATGCCTCTTTCTTTAACACATAGAAAAGTGTTACGAAGTGGTTTGTGGAAAAAAATTGTTATTGATCCTCTGATGTTGTTTTGAGAACATAGGAACACTTTTTTTTAGCAGTTTTCACTGTAGTACTCAAACTGAAATACAAGTTTCATATGTTTATCAGTAATATTCAGAGTGATGTGTTTTTTTATATGGACCCAATTTTTTGTTGAATTTTATTTTTCAGCACAGACCTTTGATGTCTATTTTCTAACCGCCCCGTCGCCCTTGCATCTATACATCCATTATGTCTCATTGGTTTTAACTATGTGAGAGACAGCAGAGTGCAGTGATACATGGTTAATAAATTTGTCTGAGGCTCTAACTAATGGCTTCTGTTTCCATGGCGATGTCTCATAGACGGAAAAGAGGAGATGTGACAGGGATTCATTAAGGCAGTGTGTCATCTCCACACAATCCTCAACAAGAACTGAACTGCACTTTGTTCTAATCTCCAGGGCAATGTAATCAGATAAATGTAAAGCATTGACAAGACCTCACTTCAAAATATCTTTAGATAAATTAAAAGTTTTTATTTTCTGCATTTTGAATGCCAGTGTTTCAAGGACATGTCCATGGGATTTCAATATTATCAAACTAACAGTTTAATTGAATTTATTGTGTTTTTTTTAGGGTCACGTGGAGTTTTACTTTCATTTATTAGCTTTCCACAACTCTTACAGGAACTATAGTTTAGTATCCATGCCACTACAAAAATAACACAAATATTTCACCTGATAGACAGAACAATTTAGTTAAGCTTAATGTATAACATCTTATTTTCATTTTTTTAGTGCTGCCTCTAAGCTTTACTTGAGGCTGCTGGTTTGAAGGTTTTGTTTTTTTCTTTTTTTGTAAAAGCTTATTTTCTCAGGAAGGCTTTTACACATCTAAATTTTATGAGTGATAATTTTAAAAACTGTATCAGCACCAGTACACATTTTTCTTTTCCATCACACCATCTCCTGCAGAAAACAACCAGATAACGTTGCTCCTTTACAGTTGGAATGATGGGAAATTTTGACCTTTTTAAACCCTTCATGCCTAACCTAATTTCAAACTATTTTAAAATATATATATTTTTGTGTTTTTGATGTTCAAGGTAATGTTACATTTTTCTTGCATTTAAAAGTACATTTCGAATGAAGGGGTTAACTAAACACCTCCAATTTACGGGGAGAAAATAGCCTCATACAAGTTGTGTGTGCGTAATTCTTAAATTACCAGGGCTCCCTTGAAAAAGAGGTTTTAAACCTCAATGGGATCCACCTAAATAAAGGTTAATAAAATTACCAGCTCAGTGGCCTTGTGGAAGAGTGTCTGCCCTGAGACTGGAAGGTCGTGGGTTTAAATCCAGGACGAGTCATACCGAAAACTCCAAAAATGGGATCCAGTGCCTTCTTGTATGACACTCAGCATTAAGGGGTTGGATTGGGGGGTTAAACCACCTAATAGTTCCTGAGCACGTCTGCGTCTGTAACTCACCACTCCCCTAGGGGATGGGTCAAATGTGGAGAACAAATTTCAACTGACTTTTAGCTTTAAATTTGAATTGGAACTCGAGTATATATGTGTAACCTTGGATTTGTGTGTGCATAATTCTTGATTTGTAACTCAAACAATGCACTTTCTGCACTTCTAATTGTGTTTTCCGAGGTGCAAACATTAAAAAATGCAAAAATAAAAAAAAATCTCATTTATGTACAAAAGTTACATAAATGAGTCATAAGACTAACAAAACGTTCAACTCTTTAAGAATTATGCATCAATCGCCTGATACAAACACAAAACCGCATTTATGCACAAATCAAATGTGGGACTCTTCATGTTTCAAAGTTTTGTGGGAAAACATCAAGTTTTGACCAAATTTTATTCACACTCTAAGATCATAGCGGCTGCAAGGAAACCGCTGATGACCCAGCATTCTAGCAGCATTTAAACCAGGGGAGTCAAACTCATATACACAGTGGGACAAAATTTTAAAATTGAACAAAGCCGTGGGCCAAGGTTGAACAACTGAACCTTTTAATACAGTACTGAACAAATTCTGATTTAACAAGGAATATTGAACAAGCAAGGCTTATATAACTTTAAGTGCAGGCATACAAAATTAAGTTGCTAATAATACTAACAATAATAATAGTAGTAATAATAATAAAACATATCAATGCGTCTAATGTTGTACTCCTTAGTTACAGATACGCTGGCTCCACAAACAAGACAAAAGGGTCTTTCTTTTACATAAGTAATAACATATTTTGTCTCCCACCTGTCCATCAAAAATGGTCAAGCTTAGATAAAACAAGTGTCCCACTTTTAAATTATAGATGAATGAATGAATGAATGAATGAGTTCAGCCTATAGTGGAAAGAGTAATGGGTTAACATGTTGCTGCATTCATTTTACCCATCCTGTGCAGCAGAATATGTCTGTACATGATATTTTCCACTGATTTAATTGAGATTAGATGTGGTCTGAAACTATGAGATAAATTATTTATGATAATGACTAAATTTCGTACTCCTAACTGCCTTACTTGACATAGCTTCAAAATATTGGGTGATATTTCAGCTGATACATATTTTTTTAGATTTTAACTTATCTGATTTAACTTTTGGGGTGTAGGAGCCCTTTTGAGAAATCTGTCCTGTGGCTGTCGCTGTTGTCATTTTGCTGTCATCTTGCTGTCACTATGGGTTCTGTCATAAATTGAGATGATTGGCTGACGTCAGACAGGTGTGCGTCAGCCAGAAGGGAAAAAGGTTTTCGATCGCTGTAGCGGGAAATCATAGAAAAATAAGGAAAATCCATATCAGTTATGTAAATAATAAAGAAAAGATTAATTGCAAAGGATGTTGGAGTGAAAGACTTATTTTTTATGCGTCGTACAGGGAAACGACAGCCCGCTTGGCGCGTCAAACCAAGTATCTGGCGTCACATCTCCGTAGTACTAAGTTCTAGAATTAGTTCGTTGTTTTCTAGACTCTTAGTTCCTACATGGGGTATTAAAAATATTTTATGGTTTTCTATGTCTTTTTTTTATTTTATTATATGTTAGTTTTCATGTATTTTCTAACTCCACATCTATCAACTCCAAAGTCTTTATGCACATTTGGAACATAAATGTCTTGTCAATATTCAAATCTCAGAGGGTGAAGTTTAACCCCTTTTACGCCTTAATTTATTTTTTTTCAGATATGAAAAAAATCTCTCATACTTTTGCTTTCACACAGAGGGTAAAATAAGTTAATTTTAGAGCCAAAGTGGTTTGATGATATTTGCATCAATAGACGTTAAATCACAGCCCAGCTTCTAACTGGCTGAACAAGCTTTTTGTCTGCGGTCAATTGTTATCTGATGCTTTTGGCATCTGGGCTCTCAAGCAGAGGAAGCAGGAAGATGAGTTAATTGTTCAGAATAATTAGGTCCTTTTGCACAATGGAAATGCAATCACTATTCAATAGAGTGGCAGTCCTTCTTGACTCCCAGATGACACCAGTAAGAAGTTTTTAAATGTCAGTTATATTTAAAAAATAAATACACACTTTTTATTTTTCTCAGTGACGCATTGTGAATAACACAAGTCCCCCATGATGAAAATCTAATGTTTTTTGAGTTTTTAATGTGTATCTGTGGCATTTTTCTTATGAAAAATAACAAATGCACTAAGAAAACATTTCGTTTTTGCATTTCCGAGTATTTCTCCTTTTAAATCGCTGTCAATCAAACTGTCTCAGACTGGGTCTGTTAGAATTAATGAGCCTTCTTTGTGCTCTGCTGCACATGCACTAAACCCCTCATCTGACCCGGCTAGCGTGTCTGGCTCAGGTGCTAAAGAAGAGAAGATGGAATCTTCATCTTGACTGCAGTCAAATGAGCCGCTGTTCACATTTCTGTGGTCAAATCATCCGTCAATGCATTTTTTGTGCTAGTTTCATACAATACTTATGGTAGCAGATCTGAGAACGCTGGAAAATCCAGAGACTGCAGAGCTTTTTGATTTGACCACAGAAATGTGAACAGCGGCTCATTTGACCACAGTTGGAAAGGATTGTAAATCAATGAAAGACCATTTTGATGTTAGCTTTCATTAGCTCTGAGAAACCAATGGATTAAAAATATTGGTCACAACAACATCAATAAACATTCAACAATTTGCTGTAGTTTGATGAAAAGAGTCTTTCATGAACTGGAGGGAGAAAGAATCAGGATTTTGTTGTAAGTTCGGTCCTTGAAGCTCTTTAAGCTGATATACGTCTCAAAACGATACGGATGGACATTACTGATATTGCTTGACATTTTTATGTAGCAGCAGGGAAGATTTACACCAGCGAGACACAGAGCTATCATAATCAGACAGGGGGCTCCAAAAGCCACGCCCCCTCAGAGGAGATTTTGGAAACAGAGGCTTCAGGTCAACATGATAAATGTCTATTAAAGACATTAGGATGTGGGATTTTGGTTAAAAATGTCATAATCATAATTAAACACTACTGAGAACGTTTTATTAAAATAAAGAAAATTGTCATGGGGACTTTAAAGAAGAGATTTGTCTTTTTTATGTTGTTATATCTAAAAGATTTTTTTTTATTTAATGTTGTCCAAACTGCAGCCATGTTTTACTGTTATATTGGAAAAGTCTTCCGACTTCATTTATCAAAAGCACTTAAAAAAAAAAAAAACTCTTAATCATGCTCAACTTCAAGAAGTATCTTAATTTTAAATAAAGGAAATTAAAAAGTTATTTTTCTTTCCCAGTTTTGGATTTAATTAATCTGACATCTTCCTGAGTATAGATTTTTTTTTTTGTTCTCCCAGGTGTTTGTCAGTTTTCTCAAGAGACTGGTTTTCTGCCACAGTCCAGGAATTGGGCAAAGGTCTTTCTGTCCGTGTACCTTTCCTCTCACCAGGTGACAGCTGGGACAAGCTGCAGCACTCCTGTGACCTTGAACGGGAGATGAAGCAGATGCAGGAAACGGATGTGAATTTTAAAGTGAAGTAAACATCTTCTTAAAACCCAAAAGATGGTGTTTTGTTTTGTTTTTCACTTGCTTAAAACCTTCTGTTAAAAGAGTTGACAGTAATATATATATATATATATATATATATTTAACTCTGGGAGATTCACAAACTAACCAGAACTCCCCATTATGATCTTGTGCATCCTTTAGTCTTTAATGGTCAATATATGTTGTAAGCACTGACAATCTCTGTTGTGGTAAACTGAATAAGACACAAAATCAATACACACCGCCAATGCAAAGCTCAAAAAATTGATGTGGTGAGGCAAGAGCAGAGAAAAACCCTTTATTTGTTTCTATACATTTCCTGAGTGATTTAACAATAATCTCTCTGCGATTCCTATGTTTGTTTGTTTTTTTTACCTTATTAGAGAAAAATTATTTCTTAAGGTCAAAGTTTTGCCAAATAATTTGGATTTCTTAAATGTCTGTTCAGACCCTCAGAAAACTGTACAGGCCTATTATAGTGACCTTCAATAGCCTTTTTTCAGCCTTTTTCTAAATGTGTTCTAATGAACTGCAACATTTTTTTATTTTTGCTAGGGTCATAAATACAACTGCCACTGCGCAATGGGGAGGCATCAGCAGAATCTTCAAGATTTCATGCCGCCACCCGATTTTTTTTTTTTTTTGTTTTTTTTTTTGCTGGGGTTAAGAATGTAGATGGTTGCAGTCAGACGGCAGTCAGGCGTCAGAGATGACGTTACGAAATCTGGGCGGACACAGGGTGGTGGCTGCCGGATCACCAGCTGGCAGTGGCTCTGATTGGACGATGTGTAATAGTCTCTGGACGGCGGCCGTCCATATCAAGTGCAACCGGCTAGCCGCCCAATAGCCATGGGGAAATATAAACAGCAGGCCTTTCTGCACCACTGGTCAGTCGCAACTCTGATTTTGAGCACACATTATAACCTTGTTAATTTACAAATTTGCACATTTTTGGACAACACGCCTGTCCACAAAGCACAATATTCTGTCTTCTTTATATTCTTCTCAGCGTCAATTCATCAAAACACAGGTTTCTTGAATTGCTGTGGTGCTATCATCACCGCTTTTCTTTTGTTAGTTCTTCAAAATTTGTAACGTTTTTGGGGAAGTTTTGTCAAAATACTCAGATACAGTTCCATAAACAACTCTGTTATTTCTACTGGTCATTTTCCAGCCAAATTTAGTCATAATTGAGCTTAATTGGATTTAGGAGAAAACCATGTCATATTATAGTGGATGATGAAGGTAAAATGAAATGAAACAACATTTTGCCCTTAAGAACAAACTTATGATGATGGAGTACTGCAAAAACACAAAACCTCACCAAATATTTTTGTCTTGCTTATCTTATTACACTTGATAGACAGTAAAACTACCATCTTAGTCACTTTTCAATAAAATGTTTCAAGACAATAAATCTAAAACATCTTGAGTTATTTGATCTTGAAATATCTGATTTTAAGCAAAATTTCTAAGGAAACAAGTAATTTTTTATGGTACATAATATTTTTATGCAGTTTTATTCAGAGTGGATTAATAACGGGCAACAGATTTGCACGATTTAGGGGAAATGGAAAGTTTAACATGTCTGCTTTAATAATATAGAGCTCTTTTTGAGCAATATATGTTTAATTTCAGACATTATTTCCAGTTACCATAAAGCAATATATCTAAATATAATTGTTTAAAGCTAATTTCAGTGTTTTTTGTCCAAAAAGGGCAAGACATCACAACATATTTTAAGATTTATTACCCAAAAAATCATATAAGACAAATTCTACTGGTTCCATTTGCATTTTTTTTCACTTACAAAGAGGGAAAAACATCTTGTTTTCTACTTTTTTTTTTACTTGTTTTGAAAAGGCAATTTTTACAGTGAATGTTTGCACAAACATTTTTTTTCTTTTATTTTAATGTGAAGTCTGAATTTTAGAGATTTGCTGTTTATTTTTTGTATTTGTTTTCTTTTCTTGCTGTTGATTGATGAGTCTCCTTCAGGTTTTCCAAATATTGAATAGTTGTTGTTTTGTGATCGAGAAGCTGGTTTTTGCACACTTCTCTTGAAGAATCAAATAGAATCATTTAATGTTATATTTTTGCTTTCTCTAATATTTATGATTCTATGCATTCCTGACATGACTTAGCTGTGAAATGGTGCATTAGCTATAAAGAGAATTGAATGTAAATACATCAGATAACAGTTGCACAGCAGCATCTAGTCACTATGATCCTAAAGTCCCTTTGAAGACAGATTGAAAGTGTTTCTTCTCTGTAATGAATAAGTGTAACTTTATTTGATCAATCTGCCTATCACCTTTAAATATTTCAGGCTCCAAATGTGTTGCCTTGGGCGCAAAAAGTAGAGCAGCACATGTCTTATTGAGTCATAATGAGGCTGCGGCGGGCAGAGATTCACCTCTGCTACTTGACTTTCAACTCAAGTAGACTTTGATTGGCAAACTGCTCAATTTATAAACTAAGCACAAAAAGTAATGGATTTATGTTTGATGCATAACAACATGTCCCTGGAATATTAATGTCAATGCAATTATAATGAAGTAAATGCAGTCCGGATGTTTTTGAGCACGCAGACAGCCTGCTTGCGCGTTTCATCCAATTTTGACAAAGAAAAAAGTCAATAAATACATTTGATCTGCAGAGATAACAACTGATTTTGTTCATTACGGATTTGTATAGAACTCCATACATATACAAGACAGCATGGAAAATCAGATTTGCACTTAAATTAATCCAATAAATTGTCTCTGCTTTGATTGGTTTGCTTTTTTTTTTTTTTTTTTAAAACTTAATTTACAAACAGCAAAGCTCAGCTGAAAGCAGTGATGAAATAGGCAATTAGGAGCAGAAAGCATGTGAGAAGAAAAGGCTTACGAGTGACACCATCCAAGAGAAAACTGGATTTAACTGCCACTCTGGGACAAGGACAGAGGGGAAGAAGAAGGTTATTCACTCATAGTAAAAGCCCGTGCTCTGGAGCGGAGCCATGAAGTTTTAGTGATCATCTCCACATGGTCAGTCAGTCAGTGCGGCTCTGTGATGGATGGCTGCTTCAGATTAATCCATTACATGTCATGTTCACAGAAGGAAAATAAGCAGATTTCAGTTTAACTTTTAGAACAATAATACACTCATATAAGCTCAGTTTTTGTTTTATTTATTCTTGTCCAGATGGATGCTTTAAAATGGGTCATTTTGTTAGATTCTAATTCATTTGCTGCACTTCCTGAACACATTTTCAAAACCAAAGATCACAGCACTCCAACTAATAATCAAAGTGGTCTGGACTTCAGCTAATCCACATCCTGCAGTGGCAATGTTTATATTTTCTTAACATTTCAAGCTTCCTGTGGCAGGTGAAACAGAAGAAGATGACATATCAGGTCGATCCTCCGAATGCAAGCAGCCATGATGCCTTTTAGCTAAATGACTCGAGGAGCTCACTTTAAAAAATATCAACAAAAATCAGTGAGGAAACATTCTGGTGAATGGTTCCTAGGTTTGTCATAAATCAAAGAGTTACAAAGAAAATTCACTGAGTTTACCTTTGTTTTTTTTCGCCTGTTTACACAAATGGAACCAACATAAACCCGCTGTCTGCATGAGTTGTTTGTCTTGTCAACTTAAATTTTACTAAACAGACACTATACTGTGCACGTCATATTTGATGTTCAGTAGACTCACAAATGCAATGACTCATCTGTTACTGCTTTATTTTTGCCGTTTTTATAATTAAATCTACATCCTGGCTACAGTGGCAGAACTAGAACATTGGGGGGGGTTTAAGATGGAGGCTGAAGACTTTGAAAGAATTCCAAGGATTCGTTATATTATTGGTGAGTTATTATTGATAAGTTTTCCAAAAAATAAGAATTTCCTCTTGCTGTAGCAAGGAAACAGATCATGTTTTGATTAAAGCCAGGATGCTGATGGCCCAGTTTAGCCGGACTATGTTACGGCTGGCTCTGAACCGTAAAAAATAAAGGGAAGACAAGACCGGTTTACAGCACTAAGTATTTTTAATGTGCATATGAAAACCCAACAGAGCATGGAGGACCAGCAGAACCAGAGCTGCAACCAACGGATCTGGCCAGCAAACGTAGGAGGGTCTCTCTCAAGCACTTCTAAGGTGCATCCTTTTATCTCCATCCTCTCTGATTGGAAAACAGCTGCACCTGTGCGAGAGGAGGAGCAAAGGGACAGGCAGCAGAAATGGACCCAAACGGCCCAGGGCCGTAACACTACACAATACAGGGGTGTAGTAAATAATTTGAGGGACTCAAGATTTCTTTCAAGATATTTTTTTTCTTGTTGTCTTTGCAATGCCTGAAGGAGATTATATTTATGGTTTGTTAGGGTGTATTCAGACTCGTAGAACCATTTGTTCCGGTCCAAGACTGTCTAATTTGTTTCAGGTTGAGTCCTGTGTTTTGGCATCTTTGTAATATTTCACTGATGCAAACTTTTAGATTTCACTGACCAATTTTTGAACATCTGTATCAGCGTCAGGTTCAACACTTTTCACTTGATACTTATGTACAGCGGAGACATGCTGCTAGGTGGTTACTGGCAAGACAACGGCTGTAACGGAAGCATGATCAGTGTTTATGACAGATAGATTGTCTATCCTAATATTGATTCAAAAATTGGGCAAGTGTGTGTGAGCCATTTTGGATTTCTTGCTAAAAGGGTCTGTCATCCTGGGTTTCACGTCTCTCAAACAGCTTCTTTGATGCCTCCATGTTCTTGACATTCAACAATGTCATGTAAGCCTTCCTGAACAAGTCTTCTGCTCTGTAAAGGTCTACAACCTGAAGCCCATTCTATATCATCTGCCAACCAGGACACCTTCATATGCCTGGCAGGTTATAAAAAAGGGCTGACAGAAACAGACCTGTTGTTAATGAGGTCAACTTATCCTTATCAGAACAAACACAGAAGGGGGTGAGTGGGCTTCATGCTGTGTTATAGCATTGTGTTCCAAGTTCATTTAGTCTGACAGAGTATCACAAACCCAGCTTACTTACCATATCTTTTTTCAATTTTTATAATTCTTCTTAAAACCTTTATTTGATGCTTTGTTTTCATGAAAACAAGCTGAAGAGATTCCAGCACAATAATAAAAATGATCAAATTTAATTAATTTATGTATTGTTTGTTTGTTGTTCATGAAAGTTTAATATATAAATTAACAGATGATAAAGCATGTAATCAATTGTGAATGAAGAGGCAGAGGCAATGTGAGAATCCATGTGAGGCAAGTCACACAGAAACAGGCTGAGACAGGGCGTGGTCAATAAACAGGTAGAGGTCAGGACACAGAGGCGAAACAGGGAGTCGAGGAGGAAGGCAGGAGTCAGGACACAGAGAGACAGGAACAGGAGTGACACGTTCAGAATGTGTGCAGGGCTACACAAGACTTCACAGTGAGTGAAGGTGAGCTCCCAGACTAAATACAAAGGAGGTGATGAGCTAATGGAAAACAGCCAATGATAATGTTCCAGGTGAAGACAGGTGGGTGAGGTTAGAACTCAGGTGAGTGCTCACTCTGGTGGTTGGACAGGGAAGCAGGTTGATCCCACAATCCTGAAGACTGAACAGCTGAAACTCTAGAAGTATTCTTATGAGATCTGTTCTTTCTACACAAGAACAAAACAACATTGGAAAAAAAAAACATTAGATATTATAGCTCAATATACATTGGGTATTTTTTTTCGAGATGTACTTAAAAAGCTTAGAAGTAGGCTGAGAAAACTGGTCCTGTAACTACTATATATTTTTCAAAACAAGCCTTTTTTGTGTAACCTGTGCCAGGGCAGTTTTCTTAAAAATATATATATTTTGATTGATATCAGTCTTTATTGAAAAATATGAAGATTCAAAGTCTCTGAAACTGTTGGTTTGCTCAAGAACATTTGTTTAGTCAGTTGTGTTTCATGTGTGATGCTGATCTTAAACAGAATAACTGTTACTGGAAACAAACAAAACACAAAGGAGGGAGATAACTATCACTGTGGAACTCTAAAGCACGGCAGGCAAACAACAATGAAAACAGATTGGATAAAGCAGTCATTGCTAGCCTTCAAAGCACTTATTGTCTCTTTTCTTGTGGATTTGTCTTCCTGGATTCTCCTGGTAGTTAGAGTTTAGAACTGAATGAGGACTCTTCAACATCTTTATTAACCAATCCAGAGGCAGAACATCAGTGGTTCTTTGCAGGTTTTAATGCTGTTTTTTAACAGTCTTATCCTGTTGATTTCAACTTATGAACCCAACTAAAACCAAACTGGACATTGTCTGGGGCTCCCTCTACTGGGTTTTGCCTGTAAAAGCACACTGTGGCTTTAATTTTCTTTGAATAAAAGTCTTGTCTTTGCTTTGGAATCTATGGAGCCCTGAACATGGGTTTAATTAATTATAATAACAAATATTAATATTTTTTCGCCACAAATTAGTATTTTGAGGGCACAAATTTCTATCTAATTTATGAAAAAAATACAAAGATGGAGTTTTTTTTTTATTGAAAGGCTGTCTGTCGAAACCATTAACAGTAATATATACACATATATATTTGAATTCCAGGTTAGTCATAAATTAACCAGAACTCCACATGGTGATCATGTGCACACAGGGCCGGCCCTGCCCGCTTAGGGCGCCATTTGCTGGAAGGGGCGCTAAATAGCAAAGGCTATATATTGCTTTTTTTCTCAGTTTGATGCACCACTCATGTCATGTAAAAAATTAAAAAAGTAATAATTAAAAATGTAAATAAGATAACTCAGAAGTTGATGTAATCAATAACTGCAGTGCCTTGCACCTCGCTTCCTGTCACTGCTGCGGTCTAAGCTGGGTTGGTGGAGAAGAGGAGTGCGTGGTGTTGCAGCTGCTGGAGCTTCTCTAAAACTTTAAGGATGAAAACAGGAAGAGGAGGAAACACGGGCTCAAACCAGAGGTTTGTTTGTTTTACTTATATAAAATTGCTTGGAAATTCACTCCACAATGCCTTTTGGTCAAAAATGATCAATTTTAATGGTGGTCTAATGTTCCCCCCACTTTCCTTTTGAGCACTGGCTAAATGGTGCATTCAGTTAACGTGCAGGCCTGCAAATGTAAAGTATCTCGGCTTAAGCCCTTTCAGGCATATTTAAACGGAAGACTTTGCAGGGGCGCCAAATTTGTTTTTCGCCTAGGGCGCCAAACCGCCCAGGGTGGGGTGTGTGTGCACCTTCTGTTTAATCTGTTTAATGGTCAGGATGTGTTGTAAGCATTCATCACATCTGTTGGGGTAAACTGTATAAGACACCAAATCCATACACTCTGGAAAAACAAAACAAAATCAAGAAATTGACAAAAATCTTAACAATGTGGATGAGGCAAGACTATAATTAAAAAAATACATTACCACACATTTACTGAGTGATTTAATAATAACACCTCTGAGATAATAATTATTAAAAAATTAGTTTTTCCTTTGGAATGATATGTCCAGAGTTCCGTACAATCCAGCTACCTTTTGAAATGACACAACATAATGACCCTGTGATTCGAAGCTAAATAACATTGACCGTGAAAAAAAAAGTTAATAAAGTGTTTATTAAATATGTTTACAAACAAACACGTAAACAAAAAACTAATAGCAAATCCATTCATACTTCAGTTTCATAAAGTTCAACCCACTCTTGTTTTCTATATAAAAATAATGCAAAGGGAACATTATTAGAACACTATACCACAATGTGGTCACATCTTTGCAAATTTCAAAATTTCCACATATTTGATGTCTTGATTATTTTTTGATGCCAGCACACGTGTGTTGTCTGCTGTGATGACACTTTGTTGTTTTTACGTTATAATAAAATAATCTTACCATGACTCAATCCACATGGTATTTTCCAAAATCGATCATCAATTCGTCTCATTTTAAAACATTTTTTTTAAAGGAACAGATCAGTTCAATTCTGTCTCAGGCAGATTGATCTGGTTGGATCGTTGAAATAGAAAGGGATTCATCAATTGTTACACCCCCAGTTAAAAATTGAAATATAAAACAGCTGAAACTTTTCTTTTTTCGACTCTTTGTCTGTTTGATAATTGCTTCTAAAACAAAGCATCTGTTACAAACATTGACTGTATAATGGAGTATTTTTACAGTCAATGGTTACAAAGCATTTGAAGAAGTACCAAAGGTTGCAATTCCTCAAAAAACCACTGGAGGCAGATTGCAAACGGGTAGAGTTAACTTCCTTTTATTTCCTATTCATGGCAATAAAATAGTACATTTTTAATTTTTTTTTTCATAAAATTATCACAATTTAGAAAATTTTTCAACATAACAATAAAGAAGTGATTTTTTTTTCTTTTTTGGAAACCACCGCGTTAGCACGTCACGTGACACGAACTAAAGCAGGAAGTACTAAGCCGTCACTCGTTAGCAAAACAACGGCCGTGAAAAAAGCTGTGACAGAGCGAGACCAAACAATGATTCCCGGAAAAACTCGGCTCATTTCTAAGTAGAACAGTGTCTCCGAACTTTTGAAAGATGGACCGAATTTTCGTATTTGTATTATTTTCGTGCTGCTTTTTCGCATCCCAGGTAAGTTCAGGAAGTGGTTGTCAGGCCTATAAATAAAACTTATCCTGTTCAAAATTCAACGACTTATGTCTCTAAAACACGAATGTTCGGGTGTCATATATGTTATTATGTATTTAGGCGACCGTATCTTAAATGGAAGTCTAACAAAAATGTGTCCGGAACTGTTCAGGCCGTGTGGGGGGTTTTAAACACAAGTGAGACCGTGATTTCCCCTAAAACTCCGCGGTCACAGCTTAGTCAGAAATACCCACGTTTGTCATAGAGACAGATCTGCAGCCACCATTATACACTAGAATGGAGATGGCATTTGAATTGCCTTTTTTTTCACTCTGTAAATTATTTGTATTTGTTAAAATGTGTTTGAAAAACCTATATATTTTTTTCTTAAAATGTGTTCAAGCATGTATGTGCAGTGTGAACCTCTATGTTTTATCACTTTATAGATTTAGTTGTTTTTAGCTTTATTATTCAGTTGTTCTCCTCACAATTCCCTATGAATATTACTGTTTTCCTGGACAGTTTATAAATCTGTTGGTCTCAAAGCCTGACTTTCAACTAAAATTTAATTAAATTACAATAAAAAATATAAGGAAGTTTTAGGAAAAGCTGTCCCACTTCCGTGAAATCAATAGTTGGATAGCTGCAAGGAAAACCTTTTTTATTTAGTTTCCTGTAAATTCGTACATGATTGACCTATAAGTTTAAACTAAATGTTGAACAGAAAGGACTTAGAGTTAATCAAGTCCGCAGGAATGACAGCAATCTTTCATGCAGTTCAACCAGTTTGTTAAGTATTTAAATATTTTCTGTTTCACTGTTCATTTATTGTTACTGTACGGTACTTGTTACTGTCATCCCTGTCATTAATGTTTAACCAAGTGGTACAGTGAAATGCAGAATTTACTCTTTTATGGTGAGTTTTTATTGGGCCAAAATCACTTTGTTTGGGCCATTTGCTTCTATCTGTCCTTTGATTTATAGCTCAATTTCCAGTAAAATAAAAAGTTGATTTGTGTTTATTTATTTTTCTTATTTTTGAGTGTTCACTTGAAGTTTTGGCTGTTTCATGAGAGGACTATTGGCAAGGTTTAAGTCTGCTGTATTTAGTTTCATTTCTGTTTTAGGATAGAGCACTCTCATTGGTTAAACGCTTTTCATTCAGATATAATCAGCAGTAGCTGGGGAAATGATAATGAATAAAAACCCTGGGACAGCGGCTTTTATATCTTAGCTTCTTTACCAAAAGTGGAAACTTTGAACACAGTTGTGTTGTATATTAACAGGTTCAGTCAGGTGTATTTTTAACAATGGGTATGAGTGAGTGTGTTTTAAAATAGTCAATTGAAATGAAATTATCTTCATTTCAGAAATTAAATTGTGATTGAAGCCGTTAATTCTCTTGTAAAGTCACATCTTGTACTTTTTAATACAATAGTTCAACATCTTGTTAATGAAAGGTCCATATTTCTTCAACTGTAATTGTTATTTGTCAAAAAAATGTTAAATGGTAAATTGACATGTATTTATTGTTAAATTTGAAAATGAATGTATCCTCTCAAAAAATATTGTTTCACTTGGTGAATTAAATTTATTTCCTCAGTTTTTAAAGTAGGTTTTCATCCTTTTCTTTATGAAAATTATCTATGTTATCTTTTATTTCACATAGTTTTTATTTTAAAGAAATGTAGTTTGGAATAAAAAAAATTGACTTCAGAAAGTAGATAATTTTTCAAGTCCGGCTGAATCTGAGAAAAAAAATTAGAGTCAACATGTGGGTCAAACCTTTTGCAGTGAAATTCAGCCCTATAAAGGGAACTGACAGTATTAGTGTTGTAGGCAGAGTTTGCCATGGGCTCTCCTTCTGTGTGAATGTGCTCATTTGAGGAATCTGACAAAGTGGGACTAGATGTTTTGAGTCTGATAATTATTATTTTCTCTGAACAGATAAAATGTCAAGAGGCCATCTTGCATGTTTCCAGTGGAACAGAATATAGGGAGTACTGCATCATTCACAACCACTCCTGGACTCCTCTTCCACAGAAACTCGATGATGCCGTAAGTGTTCATCAACACCTTCACTGGCCTCAGCAGGTTCATTTGATACTACATTGTGAACTCACACAGTCTCTGACTTGCTTTGTGTCATTGACGAGAAATGAGTGTGCTGTAATTATGTCACAATCATGTGACTTTTAAATATTAAAGGAAAATATCTTAGTCCTGATTTTAAACCTGCCCTCCTTTTTTTTCAGACACCGTATCCGCTGGTGGATTTGACCTCCTTTCTGTTGTGTAACGAGTCGGGGGTCAGCCCCGATGTGGTCAAGGACAGAGCAGTGGTCGTGATGAGGGGGGATTGTGATTTCAGCCAAAAAGCTATCACTGCAATGAAACTCGGAGCTAAAGCCTTGCTTATTGCCAGCAATACGACGCTGGTAGGACCACCAGAGATTTGTTTTCTTCATTGATTAACTTTAAAAAATGTGATTAGAAATTGTGTCTAGTCCCAATAAATGTTGGAACATATTTGTAAATACTCATAAACTTACTTAGATTCATAATTTATAGAATACTATTATGAATTTACGTTTCAACACCAAAACATGTTTTCTTTTAACAACATTCACTCATTTTTTCATTTGTTTTATAGGTCACTCCATCAGCCAATGATTCAATGTATGGAAAAGTCAAAATTCCCCTGGCTCTCATGAGGCTCAGGGACATCCGGGAAGCGCGGAAGGTCAGAGCTTTTTTACTTGTTTTATTTTCTAGAAAAGAATCACTTGTTTCCACCCTCAGCAAATGTCACTTTAATCTCTTAAGACCTGGCGTCCGCATTCTTGGACATCACAATTTGGGTTGTATTACCACAGTAGTCAACTCTGCTTAATTTTGTTCTTGTGACTACATGTATTAACCTCGGGTCTTAAGAGCTTAAGATTGTTGCAGTAGTTTGCAGTGATATTTAAAATATATTTTTAAAAAACAAACAACTAAACTACAATGAATTATATTTTTTAACACAAAAGCAGGTTCAATTTTTTTTTTCAAATTATACATTTCATAATATTTTATTTCATGCATTGAGCTAACTAAATATTATCAGGCATTCAGAGAAACATTCTATTCTAAATCAGAGCTATAGTGTGGGATTCGAACACTGATTTAATACATTATCTTTAGCCTTGATTGAATTTACTTCAAGCTATGGCAGCATTTTCCCCCTGTTTTATAGACTGTTGTGGTTTAAGCTGTTTTATTGGAAAAGTTTTGATGGCATTTCCACTTTCACCTGCATTTTCTTGGAGATGAAAGCCTGTTATAAGAGGCAAAAATCCAAATTTGCCCAAAAAAATCAAATCTTTAGCAAAATGTGAATGTTTGCAATTAATTGTTTATCATTGCTTTTGATTCAAGGCAAAAGTGTGCTCTCTTAACTCCTTAACTCATGTACTTTTATCTTTGAGTGCTTATTGTTTTTAGAAAAAAATATTAAAACTGAAAAGTGTACCTGTTTGAATCCTTTTTTTTGTACATAGCAGTTTTAATTTACCCCATTACATTTATTTAATTTAGAAAAATCTCAATATCACTATAAATTTGCAGTCTACATTTTGTTCATTTCTTTGTCATGTAGTCCTTCTGAATCAAGTCTTGTTTTTCTTTAGCTTTTTAAAGAAGGGATGGAGGGGAAGCTGTATTCTCCCCCGTATTCGAGAATCGATCCGAGCATCTTCGTCATCCTGTTGATTGCTGTTATAACGGTGACCTTAGGCGGCTACTGGAGCGGGAAGTGTGAGCAGTAAGTTTGTACTCACTCACGTAGATTTGTTATTTTAAATTCTAACACCTGAATGGGTGCACAGCGTTGACTGTAAATGAGAACTTGACCAAAGTTTTAAAAAATGTACTTCCGGCTCTGACGAAACAAAGTCAATTGAGTCGCCATTTTTTCGGTCCGAGACGGTCTGAGTTGATGCTTCAATGGTAACCAGTCTCGCCAAACAGGAGTGAGCTTGTTGAAAGGCCACACCCATACCACTTGAAAGCGGGTTCAGGAGAATCAGTCGAAAGGAGATAAAAGGAGACCGCCTCTTTTTATTGAGATATCTGATTGGTCAGTTTATAACTTGTTCAAAAGAAAAAAATATCTTGAAAAAATAGAACATGTTAAAAAAATATCAGAGTAAGAATGGTTGTTCTGACAAATGGAATGACTGAGGAATAGCTGTTTGTTTCTCAAAAGAAATCTATGGGATTTTGGCTTCTTGGAGCCAGTAGCTACTGTACTTCCAATATGGAACTCACTGAGTCCAGTTCTCTTATACAGTTAATAGTTTACGTTAGTTATGCCCTAAAACTATTGAGAAGCAGATTACTATATGATAAATTGAAAAATAAAGACGGAGCATACTTTCCACAAATGTCATGTTTGTATGTAATAGAACCTTCCACTTGTTCCTGCATGTCAATAACTAAATTCTGTCAAAAAATAGGCCAAAAAAAAAAAACTCTTACTAAGAAACTCTTTCTCTGTTCATTGTAAGGAATAACTTAAATAACAGTACATCAAGAGGAGGAGGTGGGGGTGAAAGCAAGGCTGACGGTGGGGAGCTCTTCCTGTACTCTCCTCTCAAAGTGGTGATCTTCGTCGGTCTGATGTGTGGGATGCTGGTTCTCATGTACTACTTCTACAGCGTGCTCGGTCAGTGGAATCAAACAAGTCTTGCTGTGAGTTTTACTGGTTTTTTTTAATGCGGTCTGTTTTTGATTTCCTCCAGTTTACGTCATTATTGCCATCTTCTGCCTGGCGTCAGCGTCTGCGCTCTTCAGCTGTTTTGATGCAGTGCTGGACAAAATCGGCTGTGGGACCTTCAAGTACGAGTATCTCTGCTTTCTGTTTGCATTGTTATCCCTTTATTGCCGTCCCCAAATATGATTGTCTCCTAATTACATTTGAGCAGAAAACTCCATAACAGACCACGTTGAGTTGAGTTTTCTGTATCTGTCTTTTCTATTTAGCTTCACTGTCAAAGAGAGGAGCTTCTCAGTGCGATCAATTCTCCTGGCTGCAGTTTGCATTACCATCGCTGTGATTTGGGGAGTGTACAGAAATGAAGAAAGGTACGGTCACCTAACACAAACCACACACATGCTGCCAGATAAAAAGCTTTTCTTTCATTTGAAGCTTCACGCATCACAAATTTATTGATTTTGGATTGTAATGTTAAATACCCGTTTTAATACATATTTGTTCTCTGTTTTGCTGATTTATTTTGTTTTTATTGAAACAAAGCGTCATATCAAGCGAGCCCTTTCTCGTTTTCATTACTACAGGTTATCAGTTTTGATGCTGTTTAAAAAGTAAAAACTTCAAATTCTCTCAATTCATAATTTTATGTTCAGTTTTGGCTACAAAACCAAACTCCCTTTTTTAAAGGCTAACCTGTTTACAAATTTATTTTTTGTCTTCTTCCAATCTTTATTTATATGAAGATTATAAAATTATTTTTTGGTTCAGAAATCAGTTTATGTTCTGTTTTAACCTCCTGACTACCTCACAAGGACCAAGAAAGTAGACCACATCAGTCCAGTTCTGAGGTCTTTACACTGGTTACCTGTCTGCCAGAGGATAGACTTTAAAGTTCTGTTACTGGTTTATAAAGCTTTGAATGGTTTAGCACCAAAATACATGACTGACTTCTTGACCCAGTATGTACCAGCCAGACCTCTCCGATCATCAGGATCCGGTCTTTTATCAGTTCCTAGAGTCAGAACTAAACATGGAGAAGCTGCATTCAGCTTCTATGCACCACAGATCTGGAACAGACTTCCAGAAAACCTTAGATCTGCTGAAACACTCAGTGTATTTAAATCCAGGTTAAAGACTCACCTGTTCTCAGTTGCATTTGATTAATATGTATTCAAAAGTTTACGTCCGCACTTTTTATCTATGCTTGTTTTAAATTAAAATCTTTTTACTTTCTTTTAATTTTATTTTAATGATTTGAATAATGAATGACATTTTTACTATTTCTTTTGATTGTTTCTTTTAATTTTTTATGTAAACCACTTTGAATTGTCTCTGTACATGAAATGTGCTATACAAATAAACTTGCCTTGCCTTGCCAGCAATGCTAATGTCTGAAGCTGAAATGCTCCTAAGAACTATATACTACTGAATGAACTCCTTTTGGCCTTTACAGTAGAGATTGGAGTTTTCCACCAAGACAGTCTGGTTGCAGACAAGATGGCAGCTTAAAATCATTAGTGGGAAGTGGAAATTCCACAACATTTCAGAGTTGTAACCACTTTTATTAAAACTACTTGATGTGAATTAACTGTTTAGTGTACAGGATTTGCTTAAAATGTATCAAAATGTACGTTATTACTTTTAAAAAGGTTTGGTTATGGACTTGTCTGCAACCAGGTCCCCTTCTTTATCAATGATACCATTTGTGAATTAGTGGGGCTCTGGGAATTGTAGTTATTTTTTATTAATTGAACATATTTTGACTTGACATTTTTTTTCTCTGGTAGTCAGGAGGATATAGTAAGTTGCACGTATTTCTACATCAGAGTTAATCTGCTGTAGTTAGTAGTTTTGCAGCATGTCTTCCTCAGAAAAGGAGCAAAAACCTTTCATGTCCCTGCAGATGGATCTGGATCCTGCAGGACATTCTTGGAATTGCTTTCTGCCTCAACTTTTTGAAGACCATTTCACTGTCCAATTTCAAGGTAGATTGGAATGACAAGGATTTGTTCTCATTTGATGCAGCAGCGTGGTGTGGGTAATTTATGAATCAATTTTTGAACGCTGGAACTCTGGAAATATTTTTAGATTATTTCCAGACCTTTTTGCATTCGTGCATTAATCCAGCCTTGAAAAAAAAAAAAAAAAACATTATAAAAGGCTCTTATCAAACACACTCAAATGAATTCTATTCAATTGTGTTATACATAACAACATTTTATAGAGATCAAATGTTTATAGAATTTTTATTAAGTATACTCATTGAAGAGGTTTATTAAAAGAAGCAGTCTAATTTAACAATAATGGATAATAAATATTTATTCATGCAGATCATGATAAAAGACAAGTGTATATGAATATTTAAACTCTATTAAATATAAATGTATTTTTATTCTAATCAAGCAGTAAAAGTTGGTATTCCATTTATTTTTTTCTTATTAAATGTATTTAAATATTTTTTTTGTTATGCAACAGATCTGTGTGATTCTCCTGAGTCTGCTGCTGGTGTATGACGTCTTCTTTGTTTTCATCACTCCATTCTTTACTAAGGTTTGTTGTTTTTTTTTTATATATATATATATTTTGCATTTTAATTAGTTTTTTTTCTTTATACTTATTTGATGTAGATTTTAAATACACATACTTCTTTATTCATAAATTATGTAAAATTTTGTCTTAAAAAAAACAATTGTTGATGCGTGACTTATTGATGACTTATAAACTCAAAGTTTATCCAAAGGAAACTGTTTACAGAAATAAATCCAGACACAAAGCGTTACTGATGTTTTTGCTGCTCAGTATATTTTTGAACCTAGTGTGCGACTTCATGAGGTTTTATGATGTTTCTTAACAGAATGGAGTTAGCATAATGGTGCAGGTAGCTCTCGGTCCGGATGCATCAGGAGGAAAGGTAAACCATTGTTTTAAGCTTTAACAGTAAACTTAAGTTTGTCTTATTCCTGCATTATTTAATAGTTTAGATAAGTGAAGAGTAGGAGTATTTAATTTCCCTGTAGACTCAATACTGTAGTACTGAAATTTTCAGTCCTTTTATTGTTCGAAATTGCCAAACTGTTCTTCTATGAAGCAGCTGTTGGTTATAGTAAGATGTTAAAGGAAATATTTCTGAATTTTTTTTAATTAGTAAATTCTTCTTGATGTTGGGGACTTTTCTTTTGTTTTTGTTTTTTTTTTATTGTGACACAAGCACAAAACTTTTAGATAGTGTGTACTTTGTAATTCAGTTATCAAGATACAATAACTCTTTAAGTGAACGTAGAACCAAAATGTGACAGTTAAGCTGTACCTCATAGCTATTTGAAGCAATCTAAAAAAAGCTTTTCTGACTCTGAATGCAAGTTCACTTTCATGTGATCAGCACCGTTTGTATTTATAAGAAATACAGAACGATGTGATTAAAGCAGAAGTTATGAGTCTAAACTAGAATCTAAATGTAGGCTATGTGGAAGTCCATGTCAAGTTTGAACCTGCTTTTTTAGCACCCAGGTTGATGTTAATGCTTTGTGGGCAACAAAAGATCGATGGACTAACTGTGCGCTGGGTTTTGTTGGCTCTGTCGTAGGCTCACGGTAGCGGGGTGGAGATCCCTGCTGAACCCCAGGCTCCTTCTGAGAAAGTAAGACATAACTTTTGTTGGTTTGTTTTGTCTTGTTTATGTGACAGATGGTTTTGTTTATAAAGTTATGTTCTTAAATTTTTAGGTCTTTGTGTTTCTAAACCACTTAATTACCATAAAACCAAGCAATTTGTTATAATAAATAAAAATATAAATAAGAAAAACTGGAAAAATAAATGTGTTTTTTAAAAATTGCATTTGTGCTGATGCAGAATCCTTAATGTGTTAACTATATTCCCAATTGGATGTTTTTATAACTGGACACAAATTTCCATTTTTGTGACATAAAACTTTTCAGTAGTTCTTTTTGAGTTGAGTTAAATTTTAAAGGCTGTTCATTGTCTTCTGAAGACTGACATTTATATTACTTTTTATTTTTTTTGTCAGATTTTTTTAAACTTATATTTTTGCTCTTGACTACCTTTGGTAATCTTTTGGAGCTAATTATTGTTTAATTTTTTTTTTTAAGTTTTTATTTTGCAACACTTGCTGATATTCTTTTTCAGCTTCCAGTGGTGATGCGTGTCCCGTGGTTCTCCGCTTGGGCTCAAAATCTGTGCTGGATGCAGTTCTCCATTCTTGGTTATGGAGACATCATTGTCCCAGGTGAGATCCAGGTTTTTGTTGATGGGTGCTGCTCTACAGGGATTCATTGTAGACTTTGCTTTTCTTGTCACGTCTACAACTGGTTTGAGTCTGGCAGCTTGCGTTTTGCTCATGATAACTGGCTTGTTGTTGTTGAACCAACAGGTCTCCTGGTGGCTTACTGCAGCAGGTTTGATGTTTGGGTCGGCAGCAGCAAAAAGATCTACTTCATAAGTAGCTGTGCAGGTAATTAGACTTTTCTTGTATCCCTTCCTAGTGTTAAGACAGATTCTAGCTTTTTTTTCTGCAGCTTTAGTCCTTTTTATAGAATTATTTGAATTTTTGGTGATTTTTGTCTTTCTAGAGTTTTTTTTTTGTAGTTGTACTGTCAATCTCTTTAGTTACCACTAGATGTCTCTGTTTGCTGAAAAACGTCATGTCCTTTTTCTCTTTTAAAATCTTTGTAGCCTACATGCTGGGATTGATGCTTACGTTTGCCGTGATGCTTCTGTCGGGGATGGGCCAGCCCGCTCTCCTCTACTTAGTGCCTTTTACCCTGATAACCTCGGCTATAGTGGCAGGATGCAGGGGGGAGATGAAACAATTCTGGACAGGAACCCCCTACGAGGTAAAAAGAACCGAGAGCGATCCATGTGGATCATACGGTCATTAGTAAGGTGTGGTTGTGTCTGTCAATCTCTTCATTGTATTTGTCAAGAATGTCTCTCCTTTTGTGGAAAAACAAGCCCATTTTTGAGACCATACAATTAGGCAATGCTTTTGTGCAAAGCTGTATGTGGTTGCAAACTAATGTTGCCTAACGAGAAAATAACCACCTTACAGTTTTGTTTTGTTTTTTTTTTTTTTTGCTAGCTCAGGTAAACTGCTTCCACCTGCTCTCATGCTCCCATCTCTAATCTAAAAGAACCTTTTATAGCTGCTTCAGTGTAGTAAACATTTAAATCACTTTTAAATGTTGGGGCTTGAATAAAAGTCAAACTGCTTTTTTCTTCTTCTAATACTTAAGACACAATTTATTTTATTTAGAAAATTTTCCCAGGCCTTTTTACCTTGTCATTAAATGATGTTTTTTTGTTGCAAGTGTGACAAAAACTTAGCCGTATAGCTTGTCTTTCTTGTCTTGTCTTTCTAATTGACATATTATAATTAAGGTTATTGTTGATTCTTTATCACAAAGGCACAAATAAAAAAAGGCTTTGCTTTGTTCCATCCTAGAATTTAATTTTAGTACATAGCTTCTTTGCTAAAAAATGAGTTAAAATCCTCTACAATCATCTGTACAACAGCTAAATTTTGCTAAAACAATTTACAAAAAATTAGATGAAAGGTCTGGAAACTAGTTTGTAAAAAATAAAAAATGGAGCGATAGATCACTATTGACAGCCCTGTTCTGTGGGTCGCCAGTTTAGCCCACCAGTTCTGCAGAAGCTTTTTATAGTGAGTCACAGTGGTTTGAGGCAGGAGAATGAAGCACTGATGCTTGTTATTAATACCAGCATTGAGAAATGCTGCTGTCTGTGGCTTACTTGCCACAGACGTGGTGTAGATCACACATCAGAATGAGTCGCCCACATGCAGAACAAACCCTAAATCTCTCAGGTGTGTGAGGTATTCTTAGAGGAAATCTCTTCGTCAAGAGTCAGAAATGCAAACCAGAAAAGGGTTTTAACTTGAAAAAAGCAAACATGATATTTATGTGAAGTAATTTTTTTCTTTTTTTTTTTTTTTTTTTGCTTAAACTTACCAAATTGAAAATGTTTATTATTTTATATGGTCAGTCTATCCTTACTAAAAGTAATTTGCATATTTATGAATCCTGTTTGCAATGTACCATCCTGCAGCCTGAAATTGAATTCATTTTTGGGGACAGTGATCCTCAACCGCGGACTGGTACCGGTCCGTGGATCAAATGGCATCGGGCCACAGAGGAAATAATTAATCGTACCCGTTTTTTCTTTTGAGCCTCGACAATCTTTTATTTTGAAAATAACCAGATTCTGTCAACTGCACCTTCGAGATCAGTTGAGCTTTAAAGCTTAGTGATATGACTGTGTCTGAACAATCTTTTATTCTGATAATTCTCTTGGTTTTGAAAACAATAGGATTCCATCTGTTACATTTTAGCGCTTAAAGTAGTCCGGCATTGTACAACAAAAGAAAAGTTTTACGTGGAACGTTTCTTTGGAAATAGATAAGAGATTAATGCATGGACGGAAGAACAGATGCAAATGACTTAAAAAAAACAATTGGCTACTTGGTGTTCTACTTAAAATATGGAATACTCGCAACAGATGATTCCCACACACTGAGCTTGTTTCCATAATATTCATAACAGTAACTGATAGTGTTTGATGTTTTAGTGTTGTTAATATTGTTAGGTGTCAGCTATTGTTAATATTTTATGACATATTTTCTGCATCTGTAAAATTACCGGCATAAATCCCAAAGAGGCAAATTTTATTTGAGATATTGGGCTATATAAATAAAATTGAAACAAATTAAATTGAATATGATTCGCAACCATTTGAATACAGAAATACCCGGGAATGCAATTTTAATATTAATTTTCTTTATATTTCTCCTCCACCATGAGAAAAATGCTACAAGACGACACCAGCAAAACAATTTTAATTGGAGCAGATCTTGAAATAAAAAAAAAAAAATCTAATTCCAAAAAATAGTAAATAACATGAATGGCGATGCTTAATTGATGCATTTAGATTTATTTACTTGCCACAATGTTACCCCTTCAAACAAAAAACATGAAAAATGTAAATGAAAAAATAAAAACTCATTCTAAGATTCCTTCCTCTGATGCCCCAAATAATTACGAATTGGATTAATTTTGAGAAATATTCTTATAGGGAGAATGGAGAAGAAATGTAGGGGAGTCAGGATTTGATTTTGACTTTGCTTAATTTTTGCCAGGTTTTGGATTCATCCAGGGAACCTTTGCTGCCAGGTGTGCTTCAGCCGACCCACCTTTTTCCCCATGCAGTTTGCCTGTCGTTAGTGCTGCTTGTTTCAGTGTCCTGTCAACTCATGTCAATTTCTTTATTTTCTGTCCTTTTCATAGTTTAATCTTCATTTCCAGGGTCTGTGTGATACTTTGAAAAAGAAATAACCCTCACCCCTTATGAGTGTGAAATCAGATTTCTTTACATTAACCGACCACCAGATGTCTCAAGTTGACTAAAAATTCATTTTTGAAAAGTTTTGCAGCTCCAATGATAGAGTTACCCATAAAGCTGCGACCCTGGAACACCACCAACCTAATCTCTTTTATTTCCTCTAGAATTTTCTGCTTTTCTTTACTCATCCTTCTGTTCCAATCAACAGGAATTAATGCTCCACATGTTCATTTGTTTTTGCCCTCCGCATGCTGTTGCTTGCAGTTAATGTGGGAGAGCTGAGGCATGGATTTTTTTGGTTTTGCGGTATCTCCGTCGCTTGCTTGTCCACCGTTGTATTTGCAATCGTGCAGTACGATCCAATCTGAGTCATTGTGTCAGCTTTTCATACAACCAGCTTAAATTGTGACACATTTTCTCTTTTTGTCTTCAGAGAGAAGAAATGGACAGTGTGTAGAAGGTGAAACCTGCTGAGTTGCAGCTGAAACCGGAGCCTGCCACCGATACTTTTTCCCTCCCTTCAATTTTACATTTAGGAAGCAAGGGAACACATTTTGTTGACAGAAACTTTCTGACTGTGTTGAAATATTCTGATATAATTAATACAAATAAGCAAAACCTTCTGTTTTGCTTTCAAATAAATTAGTTTTGCTGTTGAAAACGAAGGTTATTCATAACTGAAACATTTTTAGTGCCTGAGATGTCTATAAAGGCAATTTTCATAAAACTACAGACATATTTGTTGATCAAAATAAGAGTGCACTTTATAATATTCCGCTTGTTTGATTAGAGTTAGCGTGGGCTTTCGATGACTGGCGCCTACAGTATGTCACATTTTGATACAGTTTTGTGTCTGTGTAACCAGTTTGTACCATGTGACTTCTTTCATTGCCTTATAATAAAAACAGAAAATCTTTTAATCTTTTTCTCACTTTGTCTTTTATTCTTATAAAGGCCAGAATCACCTTAAATTTATTATTGATTTGATTAGATAATTTTAAGCAAATTCAGAAATGAAACAGAAGCATAGACAATAAAAAATACAATACATTGATATATATATATACAATCTTTTTAAGATATTCTGCAATTTATTCAAAGATAAAATAAAATGATGCTATCTTTTTGGCATTGTAATAATCTTTTCACTTTTACAAACCCTAATGCATAACATTTTATGCTGCTCCAACAACAGTCACCAGAAATGTACTAGAACTTAAAATAGAATGTTTTTAAACTGGGAAAATTCAGTATCTGCCTGTAAATCAGTATATCATCACAATGGAGAAATACAATTAAATCCAGAACTACCAATCCAGAGTTATTTTTTTTGTTTATTAGCTTAACCAATACATTTTCTATTTTAGAGTTGAGTGTGAAAAAAAGTTTACAGGTGCCTTAAGCTTTAAACTGAAATTATACAACTGGATAAATATATCCTTGAAAAATAAAGAAAATATTTAATGATTTTTTGATGCTTTGACAACCCTAGTATTTAATATTTTCATTTTGTTGTGTACTGTATGCAAAAGAGCTAGTAGGTCTATTTATGATTAATTGAATTATTTCATTGATTATGTGGATGTATAGGTATTTTCCAGTTTTATGGATAATCATCCCAGTATGATATGTCTTTGTATTTAAATTTTTGTTGTTTGTCTTGTTTTGTGTCATTTTTTCTTTGATTTCTTAAAAAAAAAAAATCCAAATCCAAATGTCGATTAAAAAAAAGTTTACACAGCACTGAGTTTAAAATAATATATTCTTGTTTTTCTCCTCGAGTCATTTATTTTTGTTAAGACATTACAGTAAAAAATGTAATTACAGTACTGTATACGTTACATACAAACATGTCAGAGTGATTTCCTCAAAGAAATCCAAGTACATAAACAATTTAATCCTATAATAAAAATCAAATAGGGTCAGCTAATTAGAAGTAATAAATGTAAACATTTGAACTGATTATAATCCTTTTAGATTATGTATTTTTAGAAGACAAATAGATTTTAAATTGGTTTCTTAAAATATGATTTCATGAGATTTTCCCTGACCATTTTTACTTATGTATATGATATTTTGACAAAAGTATGATTATATTTATTATATGTTTTATATGACAATTGAAAGTTCTGAGAGTTTTCCCAAACAGGCTTGTGAGACACACCGTAGTAGTTGTGTTTATTAGGAACTACAACAAGGCGCGCATGTGGTCGCAGGCTCCGCCCCTCGCCGGCTACTTGACAGTGAGCAGGCTGAGTCAGCCGGCTCGTTACGCAGCGTCAGTCTGGAGTCGCTCAATTATGAAAAAGCAACCTTCCGTTGGAGCTGCAGCCAAAGCGGATCTCTCCAACGTCCTACTGGCTTTCATTCCAAGGCTAACTGAGAGCACCGGCGATAGATGGATAGAAGCCACGACGGAGCTCTTCCTGAATCTGAACGGTGAAGAGGATGGTACGTTCAAGGGCGCCCTGTTTATTAGCCTCGTTAAATTTGCTAGAGGGGTCGTCGTGACTGATCCCCGGGTTTTGAGTGTCAGGTATGCACGCTGTCTTGTGCTTTTTGGGGAGGTGTACACCAGATAACACTATTTTATTTCTCTTTTTGTCCCAACTATGTGCTTTTTGTTTCCTCACACCGCCACCCTCGGAAAAAAATCTTTGGGTGTCGGTTAGGGGAAAAAACCCCAAATCCCACGCGAGCGTAGTGTTAGCGCGCTATACATGCTAGCTCGCTAGCACCGAAGCTAACTAGCTACAGCTGAGATAGCTGTGATGTTAGCGACGACTTCTTCACTGTTAGAGACCGACTTTAGTGCTCACAAAAGACAAACAACTGAGTGCAGTTCAGAGCAGCTGGCACTTGACATTTCCAGCCGTGTCGGATGGCCGACAAGACACGCTGTCATTGCCAGTAACAAGTCAATGCAAGCTTTGAACGACTGCCAAGCCTCTTTAAACTGAGTGCCTTTTATTCTTCCGGCGTGCGGAATTTTGGGCGTTCAAACAATAAAACCCCCGAATTTAATTAAAGCTTAGATACGAGCAGAATATTTTTAGCTGTAGGGCCATAAGTAAAAGGCTTGTATCCGGTGGTTGTCGTTTGTTTTAACCTTGTCTCTCCTACATCACTTGTTTTCTGCTTTCAACGTTATTTCGCCTCTTTTTCGCTACAAGCATGGCCTCCCTTTTCTTCCTAAGAACTTCCTGTATTTTCCTTTCTCATCCGGCAAAACGAAAAGCTCAGGAATCATGACCACAAAAAAAAGCAACCCACTCATGTAAACCATATGTCCATAATTTCACATATGTGTGATATTCGATAGAAATTCCTCATAAGGTTAGTGCATAACTTTTAAACTGACTTTATTAAATAGAATTGTTATATCCTATAAGCTTTCTTTTAAATTGACATATTTTTCTGTGTATTTTGCTTTTTTTAGGGTGTATTTCGACTAGACCCATTTGGTTAGTTTAAAGTAAACCAGAGTTTGTTTCCCGGGATAATCTGGAATAAATTTTCTGTTTGAATATGCCCAAATTGACCCTGGTCCAGGACCTGGAACCACTCTCCCACCTATCTTTAAAGGTGGTCTCGGTTTGTTTCCAACTGGACTGAGCTCCAGTCTGCTCTAAATTTCCTCAATCTGAATAGGCTTCATGCTTGGAGTGGATCTGAACCAAGCGGAATTGAGCCAAAATAGCCACCGTAGCTGGGCTTTACATGATGCAAACACAGAGCTATGGAGCAACGATGTTACAACATCTCATTAAAATGTGGTCAGATGAATGCAGGCTTATCAAAACAACTTTAACATGCTACATATTGCTTCTCGCATTGTTTTCCTGACAATATATGTGTCTTAAACACTTATCAGCATTCCTTCTTAGCCGATATCTCCTTAGCAACGGGCTTTCAGGATTCCTCGACCGTATCAAAGTAGCAAAAATAAGTGTTGTACGTCATGTTGACATTCAGAACTGGTCAGCGAAATATAAAGTTTGAATAGGTGAACTATCCTGAAAAGGATCGCAAAGCGCAGGACTTCCAATATTACTTCTCTCGTTGCTTTACACCCCCCCCCAAAAAAAAAAAAAAAAAGTTCCTGGCCAGTGAGTGAAGAGATCTTTAGTCACATGGTTTTGTTTACAGGCTTTGGCTTTAAACTGAAATCTCCGGTACACGCCAGTCTGAATACAGACTTATCAGGAGGACTCTATTCGGACCAAGGGACTTTTCCAGTCTGAATACACACAAAAAAACCTGCCTCAGTTTGATCTTAGAGAATCTGCAGCCTGCTTTTGCTCTTAATTCTCAGTGTGGCATCTTGAGCTGGTCACATGCCCCAGCTTACCTTGTAGATGAGAGATACTCTGTAACTAGGAGAAGTCTTCATGGTTTATGTCTGTGTCACCAGTCTGAGCTGGTGATTTTGAACTACAATCTGCCACTGACTTATGTGTGTGTTACCTTCACCGAATTGGGCTTTAGGTCCCTGTGATAATGGTCTTGCAAAATTCAATGTTTCAAACCTTTTGTTGTTCCACAATGGGTTCCAGCTCTACGTTTGTACTTTAGTGGTTATTCGTCTGAGCCTGCCGAGTTACTGCGGTCTGTCTGACCACTTTTGTCCCATGTGGCTAAACAGCAAACTAAAGGAAACTTTTTGAACAAAACAAAGCTATAGACCTGGACTAAGTAAAAGAAAAATAAATATTAATATTAAATGTTGATGGATTTTATAAATGCAGTTCCTCTTTGTTGTGCCATATCAGCTGTAGATCCTCATCAATCACAGCTGCTTATTGTTTACTGAAGAAATTCCCAAGGAGCACTGCAGGAAATTGTCATGTTTAATAATGTTGACACACACATAAAGTGTGTTTATATGAGCATTTCAGTGTACAGTGTTTTAGTAGTGGATAGTTAAAGGCAATGACTGCTCTCTGTCCCTGGGGACTGCTTAAAGCTGAGTTTGCATAGTCTCGGATGACCACTAGTATCAGATGTTTAGGAGAGCGATGACTGCTTTGCATATCTTGACCTTACAGTTCCTGAGGAGAGACCTAAGGCCAGTTTGTCAGAATTTTACGAGCACATGCTGTGCAGTCTTTTGCCCTGGGAGCACAAGTGTAAAAGCTGAAGAGCCATCACACGTAGGTCTCATGACCCTGGAATTCTGTGTGCAGCTTTCCAGGAATCTTATCTGAAGGCTATAATGAACTCATTTCCCCTCCATCCAACATTCTTTATTTGCTCAGATCTCAGAACAATTAAGATGTAGCAAGAAGTGCAAATTGATGGCTGTCACTGTTCAAATGTTATGTAATGCTCAAGATTTCCCTTTTTTTATGAGTTAAATCTAAGTTATTGGTTTCTCGTGTGTGCCATCATGTCATATGTAATATTATGATTTATTTCTTTGCATTTTAAATTAAAACAACACTTTTTCTGATGCGAGTTTTAAGGCTTGTAAAAGTTAAACTCTGAAATGAACCATGTCTTATCAGTGTCTGATGAACCGCTATCTCTTTCATACTTTACAGTTGTAGAAGAGTATTTGTATCTTGAATATTTGAGTGTTTAAACGTTTTAAGGAAAAATTTGTTAATCAGTCCTCTCTGTTCTTTGGAGCCTCAGTTAGTTTTTTATCTTCTAACCCTATAGAAAAATATATGGCTTTGTAAAACTTTTTTTCTAAACTATTTTCTTCTTTATGAGACATTAACTCTATTTTTTTTTTATGGAGTCCACTTCTTTGTCTCCAGTGTCTGGGCCTGGTGTTCGTATGTTACAGACAACACTAAGAGAAGCAAACTTTTGAGAGAAAGTTTAAGTGGCTATGCATTAAAGCAGTTCTGTTTGTTGCCTCCAGTTGAACACAAATTACTTTTTTTTTTTTTAAACTTCATCCCACAAAGAGGTAAAAGTACAAATTTTCTTTGTCAATAGTTTCAATTCAAGTTTAGCAACCGATAATCTAGTTGTATTTCCTGACCTGCATAGTTGCCTTCATTATGGAACTAAAATGTATTTCTCACTAAGGCCCTTTACCCTATACACTATAAATATTCTAGGTAATTCTGGTTAAAACTTAAGCCCTTTAACAGTATGTTTTTAAAATAATCCTATTAAATTCTTTATAAAAAGAGTTTATTTCCGCTGTCAGTCAGCATGAAAGAACAAGAGATGGAGAGTATTTGCTGCTGAGCTTGTTGTGACATGGGTCCATGTTGCAAGTCTCTGCTGTGAAGGAATTTGTCTGTAAAAACTATGCTGCTTAAATGTTGTCTGAAAATGCAACATCAAACTAAATCATTTTTGTCCATTTATCTGCTGTGAGGTGTAGTACATCCATTTGGTTATTTTTTTATTTTATTTTTATAACTTTATGGTAAAAAAAATGTTTATTTTGAATGGATCATTGTGGAATAAAAAAATGATAATTAAGTCAATACATAAATCGTTACATTTTTTTTTAAAAACCAAACCTGTTTTCAGTCAGTTTTATGTAAGAATGTATATATTTTATTAATGGAAACTCGATATTAGTTTGGTTTATATCAATCATTGTGTTAGTGAAATTTATTTAGAATAAAAATGTATCAAATTGTGAACTTATGAATCAAATCAATTTAGTACTTTGGTAATGATACCCAGATCCATTTTTTCTTTGTTTTCTCAGCTGTTATCCCATCAGTTGCCCTTAGTTAAAAAAAAAAAAAAACACTTTTTACTGTACAATTGATCATGTGAAACCTAGATGTTTTCCACAGTCCTCTAAATTTGCTGCATCTGTCCAAGTTTACAAAATTCTTCTGGATGCTGTGGGCTCAGTGGGGTCAGCTCGTTTACAAATGAGGATCACTGCACTATTCACTAGTCATTGAACAGTTTTGCATCTTTTAATCAACATTTAATTAGTGCAACAATATTCACTCATGGTGGACACCATGAACTGTTGAGGCTGGTCTATATGGGGTGGTGATATAGCTGAGGTTGGATATTAGTGAAATCTGCTTTTAATAATTAAATTGTTCAAGAAAAATACTATTTTTTCCAGGGGCTCATTAATTAGACAAAGACTTCTGTTGCAGAATATTCTTTATTTATTTTTTTTAAATGGGGGGAAACACCTGGATAGAAGTTCTGCCACATTGTGTTGTGGGGTAGGGATGTGTTGAAACCTGAATAGAACTGCACATCTAGACTCATAAAACAATTTCTCTGAAAGCCAGGTTTTTCTCAGAAATAGAACATGTAAACCGACCCAAAGTTGATAACTTTTCTCCAGTATGATGATAGGACCGATGCTTCTCGCCAGCGATTCTGTGGTTATCTGCTAACAGCGTTTGTCTTGGTCCTTGTGAAATGCCAGAAAAGGGGTTGATTGTTTAATAAATGTTCAAACTTTTTTTAATCTTGCACAGGCTCTTTAGGGCTTTAGCTTATCATTGTTGGTGCATATTCCAACTTATTTTCCCATTTATTGAACATTTTTAGGTTTACATTTCATTGCAGCACCATAGACAATCAAGCAGACATAACCATTGTTTTTGTTTGTTTATTATAATGATATAGGGAGAAATCAGTGTAAAAATACAAGTCTATTAACAGATATATAGAACAGCGGTCTGTTGACCAACAACTGTGGAAAGGATGTCGTTATTAATGTGACAAAAGTCAAGGCAACTTAAAACAAACATTTGGTTTTCGATAAGTCTTTAATCAACAGTAATAGTACTTGATCCCCTTTAGAAATGTATTTAAAGTTTTCCAGTTGCAGTTTTTGAACAACCACCTTTGATTATTTAAATTCTGTTATTTTTTTCTCTCTACTCAGTCATTTAATCTGTAAATTTGCAAAATCAAAAGCTATAGTTTGTTGAAAATGCTCAAGTTCACAGTCCTTTCTTCGTTCGCACACAAATGATATCTAAAGGGCTGATTCCATTGCTCGCAGGCATTCTAAAGGTTAGTGGAACTCGGAGGGCAAATGTTTTTACCCGGTGCTACAGCAGGAAGGGCTGTAGGTCTGTTATTTGATCACTGTGGAAATTCTTTATATCCCCAACTGTGTGTTTCTGTGTAAACAGACGGATTCCCGCACACACACACACACACGTGGCTCCGGTGAAACGCCACCTTCTGTATCTCTCATTGTAATGGACCGCAAAACGCTGTTGTATTTATAAAAAAAAAAATAATTGAGAATGAACAAATGCACAGGGAAAAGCCAGAGAGGAAGAGGGAGTCAACGGGGAAGTGAGTGAGTGAGAGTGTAATGTGTTTTTTGGCAGGGCCTCTGAAGTCTTTTGTTGCACGACATTCTCAGGTATCACAGTTACAGCTTTGCGCCGAACAGTCGTGCTTTATCAGCCTCGTTTACACTCACTTTTTTCTTTTTGCACTGGTTCTTGAAGCTGTTGTGTTTTGTGTGTTCATTTTATCATGGTGACACAAAAAGACCTCATTCAGCTCATTTTATGCATCATATTTGTCACTAGTTCAACAGGTACTCAAATTCCTGAGTATATAGAAGCCTTAGGCATTAAATATTTATTTATTTATCTTCATGTCTATGGATAATCTTGCTTTGAGCACTAAAACATTGCCTTGTTTGAAAATGTTTGAAGTAGATTTTGAGTTTTTAAAGAGGATTCCCCACCACTAAGATCTTGCAATCACACATGATGAGAGGTCACAACTTTGGTTAGTTTGGTAATCTAATAGAGGTATATTATTTTTTTTAAACTCAAGCTCTTAACTCTACTATTTTTCCACTCTCATTCAAAGGAAATATCTGACAGAGGCAAGAATAGAAATATTTTTATATATTTTAACATTTTAATTGGTATTATGTAAATATATTATTACATATGTTAAAAATGCTCCTGCACATAGATCTGTGTAAAAGGACATTCCCTATTTTTCTTCACTAATTAAAAAAAGTCACAAAGACGGCTACTTAAAGATGTCATTTAAGTAGTTTTTTTTTTCTTTTAAGCCCCCTTAGATCATCTTTTGATGTACTGTAAAAGTGTTCCCAGTATTTTGTTTATATAATTTATTCATTTTTAATTATGATGATGATTTTTTTTAGCTAAAATCAAACTGTTGTTGTATGACATAGAAGTTAATTAGAATGTGGCATCCAAGAGATCCTGATTCCGAAATAAAAGAAAAATCCAGAAATACAATTTTAAAAGTAACTCTCTTTATACATGTCAGAAAAATCTTTATATCAGGAAAATGCCACAAAAACATGTTAAATACAAAAAACAGGGTCTTTTAAGTGTCTATTTATTATAATATATTTCCCAGTGCTTACTTAATTATGATTATGCCATTTTAAGGCAAAATAAAAATTAAAAAAAATTTGTTTTCGAAGACACAGTTTCTGCAGAGAAGCAGAAATTGATCACAAATTCACCTTTGAGTTGTGTACAGCCCATTGGCTTGGAGTAAGACTGTACTGACTTCCCATGATTCTTTTGTTTACATGATCTCCAGCTAGCTCACAGACCCTCGCAACATCAAGCTAACATTAGTAGTGCAACAAAAATAGCGAGCAATTTGGAACAGTTTTGAGCAGTTAGATTGTTTGTGCATTCTCAGAAAAAAAATGCCCGTTTGTTACCTAACGAATCTTATCAATTAAAAAAAAAAAAAAACCTATAAATAATTTACATGAATTGTAAACGAATGCAGCGGTTGCATTCAAAGGAACAGCTTGGAAAGGCTTCGGCTGAAGAAATGCAACTGCAGCTTTCAACTTGGAAAACACAGGCTCCGACTAAACTCTGTTTAGTGTCAGTAATTTCCCTCTGGGGGAAAATGAAAACTACCAGTTTAACTGCAGCGCTGTAGTAATTGCAGACTACATCACTGCAGCCCCTCCTGCTTTTAATAAGCTTAATTTAAATAAATGTTGTTTTAATTGCTTAAAAAGTGCATTTATTTTCTCATGAAACCAAAAAAAGTTTTTTTGGTTGAATATAGTTTATTTTCCAGCAATAAATGCTCTTGATGTTTGGACCAAAAGCACCAAATGCTATCCTGTGTGGTTTAATACAATATTTGATAACTGTTAGTAAAAATTCATGTCATTTACTGACATTTAAAAGTATTTTTCCCAAGATTGCTGTTACTTAATTTCATACAAAGTGGATTTATGTTTGAAGGATTTTAAATTAACTTGGGAAGTGTTTAATCAGATTTCAAAATAGTTTAGCATTTTAACATTTTTTGTAAAAAATTAGAAACATATTGTGGTTGCAACAGTTTTATCTGTGGGGTTCCAAATTTGAAGCTACTGTTGCTCATAAAAATTCAAACATACTGAGAACTTTCAAATTGAAGATAGTAATTGTTTTTGTGTTTTAAAGTTTAAAAGAAGGACGGTAGTAAGGTCTGTGCTGTTGGGTGTTTTTTTTTTTGTTTTTTTTTTTTGTGTGTGTGTGTGTTGTTGCATGAATCACAGTTGGTGGTGTGTCATCAGGAGACAACTAGGTATATATCATGAGGCCTCTGCCCATCCGCTAATCTTCTCCCACACCCCCTCCTCGCTGGTGTCTTCCCAGTCTTAGTATAATATCTAGTTAGTCTCAGACACATTCATCTGCCCCTTTGGTGGCTTCTTTACAGATTAACAGTGGAAGGGGTTTGGAGGCAGCAACCTCTCACTGTTGGCTCAGCTTTTAACTCCGCTGGGTTCCGTATGGTAACCGTTGCCCTGCAGACTTCACGGGCAGGAAACCCTCAGAGACCAGGCATCTAGTGAGGTGTTGCTGATGATCCTGGACGCAGGAGAAGCTGTGGTGATAGTGGTTTGTCCAGGAGATGCATGAAGGATCCTTGGTATGTTCCTGTACAAAGCCCTTAAACACAGAGATGAAGAGGACGTCCAGGTACATATTGGCTCTGGTCAGGTGAAGAAGTTTGTGTTTCTGTGTTTAGTGGAATTTAAATTTCCTTGAGTGGTTGGAACGTAAAATTCCAAAGTTCGAGTGGGAATGATCTACGTGGAGGAATGAAAGATCGTCTTATTATGCAATGATGATTAACTTTAGTTTCTTGTTTGGTTTTATCAAGAAATGTGCAAAGAGAAGACGGATGGCAAAAGTAGATTTTTAAACGTTTTGGTGTTTCAGGAGTGGGTAAAAAGCTTTGTATTTGTGTTTTCAGACTTTTCCTCTGTGCTGGGGCAGATTTATAGTATTAATCGCCCCTGGGCTGCTCTAAGCTCTGCTGAAAGAACTGAAAGAATGAAGCATTAATTAAATTCCTGCAACACTGAATTATATGAAAAATGCTAAAAAATAGAGAATAAGTGTGTTTTTGCAGCATTTATTTGTAATGGGTAAACTTTTAGTTTATATTTTTTTTAGGTTAAGATGAATTATTTTATTTTCTACATTTAAATTCCAGATTAAGGGCATTCTGATACATTCAGACTTGTTTTTAAAGTCATACAATATTTTTTTTTCTTACCTTTTTTACTATATTGTAAATGACAAAAACTGTTAATTTTATTATTTTTTTTTATGGTAAATGTTACTAAAGATGTTTGGATTTGGTGCTCACAGCTTTTTCTCTTTGTTCACAGTCCCAGAAACCCTGGATAGAAGTCACTTTCACCAAGAGGGAATGTGTGTACATACTTCCAGTGTCAAAGGACCCCCACAGGTATGTGCCCAGTCTTAGATGTTCTACGTTGTAGCCATGGAAACGTGGTAATCACACAGTGCACGTTTAATTAAGCCCAAACCTTGACCACTGCTTTCTGAGTGTGTCATGTTAATTGCATGATTGATAGGAAAATGCATCAACTTGGTTAAAAGGATTTAATTCTACTTTTTTTGCTAGGCAAAAAATCAATTAAAAACTTTGTGATGTTTTTAGGGGCCTCATAATTTCCTGTATTTTCAGTGCATCAGTGGAGACTTGGTGCTGGTGCACTTCTGTTAAATGTATCAGAAGTTTCCATAAACTCACTGGAATCTTACAAATCAATGTTAAAGTTGCATGTGGGCTCATGGCTGGTTTATGATGAGAACTCCTCAATGGTGCATTTAAGAGAAGCTCTCGTAAAGTAGCTAAGGTACAAGTACAGCTATAAAAGCATGAAGATTATTATCTGATTACAGAAAGGTTGATAGTTTTTTTTTATCATCGTGTCTCTCAGCTGCAGGTAATTACTGTTTAACCACCCTCTTTGACTGTGAACTTTTAGTTATTTTTCCAAGAAGCTGGATGTCTTTCTGTTAGCGCGCCGTCATGCATGATGACGCTTTGCTGGGTTTTCTTTAGCATCAATTATTTCCCACTGACTTTCGTTCAGATATTGTCACAGGTGCTGTTGTGTTTAAAAGAGTTTGAGGCGTTAATGAACATCTGCTTGTGTTACATTTGGTACAAGGGTTGCACGTGATGGATAATGAAATCAGTTTCTATACAGCTTTTACTTCTATTCGTCAATAGTAAGGCTAACAAACTAGTCCAAGTTGAGTTGTGCACTGATCTTTTTTTATTTGTAATTATCCTCCAGATGCCTTCCAGGATGCCAGATTTGCCAACAGCTTGTGCGGTGAGTGTTTATTAATATTAATGTGTGCTTATTTCTTTAAGTTCATCATGCCAGGCTAACACGCAAAGAGCCTGGTAGATTCTTTGAAATTGTAATTCCACTAAGGAACAAGACTTTCTCAGGAAACAATAGGTTTCCAGGTTTTGTTAGTGTCCTGTTCACATTCTTTCCAGAAGCTACTGTAGAAAGTAAGGAAGGAATGAATGAGGGGAAAGAAATCAACCTGTAATCATTATTTTAAAAACCATTCAAGGATTGAGTTCATTCATGCCTGGCCTAGAGGATGAGGACATTTTATATAGTTTTTGTTTCCTTATAAGTACTTTTATAAAATGTTTCTGTGTAGTTTTTTTTTTTTAACCCCATGTTTGTAACGCTTCCATCTGCGAGTGAGAGGAACAGTCTGCAACTTCACCATGGATTCATCAAAATCCCCATGATAGTGACACTGCTTCATCTCTGAACTTGTAGCCCTCAGTGTAATTTAGTTTCAGTTATTTCTTTACATAAATAAGGTTCAGTCAGTGTTTTTAAGGGCATTTTTTGCATTTTTTCTAATTCTCAGAATGTTTGTGGAGGTTGGGTGGGTGATGGTGCTGAAGAAAGTTATAAGGAAGAAAAATATTCCGCCAAGTAAATTAGGTCATCTTGGAATAGCTAACAAAAAAAAGTGTATCTAGTGCTTTTAAATGAAGTTGGCTGAATGAAGAGGCTGTGGAAACGCTTGACAAGAGGTCTGAAAGCTAACCTAATTAATATATGAGCAGAAAAAAGTTGTAGGACCATTTCTTTTTTTTTAAGTTTAGTTGATGTTTTTCTGTTGATGGTAGTCCCTTATTTATCATGGGAGTTCCATTCTAATAATAACTCAAGAAAGGTGAAATCTGCAGGTAGTCATCTTTATTTTTTACTGTAATTATAGATGTTTGAAGACTCAAATCCCTTAATACACTTTTCTCTGGCAGAAAGTAATATTTTAACACTTTTGTCTTGTTTAAAATCTCAAAGTTTAAGCTTTTGTAGAAAAATAAGTCTAGTTTTAAAGAATGAAGACAAAGATGTGGTCATGGTTGAAGAGTTGCATCTAGATGTAAAAGTGGTTGATTGGCTAGGGCACTAGCCAAGCAGGACACAGAAGACAATGTGCTGTTTAAAAAGAAAAAAATCATGCTAAATTGCTTTTAAAAAAATCTATAAAACAGCGAGACTGTGAAAGGTGAACAGTAACACAGAGAGGATTTCAAGTAAATGCAAAATGTATACTTTCTCTTTTAAATGTGTGCATCTGTTTCTGATTCTGTTTCTGGTTTTTAATGTTTGAAAATGTTTGTTTTCCAATCCGAAGGTGCTGTTGTGGTCGGCTGGTGCGGCAGCATGCTGGCTTCACTGCCAGCTTGGCCACAAAGTACTCCGATGTGAAGTTGGGTGAAAATCCCAATCCGCCTATGCCTGAGCTGGAGGAGTGGTCAGTGGAAAAGCACACAGAAGCGAGCCCTACTGACGCTTATGGCGTCATCAACTTCCAGGGAGGGTCTCACTCCTACAGAGCCAAGGTAGGCATGGCTTTTTTGTTAATCTACAGCATTTTTTCTTAACTTTAAATACGGTCATCTTATATTTCCCAATTTGCTTATGTAAGCATTTTCTCTTTGTCTTGTGAATGTGGACAGTATGCGCGTTTGTCCTATGACTCGCGGCCAGAGAGCGTCCTGCGGCTCATGCTGAAGGAATGGCACATGGAGCTCCCCAAGATCCTCATCTCTGTCCACGGAGGAGTTCAGAACTTTGAGCTGCACCCTCGCATCAAGCAGGTGGTGGGCAAGGGCCTCATCAAAGCTGCAGTCACCACCGGGGCCTGGATTCTGACTGGAGGGGTCAACACAGGCATGTGGTCTGAGGCGAAGAATGTTATCTCTGACATGCTGTTGAAACCAAAGCTCAGTGCTTTGTGCTGATGTTCCTCGGTGCTTTGGCTTCTACAAGTTTGTTTACAGGAATCTCCCACAATTTGGTGTTAAATGAAATGCTACTGACTAATGCAAAGTTACACAAACACGAAGCTGACACGCTGATGTAGCAGAAGTTGTAATGCTGGCCTCCAAGCGTGTCATTTGATCGTGAGTCGTGGCTGAGGTGTGTTTGCAGCCACAGCATGCTGTTAAGATGCTGCGGTCTGATGATGGTGTTTAAGCCATTACTCACAGGGTCAATTACTTAGACCGGTGATTACTTTAATGCCTCATTGGCACCACGGCAAACTGGGAACGTCTCCTGGCTCTCAAGTTATTGCTGAATCCATGAGATCCATCAGCTTGGTATTGTGGTTCTTTACACACACACAAAAAAAACACTGGGGATAATGCACTTGTTGTGGACTTCTGCGATTTATAATTGCTCTATGCCTTCACCTGGTAGCGGTTTTATGCTGAACTGCACCTTTTCTGACTTTTTGTAGAAAAATTTGGAGAAAAATTCTTAAGAATTAGAGGTTGTAAATTAAAAACAACAACAAATTCCTGATTGTGTTTATTGCATTTTTCCCAAAGGTGTGGCAAAGCATGTGGGAGATGCTCTCAAAGAACACTGTTCAAGATCAGCAAAGAAAATCTGCACTATTGGGATAGCACCATGGGGAGTCATTGAAAACAGGAACGATCTCATTGGTAAAGATGTAAGTAACAACTTCTATAATTTTAGCATGATTCATCTGACATTCTTTGATTAGATTTCAAGTTAATTTAGCATTTTCCTACTTTGTAGATAATAGCTCCATATCAGACGCTGCTGAACCCCTTGAGCAAACTAAACGTTCTCAACAATCTGCATTCCCATTTCCTGCTTGTGGATGATGGGACGGTGGGCAAGTACGGAGCCGAGGTGAAACTCCGCCGGGATCTGGAGAAGCACATCAACTTGCAGAGAATACACGCACGTAAGAGAAACTCACTTTGCAGTTGCACATGTTAAATGTGCAACTAACACAACTGCATTTAGTTTTCCCTCGTTAGATCATCCATCATCTTTTGCCATTTCCTGGATTTTTTCTCAGCGCAACTTTGCATGCTCTCTTTTTCTTTAACCACACAGTGGGTTCTGCATCCTGATAGGCTGTTGATATTCAGTCATCCTGACTTGTGTCCTGTACAGACTGCTTTCAGTTTTCCCAAATTTACATAAATCTTCATTCACAAGTAAATCTTTGTTTTCATTCTGTAAAACTAGACTTATTTAACTGCGAAGGTTTAAACTTAAGAATGTAGTGAGGAGTTATACAGCATTATAACATCTGTAGGCTCATTACTAACTTATTCAGTGGTGGACAAAGCAGTTTTTTGGCCCCGGGCGAAGAAAAAGAAGGGGCCCCCTGCAGTGCTTGTATTAATTATTCATTTTCTTACTTATAATAAAACGGCTGTAACGTATGTGATTTTTAAAAATTTGTCTTATTTTACTGCAAAAAAAAAAAAAAAAAGACAAGACACAAATATACTTGACTGATTGAGCACAGTAATGCCCTCTAGAGTGGTGTCAACAACTTACTTTAAAAGTGAGGTCATCTGGACCCCACAAGACAGCACATTGAACCTTTTTCAGTCCCCTTTCTTTACTTAATTAGTCCAGCCCTGCACCTATCATGGGTTATTTATAGACCCTCAACAAACCAGAGAACAGTGTTTTTCAGCAGATATTTCTTTTTCTAATGAGTATTGATCTAATCAGAGTTGCCTTAAAAAGTGACGAGTTGGTACATTTGTCGAGCTGGTTCTTGTTTCCTCCTCTGATAGAATCAACACAAATCTTTAAATCTATGTCATCTTATCTATATTCACTCCGTGTTGCACCTTGACAGAGTCACCCAAGTTGTATAAGGTATAAAAATAAAACCGGTCAGGCCAAATTGATGTGAGGGTTTTATTTAGGACAAGAGCAATTAATTTTATTTTATCTGACAGTTTGCCATAAATAGCTAATATGTGATAACGGTGATAAATGTCTGGTATCACCTCAACCTCTCACACACTTTCATTGAAGTTCATCTTCACCGCAGGAACATAAGTGTAGTCATTGAGTAATTGAAGCCTTTGTTGTATTTGAATAACTGTTGTTAAAATAACTGTTTAAAGGCCAAAAGAAGCCATTTCAGCTGCTGTTTCAATTTTATTTATATATTGTTTTGTCTTTTGTCGCAGGAATCGGTCAGGGTGTTCCCGTTGTGGCGCTGATCTTTGAAGGGGGTCCCAACGTCATCCTGAATGTTCTGGAGTACCTCCAGGAAACCCCTCCTGTGCCCGTGGTGGTGTGCGAAGGGACAGGTCGCGCTGCCGACATACTGGCCTATGTCCACAAGCAGACGGAAGAGGGGGGGTAGGTTTGACACAACCTGAGACTCAGGTTTGCAGCTGGGGGGGTTATTCAAAGTTGAAACCCACATAATCATTGTTATAGGAATCACTTCACAGGTAAAAGTCAAACGTATGGTTAACTCCTATAAATAGCTGGTAATATCACCCATAATGTTTACAAATAAAGTTATACTTTTATACACAATCATCGAAACTTTTGGAAAATCTAATACTCAAAACAAATGTGTTCTTTAGCGACATAAAAACTCATTCTGTTCACTTCTTACATATTAGTAACACATGTTCAGGTTTGCAGATAGAAAATGTATTTTTTTTTTTTTTTGCCATTTGTGTTAAATCAGCCTTCATTTAATTTACAATACCCAATAAATATGATCAGCTGCTCTTCTTAAAAAGGAAAAAAAGCCCTTTTTGATTATTTTAGGGTGTGACTCGTGGTAGAACCGCAGAAAGAAAAACTGATCCAATCTGTCAGAAATGGCTGTAGAACTGGGGGTGGGCTCTTCAGAAGTTCAATATGTTCTGAGAACAGAGCTGAACAGGGGTTGTTGTTGAAGCCAAAGAGGAATCCTTTGCAGAACGTAGCTTGTTCGATCAAGTCTGTACTTGCTGGAGACAAATAAAGGCAGGCTCACAAAGTGATGTTCCTCCCTTTAAATCAATAAAGGTTTCTATTTTTTTTTTTTATTCTATGAGCTACATACACTAGCTTTGTTGGTGATGTGTTTATTTAGATGTTTTCTTGTGGAAACATTTTATATTTCAAATTTACTTTAAAGACTTAAAGGACTTTCATATAATGGGGTTTGGTCCGACTGTAACAAAAGCCTTCAGTCTCTTTACACGCTCCCTATTCATATCATATATTACATTTAGATGGCTTTGAAAGTACAAAGTAAATCATTGTGTTGGCTAAATTAAGTGGAAAGTTAAATTAGGTATGCTTTATTCCAAAGTTAATTTATCAGTAATCTTGTGTTTTTTTATAGTGGGCTGCCTACAGGTCACAAAAGATTAATTTGTGGTGCTTCTAAATAGGTCTTACTGATAAAGAATCATAAGTAAGCTATCATTAGCTTCAAAGTTCCAATAAACGGAAATGTCTCATGGTAGTGAATTATCAGCTTCTGAATTAGCACGAGTGGGCAATAATAAAGTAGAGATCTGAGGTCACATTCAGATAAGTTAGTTGATCTTTGGATTTTTGATTTTTTTTTCTGATATCATGAATCTAAGGACACAATATTTCAGAGATTTTTTACTATTGTTGGATAGAATTTAGAACTTTTAGCTAGTCTAAAAATTGACAGATTCTGCTTTTGTAAAATTGTGAATCCACCCTAACTTTTTGGGTTCAAAGCAATTTTTGAAAACATTTTCTGGTATTGTTTTTTCCAGTGGTCTTCCTGATGGAGTTGAAACAGATATCATAGCAACCATCAAGAAGACCTTCAATTTCAGCCACAGCGATGCCATCCATCTCTTCCAGATGCTCATGGAGTGCATGAAGAGCAAAGAACTGGTAAGTCCTTGTCCTTAACGTTAAAAAAACCCTTCCTCTTTCATTCCAAGTACATCATTTTGTTTTGTGTTTTTATTTATTTATTTATCTATTTATTTTATCCTAATTTAGCTGGGGGGGAAAAATAATATTTTTGAATATTTTAAAATTGAACAAAACATTTGTGGAAGCAAGAAGCCAGTTGTTTTTAGGGTGAAGTGATGTTCTCAAAGTTCAAGAACAAAGAGGGCACCAGTAGTTAGCTGTAAATGGACACTATAAAGACGGTATCCTCGGGGAACAAAACAAAAAAAAAATTTATTAACTTCCTTCATAGACACTAAGAACTACATAAATTATGGATACATAACCCCTGTAAAGAGGTTGTTTAATGTAACATTAGCAAAAATCCCTCTGATTTATGTGAAGAATTTTTTAAACTGATCACTTCCTAAGTGTTCCATCTCAAGAACCGAATTGAACTGATGGTTGCCATTAAATAATACTAAAGTATAGTAAAGCATGTGTTTTACAGAATGATGTGAAAATAACTACTAACTCTAGCATAGCTAACCAATAACTTTAATCTTTTTATTGTAGAAAGGATAAAAAGAGCATTAAAAAAAATGTTATTCTTGAAAATATTTTATGTGTAAATATTTAAATCCTAATATTAAAAAAACATTTTAGTCACCAAGTTACTTGTTTTGTTAAAATGTTAAAGTAAGAAACACATTGACTTGTATTTAGGAAGCTTTTAAGGTTTAAAACTAGAATAAAAGTGGAAACGGTTAGTAATGTCAAAGGATAAACTTTGAATGAAACTTTAAATGAAAATGTGGAAGTTTAAAAAATCTCCTGTGAGTGAAATCTGTTGAATTGGTCACAAATATTGTATAATGTTTAGCAATTTTGCTTCAACACAGGTTAGCCATTACATGTCAATTTAAAACAAAATCCTCCCAGGATGTTTGGACGGCACAGGCTTTTGTATTACAGTCAAATGTAGGTCACACAGTTATAGTTTTATCCCAACAACAACCACTGCAATGCAGTTTACCAAACTGAGGCACCACTGCGTCTCACTGCGTGAGACAACAAAAGAGTGGAGCGACTCCCCTCCATCAGGACTAAACCTTTAACAGAACAATCCTGAACCGGTTTGAGTTGGAATAGACATCAAAATGTTCACAATATAGTAAAAGATTTTCTACAAGAAGTTAACAGAGCAACCCAACTGCATAGCAGCACACCGTGTTAGTTTTGTTTAAGAAAAATGTAACCATAAATGTAGACTGTCTGCCTCATGAGCTGAAGCAGGTTCTGTTCAAGGTAAACCTGAAGTGTTTATCTTGAATACAAGGTGGCTACTTCATTTGAGTTTAAATCGCTTGGTCAGGGCAAATATACAGCCTTAATTGTAGTGTTTTTACCCAATAGGTCTGACTGGAATGTATTGGACTGAGCTGCACATGCATCCTCTTGTTTGCATTCTGTTTTTCTTCAACAAAAAGTATTAAAAATGCATTAACTGCGTTTGAAGGTGCTGTAGCCATCTCTCATCGATTTATTTTTTGTGCGGTTAAGTAATCATTATCTGTGATTAATAAATCTAATTATCTATTTTTAATTGAGCCAATTAATTGCTGTACAAAGGCTAATTTTGAGGTATTTTCATTGAAATTAGTGACATTGTGATACATATTAAAATACTACTAGAAAAGTGGCTTCATAAAGTTTTCTTATTCTAACAGACTTTGAACCAATACTTTATACCAGCAAGGGGATTTTTTTTTTCCAATCTCAATCAAGTCCAGAGTACTCTACTTTAACAATAAAAACATTATGAACACTTTTTCTGAGCAATCCAAAAAATATTGACCTCAAACTTTTTACTAATACCGTAATCGGTATGTTGACAATTCCTTCTCCACAGTTTAAATCCTATACGATCAGCCCTCCATGAATTTATGATGATGAACACCTCATCAGGCTTTATCCTTTATATATTATGTACTAGTTGTGGCTTTGTTTTTGGTTAGTCCTGTTAAGAGCTACAAAGTCGCACATTAATGACGTCACTGCTGCTACTTGGCTAAGTCCTACGCCGAGTTAAAATGAAAAGTTAATGCAAGTTAACACATGGACCTTTGTTTTATATTTGAGAACACATCAATATTAAAGATTAAAAAAGAGACTATGCAATTTAAAAAAAAAAAAAAAACTCACTAGTTTCTCTGTAATTGATTAATTGCGATTAAAGTGATAATTTGACAGTCCTGGCTGTTACTAAAGAGCTATCATTTCAACTTAAAGCAAATGCACTTTGTTGCCGAAGTGTTACAAAAACTCAAAACTCTCTGTATCTGTTGAACTGTTCTTACACCACACCCATAACTGTTGATGCCGTAACAAACCAACTGCAAACATCTGGGCAACATCTGTGGGAACCTGACGATGTGCTCTCTCTTTTCTATTCAAACAGATCACTGTGTTTGACATCAGCTCAGAGGAACAACAGGACATCGATGTAGCCATCCTAAAGGCTTTGCTCCAAGGTGTGTAAGACTCCTTCTCAAAAGCTTTGACGACCCCTGACCTCCAGAATGAACAAACTGAAAGTGAAAGTCTGTGTGTGTAGTCCAAGTTAATCTTTCAAAGTCAAGATCTCAAGACTTTTCTGTGTTTTCCTACCGATTTGGATATGCTTTGAGCACACAATTCCCTCACCCCAGCCTGATGGTGCCCTCTTCTACTCCAGAGGAGGTCATGATCCTAATATTCACATGAACTCCTTTTCCCAACACTGTCAGTCACCGAGCCCTCATCTCGTGGGTTTTATTTTTATTCCTTCTTAGGTTTCAGATCAGGCTTTCATTGGGTTATTGCGGCTCACTCGATTTTTTTTTTTTATTGTATTATAAATATTAGGTTTTAAATAAAAAGAAACATGAACATTCACCCTTGCTGCTTAAACACAAACAATCTTCAGAAGAATGGGTATCCTGCATGCTGACTCACCATTTTCATTTAGAATATAAATATTGTATAATAGCAGGAAGTAAACTATTGTGAATATGTTTTCTATTAATTCTAATTACAATAGAACTACCTCATGGAGATGTATACAGAAGCTCTCAAGTTCTCAGATATCATCATTTAACTAATTGATTTATATTATATGTTTGGAGGAAATGATGTGACATTAAAGGACCAAAAAACTTTAGATTCAACTCTTGAGAAAGGAGATTAACTCTGCCTTTGTTGCTTTATTTTTAATTTTAACAGTTTATCAAAATTGAGATTGACTAACTTTAGAATCACCTGTTTGTATTTATTTGTATTTTTCAATGCAGGTACAAACTTGTCCCCCTTCGATCAGCTGGTCCTGACTCTGGCCTGGGATCGTGTAGACATTGCCAAGAACCACGTGTTTGTGTACGGACAGCAGCTACTGGTACGTTGACACATTTGAGCAACGACTCTCTGGGGATGTTTGCATTGTTGAGCAGTTTGCAGTCACCCCTACTAAAGCTGGAGTCACCGTTGGCTTCAGTTTGAGATCTAATGAGCCAGGAAACCGGCTCTTCTTTTCTGTAATCTAAACCTCTCTGCTCTTGTCTTCATAAGCAGACCCTTGGTTCACATGTTTATTTTCAAAACCAGAATAGGGCCGGCTTTTGGGTGAATGAGAGGTTCAGTGTTTATTTGAATGCTGTGTGTGCTTTGAGTTTAATCTGGGTATATTTTAGACCTTCTCACTAGGTTTGTCTAAAGAAGAACTGCTTGTGTTTCTTCTTTGTTTGTGTGTTTTAGGTGAGTTCTTTGGAGCAAGCCATGCTGGATGCACTCGTGATGGACAGAGTGGACTTTGTCAAGCTGCTGATAGAAAACGGTGTGAGCATGCACCGTTTCCTCACAATCAATCGGCTGGAGGAGCTCTACAACACGGTAACGATTAACGGCAAACGCAGAGCAAAGCATAAATGTTTGCACTGTGCATCTGAATGTCTCTGAACGCCCCTCTATTCCAGAAACAATCTCCAAACAACCCAACTCTCCTTCATCTGGTTAGAGATGTTAAACAGGTAAAGAAACAAAAATATAGTCTCTTTTTAAATATACAAGTACTGATCAAATGAAATCTGATGTTTGGGGGGGATTGTGTTTCTTTTTCAGAGTAATCTGCCTCCCAACTACAAAATCACTTTGATTGATGTTGGCCTGGTAATTGAATATTTGATGGGCGGGACTTACAGGTGCAACTACACTAGAAAACGCTTCCGAATAATTTACAACAATCTCCATGGCAACAATAGAGTAAGTAGAAAACATACCCATTTTCTTTTGGTTTTTTAGGTCATAAAGTCTTATTTTTTTTCAAGTGAGGTCAGGAAAGTAAATTATTTCCATTAGTTTTTGTAATATCTGTAGCTTTTTGTGAATCAAATGGAATTATTCATAAAAATCTGAAAGTTATTTGTTTGTGTTTTGTGCAGAGGTCTGGGCGCCACGCAGCGGGTCCCGGTTCTCATTTCAGGAAAAATCACGAGACTTTCAGCATGCAAGCTGACAAGAAGGAGAAAACGCGGCACAACCACTTTATCAAGACTGCACAGCCGTACAAACCCAAGGTACTGTCCTGCTGCACGAGAGAGGATCTAAATGAAAAGATTAGAACTGTAATGGGGGAGAGCGGCATCTTGTCATCGTTCTTTTGCTTTTCAGTTGGACTCCTCCGCTGAGCAAAACAAGAAGAGAAGCAAAGAGGAGATTGTGGACATTGATGACCCTGAGACCCGGCGTTTCCCCTACCCTTTCAACGAACTCCTCGTTTGGGCAGTGTTGATGAAGAGGCAGAAAATGTCTCTCTTCTTCTGGCAGCATGGAGAAGAGAACATGGCGAAGGCTTTGGTGGCTTGTAAACTCTGCCGCTCCATGGGCTACGAGGCAAAGAAGAGCGATGTGGTGGACGACACCTCAGATGAGCTAAAGGATTACTCAAAGTAGGTCTCCTCCAAAGGCGTTTTTAGATTTAGATATTGATGAAGTTATGAACCAACATCACTGATGTGTACAGTGACTTTGGAACACTTGCGGTGGACCTTCTGGAGCAGTCGTTCCGGCAGGATGAAACGATGGCCATGAAGCTTCTAACCTACGAGCTGAAGAACTGGAGTAACTCCACCTGTTTGAAGTTGGCCGTGTCCTCCCACCTGCGTCCTTTTGTTGCTCACACCTGCACTCAGATGCTGCTATCTGACATGTGGATGTGTCGCCTGAACATGCGCAAGAACTCCTGGTACAAGGTTCATGCTCCATCTAGACTTTACTTTCGATTTTTAACACATCTCAAAGTTTGTCAAAATGTGTCGAAAAGACATGAAATAACTGTAAAGCCATCTATACTTTCAGTGCAAAAGTCAAATTTAATTTTGCAGTGAAAATTATGCAATTCAAAGACTGTCTTAACAAATATAGCAGCAGCTACCCACATGAGTGTGCGTCCACGTGTCTCCAGGTGATTCTGAGTATTTTGGTGCCTCCTGCCATCCTGCTTTTGGAGTACAAATCCAAGGCTGAGATGGCTCACATCCCTCAAAGTCAGGACGACCACCAGATGACCATGGAGGACAGTGAGCACAATTTCCAGAACCTTCATGAAGACATCCAAATGGCAAGATTAATTCATTCTCTTTTTTTCATTTGTTGCATGTTGGCTCTGCAGCATTCTTATAAAACTGATTTCAAATGTCTGACAGTTTTATGATTTAGTTAATGTGTTTAAACCTGCTTTGTATTGCTCTATCAGTACATCAATGCCTTGTGTTGATAGTGTTCATCTTTTGCGCAGGATGTTTTTAAAGAGGCCAGGTCACATGACCATGTGGAGGTGAAACATGACATGGAGACACATGTTCGGTCCCGAAAACTGCCCCTGACCAGGAAAATCTACGCCTTCTACCACGCCCCCATTGTCAAGTTCTGGTCCAACACGGTACGTCAATTCCAGGAGAACCCGCTGACACCTGCGCATGTTCCTGTCACCCCTCGTCATTCATCAGCCTCATTTTTGCATTTTATATAACAAAGTGTGTATATAAATTTTACCAAAAAACATATTTGAATAAGCTTATAAAATAGCTAGCATGATAAAACACCAGTTTGGTTGTTTACATCAGGGGTCCCCAAACTAAGGCCCGTGGGACGGAGCTAGCCCTCCTCCACATTTGGCCTGGTCCCTGAACACTATAGGAGATACTTTTTTTTTTTTTTTTTCTTTTTCCAGTCTGGCCGTGCAATTGAGACCCACATAGTGGGACTTTTTATTCCACTCTTCTGCAGTCTGTGCTCCTATCTCATTATATGTGACTTTTTCTAAAACTTTGAATGTTTGAGTTTAGATGTATCCTGTGATTTTTACACTTCTTTTTTTCAACCTACAAACTGACCCCGGCCCCATGTCGGAGAATAAAACCGCTATGTGGGCCTCACAAGAAAAAGTTTGGGAACCCCTGGTTTACATGACATAAATCCATATGTTTTTCACACAAACAAGTTGTATGTATTTTGTCTGTTATTTCTGTTACTAAACAGACATGAAAAGAGTATTGGTTAGGACAGAGGATTGCGGCACAACAAAAGTGTTTTCCTGCATGCTTTTGCACATCCACACCTTTTTTTAGCTCTCATTTGGCCTGTTCCCAAGCCCGAGGCTGGGTCACAGGAGCATGAGAGTTGCATACGTTGGATTAATTTGCAGACAAAGGCTTGTTTTTGAGGCTGTTTGAGACTCTGAGCTTCTGATACCATCACTGAATCAGCTTGTCTGCATATATTGCCTCTGATCAGGCTTATCTGTTCTACCTGCTTCAGTGCATCAGTATTATTCTGCACCATTGACTTTCACATCAGCTTTGAGAGCAGCAGGTGGATTTTTTCCATCAGTTCACAGCTCTCAAGTCAAGGTTGAGCTACTGTGAAAACTGCAGAACCAATCAAAGTTGGGCCAGGAGATTGGTTATGTTAGAGTTCTGTTTTTTCCCCCACAGTCTCATGCCATCAACCTGTTTCTCTGCCACAGAGAAGTAGTAATCCAGCATTTCTATATGGGAAAGCGGTTTGTCTCATATGTACCTAAATTTTTCTTAATTTAAGTCGACATGCTGGCTATGAAGATGATCTATTCTAATCATCTTCTAGTGTCTGCTTCAACCACTCAAAGTGTTACAGGAGCTGTAATTTACACTAAAACTACCACGGTAGAGATTGGGGATGTATCGATGCAATCAATCCACAATTCGATTTGATTCACAGTTTTAAACTCACAATTTCAAATCCTCAATTTGCTGAAAAATACATCCATTAATGTATTCATTTTCCCCATCTGAGCTTAAAGCTCCAATATTGCTCACCATTTTTTTTTTTTTGCTACTCTAATGTTAAATTGCGGTTGTGAGAGTCTGTAAGATAGCGGGAGAGAGTGTAAACAGAGGCATGCTGGGATATTTACAGTTAATTCCACGCCAACAGTCCTACCCACAACCTAGAGATACATTTCTACTGCTCTGGAGGAATTTGTCCTTTTGTAATTGTTTTAACTATTTTATTTTCAACCTTTTGTTTGTAGCTTTTCTACCTGGGCTTCTTGATGATGTACACATACGTTGTGCTGGTGAAAATGATCGAAACTCCTTCCACTCAAGAGTGGGTGGTAATCGTCTACATCTTCACTTCCGCCATTGAAAAAATCAGAGAGGTACGGACTTGATGGGACTAATTAATTCCAACTTTTTGTTTTGAAAGTTAACAACTGTGTTTCTCCTCTTCATCCTCTCTAGATGTTCATGTCAGAAGCTGGCAAAATAAGTCAGAAGATAAAAGTGTGGTTCAGTGACTATTTCAACGTCTCAGACTTTCTGGCCATCGTGACTTTCTTTATCGGCTTCGGCTTGAGGCTAGGCGGAGGCGAAGCCTTTGTCCCCGGGAGAATAGTTTACTGTCTCAACATCATCTTTTGGTATGTGCGTCTCCTGGATATACTGGCTGTTAACCAGCAAGCTGGGCCGTACGTCATGATGATTGCTAAGATGGTGAGTACTTTTTCTTGACATATCCACTCACATTCGTATGTAGTCTGTTTGTAGGCAAGTATTGTAGTCATTTCTGTCAACATTCTTCCTACATTTATTACCAATTGAATGATTTTGGACAAACAAGAACAGGGTTAGTTTGACCCCGTCAAGTTTGATATTCAGATTTTTAACAAAGTAGATTAAAAAAAGAGTTGACATTATGTTACAAAACATTTTCTGTATTTGTTTTGCAGAAGAAAGATGCTCTAATAATGACTCTTTTGCCTTTCTTTAGTCATTTGTGCCTGATTTTCTGCTCATTTTTGACCATAAATAAATCCTCTTTTTTTAATGTTAACTCTTAAAGAGCAGTAATCATCTGCATGCATTTACCAGGTATTGTACCACATAACAACTTTATAAGGCCCCTAAGTGTTCTTTTTCTCCGCATAAGTAATTCCATTAGTGTTTCCATACCTTTTGAAGGAATATTCTTTAACCTTTGCATTCCATTTTATCATCCTACAAACACTTATTGGCTTTCTTGCTGAGATTTAGACTTGCAGGATCCACACATTTTGCTTTGTCTGAGCTTGAATGAATCTATGTTTAGTTTCCTGTTATTCTTTTGAGTCCAACTTGTTTAACTCTTTAGCAGATTAAACCTTTTTTTTTTAATCCCCTTTTACATTTTTTTAGTTCATTGTTTTGGTTGAATTTTTAATCAGAATTTAAACATTTTGAATTTAATTGTAGGCACTCAAGTTTTTAAATTTCTACCTGGGTTTTTCTAGGAGGCAGCAGAACTTATCCTGGCAAGAAAGCAAATAATCATAATTCCCCTTATTTTCCCTGTCAGACAACCTAGATTTCATATAAATGTAGTAGATGTGATGTTCCTCTGTGTACTGATCTTTCCTGAACATCCATATTGGCCTGTCAGTTCTGGGGATTGTTATGATCAAAATGTTGTGAACAGGTTTCATTTAATCACCAGATCATCGTAAAGAAGACTTCAAATTAAACAATTTCATCTGTCTTTAGCAAAGTCACAAATGTTTCTGTATTTCAATCCCTGGAGTTGAAATGAAAAACTGTAGATCTTTGAAAAGTTTTCAATTTCCTTCAGAGCTGTTTTGCTTGGTCTTATGACCTTTTCAATTATTTATATATCGTTACAGGTGGCTAACATGTTTTATATAGTGGTGATAATGATTGTTGTCCTGCTGAGTTACGGCGTGCCAAGGAAAGCCATTTTATATCCAAACGAGGAGCCCAGCTGGACTCTGGCCAAAGACGTGGTGTTCCAGCCGTACTGGATGATGTACGGGGAAGTGTATGCCTACGAAATCGACGGTAAGACCGACAAGCATAGGAATTGGGGCAGATTATGGTATCAGTTTTCCTCTGAGTCTTCAAAGCTTTTGTATTAGTGTGGCTAATGAGTCAGTCTGCAACCTGATCAAGTTTTTACGGCTTTATCAGGAGGCCAGTGCTTTTAGCTTTTCACCCTCACCCACAGTTGATCTGAGCGCATCATTTAGTTTTGTTGTCCTTCATCCATTTTTCCTCAAAAGTTCATGAAGTTCACGAGGTTTCTCGGACTTCTAAAATGTTTCCAGTTTATCACAGCTTTTACAGCTTAAGTCATTTATGTAGAAGACTAAGCAGCTAAATTATTTTATTGCCTGGATAAGCTACATATTTCACAGTTGAGCATTCATTTTGTTAATTATTTCAACCCACATCTATCTTGATTTGGAGTTTATCTGTGCTTGAAGTCATGGTGCCCTATCTTTTATCACTTACAACAATAAGCTGTGCATAGCAGTTTTTTTACATGTGATTTTTGTCTTCTGCCCTAAATCCTGTTGAACTTCTTTTTCCAGTGTGTGCCAACAACAGTGAAGACTCCGTAAAGCCACTATGTGCTGCAGGAGTGTGGCTCACTCCTTTCCTCCAAGCAGTCTACCTCTTTGTCCAGTACATTCTCATGGTCAACCTTCTAATTGCCTTCTTCAAGTGAGTGCTAAAGTCATCTCCACAAACGTGGCTTTACCTTGGGTTGTTCTGCAGCTTCTTCATGCTGTGCTCTGTTCTCCAGCAATGTATATATGCAAGTGAAGTCCATCTCCAATCTGGTGTGGAAGTTCCAGCGTTACCATTTCATTATGGCCTACCATGAGAAGCCTGTCCTCCCTCCCCCCTTCATCCTCCTGTGCCATGTCTACTCCCTCTTCTGCATGTGCAGGAAGAGGAAAAAGGAGAGCACCTACGGACCAAGTAAGTGTGCTCCTCTTTTTTTTGATCAGTCTTTTCACAGCAGGGTGATTCACGGACAAACTAGCAGTAACCACATAAAAATGAAGCAAAAAATAGTGATATAATGAATAACACTTCAAATACACATTTATGACCTTTTAAAACGCATTTAAATTGACAAAATAATTGTGCTAACTTTTTTAGAAAGTGTGAAAGGTCAAAGAAAAAAAGGATTATACTGTAAATGTGAAGATCAGAATCAAATGACAGAGAATATGAGTGGTGTTGCGGAAGGTGACCAGACGCTGTTTTCCGTTTCTCTCAGAGCTTTTTCTGACTGAAGAAGACCAAAAGAAGCTTCACGATTTTGAGGAGCAATGTGTGGAGACGTACTTCCATGAAAAGGATGATCAGTTTCACTCGGGGAGTGAGGAGCGCATACGGCTAACCTCACAAAGGTGAGACAGGTGCAGTCCGTTTCTCCCCTAATTCTGAATAACCATAGCAATTTAAAATGTATGGAGGGAAAGAGGGCTCAAGTTTTAAAATCCAATTCTCCATATTTTATATTTGAAGATGCCTCCAAATGTGGTTTCTATTAATGAAGGCTTTTGTGTATTTTTCAGGGTTGAGACCATGTCCTTACAGCTGAAGGAGGTTGGAAACAAAGTGAACTTCATAAAGCGCTCCTTGCACACGCTGGACTCACAGATCGGTCACCTACAAGACCTTTCCGCTCTGACTGTGGACACTCTGAAGACTCTGGCAGCTCAGAGAGCATCGGAGGCCACCAAGGTCCACACTCAGATCACCCGAGAACTCAGTCTGTCCAAGAACGTGGTCCCCAGCATTGCACCCATGTCAACAGACTCAAAGTCCTCCGCTATAGTCAAACAGAGCGTGGGAGCCTACTTCGGGTCCTCTTTTCCTCAGACGGGAGCCAACATTGCAGATTCTCTTTTTGGGATTGGTGCAGAATTGGGGGCTGCGACAGAAAGCCGCAGGAGAGTAGCACCCAGTTTTGGAGAAGAACAGGGGCTGGACCCCACAACGAACCTGCCACTGAGCCCAGAGAAGAAGGCCTTGTTTGGGCTTGAGTACCTTGCTGCAGAGGCTGGCTCCTCGGGCAGTGCCGGGTCCGGTGCCTTTGTCCACAGCACTGGGGCTGTTTCCCCTCCAGAGCTGCGTCTGAGAGGCCATTCTCTCACTCATAGTAAGCTGACCCGTCCACAAGAACTGCATCTCTCCGAGTCGCCATCCAGCCTGCCCAACGTGCCATCCCAAGGTGCCCAGTTCCACATCTCCAGCACCCCTTCCCAGCCCAGTGGCTCCAGCCATCCAGAACTTTCTTTGGCTGGGCTTCACCAGCAACCCCTCAAGCGAGACAACAGCTCTGTAGAGTTTGGGGCTTTTGTGGGTAAGTCAGAAAAGGAGATCTCTGTTGTCGAGACAATGTTGTTGGTTCTGGAGTCTCCAGCATTGCTCAGCCTTCGTGCCTGCTTGATTTCAAACTTGAGGGAGTAGATAAACGGAGAGGTGGGACACATAATGGGAGATTATTGGGGGGTTTGTAAACATAGAGTATTGAAATAATTGAGCTCAGTTTTGGGGTATGGAGTAGAGTTATCACACAAACTTAGTTGGATGGATGTAGGACTGGCATGAAAACTGGGTTCACTTTATCCAGTTGGGTCCTTCAGCAAGACACTTCATGCTGCTTCTCAACTGTCTAGCCACAAAGGGGCCCCAGTCTGGGTCTCCCCAGCCCAGATAAAATGCATTGATGTTTCAGGAAGGGCATCTGGCGTGAAACTCTCTGCCAAACCACCCATCTCAAATAAGTGAAAAGCAGATTTGCTGTGGTGATCCCTGATGGATTGTGCTAAAATGTGATCAAGTCCCAGAAGAATTACCACTACCAGATCACAGCGCTAAAGCTGCGTTCACAACAAATGTAATTTGTGCATCAGGTGATGTCCAGTTAAGTCAATGTTTCTTTCATCAGTCCTGCGGTGTGTTTTGAGCCTCGAGCGTGGCGCAACGGTCTGGCAGCAGCACGTTTTGGGCACAGCTGTGCAATTTGAGCATTGTGAAGCATCCAGAGTTCAATTATCTGAACTTTGAGGGAGAAGATGAGTCGCGTTGACCAATCAGGAACTGATCTTTTGTCTGTGGCATGTCAGATGTTGATTTTGGACCAACTTCCTCCTGATGCTGATGTGTTTTTCTTGAACAGCCGTCATTCAGACTCCTGCAGTAGATGGTGAACGTCGCGGTACTGGGAGAGTCTCTGAATGATCTCATGAACCCTGACATGGAGAAGGGATTACCAACACTTTTGTAGAACTCTTTAAAATGAATAAACCGGATCTCTCAACATCATCTGTGAATTCCATGCATTATAAATTAGATATACAGTTTATGCTTCCATGTAGCAAAAAAGCTAAAAACGTTTGACGATAGCTCCTCCACACGCCTCTTTACGACCGAGTTTATGAACATACTTTTAGACAAGCGTCTTGCAGTAAATTTTACACGTGCTGCAAGAAAAGCGGGGAATGCAAATTTGATACACAAATCTCACTGGGTGTGAACGCATCATAATGGTGTTGGTCAATCAGACAGTTTTCTGCTGTCAAACCCAAGAAGCTGCAGAAATGCAGGGGAAGGAGGTGGCCAGCTGCATTGATGGCTGTGGAGCATTCTGGGTCAGAAGGACATAAATTTACTAGATTTAATGGACCAACTACCTGATCAATTCAGGATTCATATGGACTTTTATCAAGAACATTCTGCCTCCTTCCTGTTTAAAAAAAAAAAAAAAAAAAAGTTGTTTTATGCAAGTGATGCATCTATGTTTTTTAGTTAAATGATAGACTATTGTGTTAGAAGCTATGTGGGAGTTAGAGCTGAGAGGAACTTCTGGATGTCAAAATAATGATGAGATGAGTTCTGTTCTGTTTGGAACACTTTAACCCAATGTATATACTTTTTTCTCAGGACATAAAGACAGTTTGGACCTTCAGCAGCCCACGCCAATAGAGACTTCAAGCAGACGGCAAAGTCCAACCACACAGACCAAATCACAGGTGGGTGTGTTTGAGCAAGTCCAGTTGAGGTTTTTTTGTTATTTTATTTTATTTTTTACATATTTTACATCTCTTTTTTTTCCTGAGTTTTATTGAAGCATGCTTCAACAGATGACTTATTTTGCATATAGACCTTTTATAATGTTAAAGTAAACAGACTTTACAAAGTGTTTGACGTCAGCAGAGGAGCACAGCAAACATCCTGCTCCGAACCATTTATCATTTAGCTCTTAAATAGATGCAAAAAGAGGAACTGCTCTAGACAACATTCATTTCTGAAATGGTTTCTGAAAAAAAAGGTTAAAAAACTGATTTTACATTACGATTTAAAAATAAGCCAAGTAGCTTCTTATTTCGAGAGGAATGGAAAAAAAAAGCATGTGACATCTCACAATCTATCAGTAATTGACAAAAATAGCTGCAATGCCAAACAGTCTGTTGGCTCACACTTCAGTGATGCTTGTGAGAATTACTTGAGGGCAGTTTTTTTTATTCTTTACCCTGCGTAATGCAGTTCTTCTCATTCCGGGGATCATTGTTCTCTTTGCTTTGGCTGGAAAACAATTTTATCACATTGGGAGTAGAGCAGTTCATGGTCAAATTTGTCGTTCTTTTCACAGAAAAGGAAATAAACAAAAAGGAAATAAAATCCTTGCTAAATGTCGACCTTTTTCAGTCTTCTTAGACCAAACACAGCTAACCCTGAGCTGCTAAACTGTACACTTGAAGCAGATGCATCAGGGTCACCCCATCATTCACACCATGCTTATCTTATCAACTCTCCAGAGGTATGAATGGTGAAGAAAAGATGTACCACCATTTAGCAGCATCACCTTTAACCCAGAAAACTGTGGGGTGGGGGTGCAATGGCTGCATTCATGACTTCCATGGAACTCCTTTACTTTAAAATCTATTTATATTGAGAATTAGCATTCAATTCTAGGAGTCAAATTAGAAACCATTTATCCGAACTGAGAGGGTTTTTACATTTCAGTGCGTCGGCTGAATTCTTACAGTTTAAGGACATAAAAGTTTGGATGGTGTCAGAATATTCTCACTCTGATGTAGACAATGTCGATTAATTATTTATGAAGCATTCTCTTGAAAGATGCAAAACACTGAATCTTAGAAGGAATGAATTACTTTTAAACTGGTTTAAACCAGTATAGATTTATAAATATGCATTAATTATAGGACCCTTTCTAATCTTCCTTTCATTGGTATAATTATACTGTTGAACACAAGCTGCCTCTACGTGATGTGATTTTTGAAGCCAGACTGAAATCTCTGCTTACACTTTTCTTAAATGACGTATGTATAGTTACAGGCCAAAGAAAAACTTTGGCTTTTTTCTGTTTGGTTTTGAGTGCAGCCAGTGTTTTTGTGGATCAACAAATCCTTTAAAAGAAAAAATAGTGGGTGAGATTATCGGTTTTGGAAGGTACAATGTTCCTGTTGATCATAAATGTGACAGTGTTCATGTCACACTGCCAGAGGGTTTAAAGACCCACTCCAATGAGAATCGTCCTTTTTTTTTTGTTTTGTTTTGTTTTGAACAGGTTCTTGTTGCATTTTTCTCATTATAGAGGACCTATGCAAAAGAATTTACAAACTATTTTAAATCTACGTTTCTGATTATTTCTTGGCTCAAATCGCATTGAATCAGAAAACCGTAAGCTAAAGAAAGCTCAAACTTGATGACACACCAACTGAAATGAGCGTGCCAAAGCCTCTCCACTCTACTCATGTGCTTGTCTGAGCTCGCCTCTGGCTCCAACCCGTATGACTGGACTGATCCAATATCGCTCACCATCATTTTTCGTTGCTAATGTTAGCTTGAGGCTATAAGCTCATATGGGAGCGCACAAACAGAGCTCTCAGCAACAAGGAAGAGGCGGAGTTAGTCTTAGCCAACAGTCCCGCCCACAACCCAGAATTATTTTTGTAATGAGCTAGTGCCGCTGTGCATAACATGTCTTAAATGACAAAGGCCTTTTTGAAAACTGCTGAATCTTAATTAAAAGATCACTGGAAACAATTTTACAAAATAATAAAATATGGTTGGAGTGGGACTTTAAGTATTCAACCCTGTATATTTTTTTTTCTCTGTATGATCATTACCACTAATAATGTTTTGTAATCAGATATGCAGATGATGCTAAGCTTTATTTCGCTGTGTCACCCATCTACTGTGGTCTTATAGACTCTTTGCTGCTGCTTAGAGCAGCTAAACCACTGATTTCAATCAAACTTCTTCCAGATAACTTGGTTTTTTTTTGTAACCGAAGAACTGATTCTTAGATGAATTCAGTCCAATTAGAAATTCTGGAGTCAAAATAGACTCGGACCTCAGTTTAGTGGTTGTAGTAATTACACAGATAAATCCATTTTTCATTATCTCAGTCAAATACTGAGACGTTAAGATCTTGTCTACAAACAAGATCAATAAAGAGCTGATTTATGTCTTCATCCACCACAGATTTGTCTACTGTTACAGTCTTCTGTCTGCTTTTCCTAAAGAGACGGTATTCAGTACGCTGTTGCCAAAGTTTGGACCAGAACTGAAAGAACCAACAACATTACCTCTGTTTTCCAGTTCTTACACGTTTTTACAATAATGCTCTGGTCCATTTTCACAGAATTGTGTGGGACCAAATACTTTGCAGGAAGCAACAGATTAAGCATAGTCATAATGTGCAAACGCCACCGTCTTTGTCCAAGTTTAAACTAAAACCCCAACTTACTTTGCTTTTCTCTGGTACCTTTGCTTAACACGTTTGACAAAATAACAACTTGATTGTTTTTAAAAGTTATTTACTAGAAAGAATAAGAACATTTCTAACATCTTCTCATATAAGTGTTTGTGTTTTTAGTTACAGGCTCAGCCAGAGGGTCGCGGTCAAATGAGAGCCGTTAACTCGTACGCCGGCTTCACTGAGTTTGACAGAAAACCAGCCTTTCTTCATCCTGATTCAAGTAAGCTGCAAAATAAAAATTACACGTCTTTAGGACTTCAAAGAGACAAAGGTTTCTGTTATGTTTGAACATAGTTCTAATTGTGTGGTTGTTTCTGCAGCTCTGACCAAAAAGGACAGAAGTAGAGTTTCAGCTGAAGACATTCTCATCCATGAAGACCCAAGAGCAGCAGTGCTTGTAAGAACTGTTTGTTAAACTCATACAGTTTTTGGATTTACGTGACTTTAAAGGAGAGAAAGGTTAACTTTTTTTCTCCTCTTTACCAGGAACGAGTTCAGGTCAAATCAGCTCAAGCCACCAGCCTGTAAGTGTTACTTTAACACGTCCACACCCACAGATGATAAACTGTCTCTGCATCACAAACATATTTCAGTCTGGAAGTGTTGGCTCTTAACCTGGACTGATCTGAACTAGAACTGTTGGTGTTTCTGAAAGACTCTTTGAAAGACTTTCAAAATTGTATTTTTAGTGTTTTTAACATTATTGTGGAACATATCTACCTATAGTAGCCCAGGTTTTTATTCCAAAAATGTGGCCATTGTTACATTTGCTCACAACACAAATACTACAGACAGCCTGTGTCTGCATGACTGCATAACCTGGATAAGATGGGCGGATCTTAATGGAGCCTGGCCACTGTTAGAGACTGGTGTCAAACAATAAAAAACACCTGTTGGCTTTTGGAAACCAATGAGAGACTGGACACAATTGGAAGATGTATGTTATAAAGAAATTAACCTGAAAATGGAATTTCTGAGTATTTCTTTATTCAACTTGTGAATCAGAAACAGACAAAAAATTCCATTGGAAAATTCGATTATTTCTGACAGAAAAGACACCGGCGGGCGACCAGCTCCCTGCTCCACTCCATCCACTTGTAGACAAATACATTCATGAGCGTCTTCGTTTTCCTCGTCTGAGCTGGGATCTGGCCAAATTTGCTCTCAATTTTTGTTGCACAAGAAATAATGGTTGGATGTGTGAGGGACTGTAAGTTAACTGGGGGGGTAAACGGACATGACTTGGCAACCAATGGTCCCACCCACAACTCGAAGGCAAATTTCTCAAACGATTGCTGCTCTGCAGAAACTATGTCCTAGAAAATGATTTTTTTTTTTTTTTTTTTTTTTTTTTTTTAAACGCCTCAATCAAAGTTTTAAATAACCACTAGGAACACTCTGAAAATTTATCAAAAGATGATCACAGTGGGATTTTATTAACCCAATAACAAGTCCTGAATCCACAGCTTCGGTGCTGTCTTTCTCTTTTATCTCTACTTTGCTGCAGCAGTCTTTTTTTTTTTTTTTTCTTTTCTTTGAAGCTGAGCCTGAACCTTAAAAGTTCTCTGATGGGCTATGAACCCCAAGTCAATATAAAACTAATGGAAACACCACAAAAATGTTAAATCCAAAAGCAACTGGGCAGTAATATATTTATTTATTTTAATAGAGAAAGGATGACCTCTGGGTAATCATAAAGGTGGTGTTTTTATATGATCATCTGAATTAAAATCTAAAAGCCTTCATATGTTCTTTTTTCTGCTGCTGCACAGTAAGCAGGTCTTTATGAATGATCAAACACAGATTTAGGAGAAAACGTTTCGGCCTGACGTGGTGTTAATGCTGCATCTCTTCTGCTGACCAGGAGTCGTGTAGGGAACATTGAAAGTCCTCTTTTGTCTAACGTGTGTTGTTTCTTTCTCTCAGTAGAGCCCCCGGGGAAGAAACACTAAACGGTATGACCTCCATTTTCACTCCAGCTTGTCTTTGCGCGCTTCTGCTTTGTCAGATTTGTCTTTCTGGTTCAGCAAATTCAAATGCTTAAAAAAAGACCTTTGAGAAGAGACCAAAGAGACCTTTGACCTTTTTTGTTTTTGTTTTTTTTACCCCCATATAACCTCAAACTGGGTTTTTTTTCTCCAATATATACTCAGCATTTATAATAGTTCTATCATGTGAATAATATTTTTGTTCAATAATTAAGCATGATCTGTAATTAATTAATCTAAAAAATATAATATTTAAATAGCTAATATTTTTAAACTAATGATTACTGTAAAAAGTCTAATTTTTAGGTATTTTTATTTAAATTTGTGACAATTTGGTGCAGTAAAAGAAGACAAACAACAAAAAAAAGTGTAATTTTGAATTTTTTAAATAATATAACAGACATAGAACCTTTACTTACCACATCAAAAAACATTTGGAACATTTTTCTGAACAATCCAAAAACATTGACTTTAAATTTCTAATTAGTACCGTAATGTATTTATATGTTGTCATACTTTCTTCAAGTTTATAATAACAGCAAGACAGTAGAAAAGACAAGTAATTTTATAGTTGCCTTATTTATAAATAAAACACTCCAAAGTGTCTGTAATTAATTTTCACAATTAACGCGATGATTTGGCATCCCATATAAACGTTAAAAAACAATTATTTTCACTACTTGTTTGTAGGGGGTTTTACTTCATCAGCTTTTAAGCTTGAATAAAAATGTAAACTTTAAATAATAAATCAATGTGTAGTGTCATATCAGAGACGGAAGAGAAAATTTAGAATCCGAAAAACACTTGTTGCTACAGACATTTTTAGAAAAGTGGTGTGGCTGGTACTTTAACGTTTTAGTGCTCATGATGCTCCTCATGTGCAGTTTGAAGTGTCCTCATTACACTTGGACTCATTTCCTGGCTTTGTGTTAAAAATGGTAAAGTGGTTGATTGCTGACATCCTCTCTGTTCTCCTGTAGTTTCAGCTGCAGTTTCCCTCTACGCATCACGGCACTCTCACCTTGGAGTCAGAAAGGACTGTAAGTGTCAATTACCCACACATCCCTTCATATTCATAACAATATTATTTGCATACATTCATCCATTCATTTTTGTTTGTTTTTAAAATATATCTCATAACAGTGACTGCATTACTTAATCAAAGCCAAAAAAGGTTTATTTCTCAAAGTATTTTAGCTTTGCAGCATGAGGTACTTTAACTACAGTCTGTTTTTGTAGTAAGATGTTTGATGCTTCACATCGCCACCTACAGGTAGACTCAAAGAAAGCAGGATTTGGTTAAAACCTTAGTGATTAATGTCTGTTTTTTAATGAGTGACCTTATCATTTATGTAGAAGTGGAAGCTCACTTTTATTTGTTTTATCTGCAGCTATTGGCTCACCTTTTAAACCCATGGAAAGCTACCAGTACTCTGGTAAGAACAACACTTTGTTTTATTGTTCTTTTTATCTAATGATGCAGACGTAGCTTCTGTATTTTTGCTCCTGTTTACGCTTCTCCTGTTTCCTCTCACAGCTGTGGAGCGCAACAACTTGATGAGGCTGTCTCAGAGTATCCCCTTCACCCCCGTGCCCCCTAGAGGTAATGCAGCTCACAGCACAACAGCAGGCCGTTAAAGAATGAGGAAGTGCCAGAAAGATAACAAATCTGACCAGTGTTTTTCTCTTCGTGCGCCCGCAGATGTTTGGCTCAGGCTTGAGCTGCAGACTTAGCTACATTCTTATTGTTTGTTGTTTTTTTTTTTTGTTCCATATTTAATTGAGGAGAAACTAGCTTTAACTGTGGGATTTTCAGAGGAGGGCACCTGTCGGCCTCTCTGCCATCTGATGAAGTTGTAAACAAAAGTGGTCAAGCACGTTTAAAGAAATACTCGAATCTAAAACCAACCGGACAAGCCTGAGTAATTGCTTCCCTCAAGATGTGCACTGTATTTTACAGACTAAAGTATTGTTCTCTTTTCCAGAGTATAAGTCGCACTTTTAAGAGAAAAGTCCAACATTTATGAACAAATCAAACAACCCCTAGGTAACGTTGCCAATGACGCTTGATTCATGCATCATATTTGATGCTTAATACTTGTCCCAAAATGTGTTCATAAACTAGATGCTCCCATTGTGTGTGGAGAAGCTATCTTTTAGGATCAATGCTACATGACGGAGGCTTTGACTCTATATCTCGTTTAAAATACACAGAAGATACGGACGATGTTGAGAGGTTAAGTTATTTATTTTAAAGAGCTCTACAAAAGCATCTATAATCATGTCTCCATTCTAGGTTCAGGATAGCATTTTTTTCTTTTTCTTACGGCGATGGTTACCTTCTAGCCTGCAGGATCTGCATCTGGATGAAGGTGTTTTTAGCTGTTTTTAACCCAGTTAGATGGCTTGCTGTTAGTCCAAGGAGAGAAAAAAAAATTTGATGCAAATAAGAGAAACATCATAACATCCATGAGGAAAAGAATTGGATTCTCAGCCATGTTTGTTTTGTGTGAACGGAACTTCATCTGCGTTTCTGTCAGCAGACAGCGCCAAATACTTGCACACACACCTACAGTGCCCTCTAGTGGTTGTTAGTGGGAAATACTGCTAAAAAGGCAACCGGTTGCTAGTGGGGAAAATAACGAATATATGAGCCTATTGATGTCTAAAAAAAATTCACAAATAAGTCGCTCCTGAGTATAAATTGCACCCTTGGCCAATCTATTAAAAAAAATGTGACTTACAGTCTGGAAAATATGGTATATGTTTGATGCTGGGAGAGTACATTTATAAGTTTTTTTTTTTTTTTGTCTAACAGCTTTTGTACAAAAAAAAGCTGCACCAAGCCACTTCTTGGTTTGAAATTCTTTTCAGATTCTTCTAAACTGAAATAAACTCCTGGACATCCAAACTGAATAACATGTCTGACTTATGTTCACTCAGGGGAGCCGGTCACTGTGTACCGCCTGGAGGAGAGCTCACCCAGCATCATCAACAACAGCATGTCTTCCTGGTCCCAGAGGGGATTCTGTGCCAAAATAGAGTTCCTCAGCAAGGAGGAGATGGGTGGAGGTCTGAGACGGGCCCTCAAGGTGCTCTGCACTTGGTCCGAGTACGATATCCTGAAGCCAGGACACCTGTACATAGTCAAGTCCTTCCTTCCTGAGGTGGTCCAGACGTGGCAGAGCATCTACAAGGAGGACACTGTGCTGCACCTTTGTCTCAGGGTGAGAAGAGCAGAGCTTATGTCACGCCGTTTTCTGATGATGATGTTACATCAAACCCCCTTCTGTTATGAAATCTGCAGGAAATTCAACAACAGCGAGCTGCGCAGAAGCTGACATTTGCCTTTAACCAAATCAGGCCCAAGACAATCCCTTATTCACCGAGGTAAACAGCACTTGTCTGTAACACTCTTCACTTTGCATGGTTGTATTCACTTTCAATGGGCTCACTTTGACTGCCCAGCTGAGAATATTCAGGAATCTGGATGAGATGTATCCATGGAGCAAGAAAATTCTCCTAAAACTTGATCAAAAGTCCAGTTTGGAGCATTTCTGTGACGTAACACCCTCTGGTTCACATGCAGCTCAGTTAGCTCGTCCTCGGATGATCCCCATTGATTTTGAGATGTGAAGGCTCGCCCGTCTCCCTGCAGGTTCCTGGAGGTGTTCCTTCTGTACTGCCACTCTGCCGGGCAGTGGTTTGCCATAGAGGAGTGCATCACCGGCGAGTTCCGAAAGTTTAACAACAATAACGGAGACGAGATCGTGCCCACCAACCTGCTGGAGGAAACCATGCTGGCCTTCAGCCACTGGACGTACGAGTATACCCGGGGGGAGCTGCTGGTGCTGGACCTGCAGGGTAAAACTCCCAGACCTGTTCAGACCGTTTCCAACATTCATGAATGATTCTCAGAATAAAGAGAATGAGTGTTTCCCTTTAACACTCGTGTTTTTAGGTGTTGGGGAGATTCTGACAGATCCTTCAGTCATTAAGAGTGGAGAGAAGGGGTGAGCGTTTTCAGTTGATGTCACACATCAGGGGCGATCCATGAATAAATTCTATTATTTGTTTAACTTGTGACGTCTGCATGACTCCTGCAGATCCTACGACATGATTTTTGGACCGGCCAACCTGGGAGACGACGCCATCAGGAACTTCCGCGCCAAGCACCACTGCAACTCCTGCTGTCGGAAACTCAAACTTCCCGGTATGAGAGGCCTTTGTAAACCTGTACATTTTGAAATGATTCAGACTGTTTCAGGATTCAAGCACATTCCTCTGATTTAAGATATGATTGTTAGATTTTTGAGAACTTTGCACAGTCACACTGACCTTTTGACCCTCTACTCTACAACCCGATCCATTAGATCTACAAACCATTGATTGTATGTGAGAACTGGACTGATAGTGTCACATCCCCCTTAGAAAATGTATTTCTTCCAGCTTCCAATTAAAACAAAGTCAGTTCAGTTGCTATTTTTTTGCAATATGGACACAGTCAATCAGAAATGGTCGGTGAGCAGTGATTGATCCGAGCCGGTCTGAATCGTTTCTATGGCAACAACTCTTGCCATTCAGGAGAGTATGGAGAGAAAATAGTCTCACTCAGATTTGTGGGTGCACAATCTTGATTTGTCCATAAATAAGGATTTGTGCATGTGTATTCTCTGATTTGTAACTCATATGATGTTTTAAGTAAAAAATACGAAAAAAAAAATACAATTTACACATGCACAAATTAAAATTACAACTGCTTGAAACTAATTACACACGAAAATCTTTCAAAAATACTCACAAATCACCTCTTATGCACACACGAAGCCTAAGTTACTCACGGATTCCATCGTGAGACTCTCTTTTCACGTCTCACTGATTCATCCGTGAGTGATGCGTTCAAGTACTATCAGAATGCTGGGTCATTAGTTTTCTTATCAGCCGTTTTAAACTTAGATTGCGAATAATATCTGGTGAAAATTGAAACTGTCCCACTTACTAAAAGCGATGTTCCCGATAATTAATATAACTGGTTACAAATACAACTGCTGCTGCGCCATGGGGAGGCCTCAGCAGAATTTTCAGGATGTTGCACCACTATCAGATTTTCTTTTTTTTTTTCTTTCAATCTGCGATTTCAATCAGAATTCTGTCGACAGTTCCAGCTGGCGCTACTGTCCCAGCCTGTCACTCGACTGCCTGACCTCAAAACGTGCACGGGCAGCCACTGATCGATGTCAACTTCTAGAGAAAAATCCTATGGTCACTGTAAAATTTTTACTTTGTTCTTAAAACCTGTGCGACTGCTGCCTCGTGATTACTAGTGCAGCACCGCAGCCACCTGCATGGTGGCACTTTGGAATACGTGATCATAAACGAAGACTCACAGTTAACATTTTTCTTTTTGTCCTCATCAGATCTGAAGAGGAACGACTACACGCCTGACAAAGTGACGCTCCCTCAAGACGATCCCCCAAACTCAGGGGGCGGAGTCAAAGAATCCCGCCAGTCAATGAGACTGATGCTGTGATCAGAGACTGTGTATGTGTCTGTATGTGGGCAGATTTTTTTTGTTTTTTCTTCTGGGGGGGGTTGTATATTACATTTAAAGCCAAGGAACAGGAAGGTACACCCAATCAACTGGAACGGTAGTGTTTCCATGGAAACCAGTGCATGTTGAGCACGCTCCTGCCCGTCACCGATCCACACGTGAATAGTTCAGTAATACATCCGTGCGTGGTCAGGTGAGAGGTGGGCAGGTGCAGCATGGTCGCAGAGGGGTATTTATTAAGAAGTTGCCTTGTTCGAACGCAAAAAAGAAAAAAAAAAAAAGAACAAAACCAAGTGCTTTGTCCATCTGTTACAGCAGCTTCACAGAACAGCCTGCTGAGGCACTGCGGCCACACCGTTTTTATAAACTTGTATCAGAACTTCCTTTCTTAGCCGATCATGATATAAATATATATGAATTTCAAATCTTGTAAAATATGGGCAGATTGCAATGCAACTTTTACAGGAAAATGTATGTAATTTTATTGTATTGGAAGTGTGTCCGCCACAATCTTGCTGATAGTTTTTATTGTTACAGAGGTACTAAAGGTATATCTTTGTCATCAACTGTTGTTATGAGCAAATCACAATCCAGTGTATCTTATAGATACAGTTATGTGGCATGAGCTGAACAAAATCAGGGGAACTGACGAACGTTAAGGATATTGCTGTATACATTTTGTACTGAATATCATTTTAAACAAATAAAATATTTCAAAAATAAATGAGTCCTGCCTCTTTAACCGAAACTTCTTTATTGTTTTTTTGCACAAATGTAGCATGTCATATCTTTGCTGTGTTTTTTTTAGTGTTTCCTGTAACTCAAAGAAAGAAACCAGCAAAAGTTATTTTAGTTGAGTCGAGAATCTGGTTTAACCGCTGAAAGTTTCCCACATTAAGCCCCATTTAAAAAGTTTACGACTTTATAGAAGGAATTCTGTGGTTGTGATGACTGACTGGAAGGTGAACGTTCCCTATACAACCAAACGATGCGTCAGCAGATTTTTCGGCTTCTCGTTTATTATTACCTCCGGATATATTTGAATCTGATGAAATCTCTGGATTGTGATGACCAGCACCTGTTCTGCAGAAGAGACAGCCGCCCACTCACCCCCCGCATGTGGGCGTCAACGTCTGCATCTCACTCGAACAGAACAATGTCATCAAACATTCCAACCTCCCAGTGGGCGGGGCTTCCTCTACAACAGGGGGAAGTCTTGGCTCAACATCTCAGTCTTCTCTGCCGAGTGCCGACTTCACAGCTGCCAAATCATGACGACAGTCACCATTAAATACTGGTAAGAACACGCTTGCTTTATCAAACTATACAAACATCTAAAGCAGGAAATGTAAACGCCTTTATGTTTGTCACTTTTTAATTTTTTTTGTCACAGTAAAGGATGAAGTTATGCGTACCGATACCAGGAACTGGCCGGCATCCTCAGGCAAGTTCCTGGTGTGAAGGTGCAGGGGGTCACGGGGGAGGCGGGTAAGATGCTGCTTCCTATTTTTAAAGAAAAGCCTCCATCAGAGAGCAGAGATGTGCTGCATGTTTTCTCAGAAAAAAAAAGCAACTTGAATGAGAGAGAAGATTGTTTCATTTATTTGCTGTCGATTATGCAGATAGTTTTGAGGTGCTGGTGGGTGAGCAGCTCATCTACTCGAAGCTGGAGACCGGAAAGTTTCCTGATGCTGAGCTGGTAGGTGAAGAACCTGTTCATGCATTTCAAATTAAAACTGAAAATCTTCAGGATTTTTTTTTTTTTTTTTATTTCTAATATTTCCACTTTTTGTTTATTTAATTGAGTCGTTTTCATTTTTTTTTTTTTTATCTTTTGCAGGTGGAACAAAAAGTAAGAGAACTGCTTCCTGCAGGAAGCACCAAGAAGAATTCAAAGTTTGCCAAGCTTAAGGACAGATGCCATCACCAGTAATAGATGATCTTTCTGCTCTCACATTTTTTTAAAAATACTTTCACGTTAAGCCCGGCGAGAATGTAAAGAAGAAGTTGATGAGAGCATTTCGCGGAAACCAGTGAATGATCGCCATCTTTATGAATTCACAACTTGATAAATCAACATGTGGTGTGTGCAGGATGCCGTCCAGAAGCTCTTCAGTTCAGTCGTTCTGCTGCCATTCTTCATAATTCCCAGTTCAGAAATTTAAAGCTTGATATTAATCAAGTTGTGTAGATATTTTGGTGATTTCCTCTGCAAGATGCTCACATCTGGCTCTCTGTGGGAGAGCGTAAATGTTCCCAGGATCCTCTGTTCTACAGTTCAAATCCTCAATTAGGGTCAAAGTGGAGAGGGAATACTTCTCAAAAAGAAAAAATAAATCTATAATTTCTTCCTATTCTAGCAAAACAAAAAACTCTCATTTTACCAGATTCGGGGGTTCAGTCCCCTTTTTTTTTTTTTACTCCTTCAATTTTCCCATGACAGATGTAAGACACGTGACCCAAGTTTCTCACAATATGCTTTATAGTCCGCTGTAAATGTGGGCTGGAGCTCAAACGCAGCCGTGGGAATGCTTTCTTTAGTTCTGTCAATGAGCAGCTAAATCTAAGCGGTTTGCTTCAGGATTTCTATAAGATATATATGTCTACAAAAATAGAAAAAGCTCATAAGCATCTTTGTCTTTTAGCATCATAAGTATTTTTTTTATCTTTTCTATCTCTGCCTCTCAACATGTTATCTTTTTTTATTTTTTTTTTTGTTTAACCAAGAAAACTTCCTGTGTGTCGCTTCAGATTTTATCTTGTTTAATGTGTTTCTTAAATTTGATCTGAAACTTGTCTTTTCATTGTCATTCCCTAATGTTCCTGTAAAGTTTGATTAAAAAAGTATGATTTTTATATATATACACTTTGTCAAGTGGTTAAATAAACTCAGATTGAAATAAATGATCAGATTTGATTCATTATTTTAGTTGTCTAAAGAACAACAAAAAAAAACAAATTTTGGAAGCTCAGCTCTGATTTATGTTTTTATTACATTTCCACACACCTGCTGCCCTTTTGTGGCCCCATCAGATCTGACACCGAGATCAGTCTGAGTCTGCAGTCGCTCTCTCTGCTGCTTCTGGGAGGTGATCTGTTAGTGTGTGGAGACCAGAGGTGACAACATATGATGAAGATAAGTCGCAGCTATTCGGAGTATTTTATGGCTCTGTTGCTTGATGTTTTTCTTTTGTCTGACAGATAAAATCCGATCTGTAAGTCGCTGCATCTTCTCATGGGCGAGCTGTCATTTTCACTGCAGCTTCACAACAAAACGAGCTAGATAAAAGCCCTTAACGGCATTCTTAGAATTTTTTATTTCATAAATATATGTCGGTGAAAAACACGGAATTAAAAACTGGATCTGTTTTTGTTTGAGAATTATTATTTTACATTCAAATTATCTTTTTCTCAAGTTGTATGTTGTGATGCACAGAGCTGAAGATCATATTTTTCATTCAATGTTAGCATTGTGTGCACACATAATTAATTATGCTAGTCGCTTATTTTTAATATGTTTTGTCAACAAATTGTTAATTTTGTCCACACATGTAACTATTATCTTGTGATTTTAATTGAATTATTTTATTATAATATGCAATATTAAGAAAAGCTTATGTTTGGCTGTTAGTGTTTATTATTTGGTCACATTTGAATGCTTCAATTTTTTTAAACAAACTAAAATATCAGACAAAATAAGCTAATTTATTTTGTTTTTAATGTATAATTGGAGAAAAAAAAACAAAACCTCATTGGAGTGTGTTTCACCTGTTCTCCATCAAGAATAATCTACGCACAGCTACTAAATAAAAAGGTAACTTTAGTGAGGCTAGCTTGATGAAGCTCTGCATCATTCAGAAGTTCAGGAATGAAACTCTTGGTCAGATCTTCAACCATCCACCACTTTTAGGGTCAAGGGAGTGCTGGAGCCTAGCCTAGTTACTCTTGAGCAAGGCAGGACACACCCCCAACAGGTAATCTTCTGATTTTGTATTTTTTTTATTTCATTTTCTGTATGTATACGTACAAAACTGAATTGTATGAGTTACTAATCAAGAATTGTGCGAACACAAATCAATGATTTTATTTTCTTATCAGACAGGATTGTCATTTGTGATGCAGAAAGTCTGATTAGAATTTGATGGAGCTTGAAATGGACATAAAAGGAAAGCCAAAAAATATGAATAAGCCAAATATTGTTGAGCTTTCTATTTTAGTGTCACTTGAACAGAAGTCATTTAACAATATTTGTCAAGGCTTTAAATTACAACCATTTTAGTCACAAATGTGCCCAAATGTCATCTACGTAAGTTTAAAATATTTGGGAGCGACAGATCACTACAGTGTGTGAGCAAAAGTCATGACATCAGCCTCTATGCTGGATCAGTTATTAATTCAGTTACAGAGAAAGGAGAACAAACGGGCCAAAAGGGGGAAAACGGAGCTGCTGCAGCCCAGAGTTTAATTTAGAAGACAAAGACGGGTAAAGCTGAAGAGCTACCCACATGATCGTTTTAGTGCACAGAAGCCAACGTTTCACCACAAAACACAACTGGTTAGATTATTCAGTCAACCAGAGAGCAGCTTTCTGCTTCCTGAGTAGTGTTTGGCAAAAGCATCAAACATGATAGTTTAGTCAGTAATGGTTGGAGGAAAGCTTTGGTGATGGAGATGACACAAACACATAAGACAGTGTTGCTGCATTGAAAACTAGAGAACCAGCAAACAGGAAATTCTTGCACAAAAAATCGCAAAAGCACTGTTTGTTCATGTGACGCCCCTGACTCTAAGTGAGTTGTTAGGTTAAGGCACGAGTGTCAAACTCAAGGCCCGGGGGCCGTATCCGGCCCTCCAGATCATTTTATTTTATTGTTATTAAGGGTCGGATGTTATCTTGTGCTCATTTCTAACTTGACAAAATGTATTTTTATGGAGAGTAAAATATTGAAAGTTATTTATTTAATGTTTAAGTTGATTTACTCTGGAATAATATTCCTGCCTTTTTATTATTCATATTTATGTTAAAAAGTTTTGGTTTTAAAGTTTTAAAAATGGGCATCATGCTAGCTTTTTGGACTATTTTGGCATTTACTAAGATTTTTTGTTTCGGAGTTTGGCTAATATTTCAGCAACATGCTAGCTGTTTTGGCTAATTTAGACTTTTTTTATTTTATTTTTAGACTACTTTAAAGTTTAGCCATTATTTCAGCTAGCTGTTTTAGCTAACCAATTTTTTTTTTTTTTTAGTTTATTAGGCTAATTTGCTAATATTTTATCTGGCTATCTGCTATTTCAGCATCTTCGGCGGCCAAATTCAGCTCACAGCGTTCAAACTAGAATTATCGCAGCAAATGCAATATACTGTATCTAGTTCATAATTATGTTAAAATGTTAGTTTTTTAGTGTTCAATAAATGTTTATCCAGTTCAACCCGCAACTTAAGGTGTGTTTGACAGTCCTGGGTTATTTTTCTACTGGGGCCAATAGGGGGTTATTCTTATCTCACCTAATATTTAAGAACTTTCAGGAGAGCTTTTAGTTTTGTTTTTGTTTCATTTTAAAATTATTTTGAGATTTTTGTTTTCATTTAAGGTTTGATGTTTTTTTCTTTTTCTTCCTGTTGCAGTAAAGTAAAATGAATCCTTTAAAGAGGATCATCAGTGTGTGTGGCAGATGTGACCCAGCTCTTAATGTCAGGCTGTTTTTTTTTTTTTCTTCTTTGTTTTACTCAAAAGCAGACTCCATCATCCGCTTAATCACCCCCCCGACACACACACACGCACACACACCTCCGACCACATAATCTGTCACATTAACAGATGATGAGCGCACAAACCCTCGACTGCGAGCCTGACTCTCAAAACTGAAACTGCAGAGAAAGGAAACCGCACGAGTCGTCGTAGGTGGGAGCCTCACAGGCATCAGGGTTGTGCTGCTGCTGCTGCTGTAGGTGTGAGAGACTAACGAGTTCATGCACCACAGGAAACCAGCCGTCTGTGCTTCACTACACTATTTCTAAACCCTGACTAGAATTGCATGGTGTGAGGGTCACTGACAGAGGAGGCCAAAACACAGCCTAAAAAGTTTAAAGTTGAATTAGAAAGCATTTATTTAATGTCACACCAGTGTGAAATCTGGATTCCTGACATGACTGTTTGAGGCTGGAGAAAAGTCCACCAGTGAAAAGTGAAACAATAAACCTTCACTTGTTTTTAACATGTTCTTGTAGCATTTTTGTCATGATGGACGACATATATGAAGAAACTGCATTTCTGAATATTTCCTTAACTTGTTGTGAATTGAGATGGTAAACGCTTGTAGGTGCTGCTTCATGCTGATGCATCCACTTGTAGACGATTAGATCCAATTCCTCAGTTTTTAAATATGTTGTTTTACTGTGTTCAATAAATGCTTATGCTGTTTGGCCCGCGACTTAAGATGTTTTGGATTTTGGCCCCCTGATCTAAAAGGTCAAAAAAGTGGATCAGCTCGGTTCGTTTGAAGTCCATGTGACTTCAGTACCTGGATAAGATGAAAGTGTTTTGTGTCCCACAGCAGTTTGGAGGCTTTCTGCATCAGGATGCAAACCAGAGCTGGAGTATGAGGAAGCAAGGAAGAGTTCTGGATTCCTCTCAGTGTCTGCACTGTCATTGCTGAAGAGGATGTTTTAATAGCGGTCTTCATTATGAAGATCTCCGTGTCAACTCAAACTGAGTTGGTCTGTTTGGTTTTGAATCGACAGCTCCAGCCTGCTCGTTTTTTTTTTTTTTTTTTATATCTAAACTTTGAGCAAGTTTCTGGATTTCTAAACCCTTTTATAAAAAACCCAGTCTGCTGACATTTCTTTTTATTTTAAACAGATGGATCCAGATTCACTCTAGATTAACTGTATTGATCCAAAAGTGTTTTTTTATTTTACTGAAATATTAAGGACAATGATGAGCTGATGCAATTATTAACTGTGCGTGGAAACTAGGAAAGTGTGTTTTTCCCAGACTGCTTTGCATTTTAGTTAATTATTGCTGTGCTTTCTTTCCACACTCAAACTGCAGAATGGAGGAAAGGTCAGCAGGGAGAAGATCCAATCAGACGCTGGAGCTTCAAAGAAAATTTCTAATTTTGCCTGAGCTCATTTCCTTTTGGAAGTGAAACAGAGAAATATGAGGTTAGTTTTGCAGAATGTAACCAGCCATTCAGCTATTTGCAGAGTAGCAACAGATTAATTTACAGTAAAACTACATTAACTTCAAAGTGTAGCCGAGTGATTTGTGTAGCCAAGTGTTTTTAATTTGTTGAGGAGAGTCACTCTGACCCAGATCACCTGGCAGTTCTTTAACTTTTGAGGCTCCTCTTGAGTTACCCATCTTTTTTTTTAAGATTATTCTAAAGCGCATTGCATACGCCTCGAGGAACAGGAGACAGAAGATCATGTCTTATTCATGGCTTCATGTCTGCACGTGACTGCAGAGCTAGTTCTAATCCAAGCTCAAAAGGGGATGTTTTTACCCACAAAACACCTCACCGGACAACAAATAAACACTTGTTTCTTTTATTACAAAATAGGGAGAAATAAATAGAACCAAAAAATGTAAAAATATATTTCTCATAGGTCGAGGGATAGATTGTTTAAATGCAAAAGTCAGATTGGTCCCTGGTTTATTAGCTTACTATGCAACATTTAATAGCACCACTGTGTGGCCATTCTCACTGGAAAGTGTTGCTGACCTCGTAAATCACAGATATTCCTTAAAAAAAAAAAAAAAAAAAAGCAAAAAATCTTCAGAACGAGGGACGAAGCTGCAGATTACAAAAAAGGGTCACTGCTTCATTTGATATAAATATAATATATTAATTTACACTAGAATTAATCTATACACAATTCATGAACGAAAAAAGGCAGCCGATCATTTTAAAACTAAATTTCCATTTTCAAATGAAGTATTTTAGCTGCACTGTTGAAGAATAAACCTTTAAAGTGAAGAATTTGAATGGGTCCTGCGCTGTGGTAAAACAAAGATGAAGAAAAACTTTACAATCGTAAGAAACAAGTGAGGGTTGTTCTAGCCACTGCCCCCCAGTGGAGAACGGGGGGATACATTTCTAGCGCACCAGCAGGAAGGTGAGTCCGGCTAGGCCCACGCTGGCCGCCGCAAAGAGCGCCGTCTTCATGGACGAGTCCTGGCTCACCTCTCTGGCTGTTCTGGAGAACTTGCAAAAGCCTTCCTGCAGGGAGAAGACACAACTTTCAGTAAAGAAAAAGACAGCGCTTCAAAAAAGATGTCAAATGTCAGCAGATGGTTTTTGGAAAAGAGCCACAGTCTGGGTTTTTCCCAAAAAAAAAAAAAAAAAAAAGATTACATGTAAACTGAGCTCCTCTTGTTCACCACAAAGAGGACGGGCTCCTCAAACAGTGCAGAGGCTGTACTTCTGCTTCATGTTTTCACACAAAAGCCACATATTTGTGCAGCGCTGCACCTGCTCTCCGCTCCAGGTGCCCCTGGCTGCTTCTCAGCTGCTTGTTTTTTGTTTTTTTTCTGCTCGTACCGTGCAGATAATGCCAACTTCAATACAGCTCTGACTGTTGCTGCAGAGTCCATCTGCCTGAGCTGTTGAAAGCAGCTGCCAGCTGGGGGAGGGAGGGGCAGGCCTCGCTGTGTGTTTGTGTTTGTGGGTTTCTAGGCGAGCCCATTCATAAATCCCAGTGTTCGGCGGATGATGTGTTCAGACTGTTAAACCTCCTGGGACTCGAGTCCATCACAACCGTCCCCTTTAACCTTCGGCAGCAAACAACAAGGAAGTTATTACTTTTCCTTCTGATTTCCAGTCGTCACACAACACTTGTGCGTTTGTGTGTCAGGAAAACAGTTAAAAACCAATTACTTTGTGAATTCAAAGCAGCTGTATCAGGATTTTTTTATACTTTAAGAGGCTTAAATGCTGGAAAACAAGCAGTAAAAAGGGTCCAACTTTGATGTCTATTATGTTATAAATCTGGGCTTGAAAACTGGGTGATTTCCCATGACAAAGGCTAGAAAAACAACCCCTTAGAAAACACCTAATTTCCCCAACATAAGCTCAAAAAACAAACATGTTTTGGTTTTTATCGTTGAATTTGAGCACACATCTGTTCAAACTCACCCATCCATCGTTTTCTAGCATCCACTCTTTCTTGTCTCCTCCCAGGAAATCAGCTACAGTTTCTGCCAGCGCCTGGCAGCTCACAGGTCCGGGCGCCACTTCCCGCCCGAGGTCCAGCCCCGGGTTCGTGTCCGTTTGCCCCCTCAGCTGTCTCGCCAGCACTCCCACGAATGCAAAAAGGGAAACAACCCTCCCCCAGTTCAAGTGTTCATCTCCCACCAGCTCCTCCATCACCTTCCTGAGGCTGGAGCACAGGTCCGGCCCGCTGTGCTTCCTGAAGTCCTGAGCTAGCGCGGAGAAGCGGGGCTGGTACTGCGCCTCCATGTCCTGGGCCAGGCGCCTCATGGCAGAAGCTGACTCGCTGGGAGGTGGGGGGGCCTGGAGGAGTGGGCTCCTGCAGCTCAGGGACAGGTAATCCAGGGCCACAGCTAGGGTCTCTTTCCTCAGCCCACAAGACATTTTCTGAGCAGAAAAACCATGCATTCAAATAAAACTTTATTTATAAAGGAACCTTTCCTTACAACATCTAACAGTGCAAGTGCATATTAAACAAACCCAAATATTTTAGGTGTCAGATCTTTGTGGAATTATTAACAAACAAAACATCCTTGAGTGAATTACCAAAATAAAAGCATTTGATTGACCATTCCATTTAATCCAGTCAGTTTAAACAAACATTCAGAACTGATGAGTCATTAAAGTCACTAAAATTAACAGTGACACGACAATTTCAGACTTTGAAGAAAGAAAAAAACCCCACTATAAATAAAAACATTTTTATTCCGATTGATACAGAATTTTAATAAGATTTTATTGATTTGGGTCACTTCAACCCACTTTCTACTGTTTAGATTTAACAAATTAATTTTTAAGAAAAAAATACGTGGATTTGTGTTCATAAAAGCGAGTCCTTTTCATATTAACCAGGCTGTAAAAGTGTTTATTTTATTGTAGGAAACAAAACAAACCGAAAGAGCTTTCAGTCTCGATTGTTCGGAGTAGCTCGACATGATGAACGGAGTAAAGGTTCCTGCTAGCCTTAGGTTTACGAAAACCAGCTCCTAAAACGATAATAAGCTTTTAACACAAAGTATAAATAATAACGCAACCTGAAAACATACATTTAACATCATTTTTTAAAATTTGGTGTTGCTTTAAATCGCCGAATTTGAAGCGAACTCGCCGTTTTTCCGCAGACTGTCAATGGAGGACACAAAGACAGAGCAGATCTCCGTCGCTACATCGAGCTAGCGCCGCTACAAGAGACCGGTCTATATTCTAACATATCTATAAATAACGAAGAGTACATAAATAGTCTCTATATCTACAAAAACGTGAATAAAAATATCGTTTGAGGCATTTTTTTTTAAATGTAAGAGAGACAAAAACGGCTTACCCTCCCAGCGATATCAAGCAACTGCGCGCTGAGACGGCGGAAGGAGAACCTTATCACACTTCACAGCTTCCGTGACTGTATGACTCCGACCACAAATAGTCCATCCATAGTAAAGCTGGAGCCTTAAACCCACAAAATCCCCTAATTTTAATAAACCACAAACGCATTTCTCCACAAAAAAAAATAGGTGTTGAAAACTGTACACTTTGAAAAAACGATTCTTCCCTTATTTACATGGGGAATTTCCTCTTTTTTTTTTTTTTTTTAATAATTTCAAAAAGCTGACACTACTGTGGGCAGCATCGCTGCTTTAGTTCATTGACCTGCATCAGGATATGTTGCTTGTTGTAACCAAATTTATGCCATCATGCATGTCAAATCTGCTGCTATTTGCTGGTACTTTCACTTCAGGGTAATTTTTACAGGATTTTTTCCCCTTTCCTTGTCTTGAAAATTGTGCTTGGACTGTGTTTTCTGTTTCCCATTTAAAAAAAACAAAACAAAACAAATCAAAACTGGTACCACCCAACTCCATTTGTTTTCTTCTTTTTATTTCTGGATTGTTCTGTCTAACTTGACACATGAGAAAAAAAAATATCAGCTTTTGGTGTGATCAGAATGCATAACAGCTGAATCTCTTTGCATGGTTCAAATGAAAATTTTCTTTCCCCATTCACTACAATTTTACATAATTTACAAATGTTCTGTGACACTTTGTAAATTGTTTGATCCTGTAAAAATAAAGGTTAAATAAAAAAGAAAATGCAACCCAAAATTTGCCCTTTCCAACATTTTAAGATCAAATTGATCTCAAAAACACATTTAACTCAACTATATTTCAAGGGAAATTATAACTCCAATAGAATTTGTTCATTAATTTTTTTTTTTAAATAAGCCACATGTTACATTTACAATGTGACTATGTGACTAATCATCTGTTTCCACCACATGGATGAGCTGCATTTTGTTATTCTGCTCACTGTTCTAATGACATTTTTCACATATTTATTATCACATCCTGTGGGGAAACACACACACACACAGAAAAGTGGAATACCAATATTAGAATTCTTGTTATCGTTTTGGATATAGTTGGGTCACTTCTTAGGATTTAATTTTCCTGTGGAGAAGCTTAAAGTGCTACATAATAGGCAATGGCATTCCAATGTGTATCTTTTTTTTAAAATATAATTTTCATTGAGTACAATTCTGTTAGAAGGATATTTTTGTATAACTAGTGCTTAAAACAGAACAAAGGTTAATTTTTGTTGTTTTTTGGAATCTTTAAATAAGTAAAGTAAAACCAATTCACAAATTAAATGCATGGAAGTTTTCCTTTAAAAAAAAAGATGGCTTTAACTGAATGAACTCCTTTTGTTTAAACAGGATAACTAAGAGAATAAAACTTCCCCTGTTTAGCATGTGTGAGATGTGATGGCAAACAGTGGAAAAAAAACAAAGAAAGAATACAGAATTTATTTATTTTCTCTTCGCAAACTAACTTAAACTGCTGTACTTTATATATTTCCCAAAGCAGTGACATCTAGGTATCATTTTTTTCAATGGAATAATGAGTTTTTTTCATTCACAAGATGATTCTGGACATCCGAGGAAGATTAATCTATGTACATCATTTACATAACTGTACTGGTAACCATAAAATCAAATCATACAGAATATTTTTTTCATATTCAATATTTGGAGAAAATGATTTGTTAATCTACGAAAAATCTATTAAATGAAGCATTACCAAATATCTTTCTTTGGGTTAGAGATTTTTTAAAGCAAAACTTGTGTTCTTGTGTCAGACTGAAATATTTTATCAATACATTATTGGGGGGAAAGGGATCTTTTGATGGCAGCAGAACCAGAAGAATATCCTCAAAAGGTGTGATCAGGCCCAAATCTGCAAAAGAGAAAACAGACAGTGACATCAGCTTGTTATACATTCTAAAGACCAATGCAATAAGTCAATGTTTTCTGGGAAAAAATGCTGCTCCTCAGGGACTTTTTTTTTTTTTTTTTTTTTTGCTTCTCTGTCCCTTTAAGACACTGCTCCATAAAGCTGGTAGGGTTTTGGTGGAGCACAGATCTGTTAAGTCATATACACCCCTCTCTAAATCTGTCAGAGATTGACTCTTCCGTTCCAACACACACATTTTCACCGAAAAGCCCATTTGTGGTGGGAAACTCCAGCTCACCCGCAAGGTGTTGTCCCAGGAGGATGAGCAGAGGGCAGTGCCATCGGGCGAAACTCTCACTCTGCTCACGCGGTTCTCGTGGCCAAACAGGATGGAGACGCGAGTTCCTTTCAACACATCCCACACGTTCATGGTGTAGTCGTTATAGCCAGCGAAAAGCAGGCGGCCTGCACACAGATGTGAGGGAGAAACTCAGTGGAATGAGGAATGAATGAGAATTTTTGATTTGTTGTAACTTTTCAAGAATCGAATTACATTGATCGTGTTAACAATTGAAAAGTCACCTTATGTTAAACAAGATTTTGTGTTTAATTTTGTGATTTTGTGTTCACCGGCGATGCCTCAGGTGTTAAAAAAACATAGAATTTCACTAGAAAAATCCTTACTTTTCCAATCCACAATATGTTCAACTTAAAGGGTTAAATAATACACACATGGAAGTTTTGCCTTTAACCCTGTAAAGCCCACTACATCAAAGAATTTACAGAATATTCAAGTTGTTTTTTTTTTAAATATATATTTAAAAATAAATAATCACACAATGGTTCGTTTTTGTTCATAACCATGTTAGTTTAAGAGGCAAAAATATAGTTAAGATAAAAAAAAAACTTTTTAGCCATTGTCTCAAATTTGATCCACACATTTTAAGATGATGGAACTGTATTATAAATAATTAATTATCAACAAATTTAGCATTTTTTCAATGTAGCAAGTCTTCATATAGAAACAAGAATAACATTAGATGAGCTAATATCAATCTAAAGTATTAAAAATGTGTTTTTTCCCGCCCAAAGTGTTTTTGAGGTGACTTGGAAGCAGCCATTTTAAAATGAATTCTACTGCCCCTAGAGGACTGATAATAAACTCCAGGGGAGAAAACATGGACCAAATCATATGTAATGGATTTTTAAGGAAAGTTTTGATAATGCTGATGACATAGGGGTCTCAGAACTATGTGTATCAAATATGATATGAATGGTTATGTAGAGTTAAACCAAACAATTAAATTAGAATTTTTAACTAAAGGTGTTTCCCCAAGGCATTACCACTCAGAGAGAAATCCACGCTGGACGCTCCGAATATCACGCTGTCCTTCTGGTAGACCGCCACTTCACGGTCGGCTCGTAAATCATAGAAACGGCACTGTAACAACACAAACACATCTATTTTTCCAACCCGCCTACTCTTCAGAGTAAATGAATTTGCTCAGCTACGAACATTTCATCAGGACAAAATGATCAAACAGACGCACGTTTGCTTTATTTAGACAACAAACACAGATGCAGGTCACATCTGACTCACCGTGGCATCATCTGACGCAGATGCAAATGCGTCTCCGCTGGGGTAGTACCTGTTTGTGCATGAGCAGGCACAGAGAGAGAGACGGGTTTCTGTTATGATATTACAGTTCAAAAATAATAATAAAAAAAAACACTAGTTTTCAATTTCAACATAAAATTAAGCCAAATTTTTCTGTAATTTTTTTTATTGTTTGAATAGATTATTCATTATAGGTAAAGATATTTCAAATCTATGTTGTTTTTCGTAATAGTTTTATTAGTTCAAGTTCTAATTTTTATTTGCATGGAATTCCAGTCCTTTTCATAAAACCCAATGCAAGCAAATCTAAACCTGTTGAACTGAGAGTTTTGCTTAAAAAAATAAACTTTGGAGTTGAATGTCAAGTGTTAGTATTTGTTAGCAGATTAAAAAACGATTTTTCTGATATGTATGCAAGTTTACGCTGTGTCGTCATGTTCTTGTATACAAAGACAAGTCATCGTTCAGTCGGAAGATGCCAGTTTGTCTGCTTGCTGAAAAAATTCCCTTTCAGGGATGAATAAAGTATCTGCATTGTTCCCCTCTGGGAAATGCTTGTAACTCAAATTCCCCAGAGAGAAAAATAAAGTTATCTAAGGTCATTTCTTCCCTTTCAAACAAAGCCACCATTTGTTGAGTTTATTTTTTTTTTTTACTATTTTAATCCCTATTTTAAACATGAGAGTTTCTTGGACTTTTTTTCACTTCAAGTTTTGTGAGCAAACCCTTTTCAAATTTTCATGAATGTCCACTGGGACGTCAATGTTTTCCCTGCGGACCTTTTTCACTCCACACATAGACTTTAGTTCATCAAACACTGAGTAGGAAATTGCTGATTTTATGATGAGCCCCCGTCTCCAGCTTATCTCTGTAACTGCAATAAATGTCCACAGCTGCTAAAGACCGTTCAACAAGCCACTAAGTCATAATATGCAACTTTTGTTTAAATATTATTTCGGCATTTTTGAGGATAACCAAAACCTATAACTTTAGTTGTGTGAAGCATTCACACTATAGGGATTCTACTGCTGAAAACTCCATCACAGTTTTAGCAATTTTAGCATTGTTGGTATGAAAACGTTCAGCTCATTCAGAGCATTTCTGGTATTTATGAACTTGATAGTTTTTGAAACATTGAGCAAAAATAAGCCCCATCGGAAATGAAAGAGAAATTACAAATCCTTAAAAAACTTTGTGCACTTTGAAACTTGTGAACGTCTGCATTTACTTTTACTTATATAGAAACCATTCAAACTTTAAAATGTTCCACAACTACTGTTTTTTTAGGGTAATTTGGAATTTAACTTTTAAAATAGCAACATTTTTTTAGACATTTTTCCAGTTATCAGGCTAATTTGGAGTTGAGCTCATATTTTAGCATTATGCTAGCTGTTTTGGGAAAGTTAGAATTTTTTCCAATTTTTTTGGGTAATTTGGCATTTAGCTAATATTTAGCAAGCATTCAGCTTCAGCGCTGTCAGCTATCAGATTCAGCATTTTCATCTCCAGCGGCCACATTCAGCTTACAACATTCACACTTGCATTATCGCAGGTAATGCTATATATCAAGTTTAATTGTTTAGTTTGCTCTTGAGTTTAATTGCTGTGAAATAAAGAAATAAAGGTTGACATCTTTAATTCTGGTGAAGAGTTATTTTGATATTCAACTCAAATACTTGCAAATATGCGAAAAAGTAAAATAAATCTGAATACAATGTATAAAACAGAATCCATTTCCAAATTTAAATAACATTTGATAACTCTTCAGTCTTGACACAAAACTTGGAATTTTTTAAAATCCAAGTCAAAGGATCTACGTCTCTGGGATCATCTCTGATTGGAAGAAAACTGCATCAATGATTATTTCTAATTAAATGATTCTTCATTTTATTTCAGAAGCAAAAAAAATGTTTTTAATCAAAAATTATAGATTGAGATTCTTGCTTTTTTTTTTTTAAATGCGAGAATTGTGCTCACCGGACACAGTTGATGTCAGACTCGTGGCTCTCAAAAGACTGGATGTTCTGTCCAGAGCGCATGTCCCACACATTGGCCTTCATGTCACAGCCCTGATAACACAAATACAAGCACAAAATCCCATCTAAGCACACAAGCAGAGGAGATCCAAGCACAAGCAACAGCAGGTTCTTTAATAAATAAAAATATAAATATGTGCAAGGTTCTCACCCCAGAGACAAAGGTGTTTCCAGTTTCTGATGGAGCAAGGTCCAGGGACAGCACATCCGCAGTGTGACCGTGAAAACTCTGCAGCAGTTGCCCACTTTCTACGTCCCACAGGGCGCATGTGCCGTCACCACTGGAGGTCAGGAGCTAGCATGGATGGACAGAAAGGCTTTCCGTAAGTCAGAATACAGATGGTCCTGAGTGAACACTCTATACTTAGATTGTTATTTTGGTTTATTTCTGTAAGATGTTTTGGAAAAATATCCCCGAAAATCTTTCAAGTTTGAAGTAATACAATAAATGATACCGTAGGTGAGTGGACCATAGCAGATACTGTGTTTATTTGAGATATATATATATATATATATATATATATATATATATATATATATATATATATATATATATATATGTATAGATTTTTTTTTACATGAAAATGCAAACAATATTCATCAATTTTGAAAACCTGAGTAATCTTTTTTGAGGTCATAGAGATACTGGAGCCTATCCTAGTTATTGATGGGTAAAGGCAGGGTATCCCTGGACAGCTAGCAGGGCCACACACACCCACACCTAAGGGACAATGCATAGTCACAAATTAACTTATGACGCATGTTTTTTTTTTTTCAGGGAAGAAGCCAGAGTTTCCAGAGAAAACCCACACATGCACGTTGAGAACATGCAAACTTCACACAGAAAGGACCGAGCTGGGATTTAAAGCAGGACTTTCTCGCTGAGAGGAAAGAGTGCTAACCACTACACCAACGCGGAATCCCTGGAAAAGCAACACGACAAGGAAAAACACCTGGAGCATTACAAAGATTGTTTTGTTTCCATTTTTAGCGAGAAAAAAGTATAAATAACCACTGGGTGACTAAAAAACAAAATGAGAATATAAATCTAATAGTCAAATTATTAATTTAGTTTTGCTAGTGTCGTTGATACATTTTTTTTGTCTCTAAAAAATGCTTAATTAAAATCTATTCAAACACGCTAATGTCCACGCCTGACAGAATCCACTGAAACCGTCACAGACCCTCAGACAAGAAGAACTCCCGATCTTAAAACTGTCTATAGAGGTCATGTGACCTCAGTCCTCAAGTATGACACACACACACAGAAGGACGAAAATCATTTTTAAAAAGCAGGAAAGAAAAGAGGAAGTTGAGGACATTTTTTTTTCCAAACAGAAACCATGTATATGACTCGTTTATGACTTTTTAAAGACCCACTCAGATGAAAATTGTGTTTTTACCTTGTTCTTATGACATTTTTCTACTAATGGAGGACATATACCAAGACAAATAATCTAAAAATTGAATTTCTGAATATTTTATTATTCAAATTGTTCTAAATCAGGAGCAGATGGAAAAAAAGCTTTCTCCGCAAAAAAATACTTTTGGAATGGCATGAGCTCTCGTCTCTGCACCTCTCTGATGAATCCACTTGTAAATGACTAGATCCATGTCTTTGTTTTCCTCATGCGAGCTGATATCTGGGTAATTATTTGTACGGATGGATAGCTCCTAAATTGCTCACCATTTTCAGAAACAATGTCCAAGAAAACAACTAAAAAACTGGCAAAAACCCCACCAAAAAAACCAAAACAAAACACAATCCTAATTTACAAACCACTGAGATTGCTTTTAAAATAGATCAAAGATGACTGGAGAGGGGCTTTACCTCCAAATGTTCACTGTTTGAGGTGGTATTTTAGGATTAGCTTTCTATTCTCACATTTTCAGTGAAACTCAAAACTGAGAATTGAAACCATCCAGAGCAACGCTGACATTTCGGTGTGCTCCAAATCATGGTCAGGCTCAGCAAGTATTCAGTAACATAAATGTAAAACCCTGTTCTCCTTTTCGTCATGTGATATTTCGTCAATAGAATTTTTTTTGTTTTTTCACAAAACAATATAAGGCGTCCGTTTTTTTGTTTTTTTGACATGGAGGACAGAGAAGGATCCGGATAACTGATGACACATGAAAGGGGAAGTCAGATAAAAATAAAAATAAAAAATGGTCAACAAAGGAACAAAGTGAAGTTATTGGTGCTCTATTGCAGAGGAAACCCACTTTATCTGCATACAAACAAATACAACGCTTAAATGTCAGCAAATTTGATGGGAAATAAAACAGATAACATGTGATAAGGGAGGCTGATTGGAGCCACCACACTTCCTGCAACCTTCACTTTACATATAAATGAAATCTCCGGTGCTCCTGCATTTATATTATGACACTAAAATAATGAAAAAGTCAGAATTTGACAGAAAAAGAAAGTTGAAGGTTAGGTTGTGTGACGATATGGAGGGAAGTTAGTTCAGAAGCAGGAAGATAGTCTGGATGTGTGTACTTGGGTGGTAAATGTTCTGCCCTCAGGGTCAGAGTGCTCCACTCTCCACAAGATAAAAAACACTCCACGTCTATTAATACTCCCAGGACACACAATCTACCCCCCGCCAACACCCAGACTCTTTTCTGTTGCCCATTTCTTCCTCTTCCCTGTCCTCCTCTACTTCCTTCTCGCCTCTTTGCTGCTTCTTTTTGCTTTCGTAAGCCACCGGAGGGCAGTAAATTATTTAGGCTAAATATATTAGGCCACCCTTTCCTTCATGTTCTCCCTTTCACTCGGTCCCCTGACACCGCTCTTTCCGCCTGGAGCGGAGCAAACAACAAAATAAAAGCCCCGGCGTGCGCACTTAAAATACACGACTGTGCAAGACAGGAAAAGCAAAAAAGAAATTATATATTTCACTTAAAAAAAACATATGTGGAAATGCTAAGATTCCATAATAAACCCTTTTATAGGGCATTAGCAAGCATTAGTCATTTGAAATGCAAATTAATATCTTTAAATCAAATCAATCTTTATTTATAGAGCACCTTTTATATGAAACATAACACAAAGTGCTTTACAACTAAATAAAACAAATGACATTTATAAGCATCTTAATCCCACATTAGTAATCTTTGTCAATATCTTTATATACGTTTAATCCTAAAAACTTCAGGAAATGTGTTACATTTAGCAATCATAGATTCCCAGTTTGAGTTTGACCGTTTCTTTCCTTTTTCCTAACATACCTGTCGGTTCATCAGGATTTACTTTTTTCAGTTATATTATTTAGAAACTTAAGCTCCACCCCCATTTCTTCACTCGAACAACACATATTGCTAATCCCACGTTCAATCAAATCATTTTATGCTTTTAGACACTTAAAATGTGTGAAGATTTCTCATTTCTCTCCACACTGGTTTTCTCACCTGCATGTCAGAGTTGGTGAAGGTGCATCCTGACACATAGTTAGTATGCATGGCCACGGGCTTCTTCTTTGCAGCCAAGTTCTCGTTTTTGTCCAGTGACAGCGGGACCACCGAACATTTGTTATCCAAGCCGCTTTTGCAGAAGAAGCAAACAAAAAAAAAGTATGGTAAATGAGGTCAGTTTGTCAGGTCATTTGAACCAGAACTGCCCCAGTTTTTGCTCTATTAGTAACCAAACGTTAAAAATAACATGTTTGTTTCTTTTCCAAACTTGAGGGGATTTTTTTTAAACATTTAGCAACAAAATATGTCTTTTTTAAAGACCATTATGTTTTAAAAAATATAATTAGTACTTTAATAGTTTTTATCTTTTAAAAAACACTCAAATGAAGCCTTCAGATGGATGCATTTGGGCAAAAATGTGGTAGCTCACACGCTTCAGACAGAAAGGATAAATGTTTTCTCCACTGTGACAGATGAACACACATGAACTCACCCACATGCCACGGCGCAGCCTGAAGGAGCGTACGCACACGCCATCACCCACGTACATGGCAGGGTCACCCCGTGCTCCTGCAGAATACCAAACGGTACAAAATCAAGCACCGACCGCTTTCCCCGTCATGATCCTCTGCATGCACGCGCAGACTCCTTTCACATCCATGCTTTAAGGCTGAATATCTGCTACTTAAACTCAGTTGTATGACGTTAAATATGCAAAAATCCATGCAAATAGATTTTTCACCACCTAATTATTGTGATATTAAAAAAATAAAAGTCAAATTACTATAATGTGGGATTATCTTCTCTCTGGCCTAAAGTCACTCTAATGGTTTGTAGGGACACCTTTTAGTTTGATTAAAATGTGCACTTCACACGGTCTCGGATATTGATTTGAAACAGCTTTTTCTGTTTTTTTTTTTCTTTTTTTTTAAGGTTGCACAAATTTGCATGAAGGTAAATCCCTCTAAAATGTATAGCTTAGACTCCACTGCACACTGCAAACACAATATTTGACATATTTTATCTAAAATTCAGAAACTCAGTTTATTAAAAAAAAATAGAATCACATTATTGAAAGTCTTTTTGAGCATTTCAATCAAGGAAAAGTCTACAAAATCGCAAAAAGCTATATTTCTTGAAAGGAAATCACTTTTTGTGTTGCGATTATGGGAACTTCTCCATTTATTTTTCAAATAAAAACTATGACTGTATGAAAAAAAACAGCACAATCAGCTTGAACTCACTTTGTTCAGAGTAAAAGCATCCCAAACGATCACTTTTCCATCCTGAATAAATCATAAAAAAAGTGTTAGCAATGAGATTAAAAACATAAAGGAGTTTAGAAAAACCTCTTCAGTGTACCTGTGAGGAGCTGACCAGACGGCGTTTGTCTTTGCACCAGTCCACGCACAGCACCTTGTTCCCGTGACCTTTCAGCACCCGTCTGGTCTTTATGGAGAGAGAAGACAGCACCTCCACCTTCTCAGCCACCTGGTGTACTGAGCAAACACAGTCCGTCACTTTGAGAGCTCTTTGCTTCACCTGAAACCAGAACCTCAACAATGCTCCTCAAGGAGAAGCTCATGACATCAGACATTTGAGGACATGCATCGCAGATGGGCTCAGATCATGAGAAAAATTGGAATTATAATATTAAACAGTGACTAACGTCATTGTTTCTACAGTCGTAGCTTTTGTAAGGGGATTTATCAGCCGGAGGGTACTTTAAAACAAAAAGCTTGATTTTAAAAAGTATATGAATAAAGTAAAGTAAAGTAAAAAAAAAAAAAAAAAAAAAAAAAAAAAGAGAATACATTGATACATCTTTGTGATCTATTAACTATATATCTCTCGTTTTTTATTCTAAATCTAAATTCCAAAAGAAAAGAATGAGATGCTTTGCTTTTTGAAAATGTGAAATCTGGTACAGATTTACCTCTTATTATAGTTTTTATTTAAATAATTTGTGTTTTTTTTTTTTTTTGCCAAATCGCTATAATCTTTTATTGTTTTACTTGTCCTTTCAAATTTTTAAACTTTCATGTGTGAAAAAAAATATTGAAAAATTTACAAGTGCCACATTGAAAAAAAGGATTTTGAAATGTTTTCCACAATTTTCATTAAAAACAAAAAAAAAAAAAAAAAACACAAAAAAAAAAACTTATTCTCAAAAACAAAGAAGCACAGGAGGATTCAAAATTAGACCATTAATAATATTATTACTAATAATAGTAATAAAAACACTACTGCCAGATGTTTTGTGTTGTTGTGCGTGGCCCACTCACGCTCCACGTCGTTCAGCTTGCCCCGCTCCTCCTCCAGCTTCTTCTTCAGACTGTCGCTCTCCTTCTTCAGGGACTGCAGCGTCTCTCCCTTCTGGAGCCCCTGACAGGCCATCTTCCAGGAGAAATGCCAGCAGTTAAAAACAAAAACAAAAATGAAAAGAAAGTAACAGTGAAGAGAAAAGGGTTGAGGAGGTCCAGCAGCGACAGGGATGCTGCTGCGCTCGCGCTGGCATCCTCAGCCCCTCCCACCTCCCAATGCTCCCTCCCACCTCCTCTTTTCTCCTCCTGGGTGTTCCCTAAAAAGCTTTTAACATGGCAGCATATTTAAAATCATTTAAAACAAGCTCAGGTAACATTAAGTTACATTTTATTTTTTTACTCATTTTTATTAAAAATAAAAAAAGAGAAAAAACAATCCACTTCACTTTTTTTATTGCATTAAAAAAATTAAAGCTTTTTTTCTTTTTCACTTTTCTTTTCTTTTTTATATTAGTATTCCCATTAAGTAATTAATTTAATTAATTAATCTTAGGTAACATGTATATTTTGTATTTGTAGGAATTAGTTAATATATGTAAATATATGCGCAGACATATGTTTCTAACATGTTAGAAACTTTGTTAAAAAATTGACTTTTTTTCCCAATAAAGTGAGATGCTGACCCATTTCATCACACTTCCTCCACCAACAGATCCTGTTTAAGCATCAATTAGTGTGGTAAATTATATATAACTGCCTGCATACCTTAAGCTTCTCAAAACAAAATAATAAAAAAAAATTTATATTATAATTTGTCACAAATAAATTACTAAATGTGCAAAATTGATAAAATTATTCATTTTTTGAACAATATTTCTCCCTTTGATTGGAAAAAGATTTAAGATGTAAAATATAGATGACAAACATAATTTTTTTTTACCCCTTTTCCACTTTATTGGTTGAAATACATTTTTGTAAAAACGTTTCTTAATGTTGTTGTTTAACATTTATTTCACTCCCTTCATGGAGTACTATATCATTAATTTGTAATATATTATTTAACACAGGACTGCTCAGACATTTGGCCTCACAATAAAAGAAAAACAATATTTTACAATTGGAAATAAGTTCAGTTATGAAACTCTACAAAGTCATATTTAATACTTGCCTGGATAATTGACACATTTGGAAAAAAACCTAAAGATAAAATTGCACCATATCAAATTAATTTTTTCTCAAATTTTTTTATAGAGCATAAAAGAAAAATATTATGCTTAATATTAATTAAACTAAATTGTTTTCAGAAAATAATCAAACTTAGTTTTCTGTTTTCCTCTCCAGCTGGTGAAGGGGAGCTTTACCATTTCCACGCAGAAGGAGCAGTAGTTGATGGCCTCGCTCTTAATGTAGATGTTCATCAGCGGACTGGCTTTACTGCAGCTGTCACAGGGGCCAAACGTGGCCGCCATGAACGTCTGGTCACACATGGCTGCAGAGGATCACCTACACTCCTGCGGAGAAGCAACCCATAAATGTGAAGATGATCTCCAGATCCATGTCATGAGCTGGAGATGGGGTTGTGTCTTTGCACTTTGCACTGATGTGTGTGTGTGTGTGTTTGTGTTGAGGTTAGTGGGGGATAAGTACTTGGTAATCTAGTCCAGCTTGATCCTTCTGAAAGCTCCAGAGCAGAGCAGCTATTCTGGGAAGCGCACACATGGCAACTCACAATAACATATCTACTGAACTATTTCAATCAGTAACTACTCGATTTCTGATATGAAACTTTCCAAAACATATTTTATATTGTGCTTCTAATCACATGTAGCCATTAAAAAATTTATGTTCAGTTTCATTAAAAGAAAAAAAAAAAACAGATCAAATCAAAGCAGATTAAACCTCAGGAAGACACAAGAACTGTCTGGTTTACATCACAAACATCAGATTATTGGCAAATGTTATATTGCTGCATTTAAGTACACATATTTGCATTAAAAACTGCAAAATCACCATGTGAACACTTACAAATTCATCATATTAAACAGTCAATTTACCTTTTTTCAAAAAATGACTGTAATATCTACAGTTTTGTGCAAAAACTCATTGTTTCAACTTGGCAATTTTCAAAATATTCCATTCCATCAAGTTCCATAATGCTCAAAACGTGTACTTTTCCACACTATAATTGTTATAACATCAACATTACAGCAAATGTTACAAGATTTTTTACTCTTACCTCAGATAGTAGTTGTATTTCTTTGCTTTTGTGGAGCAGGAACTTCTCCAGGAGATGCAAGTGGAGCTGCAGCAGTGAAGATTCTCAGGGAGGGACTCAGAGTCTCCATTAAGCTTCTTAGTAAAGTGTTTAAGCCGCGTCTTTGGTTTGCTTTTACCTGTGTGACTCTTACCTTGCGGCTGCATCGGATTGGATAATTTTTAATAAATAGAGAAAAAGGAAGAAATTTGAAAGAAATCATATTTGATACATTTTTTTAATGGAATTTGGAATTGTTCCTTTCCTCCACTGTCTGTAGCGTCTTTTGATTCTCAAATCTTCTGGAAGACATCTTGTAACTGGAATGGAAGCTACTGCACTTGTGTAAGCTTTTGTAATGGACTGTTATGAGAAGGAGAAGTTATATTCTGAGGCAGTGTGTTTTGTATGAATGTGCGTTAGTGTTGTGTCATCTTTTACTGTAAAATTTGTTTTGTTTGATTTTCTTTGCTGATTGTTTTTTTCTCTGCCATTCCTGTTTGAATCTGTTTAGATACAGGAAAGGAGGACCCTCTCGAAAACGAGACTTTTCATCTCAAGAGGCTTTGTCCTCTTATTTTTGATTTAAATGTTAATAAATGTGATAGAAAAAACAGAAAAAAGTTAACAAAACTCAGGTTGCAGACCTACTTTAGAGCCCAGAAGAGTTTACTAAAATACAGTCATGAGCGTCCACAATCCAGTTTTTTTTGTTTGATATCAGTTCCATTGACTGTGTATAGGAACTGAAGTGTTTCACATTCCAAACAGGAAGTAGCTGCTGACTCCAGGTAGACTTCTATTGAGAAATAAGTAGCTATTGAAGGGTCATTCTATTTTTCAGAATAATCAATCTAGCTTTGATGTCTTATTCTGAACATCTTCTTGGTAATCCTATTTTAAAAAAAATATTTTTTCATTTATTTTCATTTTATTCAAGTAATAAACTGACCAATCAGGTGCTTCAGTAAAAGCAGGTGACACCCACTGGCCCCCACCTTGAACATTTGATTGATAGATTCTCCAAAGCGGGTTTTTTAGTGGGAAGGGGTGTGGACCTCTAACAAGCTCACTCATGATTGGTGACGGTAGTTGCCATAGAAACTCAGACCAATCAGTCACAAAGTCTCACCTCATCCTTTAGAACACTGATTTTTACAAATATAAATTAAATGTTATCTTTTTTGCATATTTAAAACATAAAGAGAAAATAGACTTTTTCCAAAATATGAAAGTTCAAATCTTTTAACAGGTTCACATGATTTCCTTTCAAAATAAAAGACACTCTTTGTTACAGAATCTTCTAATTGCAGCAAATGTTGTCAAATAGTGAAACTTTAGCGGTTTATTTTACTGTTTGTGGTGCATTTTAGACAGAAATGTGTAAATCTAACAGACAAAAATTAAATCAGACATAATTAAATGAGCTATAGTATATTTTCTAGCCTATAAAATCCTTTAATTTGTTCAAAAATAAAAAAATTTCAAATTTAGTTTGACTCGTGACACATCTTGTCCTTCAACTGTATGCAAATACAGCTTAGTTAGTTTACTTTACTTTTAAAATGTATTCTTTGTCTTTAACCAGGGAGCCACACATGGGTCTGGAGCCTCAGGCAGCAGACCCCTGGATCAGGGAGACTGGGAGGAAACAGGCCTCCATAGGATGTTTGTGTATGAAAGCCTGATATGTTGATCAGACAATCTACTACTAAAAGTGATTAGCTTTAACAATTTTAGGCTTATTTAAAATAAAAATAATTATTTTGTTCAATCATTTTACTCTAAATGTTCCTGTTATTTTTGAACAAACAAGCCGAGCAAAAGAGTGACAGTGCTGGATTCTTTTATTTTTACTTTTACAGAGTTGACAGTTTATTCCAAGTTTGGGTGAACACGTTCACAAAGCACAGCTACCAGGAACTACAAACAGTCCAGTTTGTCAAATGTACACATGGGGGTTCAGAGAGGAAAACATCCAATACTCTTTTCAGAGTGTTCACACCAGTAGCACAGCAGCTGGAGTGACGGTCATGTCTTTTAAAATGGAACAACTGTTGAGTTTTTATAGGAACTATGGTCATTTAGAACGTCATATTGTAGCTTGAATTTGAGGCTGAAGGAAGTGGAGGTCACAGCGGCCTCTGCCTCAAAAACTAGGACAGCAACACCCCCTCTCCATCTCCTCCCAACACCATAGATCTTATCTAACTAATGGCATAAAAGCTGGGGAGGCAGAGGCGTTCCGTCCCGCTGAAGACATGCTACAAGAACGGTGTACGAATGCAGCAGGAAACCAGAAGAAAACTAAAGCTGTGAAGTTTTTATTTTTAGGTCTCAAACCCATCTATTATTTATCACGTTTCCTCTGCAGTGTCAAAAAAGTGCGTTCAGGCTAAAGGGAGCGGGGAGGGGGGGGCGCAGAACTCTTGAGGATGCACCGCCAAACTAAAAGGGGGAACATTTCATCAAAAACAATACTGCAATGACAGAACACAACAATGTCAAAATGCTGATGTGTGGAATTCATTCAGAGAGCAAGTAAATCAGATAAGGCTTCCACTACAATGTTATGCAGCTAAATGAGAATTCTTCAGAACATTCATGTTTCCTTCACTTCCGCAGATTTGTTCTCTCGCCACAAACTATTTGTTGCTCTAAAAAGAAAATCAGACGACAAAAAAAAAAAAGCGCTCAGACATGGGAGACAAGATGAGGAAAACTTTTTCTTTCTGATATGTCTTTAGCTTCTTTAAATGTTTGCTTCCGATGATGATAAAATGCAATAAGTCAAAAGGAAAAATACAGGAAGTTTGTGATACATTTCCGAACTGGAGTTTTTGTCACAAGTTTGATTTAAAACATTGAATACAGATATGAATTTAGCAGATTATTATAGGAATTTCAGCTCAATCTCTTATTTGGTCATAGCCAAAGTTGCGCCATGAAACATTAGAGGATGAGGAGGCTGGATATGGGAGGAGTCAGCCCACAGAGCTGAGTCGTTGTAAAGCTGAAAACATAAGAGGCAATTTCTGCCAAAAACATCTATTCACTCTGCTCAGTAATACATATGGCTCTACAACATGTAAAGTAAAAAAAAAACTATTTACAAAATGATAATGGCAAACAAGTTTTCAAGGCTCTGACCAGAAGAGACAAAAAGCAGGGCGGTGTTGTGCATACAGGGCTGTGTTTGTGTGTTTCCTCTCGGCTCTGGTCACAGCTGTAAACATGGTAGCAGGCTCCGCCTCCCAAACATCTCCTCCCTAAAGACTCGCGCTACACTTAACACAAACGTCGGAGCTCAGGACGCGGCTTAGCCGGCGATCCTCAGCAGGAACTCGTCCAGATAAATACTATCCTTCGCCTTATGTTGATACGAATGAACTCAAGCTCTCCAGAGGTTTGACCTTCACTCTGCAGGGATCTTAAAAGGACAAAGGCAGAACGGAAGCAAAAGCAATAAATAAAATTCGTGGAATATATTATTCATATTTCTATAGATTTATTTATGTATAAATATATAGTACAGGTGATATGACTGTGCTCAGACAGTTAGATGTCATCTCTCAGGACTCAAAAATCCAGCCTGACTACAGGCGGTTCCTCCTGGCCCCCTTCAGGTCTTAGTGGGCGGATCCTCGGTGGAGAACCTCACGACATTGACTAATACTTTAAACGTTACTGGAAACACAGACGAGAGGTGGAGACCACACTCATGAGCGCTAGGGCAGACCCAAGTGACAGTGAAGAGCAGAACTGGATCGATGGCTTCTCTATGTTGAAGGCTTTAATACAAGCGATGACTGAAGCGGGATTTGAACCAGCAGCTGTGTGTTTGTGCATGTGTGTTCTTACTGTACACATGTAAAGTCTAGCCCGTGTTTAAGAACTACATCTCGTGTGTGCATGTCTGAACATTTCCTTATTCATCCTCAAAACTGTGTGTAGGATTTTCATTTGTAAAATCTGTACATTTATTTATGAATTGACGATAAGTTTTTTTTTTTCTTCTTTGTAGGGGGAACGTTTTACACCCGTCATGGGACATGCAGTGGGAACTGTGGCTGCTGCAGGGACGGGACCGGTCCGGGGGGTTTGGGTTAGACTCGGGTGAGGAAGCCCAGGTTGAGGGATGTGGGGATCTGGATGGTCTCCAGAGCCAGGGAGGAGGGGTTGAAGGGGAAGGTGACCGGGTAGATCATTTTAGTATCCATGAGGAGCTGGGGGCTCTCACAGCGGTCTCGCAAGCGAGTCTGAAAGGGACAAAAGATATGGTTCAGTCAAAAACACCAAATACTAGCTTTCAAACTGACTTCACTTACAAATCTAGTTTTTAAATTTTGAAGCTTTGCTCTTTTTTATTTTATTTTATATAATTTGAAACTCTAAAACAGTTTACAGAAGGAAACAACCTTTAATCTAAAATACTTTCATTGTTTAATTTTTGATGTATTTTTTGATAAACTACTGGTATTGACAGCATGATTTAAATACATTGTTTTGTATTTGTCAAATTGAATACATGCATTAGTTGTCCCATGCAGGGGTGTAAGAAAATATTCATTCAGTAAAATATAACGATACTTTATCGTATGGATTTAAAATACTGCCAAGGTGATGCTTAATTATTATTGAAAAACAAACATGTGGTTCAGTCTGACTTTGGTTTTCCACTTAAATCTTTCTTAAATAATCAAAAGAAAAGAACCAGGAATTTGGTTGGGTAAAAGTAACTTGTTTATGAGATACAATTATGTTAAATGTTAACATATATTCCACAATTTCACTTTTGAGAAAAATTATCCATCCATCCATCCATCTTCTTCCGCTTCATCCGGGACCGGGTCGCGGGGGCAGCAGTCTAAGCAAAGATGCCCAGACTTCCCTCTCCCCGGCCACTTCCTCCAGCTCCTCTGGGGGGACCCCGAGGCGTTCCCAGGCCAGCCGAGAAACATAGTCTCTCCAACGTGTCCTGGGTCTTCCCCGGGGCCTCCGCCCAGTGGGACATGCCCGGAACACCTCTCCAGGGAGGCGTCCAGGAGGCATCCGGACCAGATGCCCAATCCACCTCAACTGGCTCCTCTCGATGCGGAGGAGAAGCGGCTCTACTCCGAGCTCTCTCCGGGTGACTGAGCTCCTCACCCTATCTCTAAGGGAGCGCCCAGCCACCCTCCGGAGAAAACTCATTTCAGCCGCTTGTAGTCGGGATCTCGTTCTTTCGGTCACGACCCAAAGCTCATGACCATAGGTGAGTACTGGAACGAAGATCGACCGGTAAATCGAGAACTTTGCTTTCTAGTTCAGCTCTCTTTTCACCACAACGGACCGGTACAGCGACCGCAAAATGGCGGACGCCGCTCCAATCCGCCTGTCAATCTCACACTCTGATCTTCCCTCACTCGTGAACAAGACCCCAAGATATTTAAACTCCTCCACCTGAGGCAGGAGCACTCCACCCACCAAGAGAGGGCAAACTACCTTTCTCCGGTCGAGAACCATGGCCTCAGATTTAGACTGAGGCCATGGAGTGGAGAAAAATTATAAGATTATCAATTCTTTCAATGAAAACCATCTAAAGCAGATTTTACCTGGAAAACAATATAAAATACAAAAAAATCCAATAATTGAACTGGCCAATTATCTGAATCACTATTGATTTTATAAATAAATACATTAATTGATTTTTAAAATATAACCTCAGTCAGAACAATACATTTAAAGGACAACGTATTAAAGTATATATAATTGTGAAGGTTACAAAACTAAACTGTAGTGTTTTTAAACCATAGGCAGAGAGGATGTCAGAGAGCTGAATTACCTGTATGGTTCGAATGAAAGCAACGGATACTCTCTCCTCAAACTCGTTTACTGGAGTGTAGAGGTTCAGGATCTTCACGATCTGTAGAAGTCGAAGCGCAGGAGGTCAAAACAAACCTTTCTTACCACCTGCAGCTGCTCTACTTTCAGCATCCTGACAGGCTAGAGCAGAACGTCTGTTATTCTTTTACATAAGTATGGAATGAAGGGAGAGTTGACCTGAGAGGTGGTGAGGGCGTGGCACATGGAGCAGATGGCGTCGGCGTCCTCGTCCGTCTTCTTCTTCACCTGCAGCAGCTGAGCGGCCTGAATCAGAGGCTCCAGCGTCTCTTTGGCTCCACAGTTCATCAGACCTTTGTCTCTGAGCCACTCCTCCAGCTGGCTCACATTGTACCTGCACGCACGCGTGTTTTGCTTTTTAATACTTTAACGATAAACTAAAGTTTTTCCGCAGTAGCGGCATCTCCTACCTGATCTGCATGCCTTTGCTCCAGGAGCACATGTCTTTGCGCAGCAGCAGGTTGTTGAGGGTGACGGCTCCGATGATGTAGAACTCCTGCTTCACCACCTGCTTGATGAGCTCGGGGTCGGTGCCGTGCTGGCACATGGTGGAGTGGAAGGCGCTCAGCTGCCTCAGGATGGACTCCAGGGTGTACGTGCCCTCGTCAGCGATGCTGGACGTGCGCTTGCGGAGACCTGTGGGCTTCACGCCCGACACTCCCTGGATGGTTTCATGCTCCAACATGCCAGAAACTACAGAAAACACACAATCAAGCTGATGTCTGCAGAAATAATGGTCAAAGGTTTCGTCAGAATCCATACATAAACAGGAGCACACCTATCATGGGCTGTAGGATGTTTTCCATGCACTTGACGAGCTGCTGGTAGATCTGGATGGCCAGGTCACTGATCACCTGTCTGTACTCTGCCAGGTCAAAGTTGGTCAGACAGTGTTCATTCTGCCTGGATGAGTTGTGCTTTGCAAAGGCCTGAGTCCGAAAAAACAAAACAGAAAATTCTGTGATTACATGATGGAGCATTTTTCATGCAATACATATTTACAAAAACAGTTGGAAATGCTTATTTATAGCAAAGATTTTTTTGGGCAAAGCTTCCTAAAACTGGGTAGTGTAGAGTAATAGAATGAGTGCTGTCATGCAATTAATTAATTATGACCAGTAATTATTTTTTATATTTTTAATTGCAATTATTTTTAACCTAATATTGCTGTAAAAAGCCTAATTTTAAGATATTTTAATTTAAAGTTGTGACATTTTTGCACAGTAAATGATCAAATTACAACTGAAAGACTGGCTCTGCGTCCCAATTTGATTTATGACAACAAACACCTCGTCGGGCTTCATCACTTACAGAAGAGATATAACATAATAGCTGTGGTGTTGTGGGCTCATTTATGTTAGTTCTGTCAAGAACTAAACTGTATTACCAAAAGTATTGCTCACTGATCCAAATGATCAGAATCAGGTGTTGTAATCACTTGTTCTATAAAATATATATAACGCGGTTATTCTTGTCTGGAGTTTCAGTGTTCTGTTCTCTCTTGACAACTGATGCTACATCCATGTCAGAACCTTGTTTTTAACAGGGGACTGAAATCATAACTTTTTCATTTTTCTGTTTTCAAAATCAGTACCAAATTTTCCATTCCACACTGATTATTATCCCCGATTGTTTATTTGTGGATGTTTAAATGTGAGCGTAATAATCTGATCTTTGATGGTCGGTTTGAAGTTGTGTAGATGTTTGTTGGGTGAGTGACCTCATCTCCGCTGTATTGTTTCAGACAGTGCAGGAAGCGGCAGGTGTTGGACAGCCAGAAAGACACGGTCTCAAAGTCATCTCCTCGTTTCTGTGGAGGGAAGAGGAAAACAATATTAAACACAAAGAATAAACTCAAAAAGAAAACAAATCTCCACCACAATGCCATTAAAATAAATAAAATGAATCAAATTACATTTAAATGTTAGTTTGTTTTTAAATGTCTTGTGTGCTAAAGTCAGAAATTGTCTTCTAGTGCAATTGTATGGATTGTGACATCCTAAATATTTGAAAAAATCTTTACTGTTTAATACCCCTAGCTCAGGGCTTCCCAATCCCATCCATGCAATCTGGATTCTAGATCTCTGCCCTGCTTTCTGCTGATTAGCTGACTCGGGTGTCTTTTCAATCTGTTTGACTGAACACACCTGATCCAGGTAATCAGCAGTGAGGAGTGAAGGGAAATCTGGAAAACAGGCAGGATGGTAGACCTCAGGGACCCTGTTCATATGTAGCCTTTGGTTGAATTCTGTCTACAGTAGCTTTCTCACTGTTCTAAAGCTTTGCAGACATCTTGAGTGTATTTTAGGTTTTAAAAAAGACTAAAATACATGCTATATGAACGCTCAGACAACTGAAGCACTTTGTGGTTTTTGGTCCGTCAGGACCTCCATCAGACATCTCAGGTTTACCTTCAAGATCTTCTTAATGCTGTTGATTGTTGATGTAAGCAGCGTGCGGACCTTCTGGTCATCGTTCAGATAGTCTGCGTGTCGCAGACACATGAACAGAATATAAGCCGGCAGACCCGGGATCAGGTTCACGGCTACACCGCGAGGCTTCAGCTCTGGAGACAAAAAAGGAGGAATATTTTCTGTAAACTTGAACAAATTCCCACAATATTTGTAGAGGAGAGTCTCCACTAACCCAGGATTAGATTCTTGACCAGTTTCATCTCGTCCTCTTTCTTGTACTCAAGCATTCCTTGGAAGTCTTTCTCCCTGCGGGGGATGTTGACAGGGTGGATGGGCTCATCCACCATCTGCCCTGGAGATGTTTGTCCCTCCATCTGTACCGCTGGGAGACAAATTTCAGTTAGTTTTTTATGTTGTGGACAAAATTCCTTATTTGGGCGTCAGGCTTCAGCAGACGCTCTCATACCTCCCATTTCTCCAATCCTTTTGGAGTAAACCTTCAGCTGCTTCTTGAGCTTACGGATGGTTCTGTCCTGCTTCTCCAGCTGCTCCATCAGGTCCTAAAGAAAATCAAAGTCAATGTGAAGCTTTTTAGACTTGGGATACTTTACATTGTTGCCCTCTAGTGGTGAAAAAGAGCAAAGCAGGACTTTAATAAAAGAGATCACAGCTTATTTTGAAAGAAAACATCAACAAGGGCAGATATTAAAAGTAGGATGTCCTAAAAAAATGTCAGAAGGAGAAGCAGTCCTCAATGCTTTCAGATTTGAAAAGCAGAGGAAGGGGAGTTTTAGTCAGTGTTAATGCAGCGGTGTTGATCCCAGCACAAGAAAATCTGCGAGACCCGTGATCTGTTAGAACAAGGACGAAGCTGCTGCTCTGGTGAAAAATTAAAACAAAGAACACACACGCAGAACACACATTCCTCACACTCTAACTCTACATACAACCATCCGCCGTAAAATGATGACTCGAGCCTCTTGGGATGCTGTGGGGTCGTCTGCCATGAGCTCCTGTCAGGTGACACCATCCACACATGGTGAGTGTGTGGGACACAGCTTGTTTGTGATGAATAATGAATGAGGAGCAAACATCAAACATCTCTATGGATGAAATCTAAACGCTTAAAGCAAGGGGGTCCAAATGCAGGCCTTTAGAGCCGGTGTCCTACATGTTTACCAACCAACCTGCCATTGAAGCTCCTTATTGGTTAAACACACCTGATGCAGGTGATCAACAGCAGATAAGACAGGGTTTCTGGAGAAACCAGCAGGAGACCTGGATTTGGACTCCCCAGTCTATGGTTTTATGTGGCCGTTCAGCTCAGAGAGGTTAGTCTTTATGCTCCTCCCTGCATTTATCTGTGAGTGAGCATGTGTTTTGTAGTGTACCAGGTTCTCGTTGGTGAGCCGGGTGATCTCATGCTGCAAACTGGCTTCGATTCGGGCCTCTGGAGGCAGCTGGAGGTTCTGAGCCAGCAGCTGCTGCTGCCGGTTGTTCTCCTCCTTGACGTTCTGCAGTTCGCCACGCAGCGACTCTACCTCGTTGTCATACGTTCTCCGCTGACTCTGCAGCTGGTGCTCCAGCAACCTGAAGATGGGACAGAGAGAGTTAAAGTCCGAAGCAGAAACATCGATGTTTCTTTATGAGGAGAGGGGGAGAAGTTGCATTTTGAAGAAAGTGTGACGGTGCAGAAAGCAAACATGCTCTTTAAAAACAACCAGCTGTTTTAAAAGACTCTTTTCTTTCTGCAGTCATTTTTATTGAACTTCTCAGCTTGATTTTTCTGCTTGAACCGAGTCAAATCATTAAATCAGCTGTGAGAGGTCAGACTTGGAGAAAGAATAGGTTAAACAACATGCATCCGAATTTCTACTCTGTAGAAAAGACACTCCAAAACCTTTTTTTTTTTTTTTTTTTTTCTAATGTACTTAATAATAGTTACAAGATGCAGTAAATTCATGCTGCAAATCTCTGCAACAGAAATTCTGTTTTCTGTTAGAATAAATGTAAACATTATCAATCTATGAACGAAAAGTCTCACTTTTCTTGAGTTTTAAATATTAAACACGTCATGATCGACATGATCAGGTAACATTTTTTTGGAGTAGAAATTTACAGAAAAAAAGGAATACGAGTCATAATGTTGGCAGTGACACTCTGGGATATAAGGAGCCCTGACAGATTTGGTCAAGTGATAGAACCTTGCCCTAAAAAGTGCAAAACTTTACAATGTGTCATATTTTCAAGAGTACAAGTCACATTTTTTTCATATTTAGGAAAAAGGTGCGACTTCTACTCTGGAAAAAACAGAAGCTTTGGATTCTTTTCTTTTCCTGTCCTGATCAATGCTCTATAATTACAGCTGCACAGAAATGTAAGTGCACAGTCAACATCACGCAAATACATTTCCATAGCAACACCAGATCCACCCTGGTCTGCAGAGAATTCTTGAATGTGGATCTAATTGTTTTCTTTGTTAAATTTAAAAGTACATAAACTTTATAAGTGTCTCCTCAGCCTGATTTATCATTACAAGAACATTAGATACAGAAATATAATTTAAAAAAAGCTTCAATCGAATATGTTGCTATGAAAAATTCCCTGCACTGGTTATTCTAGGGGTTAGTAACACATGGCGAAAGAAAAAAACCCAAAACATAAAAAATATATACAAATAAGTTAAAAAATATTAGTTATATCGATGGAATCAAAGTATAAAAGAGCGATAGAAAAGGGGTGTCAATGAATCCCCACCAGTGTTGTGTCAAACCAAACACAAACAGCAACCTGAGAGAAAAGTCAGAAAGGTAAAAAGTGGAGAAGAAAAGCAGCAGAACCCCATCCTCTCCTGTGAACACTCCAACGTGTCATGCTCTGAAAGCCCTGTGTGTCTGAAACCTGATGGTCTCCTTTAAGCCCTGATTAACCAGCCACAGCTCCCCGTCCTCATTCAGCTTATGCAAGTCTGGAGCAGCAGATCTGGCCGACAAACAACACAAAGAAACACGAACCACAATGAAAACGAGGAGAAACGAGGAATGATGGGGAGTCACAGAGGTGTGTAGAAATGAAAACTGACTTCTTCATGGAGTGCATTAGTAGTTATTAATGTATTAGGCTTCCATTCCCTCTTCTCTTAATAGAGAAGTTTATAAAATAATTTGGCCCATGCATGTGTCAGCAGTGGCAGTGCGTGCAATGCAAATGAATACATGCAGAAACGCAAAGTTTCCAACTTCAGGGAAACTTTTGCAACAGAGTTTTGTGTTCACTGGAATTAGCCACAACATTAAAACTGAGGTCCTCTCACAAAAATATGATAATTATTTGAATTATTAACTATAACTATATGAATTTATGATGAAAGTAGAGTTTTGTAATCACAAATTAAATTAAGAAATAAAAAAGTCCAACTAAAGTATTAAAAATGACTTGATTTTATTTTTTACATAAAAAAATGTTTAAAGACTTTAAAAAAAAAAAACACTGTAAAAAAACCTAAAAAATGTTTTAAAAATCATCTAATTATAATGCAAAAACCGTATAATTTTTACATTTTGATGGAACAAGTCAAATTGTGATTGTATAAAAATATTTAGTAGTCTATAACACAAAGATAGAAATGTTAAAAAAAACACAAAATAAATAAACCTTTCTTGTGCATGAATAATCAAATAATCTATATCTAAATTGGAACAAGTTCATTTTAATGTTGGGGCTGATAATATACTCATGTAAACACATCATTTGATGCTAATGAAATAGCATGACCAAATTGGAATAAAAAAATTGATTAAAAGATAAAGTTAATGATAATGTTTTTTTCCTAAATTAAATGCATAATACTTGTTAATCATGCATGATTAAAAAGGCTCCACAACAGCAGATCAACTGCAGTCGGTGCGTGAGCTGAAGCTAAGAGCTGCAGACATTCATGTCCATGCTTTCTCATAAAGCAGCTCTTCCAGTTCCTCAGCTGTTCACACACAGATCATGAGTATCTTTGGAATCTGTTGAAGCCACCCTCAAGATTTAAGCAAAAGCCCTTTTCCTACATGAAACTTGATCATTGTTTACAAGTGAAAAGTGTTGGGTCTGCAAATGAGGAAATGCAGGTCAGGTTAATGTGGAATGACTGTCACAGTCTGACAAAGCAGAGGGTGAAAACATCACTACTGTCAGATTCTGCAGAAGCACAAAACCTGCAGCTTTCCTCGTTTCACTGACAGCCCTACATGTGTGAAAGGGGCTCAATTCATGCCAGTTTATTTTGACCCATGCAGCTTCTAAGAGCCTTTCTGAAGGAGCATTTTGGACTTCAGTAAATTCTGTGCAAGAATCCATCCTTGTTTTCTAAGTACAACTGAGTGGTTATGAGACTTGGATCATGCTGAGGTCAACATCTTCAGGAGTAAAGTGTCACACCAGCTGACTGAGCCTTATTCATTCAGCATCAGTGTGGCCATGCTCGCTCTGTTCCAGGATGCATGGGCCACGACTCGTCGGTTACCTAAGCCTACTCAGGAGGTCACCCACATCCAGAGGCTGACACGTGAATCCAGGAGACCTGACACGACACACACACTGGTTTCTGACATTTACACAGAAACAACAAACAATCGAGGGCTGGAGTCGGGAAAAAAAACCTGCAGAGGAGGAGAACATCTGGCTGACGGAACATACTTATTGGTGTCTTTGAGGCTGATGTAAGCCTGCTTTATTTCGCCCGCGTCTTTCAGTTTGGAGACGTCTTCAGCAAACACAGACGGCTCCGTCATGGTCTCCTAGAGGCGGTGAAGAAAAGGAAGAAGTTTACAAAGAGGCAAAAAACTGAAACAACATGCAGTTTTATTACAGCAGCTGATCGTTTGAGTGGAGCTCTGGTAAATAATAATACATTTCTACTTGCTAACAAGCTAACATGCTAATAAAAACCTTTTTTACAAGAAGACAAGCAAAGCCTTGCTGTTTGATGAGTCAGCAGGACACTTAAAGACATCAGCTGAAGAAAGGCATTCATAAAAAGGATGAGAGGTAAGAAAAACTAAAATCCTGCTATGTTTAATATAAGAACTACGCTTTTTTTCTGGAGTATAAAATGTTGAATGGATCTTTCTGTATATCACATAAGAACAAAATAACATTTTGTATCTGAATTCCTAAAAACTACAAATTCCCTTTGATCTGCACCTATAATCCTAAACTAAAAATATCAAACAAACTTCCTCTATTTCCCCCAATATTATTTTTGGGGGGAAATGTTATTTTTGTTTTGTTTATTAAATATAAACAGAATATTTAATACATTAATTTACTTTGAAGAAATTACAATAAAAAATGAACTGAAATTCATTTGAAATTTGAACAAATAATCCTAAATATTCCTTTTATTGTGGAGGGTGTTAACAGGAAGTTTCTGTTTTGAGGGGCATCATTTATTGACACAATAAAAGTGAGCTAAATGCGGGTATCTGCGCTGTGCTGCATTAACTGTGACACAAAAATGAACTAAAACGGGGAAGAAAAAAAAGCAAGCTTGTAGTTTTTTAACTGTACCTTCTCATCCTGTGGGGATGCATGAATGGAAGAGAGACGGGGGAGACAGAGGAGTTAGAGACACTGCTGGGGGGGTGAAGTCTTTAGCAGCACACACTAAACAATGGCATTCTTTAAAGACCCACTCCAATGAAAATTAAGTTTTTTTGGTGTTTTTAACGCGTTCTTGGGCCATTGTTCTGATTAATGGAGGACATTTATGAAGAAATTTAAGTTCAGAATTATATTTCTGAGAATTTCTTTATTTAAATAAAAGTGAATCAGGAGCAGACAAAAAATGTTGTTGGAAAAAGCTTGTAGCAGTGACGTAGAAAAGATAATAGGCAGGCCACAAGCTCCCTGCTCCACTCCATTTTGATGCATCCACTTGCAGGGAAATAGATCCATGTAAGTCTTTGTTTCCCTCATCTGAGCTGGCATCTGGTTCAAAACTGTACCGCTGGATAGTTACAATAATGTTCTCCATTTTTGTTGCACCAATAGTGGTAGGTTGGGAGGGGCTGCAAGCTAGCGAGAGAGCATGTAAGTTAAGGAATGATGGGAAATGAGAAAGGCTTACACTGCGCTAACAGTCCAGCCCACAACTCAGAGTTTGTTTTTTTTTATTTTAGCTAAAATCATAATTTAAAGAGCACTGGTTATGCTTTTTGGATTGATCAAAATATGATTGGAGTGGGACTTTAATTGTGATTGTTTAGGAGCTGGTTACATGATGCTTAGCATTATTGGCATTTTAATAGACAAGAAAGTTAGTGCCATCACAAAAGAAGAGTAAAAAAAAAAAACAGACAAAAATTAACACCAAGAAATATGTTTTAAAGCTTTTACTAGTTTTTAACGGCTTTATAACAAAAAATGCTGCAGGTGAAACAGTGTCTAAATGTTAGAATGTAGATGAAATGAAGCAGAGCATCATTCATCTACAGTTTGAATCACTAGAAAAAATCCCAGTAATTTCTTTCACTTGGTCAGTGGAGAATTTAGTCTCTCTTTACACAAAAACCAAACTCCAATCAAGCCAAAGTCTAACTTTCAGGTCATGTGATCTGGTAACCATTTGGAATCTGGAAATCTGGAAACAAATTAGTAGAGTCGGATGATTATTTTGTAAAAGGTAAAAGTGATACTCAGATTTATGGATGTGGCATTAAAAGAGTTGAATTTTTCTTTTTTTCCAAACTTAGAATTGGGTTAGATGAAAACTTGTCTTGGAAGCCTCATGCATGTTTGAAGTAAGGTCTCTAAGACTGCATTTGATTTGAGTAAAGGATGCTCATTGGCCTCTAACATCATCTCGCATCTCAGAGTGGGAGTGATTCCAGGTGGATCATCTGGGCTCCTCGTTCTTGGTCATGGACTTTCACCTCTGGCTCATCTTGACAGTGGACCTCGCCCCTACCTGTACCTATGTTCTATTTGGCTGAACTCTGTTCAAATACATAGTTGTACAGTTAGATAAGCTAATTCTTCTTTAACAGTCCTGATCCTCTCCCTGGCCTGTCCGTCCAGGGAGAGGATCCCTTCTTCATGTGGGCATCCCTAAAGTTTCTTCTTTTGTCCTGAATCAGGTTTTTTAGGAGTTTTCCTTAACGGGAAGGAGCGTCTAAGGACAGGGATAACCAGTTTTATTTAGTCTCAACTATTGCTTATATTTTACGACTGACCTTCTGCTTCTGTAAAATTTCCAGCGTGAAGCCCAGTGAGGCAATTTTTTTGTGATACTGGGCTAAATAAATAAAACTGAATTGACTTGGTATTACACAATAAGAATGTTATTGGCTTACTGCTATGGTCGACAAGATGCCCTAAATGTGTGTACAAATATGTTCTAATGTTAAAATATCAACAGAGTGGAAAAAAATATGCTGTTTAAATTTGTCTGAAAACCTAAAAAAATTTGTAGTTTTGATGTTTCTAGAATGTATTATGTTAGAATGATGGCCATGTAATATCTTTGTTTCTCATTTCATAGACTTAAAGCAAGAACAAAAAATATTTTCTCTGTCATCTATGCTTTAACAAATTTCTGAATCCATTGTGTCATATTTTGCTGCGTATCTCAGGATTTCTCAGTGGGTGGCAAATCGTGTGCACGTCTCTCCAGGTCATCACTACTGGATTTTGCTGGAAGCAAGAGGAGGAACTGTGGCATGCTGAAGTTTTGACTTTACCTTGGTCCAGCTCGCTGACCAGCTGGACACTGACATCAGCACCTCCTCTTTGCGGACCTCCAGTTCCTCACAGGAGGCGTTCAGCTGGTCCAGGAGCACCTTGTAAGCTGGAGAACCCGGCGCCCCGGCACCTGTGGCTGCATCGCTCAGCAGGCTTTTCCTCATCTCTGCCAAGTCATGCTTCAGCTTCTTGTTTTCAGATTCCAGCTCCTGACGCTGCAAGGTGACGAAGTTCAGCATTCCGGTAAAACTCTAAAACAAGCAGACAGTCGGCGGAGGATTCCTTTACCTTGAGGGACTCGTACTCCAGTTCAGCTCCACGGGCCTTTTTAAACTCTGCATCATCCTGAAACAGAATTAAAACACACTAATGGAGGACATCTGACCACATCTTCCACTCTTAAATACTGTAAAATGTCTTAAGCTTTCTAAAATGGTTGTAATTATGCTTCATATTTCTATCAGAGAAGAGTGAAGGGAAAGTCCCAGTACCCTGGCTCTAGCTCGTTGGAACTGATCTTCTTTGTTTTCCAGCTCATTGCGAAGCGATTGCTTTTCTTGCTCCAGCTCTGTAACGCGTTTCTGAAGTTTGAGGGTCAAAGAGGTGTCCATTCCTCGCGTGACATCCTGTGTGATGAAGAAATGGAAGAAAAAACTGACACTTTTTCCAAACTTTAATGGCAGTTTTTTAAATCAAAAGGAAATGTTTTTCAAAAGGTTTATCTCATTTAGTGTGCCTTACTTCGCGGGCACGGGAGCCTTCTTCTAAGTCGGTGTATTCTGAGTTGTACGTGTACTCGGACTCGTTGCTGCTGTGGGTGGAATCGGTTCTCCTGTGGCCAGGCTTGGACACGCTCTACAGAAAGAAGAGGACAGAAGTCATCCAATTCAAGAAAAGACTACAGAGAAATAAAGCGCTACATTTTGTTGAAGCAACAGTCTGTTAAAAATGTAAACAGCAGTTTCCTACTCAGACCTTCGAAAAAGTAAATGTTATGTTTAAGTTATTATTACCGAAGAAAGAGCCATCTCCTCTTTCAGGTCGTCGTACTTCTCCTCGAGGCGAAGGTGTTCTGTGAGCAGGTTCTGGTAACGAGAGCGCTCCTCGTTCAGATCCGTTTCCAGCTGCTGAGTCTCCAGGACAATCGCACGAGCCATTTTCTCTGTGCAGACATTTCAGAGGAGGAACCGTTACCAAAAATAAAATAAAAAAATACATGGGTAACGATTTATAAGAAGATTTCTTAATGAACTACTTATAACATATTAACAATGATGTTGATAATGTGGTATTACGCTGTTTATAAATACATTGACTAGCATTTGTAGGTTTTTACAAGTTACTTATAGGTTTAAATAAAGCTCTCATGAAGACATTTATTGGCATTTCTTATTCCTTTACAAAATATTTGTTAACATTAGCAAAGTTCTACAAATGCCTTGAAAGTTAACAACAAAATCACAATCAGTACACATGTTAACAGTTTACTGAGAGATCTTCACGAACCATTCATAAATCACATGTAAGGGATCAAGCAGCTCAATACCACATCACTAATGCTTCTGTTAAAGTTGTAAAGTTTATCTTTCAGATTCTATTCTTTGTGGCAAAAAATAAAATAAATAATCTACACTCTAGGAGGCAGCAAAACACTCAAACTGTTGCAGGTTCTCATTCATCCAGGTGGCGTACTCTTGGGGCTTAGTCATCCACTTACTGTTCAAACTGTTCACAAGGACATTTTGAAACAATTTTCAAACCCACCATCTCATTCTTGCGTCTGAATTTATTCAGTCCCGATCATTTACTATTTATATATACTTTATATATATATAGATATACTTGTGCTTTTTCAAACATTAGTTTTTCGTAGGCGGAGCACCATCCTGTTCTTGTGTACAAATCTTGCACTGATCGTCTTTTTTTTTTGCTAATAATCTTGCAAAAATGCTCTTATCTAAAATAAGTTTTACAAAGAAAAGAAATTATGTACATGCTTGTTGATTACTTGTCTCACTACAAAGCAGTAGAGTACTTATCATTATTTTCTTTCAGGTATTTGAGGATTTGGGTTTGTCACAGAAGCTCCATCCTACAAATAATTTGTACCACATGTAAACGGTATTCAACACTCACGCGTATATTGCATAGAAACTATCCAACTTAGTATTTACAGTCATTCATTCATCTTCTTGGCCACTTTGTCCCTTTCGGGGTTGGGGGGGTGCCGGAGCATAACCTGGCTACTGATGGGTGAAGGCAGGGTTCACCCTGATCGGATGGGCCAGTCTGTCACAGGGCCATATTTATTTATTGTAATTTTAGTAATATTGTGGTGGGATGAATGTGATTTCTATCCATTGCATTTTGTTGCCCTGTACATGTACATGTACATGTGTAATGACAATAAAGTTGAATCTAATCTAATCTAATTATTTGTTTTAGATGAAAGTTGCTTCATGCTGGGGATAGGAACAGGTGTTTTCTTTTCCATAGATGCAACATTCTAAAACCTTTTTTATACCATGTGTTATTGTCAATTTAATATCTTCACCAAATTTAGTATGTACTTGAATACAAAAATTGGAAAAAGAATTCTGGCGTTAAGGGGTTAATCACTTACAAGTGATTTATAAATGGTTTGTGAAGACGAACAGCTATTTGATCACACTTTAGATTGGGGGGGGCTACAATACACTCATTAACTGTTAACAAGGACACAATCAATACATTTATTAACTTACAAGGCTTTTGTAGAACTTAACAAATATTTTATAAAGGATTAACAAATGTTAATAAACGTCTTCATGGGCACTTTATTTAAAATTGTAGGGCACCTACAAACGCTACTTTATTTATAAACAGCTTAATACCACATTATAAATGCTGGTTAATATATCATAATTTGTTTAGTAAGGAATCTTATTAAAAGCATTACCAAAAAGGGTTATTTGAGAAAAAAATTGTGCAGAAAAAAAAGAAAAGAAGTAGTGATGCTGCATGATGCAGAGAGACGTACCCGTCATCTGCTGACTCTGTTCCTGAATCATCCTGTTCAAGTCGTCCTTCTCCTTCTTCAGCGTTCCGTTCTGATCCTTCAGTTCCGAAACCATCTGACCGCAAAAGAAAACACTTTAAAGCTGGGATGTGTCGCTTCAAACGCTCTCTACATAACTAAAGGCCTCGTTCACACACCTGCTATTTACACTCACATGTAAATATGTTTATTACTAACACTACTGTCTAAAAAGTTTGTAGGAGAGGGCAGGAACAGAGTAATTTATAAACAAGCTTTTTTTTTAAATCTTATGGTAAACATTGATGGGGCAAGCTAAATGAAGATCACAGAGCTCTACCCACTAACAAAGGTTGCTCTCCGTTGCTCACCTGACTCGGGGCAACTCTGCCCTCTGAGCCCCCCATGAGCCCCTTCCCCCCTTGTTTGATGTGGACCCTAAATTAGTAAAAAACTGTTTTCCTTAAATTGAAAAAAAAATCTGACAAAAACATGGAAAAAGACTACAAGAACTTCTACTAAATAAAAACTACTTCCTCTTTAATTTAAACTAAGAATTTGTACATGTGTAGCTCACAAAAGAGCAAAGCGCTGATGCTCTTTGTGGATCTCGTCTTACTTTTTCCATTTCGTCCCTGTAGGTCTGTGCCCAATCCTCGATGGTCTTCTTCTCCTGCTGTGTGGTGCTCAGCTCCTTCTTCAGCCTCTCCAGCTCCTCCAACAGAGACGACACCTGGTTGGTTTTGTTCTTGGCATCCTCCTCTGCGCCTCGCAGCCGGTTCAGCTCACTGCGCATCCGCTCACTTTCAGTTGAGTAGGAACTCTCCAAGCTCACAAGCTTCTCATTGATCAACCGATTGTCTTTATTCTATTGTTAAAAAAAAAACACCAAAAACATTTGATTAAAAACAAAAAGAGAGGCAGTGATGAAGACATTTTGGAGATTAGCATGTCACCTGCTCGTCAATCTTCCTCTGCAGTTGCATGATCTTGTTCTCCATGCCTTTGTTAAGCTTCTTGAAGTGTTCGACTGATCGAGCCTCAATCTTCAGCTTCTTCAGCTCCCTCTTGGCTCTCATTCTACGAATGCAGCACTGCAGGTACACGATGGCTTCCAGGCAGCGCTTGTACCAGCACCGGGCCAACCAGCCCCGAATGAACTTCTGGATTATAACTGCCTTGTGTTCTCGCAACAGCTGAAGAGACAATGAGACTTTTAAGCAAGTTATATAAAACATTTCATAACACATTATTTAGTGTTACATGTCTTTTTTTTTTTTTTTTTATGTGTGTGATCTTACAGCCTGATACTTCTGCCGGGCCATGTAAGCCCTGAGTATCGTCTGCATGGCCAGGGCGGCAGCCTGCTTCTGCCTGTAGCGTTTCCTCTCCACACACATCCTCTGGTACTTCTGGATGATGGTAGCTGCCTGAGTGCGACGCATGAACTTAGCCAAACTGAAAGAAGCACAAATTTATTTTTATGATTTCAGAGTAACTCATAAAAATTGTTAAGAATTTTGTGTTGTGTTTTTGATGCGGCTACTAACCAGCGGGCCTGGTATCCTCTGGTGAACCTCTGAATGGTGATTGCAGCACTGCGCTTGCGCAGATACTTCTTGCGCGCCAGCCAGCAGCGGATGGTTTTCTGGATGCGGATACATGCGGCACGCAGCTTGTCTGCCCTCAGCTTCTCCAGGTAAGCCACCTGGCCAGCCCTGAAGAAGATTTTGGTCTTTCCAAACTGGTACTTGTCCTTGTCCTGAAAATTTAACAAAGAACACAAATGAGAGGAACAGGAAAACAGACAGAATTTATACAAGATAAAAAAGCAGCTCTCTGACCTGCACTAGTTTTTCCAGAACGTTCCGACAGGTCATCTTCTTGTCTGCGAGAACGTCCTTTTGTTTCATCAGCACTCTGTAGCGGCTGAAGAACTCCTGGTACGTCCATCTGAAATGCAAAAAATTTTACAAAAAAATGAAATTTTATTCTATTCTTCACTTTCTGAGCTGAATTTACAGTCAAATGTTTAGTGAAAAAGAATCCAATGTGTTCTGTCAAACCAAAAGCTTGCAGCCTTATCCCAGAGCTGCATCAGTACCTGGACGGGAATCCTGCAGCGGAAATGCGAATAGTTTCCAGGACACCGCACGCTCTGAGCTGCTGCACCGCACGCTTGGGGTCAAACCTGCCAACAGCACCAGATCACAGTCAACATGGACATCATTGAAAGTGTGTGAGGATTGAGTTTCATGTAGTTCCATTTCAAGAACAGACTTCAACAAAAACCAAGGAAATAAAGATCTAAACAGTCTCAATCACTATACTGTTTTAACAGGAATAAAATCCTAAAAAACTAATCTCATTAAGCTGTCAGACAAATAAACTGATGTGATCATTGATTTGTTGGATAACTGTTTCATTATGTGGGGTATTAAAGTGGTAACATGCATAAATGATAAGATATTTTATTGATCCGTGTGGGGAAAATAAAGCTTACAGCAGCAACAAAAAATAGAAAGTAGAAACACTCCCGACATTAAAAATTAGCTCTCCACAATGTCAGTGTTATCGTCGAATCTCTGGATGTGAAAGCTGCCAGAACTGGGATTAAAGTAAACCATGGAATCTGTCTCAATTTCTGATCCCGTGATTGGATCCGGATATCCCTAGTTTTTAATGTTTATTTTTACTGATAATCTGGCAAACATCATGTATTTTTAACGCATTTGCTTTAAAAACTTGTTTATGTTTGGCACAAACAATTTCCTACAGTTTTTGCAAATAAAAAGAAGTGATGCCGACACATGAACTGGGAGGACTTACGAGAAGGCCATCTTAAAGTCATTGGGTTTGATGCAGCGAACATAGTGCGGAGTGGTCGCGTTCAAAGTCTCCATCAGCATTTGCAGAGAATTACGAAACTATGAAAAAGAACAGAACAAAAACCTTCAGCATCATTTTTTAACCCAACAAAACTTAGCAGCACTAAACTCCAATTTACAAGCAATTATGAGCTATTTTACAGACAAAATGCCAATCTATCTTCTAATAAAGTGCAGTGAAATCTTTCTGCTCCAGGAGTTGATCTTCACCTGACAGCCCACAGTCTTCTTGTGCTCCTTGCTGCTGGTGTCCCGGCCCTTGTCTGGTTTGATGCTGAGGCGGGTGCGGCCTCCGGTGCCAGGGGTCTGACCGGTGGGGCTGGTTGCCTTCTCCTCGTCTCGGAATAGCTCCACCAGCAGGTCAAACTGGGAAAAGCACCCCACATATCGTCAAACAGAGACACAGATAAAATGTGGTTTTACAAATCTATTGCCAATAAAGAAATATAACCGTTTTCTTTCTTGATCAATAACAATCAGAGAAGTCACTATAGATGACATATAAAAAGCAATCCATCTCATAGAAATGGCTTTTTTTTAATGCTTTTAAAACTTTTACTGGTCTAAAAAGTAGTTGTGAAGCAGCCATATTAAAACTGTTTCAGAAATTACTTTTAAACATTTCTTACATTTATAAATGTATGGAAATGTGACATTTAAATAGCAGAAAACATGTGAGTAGATCGATAAACTTAATTTGTTAGTGTTAAGCAACTCATTCATAGTTTTTCAAAAACAACAAATAAAAAGTTACTTAGCCATTTATGGAAGAGACCATATATGACAGTATGGTATTGTGTTACCATACTGCTGCTTCAGGAATAATGCACACACATCAGTCATGTTGCATGTATAACCTGAAGGTAAATGAGGAGGAGGAGGCTGTGTCATGTGTGCAGCTTCAGGCCTTTCTGCTGAGCTCACAGCAATACCATGCTGGGTTTCAAACTAGCATCATTAAGCAGGCTGCTCTCAGCATCACTTTCCTTTGTTTCTCATTGTCCTTCTGAAGCCCCGTTTTCCTCCCCCTGTGCCTCTGGTGCTCCCCATGCAGCAGACAAAGGCACAGTCACACCAACACAACTTCAAACTCCTCGGTGTTAGCTTGTAAGAACTCAGACAAATGAAGAGATAGATGAATGAAGAGCTACAGGCGGACCGGTTTTGGAGAACGCCTGTGTTTACCTTCTGCTGGCAGGGAAGGTTGTCATGATGAGGACACAACCCAACATACATGGACAACATACAGAGACACATTGAAACAAACACAATGGCATTAAAAAGGGAATAAATCAAAAAGAAACCCCAAACATACAAAATGATGAAAACCCTCATCCAAGAAATGAATGTAGAGGAAACAAATGGGAAAAAACATGCTGGTGATGCTGAATAGCTAAAAATAAAGAAAACAGAATCCCGTTCAAAACAGATTTCCTCTGACTTTCAAGCATTCATGTCCATGGTTGAGAAATGAACACAGAGTTTGCTTTATCTGCTGCAATCCGTTTAGAAATGCTGAATTGCAGGGCATCAGGGGAAATCACTGCATCAGACGCTCATTAAAGCATCCGACTGATCAGATGTGCAAGCAGAAGTCAGCAGAGGTGCAGACTCATGGGCTTTGTAGTTCGAGGTGCAGAGGGAGACCAGAAAACCTTCTTCAACATCCATTCTGGATTCAGGAAAACAAACGTTTTTAGGTTATAGTTTTCACCACAAAATAAGAGTTAAACTGCAGGTTTCTGTGTGGAACTGAGGGTGGCTGTCAAGACATCTGTCGTCATGTGAATATATAATCTGATGCTTCATTTTGAAGAAGGTTAAAAAGAAACCTCATTATGCTAAATCTCATGAGCCATTATCACTCCAACCATCACAGTCATGGAGTGTGTGTCCGAAAATGTTTGTGTACATTAGGAGGCATCGTTAGAGGTCAGAGCATGCATCTGCATTTAACTCGTAACCTAATTTTGATGTTGAGTCTTCAAAAGAACAGTTGAAGGTCAGTGTGAGTATTTTTGGCTAAAACCTTTGTCACTTTGTTCTCTGTATATTTTGACTGCAGACAAGTTTTGATTAATTTAATCCTGTTAGTCTGTTTTAAGATGATCTGCCTTCAATCAACTTTTTTTTTAAGATTAAATGACACACTTTAACTCCTGTGTTTGTAACTAATTCAGACTTCACAGCATCTGTATATGGTAAAAATAGTGTTACGTGAATGTTTATGGAAGCTAAAACACTACTTTAGAGAAACATATAAAAATTGGTTTCTAAAAGCCATTTTATGTGCAATAATCTCTCATTATTTTAACTATATTTAATATTTTAGCAATATTTGGACCAAATCTCCCAGACAATAATGTCATTGTACTCATTTGGCCACTAGAGGAAGCTGCTACACTCAGTTTAACAAGATTTGTTTCTATTAGCTCACAGGAGTGATGCACAAATGTAAAGATGTGTTGTGAATCTCACCTTGCTAGCCTTTAGCACATTGATCTGTTCTGCATTGACGGTGTCCTTGTTTTTCTCCAGGAAGCCATCACACTGGTATTCCACCTGAACAACAACAGTGTAGCAGTCATTCAAGGGGACAGAATATAGTTTCAATTTTCAATATTTGAGGGAAACTGAAGGAAAGCTTCTTAAAAACACAACCAGATCTATCACTGATGAAAACAGATGGAAAATCTCACTGTCTCACGATTAAGTCCATTCAAAGATCTTGTACAGTAAATTAATTGAAAATGTAACTATTTATAAAAGATGAAAAAATGATACTCTTGACAAATATTTAAATAAAGTCAATCTGTTTAATGCAACCATTTAGAGCTACAAGCAAATACACCCATTCATAATTCATTGATACCATTTGTCAGCTTGATTCTCAGTTCGGACAGAAGGAACACTTATGACCAGCCCACCTTATCAGCGAAATGTTGGATGATGAAGGCGCGGTTGGACATGCGTGGCTTCTCAAAGAGAGAACATGTCTTCAGGTGGGTGTTGTACAGCTTCTGCGCCCATGAATCATCAGAACCCTTTGGCATCTGGTAAAGAAGAAAGGAGCAAAAATGATCAAGAAAAATACAGGAAAAATAGATTTATTTTCTTAGAAATACAAACTTAATGATAGCAGCGATGATTAGTGAGACGATAGACGTTTTTTTTTTTCCACCACTTTATGTGTACAGACAAGCTGCGTTCCTGCAAAGGTGCCAGTTCCACCTCAAATGTCAACAGTTTCAAAGAAACTTTGCAAAAGTTGAGAGATAAGATGGTTTTTAGTGTCACTAAGAAAAAAAAAAGAACAGTTTCTATGAGCAAGAAATCTTAAGTAAACATGTATATGGAAGTGATGTAAGCAGATTGATAAAAGCACAAAACCAAACAGTAGAAGAATAGATGTGAAGGAAAAGCCCACAACCTGATGAACTGTGATAGTCATTCATGAGAACATTTTTCCACAGGCAGTACAGATAAATCAGTCAATGTTTTGAAATGTATATACAACTCTAAACATAATGGCAGACAATACTTTCACAGCCAGCACGAGGCTGAAGTTAGAGTCAATTTTTTTTTTTTAACCTCCAGTTTAATAAAGTTTCTGTAAAATATCTGCAGCAGGGTTAGAGTTTAGAGTTTATTTGTACACTGAGATTCATGTAGGAATCAAGTAAATGTGATATAGATATTTCCTTAATCCATAAGTGTTAAAGTGGAGGTGAGAAATCAGACGCCAGCTTCAGCCTAGTCTGACTTTTAAGGTGCAACAAGAAAATGGAAAACTAGTATTTTAAAAATACTAAATATGAATCTACCATTCGAGCAACTTTATTAGCAGCATCCTTGCAGCATCTTTGAACATCTTAAACAGTTTAAGTCAGCTTGTCTCGTCTATAATCATACAAGGTTCAGCCCCCACCAACACTGAATGGATTCCTTCAGGAGAAATCACTTAGATGCTCCTTCAGAGTAATTCAGGTTGTTGTTAGAGCTGACTGTGAGGTCCCATTTAAACAAACCTCTTTTCACAAAATGTATTATCATTCCAAGGCTCAACCTTCTGGAATAGAATACCAATAATAATAATAATAAGTGAAAGTGCAAGTTTTGTCTATATTTTTTTAAACGGCTGAAACTGTGGCTTTTTGAGTCTCAAATTTGCAATCACGTATGACCAGAAATAAGAACATTTTTTTACAAAGCAAGCGCTGATTTTAAAAATTATTTATTTGTATGAATTTTATTATGTATTTTATATGTAATACTTTGTATTTTACCTGTGTATTATAATTCTATGTGTACTGTCAGTCTCTTAAACTCGGTTTTGTTTCTTTTAACATCAACCTGTCAAGGGACTCCAGATGGAAATTGGCCTGTGGCTATACTCTGACATGTTTACATTTGTTTAAATGTTCAGTAATATGCATTGTCCCTTTCTCAATAAAGTTAATTAAAAATTATATAATCTAAAACAGCCAGTTGCTGAATACTATGCATTATAATATGATGTGTGGGAACAACTGTCACAATAACCCCATATTTGGAGTAAAGGCCCGGTCCAAATACTCCCCTTCTCCCTTCCCTTTAGCCCTCCCCATTTGTTTATCCCGCTGTGCTTGCTCCAAACGGAGGGTGATAAAAAAAAAAGTGTCTAATATTTCGGACACAAGTTTTGTTCAGTGACGTCATCAATATCACCGGTCTGCTAGCATTAGCTCAGAGTTTCCAGCACTTGAATATACATAACAGTGATTTTACAACTTTAAAAAGGTCACGCTACTACATAAAGTTATTACTTACATTTAAATATAAACTTTTGTGGTTCAGAGCGCATCAAAGTAGAGTAAAGCGCTTCTTAAAGTGACCCAGTTTACTCTCGCAATAGTGGACTTTGAACCAATCTTTTTGGAGTGAGAATCTTAAAAAATAATAATCCCGGACATGACTTTGACTTCAACTTCCACTTCAAATCAAGGGGGAGGGAGAAGGGCAGTATTTGGATCGGGCCAAAGACTCCTGGTTTCTGTCTGAAAATCTTTGAAGTCTAAAGCTCTTCCCCAGTTTCCGCACTGATTATTTTCTGCGAAAAGAAACGTTTTTGCAAAATTTCTGTGTGACTTTATATGCTTTAAATGTTTTCCAAGTGCTAACTCTCACCTTGCACTCCTCGTCCAGCAGGTCCAGGATGCCCATCTTTGCTTCAATGAGGTTGATGCAGGGCTGATTGTCGTAAAAGTCGATCAGAGTCCAGGGGATTTGCTCCTTCATGTACTCCTCCTGCTCCAGCTTGAACACATGCTGGACAACACCAAACACACAGATTTGGATTACTTCACAAGTTGAGAGGATTTTGACACAATTTGATGTGTATTAAAATATAAAAACTCACCATGTTGAACTGCTGCTGGAGTTTTTCATTGGCGTAGTTGATACAGAACTGCTCAAAGCTGTTGATTTCAAATGTTTCAAACCTTAAGGAAAAAAAGAGTAAAGCAAATGAACACCTTCTCATTTATTGTTTATTTTGACATCAGTGTTTTTCTTTTATTTCCAACTGAGTGAATCATGTGCTAGGAAGCAATAAGAAACCAGGAATTTTAACAAGCAGAAACTTTTAAAATGCTACACAATCTTTTCTGATTTTTTTTTTTCTAAACAGAGATCTGGAACTGTTTCAGTGGCTATGATGATGATTTATGATCAATCTGTTAGTTGAATCCATCCTGCCAAGAATGTGCTGTGTGCTCAAGATGGGTTCTAACCAGAAGAGCTTGGAATGTTTGACCAGATTAAGCTAAGAACTATTACTTCAACTGTGTTTAACATGGAGCCTATAATTTAGGGGTCTGCAACCTTTAACACTTAAGGAGCCATTTAAGTTGATTTCTCCCTGACCACAACCCAGTAGGAGCCACACATCCTTAAGAAAAATAAGACTTTGTATTTATTTTGTTATTTTAATGAGAAATATGAATAAACTATTATTTTTTTTGGCATTACAAAAACAAACTTTAATGGAAAATAGATCATTTTTCCACCAATATGAAACTGTTTATAATGTTTAACAGAGGTTCACAAGCCTTTCAAAATATCACAAAGGATCTCCATGGAGCAAATCTAGTGGTAGGTACTGTAAATTAAGCAATGGGAAAAAAAACATGTAATTTTTAAACGTTTGTGGTGTTTCTTAGCCAGAAAATCATGAATCTAAGTATTTGAAATTAAAATAGAGCTAATTAACTGTATTTTTTTTACCATGAGCCACATTGGAATTTGTCAAAATGTTTAGTTCTCAATTATTGAACCACTATGGCTATTGTGCTTTGGAGGCTTGCAGAGTGAAATATTATTTTACTTTTTTAAACTAAAAGCTTTGTATTTTTCTTTAACCAGACAGCCACAACGGAGGGGTAGCTATTTTAAGTATTGCTATAATAATTATAGCAATGAATAATTATAATTATTTCTATAATTAAAACATTGATTTTCCACAACACTCTACCAGATTACTAAGGAAAATAGAAGTAGTCAGTAAAGTCAAACACAGGGTTAAGTAATGAGACTACTATCCATATATAATGCAAAAGAGTTTGACCAGCATAATTCTTCTCTGTATCTTCAAAATCCTTTTTAATTCAAGGGAGATTGCAGAACTTTTGAGACATTTGACCTTTTGTTCAAATCTTGCCGTCCTCTTTCTTTCAGCACATTCTGTGTCTCACACGCAGCTGTCAGGGTCTAGCCTGAGCAACAGTTTAAGTAATGCACACAAACATCACAGTTACCACGTGGATTAAAAAATATTAGTTAGATGTCCAGGTTGGATTTGAATGGCACTATGACATCACAGATTTACATCAAACTGTCAATTGTATTTACATCAAGTCTCGACTAATGACTGTAAATCATGCACTCGCCGCCCCTTAATGTGGGAATTTCCCCTGAACTGTTCCTTACTAACACTCTTGTAAAGCAAGGATTAAAAAAAATACTGGTTTACATTAAATCTGATATATTAATAAGTCCATTTATAAAGGAAAATCATATTTCTGAGTGTGAGCAATTTCTGACAGCCACTTAAGTAGACGTACCCGTAGATGTCGAGGACTCCGATGAAAGAGTGCTGTTTAACATTAGTGACCAAAGCCTTATTGACATGCTCTACAATCCAGTTGAAGAGCTTGGCATAGATGTGTTTGGAAAGGGCATCGCGAGCGTTGGTGGCTTGAAGGCGAGGAAGAGGCTTGACGTAAGTCTCATTGGCGGTTTTCAGCTTCCTGTGGCACAGCCACTGGGACATGTCCTGGTAGGTTACGCCAACCAGCTCGCAAAAAGCCGTCAGGTGCCGATTGTTGGGCTAGAACAAAAGAGATACATTCATTAATAAGCCTAAAAAACAGGATTTTGAAGAACTGCAATGTAGATTTTTGTCCGTTTTTATTATAACAAAAATATGAAGTTACAGACCCACTCCGATCATCTAGAACATCGTATCTGCAGGGCTGCAGCTGATCATTTAAAATTCACCTCCTTATGGATGGAACTGTTGACATAAAGCAACCCTTCCCCCTCTTTCTCTCCCTGTTACTGAGAGCTCTCTGTTTACACACTCTCACTAGCTTACAGCCCCTCACACCCCAACCTAGCATTACTGGTGCAACAACAATGGCAACCAATATTAGAGCTTTCCAGTCATACAGTTTTGAGCCAGATGCCAGCTCGAACAAGAAAAATGAAGACGTACATGGATCCATTTGTCTGCAAGTGCATGCATCAGAATGGAACCATACACATACAGAAAGCTTGTGGCCAGCCCAGCATATTATCTATATTAAAAATAAGATCTTATTCTAACTTCCATGTTTTTGTGTGCTCCTGATTCACCAAAGTGTCAATAAAGAAATACTTAGAAAAGTTTTTTTAAGCTTAATATGACCGTAATTCTGAGAAAAATTCCATAAGAACGTGATAAAAATGCAGAAAACATGATTTTCCTCTGAGTGGGTTTTTAAGAAATTTTTGTCTACAAACTAATGCCCTCCCACTTTCTCCCTGGAATGAAATGTTTGTCCTTACAGCAATAAGACTGCTGTCTGCATCTCTGTCTTTTATCTCCACATTCCCTAGATGGAGAATAGCAGCCAAAACTTGGAACAAGCCCATCTGATACGACTCATTAATGCCTGTAAACGACAAACAAAACACAACATGTGGATTCATTTTATATTAGAACAATGAAATTAAAAGTTGAGCATATCAATATTGTGAAAAAACTAAATCTGCATTTTATCTACCGAGCAGTGTGAAGGCATGACGAGTAGTGCACAGCTCCTTGGTGTCGTCTACTCCTTCAATAACAGGGCTGCGACCCTGTCGGGTGTACAGGAAGTCATTTGCACTACCTGAGGGAAGGGAAAAAATAGTTTATAGATTCTCGTGCATTGGGATTTTAAGCTAAAATCTATTTAAATTTATTTCAGAATATCAAGCAAATGTTATGACATAACGCTTACTAAATACACATTTGGAAGTATATCTGCAAGTAATGACAAACTCTTAATCTGATAAACCACAACAACACTAGAGTCCAGGAGTTTTGAGTCAAACACTAAAAACCACAGACAGTCAGAGCTAAAGGTTTGAACAGCAGTTGTTTTTTCTGTTAGACTGGGTCAGAAATGTTCTGCAGCTTTACAAACTCCAAGTTTGTCTCTCAAACCCTGACTGACCCGAGCACTCACATCTGCTCAGTGAACATTCACTGTCGGAGACCGCGTGAGAGGCCCAGGTTCTCAGAAGTTTAACTTATCAAAGGCACTTTTATATGAGAACTCTGCTAATCCCAACTTTTTACAATTGGCTTCTTTATACACATTTAACTCAGAATTAGGGTATGGCCTGTTGCCTGGCAACAGGCGGCACTGGCATTACTGTGACAACCACTCTATTAACAGGGCCAGGAAGTCAGCACAGAGGAGAAGGACAAGACCAGCAGCTGTGTGTGTGTACGCGGGGGGGGGGGGGGGGAGGGAGGGGGGGGGGGATCATCAGCAGAGACTCTCTAAATGAGGGTGGCAGCAGAAAATGTTTGGGTGAGCATGAATGCGCGTTCATGACTTAGATGAGCAGGTGCAGTTCCACAATGGGAGCACTCTCTATGAGATCCTGTTCCACCAGTGAGAAGGAGCGACAGATTCATGCAAATAGGTGTAATAAATCACAGATAGCTGGAGGGGGATTAATTTGTCAATTTCAGCCATTAAAAAGTGTATATATATTTTTTTTATATAGTGTTACAGATTGTATATAAACCTGATTTTACAGATCATATAAATTGTGTGTAAACAAAATTTTACCTTAAATTGGCAAATTCAAGGAAAACTAACATCATATAACCATCAGTGGGAGCATTTTTATAGTATAGCTGTTCTTATTCCCATGTCCCCTAAATTAATCTATTTCTCTATTTCCCATATACATTTTCATCAAGGTAAATTACATATTCATAAAAACCTGAATTTCTACTGTAACTATATATGTATTTTTTTTCAATTGTAAAAAAAACATTCCCAGTGGTCTTTTAATTATGATTATTCAGTTTTTAGCAAAAAAAAAAAAAAAAAAAATCTACAGCAGGAATTCATTAGAAATCTGCCTCTGGTTTGTGGGTGGCACTGTTTGCACAAAAGTTGGCTTAGCTAATTTCCCATCAGCCTTTTGTCTACACTCCCTTCCACTAGCTTACAGTATCTCACAAGCCCAAGCTAACATTAGCTTAAGTGTCTCGGAGTTCTGGAGTTATCCAGTTGCCAGCTACAGATGCTAGCTCAGATGACGAAAACCAAGATGTCACTGGATCTATTTGTCTTTAAGTGAATGCATTAGAATTGGAGCAGAGAGGAGGGATTTTGACCCGCTTATGGCAGATGCTGCGTCACAAACCCGAGCGTCTTTTAAACCTTGGACTTTCATCTGCTCCTGATGATTTGAATAAAGAATACTCAGAAACACAGTTTAATCCTAAATTGTTTTATATCCTCCATTATGAAAACTGCTACAAGAACATGTTAGAAAAAACACCCAAAATACAGTTTTCATTGGAGTGGATCTTTAATATTTTAGTTTTCATAAGCTTTTTTCTCCAGTGACTTTGGATAAAGGGTATCTTTTACTAAAACAGTAACTTTTTTTTGACAAATTCTCTTAATTTCCTAAAATAGATTTTTAGAATCTCTTTAGATAACTAAAAAGTTAAGGCTGAATCAGCAGAAACTCTTGTCTCTGCATGACAAAAACCAGTTATTCATAGACACATGTGAAAACCAAGATCAAAAAGAGCTTCATTATATCATCAAGTTTCACTCACGATAAATTCAAATGCTAAGATCTTACCACAATTGTTCATAAAGTTGTAATTTTCTGGTTGGATAGAGCTAAAACACTTTTAGTGACTTACTGAGTCTGAGGTTCTTGAACTCGGGTAAATGTGCTGAAGCACAGAGCTGATAAAAGACATGATAATTCCTCTCCTCGTCAGCCTAGAAGAAAACAAGACAGACCAAAGAGATGTAAGAAGGTAGATGAAAACACAAAAACATGTCGGAAAAAGACACAAGTTTACACTATATTTTAGATACGTTTGTACAGTTTTTTAGTTAATTCTACATTTGATTTATGATTAAACAGACTGTTGGCAAAAAGATGTACAGGCAAAGCCTCAGAGCTTTGCTTAAGGGCATGAGAACAGATGTAAAGGAAATACAAAACTTGACACACCTAAAATAAAGCACACGAGTTTCTGTTTCTGCAGTTCCGGTATGACAGTGAACAGGCTTTTTTTTTTTCTCAAAATCTCAAAGTTTATCTATTGACAATGCAAATACATGAAGATTAGTGAAAAATCTCAAACTTTATCAATTGAGAATGCAGATAAATAAAGATTTCTGAAAAGCAAAACTGCAATTTCTGTGATAAAATGAATGAAAAATGTGGATTTCTGAACACCTGCAGTCTGTTACCTTTGTCCCACATTCAAGAGGCAACACCCTTTCATACTGGCATGCATGCGTGCACACAACATTTACAGGAATCAGCTGTGGGAATGCTAGACAGAAGTTTTTTTTTCTTGACTAACATCCTCATTCTTCTTTATGGCAGAGTGTGTGTGTGTGTGTGATGTGAAAACCTGCACAGATAAAAGTAGCCTAATAGTTTTTAAAGTAGGCCTAGAAGCTCACATGCTGAACATGTGCAGGTGTCATCTGACATGTCTGAGAAAAACAAAAGGAGCCTTGGATTTTCTTTTTTGCGGAATCTCACTAAAAATAAAGGCTAAAATAAACAAAATTGGGAAAATATGAAAAATTATAATAATAAGATGGTATAATAAAACAAGCTCTCATTTTACTTGCATGGATTTAAGAGAAGTTATCACAGTTTAAAACACAATTCTGTTAAAAAGGAAAGAGTGGAAGGCTGAGGTCGTTGGTTCAAGGATGGGCTCAGTTTGTTTTCTGCCTTAAAGTCTTTTAAAAATGTCTGCCAGGAAGCCTAGATCACTATATACTCTTGTGTTTCTGTACAGAAGTCAGTACATTTCCCCATGTAAAGTGTATCGTGCATCTACTTTGACCTGAAGCATTTTTAATGACTATGGCCAAATCCCTGAAAGTTCCTTATATTGCCTGAACCTAAATCGACAGGCTCAACTGACTTATCCTGCAAGAGGATTTTCAGCAGACCTTTCAGGAAATTCTCTTTTTTATTTAGGCTCACAAGAAGCAACAATGTTCTGGAGCAGCAAATCCTCATAAACAGGTGGAGCGACATTTTACCACAAAGGAGTCCTAAACCAGAGTTCCAATGTCAACAAACTTTGGAAGGGATCTATCAAAGAGATCTGTTCTTTTCAAAATAAAGCTGAACACTGAAATGATCTGTTAAAGAAGATTACTAAACAGGTTCTCCTGTGTGTTCACTGTGAGTCCTGCAGTTCATGTACAGAGGGGCAAAGAAGTATTTGACAGTCACCAATTCTGCAATTTCCATCATGTAAAAAAAATGAGAAGTCTGTAATGTTTCTTATAGAAAAACTTCAACTGTGAGACACAGTGCCAAAAAGTTTATAAAAAATATCAAATTGTATGATTTTGAGAGTTTATATGTATATTAGTGCAGAAATAAGTATACATACAACTCTTTTTGTCACAGACCTGTTACTACTTCTTTAAGATCTTCTATCCCCCACTTGTCCGTATTAATGGCAAAAGTTTGAACTAGTTATCTGTATAACTGATACCCATCTACACCATTACCAAAACCAAACAGCTGTCTAAGGACACCAGGGACAAGCTTGGTAACCTGAACAAAACGGAGACGAACCAACAATAACCAAGCAACTTTGAGAGAAGAGATCAACTATTGGAGGAATTATTAGAAAGTATAATAAATTAAAGATCACTGATAATCTCTTTCCACCTGGGGCTCCATGCAAGATCTCGTCTGGTGGGGCACAAAGGATTTTAGGAAAAAGTAAGAAAACGTCTCAGAACAACATAACTGGTCAGTGACTTGAAGCGCACTGGGACCACATTAACAAAGGTTACTTTTACCTTAAACGGATTAAAATCCTGCAGTGTTCCAAAGCTCCTCCTGCATAAGCCAGTATACAGTTTGATGTTCATGCCTGTCTAAAGTTTTCCAGATACCATCTGGATGCTCTGGTTTGAACACCACTCACTGTGATTGCTTCACAAGAACACCAAACCCATTGTGAAGGATGGGGTTGGAAACATTGTACTTTGGGGCTGCTTTTCTGCAAAGGGAACAGGATAACTGATCTTTATTAAGGAAAGAATAAATGGATATGACAAGATTTTGGGCAAAAACGTTGTTCCATTATTAGGGTATTTAAGAATGAAACATGTCTGAATCCTCCAGCATGAAAATGATCCCCAAACACATTCTCCAGGCAAAAAAATTGTGATTATGTAAAAAGCATTTTAAGGTTGTCAGTTTCTAGTCCTCAAACCAATAGAGTTGAAAGGTCTGTGTTGCCCAGCAAAAGCACCAAAGCATCACAGCTTTTGAGGAGATCTACATGGAAGAATGGACCAAACTATAGTTTGTGAAAACCAAAAGGAAACATTTGATCTCTGTCATTACCAACCAGGGTTACATTATTTCAAAGTATTGAGGTGAACTTTTGTTATTGAGCTGATACTTTTTTTCTGCCACTTTAAGCAAATATTTTATTCAAAAGTAATACGATGTAATTTTCTGAATTCTGCTGCAAATATATTCTATCTCACAGTTGAAGAGCTTACATATGATGAAGGTTACAGACCTCTTATCTTCCGAAGTATGACAGAGCCAAATACATTTTCCCCACTGTAATAGACACTAATTAAGATATAGAATCTAATAAAGCTGGAAAAATTAACATTAACTCACCTGAAACACCACTCGTGATTTTTCAAGAAGATATGTTCTCATGTTGGCGCCAATGATGCGATAACGATTGTCAAAACCGATCTCAATGTATTTCCCAAAGCGGCTGCTGTTATCGTTTCTTGTTGTCTTTGCATTACCGATAGCCTGAAAAATGGAAAAAAGACAGATGTCCTTATGGTCACAGTAGACAGCAAAGTGAGATGTTCTCTACTCATATCATCTGGGCTGATGATTTGTGTTAAATCAAATAGGTTTCCTTTTCAACAGAGAGTTCCAAATCTATGACTGGGACTCAAAAAACAAGACCATCTCTAAATGTCGCCCTACAATGAATCTGTGATACCATGGAGAAGTTCCAGTCAGCTGTAAAGAGAAAACCCTCCTTCCTGTCAGGGTCTGAAGGATATAAAAGACCTTTCTTTAAAAAGGAGCCAGTTAAAAACTCAAATGAATAAAACAACTTTATCTGTTTTTCTATGACTGGTGTCTACTTGTAAAGCGCTTTTCCATTTTGTTCAAGGCTCAAAGACTTTTATGGTCACAGTCCCATTCACACACACATTCCACCGGGAGCAATGGGAGATTCAGTATCTCAACACTTGGGCAGGCAGACATTTGTAAGAGTGAGACGTGGCATTTGGATTTTAAAATCTTACTGAAAAATGGAGTCTGATGTGGTGGGGAGTATTCTGGGATGTCCACTATTTGTAAGGCTGTTCCATACGTTACCAAAACACTATGTCCCTTAATAAAGTGTCAGTTTACATGACTTTGAATAAAGTCATGTTCCAGTAATATATCCCAAAATATATTGTATCAAACAGACCAAAAGGTTTTAGTGTATTTTACAAGGAGATCAGATCAGAAAAGAAGCAAGATTTTTTGTCACATTACATATCTTATTACTGTTTATCTGCAACAAAATTTGTGACTAAATGTGGTACAACATATCTTTTTGCCTATAGGTTTAATTTTTTTTCCATGAGAAAGGTTTTTTAAACTGTACAAAATAGTTCTCAAAGAAAGTGTCTTCACTTCTCAAACGAACAAGACGTAAACAACCATGATGTAAGGGCTTCCGTTTTTCCACTCACTGCTTATTAGTATTTTTTTGGGTACTTTTTATTCCCTCTGAGCTACTATGTGGAGGTATCCCAGCAGCAGTCAGCAGTCATCCTCAGACAGACGTTACAGCATTGATCAATTAACCCAACAGGAAATGTCAGCAAACGACTGGAGTTGCTCATAAACACACACACACACACATCAAAGCTACACAAGCTGCCAGCCTGAACAGAATTCGATTATCCACGAGCACAGAAGGTTCTTGCTGAGTTAGGGCCAAACACACAGTCTTTCACTGCAAACAAGGAAGCATTTAGCAGAGCAGGTATTGCAGTCTGTGTCTGCATCAGCTAAACACGTACAAGCATACATGCAAACACCTCCCTGTCAAACCCAGTCACAACCACAGCTCAGCAAAAGATGGAAGAGCCATTTCAGATTGCATGTTCAGTAAAATGTGTTTAAGCTCCTGTGCAAAACACAGACCCTACATTGCTCTAGGTGGCCTGGGTAGCCTCTTGCATGGGAGCTCTGTAAGTAAATGTGTGTGTAAACTGTGACTGCAAAACAGTTTGGGTCTTTGAAGAGGGTTTATATCCCATTGATCATTTATTTATTTCATCAGCTCATCTCTGATTACATGAGTTTATAGCAGTGATGAAGAGAATTGGGATGTCAGCAGAGAGGCTGCAAAGGGCTGAGAAGGTGGGGGAGATGAGAACATAGCATCTCCAACAGAAATACCAGCTCACACTAAAGCACAGAAGCTGTGACTTCACAGCAGAGATCTGCCTGAGGCAGCAGAAAGAAAGGAGTCAAAAAGAGAGCAAGATGTTAAGTCCAAAAAATGTATCTGTAAATTAATGACAAGGAGAACCAATCAAAACTTTAAATCTAAAGTTAAATGTCTTGGTAGTAAACTGGAAAAGCTCAAAAATCAAAAACAGATCTGGATAAATAAACTAAAATCTTAACAGTGGATTCTGCATAACCTCCAAAGAATTTAGTTAAGAGCTTTGCTTTATGTTTTAAATGACAGAACTGATATTCTTACCTCCATGATGGGGTTGGAAGCCAAAACCTTCTCCTCCACGTTTGCTTCACTGGCAGAACCACTAACCGTTGCAAAGTATCTCATGGCATATTTTGCTGACACCGTCTTTCCTGCTCCAGACTCCCCACTCACAATGATGGACTGGTTCCGTTCGTCTCTGTCATCGCAGAAACAGAAGCACACCTGACATTTACGTCTATAAAGGCTGCAGTTCAGGTTCAACATAAAGATGAAAGATTTAGGGAAGACAACTGCTTGGTAGGTGTGTTTCTTGGGCCGGAGCTCGTTCAAGGCCATGTTTATTTCAGGGCAGGCTTAAGATTAAAAAGGAACTTGTTAAAGCTATGACCAGGAACCGCTTAAAGCCCACCACTTACAGTGGACCTGAAGGAGATAAGCAGCGTCACAAGCCATCAGCAACCCACAGGGTGACCACTTGCAGGCAGACCATGTGACAACACTCCTCATGTCCTCAGGTCTGTTTGTACACTGTACTCTGCAAGTCACACTCAGTCACAGCAGAGTATGTGGTAACTTCATATATTGGTTTATCAGCTCTGTTGTCATTGCAGTCTAAGACCGGTGGGATGCAACCTAACCCCAACCGTTCCCAAAGTTCACTAATAGGGGTTGTAAAGTGATGGAACACACCCAGTTAGAGGGTTCTAATGATGAATGTTTGGTGGTCAGTCAAATGAACACATCCCTGCTTCTATTGATGTATTCATGTCAATATGAACACAGTCAGACATGCTTAAGAAGCAAGAACCAAGTTACAGTTCAAATCCTCACTACACAAAGCTATGCGTAGTGACAGAATTTCTAAGTTACACCTTTAACTGCATCTTCTGTTTCTTCTTTCAATTCCTGAAGTCTTGTGCAGAATGAGCAAAAGTTGTTTCATGTCTGAGTTGAGATTTCTCTCCATAGAACTCCTGTTTTCTTAATCTGACAATCTACTTTTAAATTTCAATCTGATAAAACGCAATCTCAACCAGAGATGCAGTTTCATATCATAAATTATGTTAAATTCACGGATCAAAGAACAATGCTACTTTCGATTTAAAAACGAATACGCTATAATCCAAAATATAAGATACCAGAGTTTTGTCGTGCAAGGACAAACTGGTGCATCGATGTTCTTTTGAGATTAGGCAGCTGCTTTCTTTCCTATTAAAAAAAAAAAAACTTGCTGGTTAGATAAGGTATGTGTTGTGTAGGCCGGAAATTATTTATGCCTACATGTGCATGTCTTAATGTAGTTTATGCTTAAATAAAAGAAAACTAAAGGCATGGAGTCAAGTTGGTAAGTTACAATAAACCCTAAAGAATAGAATAAAACAAATCTTTAAAACGCTGCATCTTTGTAACCTCCAGATTGTGACTACTTTGTGTTACAGAGTCTCTGCTGTATGCATTGAGTTTCTATTATGGTGATTTAAGAATATAGTTTAAATGTATTATTCTTGACATTCTTTTGCTTCTATAATGCACAAGGATGTCTGATAATAATCATATGAATATAGAGGATAGTTTTATATGTTGATAGTAATCCAGGTGCTTAAACCGTTCTCTTTTCTCTGAATTCAGCGACTGGAGCCTCAAGGCTTCTCAGGATTAATCTCAGTTTCCAAAACCAGAGAATAAAAAATATTTACAGGTTTCCTGCAACAGAGCATCAGGAGGAATATTACCTGAGCAATATGCTGCAAATCATACACAATGAGGTTTTAAAACTGTGCTAACCTAAATAAAGATACAAGCGATTCATCTTAGCAAAGACAAATGCAATCTGTGACGAGCGACACAGAGCAGCTTAGAGTCACACGCCTGCTGATCTCTTTATAATGAGAAGCTTCTAGTAAAGAAAGCAGCTGTGGGTGTTTAAGATGACTTTCTACTAAAATAATTGATGCCAGAAACATATGTTTATGCCTCTTAAGCAGAAAAAATAATAATAACTAAAACCACAACGCGGTTTTACCAAAGGGAAAGATTACAAAAATATCTGAAGTCAATTAAAATAGTCGACCACATGTTCAGATTCTTAATTCTTTTAAAATGAATTAAAAAACAAATAGAAAAGCTCTTCTTTTGCACATAGTCTGAGCAGTCCTTCCCAGCATTCAGTCATTCACCAGAAATGAAAGCTGACGACTAGCAGTCAATAGTGGTTTTTGTTTTACTTCACTTTGAATTTATCAAAAATAAAAATTGACACTACTATAGGGATTTATGCATTATATTTAAAAAAAAATGACTTATTCTAATATTTTTATCTGACTGAATCCTATTACTGTTACCATACATTCAACAGGAAGTGAGCTACCAAAGCTATGGACGTCTAAAGTAAAGCAAAATAATAGAAATAGGAATTAAACACACATATTGGTTCACATAAAAATAAGATTTATAAATGAAGAAAGTTATAAACTGGACTTAAAGTCTCGATCAAACAGTGCTCCTGGTGCAGCCTTACACCATTTTTTTCTGGTGTACATATTTTAGGCACTACATTTCCCCAATGTAACTCCATAGCAAATACAGACAAGATCCTATTAGGTTACTCTGAATGGGAAAGTGCCTTTTCAATGACGTGAATGTGCTTCATATAAAAAAAAACTAGATGAGCAGAAACAGAAAGTGAGACCACCATGAGGTTATTTTTGGCTCTGCTTTGACCTACAAACCCCTTAGGAAGGAAGGAGGGAAGGAGGGAGGGAACGCTGAGCAACAGGGAGAGATGGACCAATGCAGCTCAGGTAACACACGATCATACACACTAACCTGGCCATCTGTTTGTATGCCTCTTCTGCCACGGCAAAGATATGTGGATCCATGTCTCCCATATTCTGACCACTGTAGGCATTGATAATGTCTGTTCCGTAAATTGGCAGATTCTCATAAGGGTTGATGGCCACAAGAACAATCCCTAAGAGGCGAAACACAGAGAAAAAAAAAGCTCTTCAGCTTCAAACCACAAACCACAATTGCTCTAATTTACTTAACAATAAATCAATTAACCCTTCCACTCTCCTTGGCTTGTTTACATTAAAAGTGGGGTCATCTGGACCCCACAAGACAGTGTGTTGAACTTTTTTTCCATCTTTGATTTTTGAGTTTCACTAATGTCTATGGCAGACATAAAATCCTGTCCACCTTTGTCCACATTTGTCATGGAAGGAATCACACATCAATATATGGGGTCATCTGGACCCCAAAGATAGCGAAAGGGTTATTTCAACACACAGGTTATACTTTACCCCTTTTACAATACAGAAACAAGCAAAAGCAGATGTTTAGATCTCCTAACAGAGCTTTACACAGTGTAAAAACAGCTAATAGGCATGGCATACAATATTTAATGCTGAACGAGATAATAAACAAACATTCATTGGTCACACGCAGCCAGAGCTGTCAAAGAATTGCTTAACTATAAAGTCATGCAGCTGAAAAGATGATTCAGCTGGCAAAAAGAGTTTGGATTCCAAGCCATTGTTGGAGATAAAAGTAAAAAGAAACTCAGAAAATTGTTCTTCCTTTATGGACTCAGCTGATGTGATCATTTAGAATCATGTTCATACGCAATGATAAAAATGTTGGTCAGCATCATTAGACAGCTGGAAATCCCTCTTACCACAGTAGGTGTAGATAAGTTTGGAGTCGATGAAGCGAACTTTGAGGTTGTGGAGCACGGCCGGCTCATGGAGGTAGCTGAGAGCTGTGAGGTCATTCTCTCCCACCAGGATGTCTGGGTTCCGCAGGTAAGGCAGGTTCTTCGTCTTCGGGTCCAGTTTGTGCTCGATGACCTGAGCATGTATCAAGTGAAGAGAAAACACTGAAACAGCAGTCCATTCAAAGCATCCAACTGGAGTCTTTAAAAACATCAATTTATAATTTAGTAATAATTTAATGTAAGGGCTGTAAAAATATACATACAAATACAAACTAAACTCATTTATTTCATTAATTAAAGTATTTATAATTACATTTAAAATAAAAAATTAAAAACACATTTACATGTTTGCCAAAGATGCTGTGATAAAACATTGGAAAATATATGGAAAAGTAAAACACAAGAAGTTACAAAGTAAAAGACCAGATAAAGAGGTTTCAATATATTTATATACATATTTATATATATAAATATATATGTTACATGCATATTTATCTAAATAATTACAAAATAATTTTAAAAATGAATGAGCCACTTATTCTGTATGCATTTATTTGTGCAACAATCAATCTAGTTTAACTACCAAATGGTTTATCTCTTTTGGGAACTTATTCAGTTTCTATTCTCAAAATTCGTAAATGATAACACATTTATTATATGTACAAAGTATTTTTCACATTTGAACTCAGTATTAAAGGCCTTGTTACTAAAAACAAGTTTGTTAAAGCTCACTTATTGTACTGAATACATTTTGTGTCAAAAATGTTTTTATTCTTATTGTTATTTCAACTTGGAGATTTAATAAGTAATCTGCACTTGGAAAGGTAAAGTATAAATAACTATAATTAAAAGTTAAAAACCCGATTAAGATAACTAAGTACAAAATAAGTAAAATAATTAAATAAAGCATAATAAGAATGGGATTATATAGTTTGCTTCTTGAGCCCCAGTCTTTTTCAAGTAAAAATGAATGATTAAATGTGTGATAAATTGCATGTTTAAGTACAATGTTTCTATTTACGATTAAGAATAATAATAGTAGCATGATTTACATATGCAAGTGTTTGTTTACAATATGTATCAGAGATGTAGCGACTCATTTTAACAATTTGATTCATATCCTAATTTGTGGTTGTCCATTTATAGTCAATATTGATTCATATTGAACGATCCGATTCACTGACCTAAAATCAATCCAGGACATCTTTAGTCAAAAATTAAACTAGTCTGACTCATTAATAAATACATTTACACATCAAAATAATATAAAGTGACAATTATTAGAACATTATACCACACTGTATGGTCACGTCTTTGTAAAAGTCAAAATATTTCCACACATTGGACTGTAATAATTGAATGCTTGATCACTTTTTGCTGCCATCACAAGTATGCTGTCAGCTGTGATGGCATTTTGTTGCTTTTACATTTTAGTTGAATAAATATAGGTTATATATGATTGCATTTTTAAACAATTATATGACATAAGTCAATTTGATACAATTAATAATTTGTCTCTGACAGATCGATCTGGTCGTATCGTAAGAACAGAAAATGATTCATTGAATAATCATTACACCTCTATTATACATATTTTAGAAAGAGAGAGGAATATTTCTCTTTTATTACTTTTAATTATTTACTCTGATTGCTTGAAATAAACCAATTCTAATTCAGTTCAATCTGATTCTCTCTTCATTACAATTTATTTATATTTACTTCATTATATAGTATTTGAATAACTTAATTGGTATTGAATATGAGTTCAAGGAGTTGGTTTTATTGTTATCAAAATAAACAGATACATTAAAACTGCTTCACATTCTTTTGCTGAAATAATATGGATTTGATGAAAAACAGATATCAAAATCAGTAGAAATTTTGAAGAAATACTCAACCTCACCTTTCCATCCTCCAACATGAGCTGTAGAGAGGCCTCGCCATTTTTGTAGTCCTTGGTAAGTTCAGCAGACTTCCACACCTCCTCTGCGTCGGGGATCCACACCCGAGCGGACTAAAGAAGAAACAGACAAGACAAAGAGAGAAACACATCAGCTAAAACTAGAAACAGTCAATGTCTGAATACAAGGATGTGGTTGTGCTAATTAATAACACATGTTGGATTTTATCTACCAGGCTTTATTATTATAAAAATGGCTGCAGTAAACCCTTTCACAATTTTCTGTTTTGCAATTTCATTAACTTCTAGATATTTCAGTGCAAATGATGAAAGCAGAGCTTCTTGCTTCCTCTCTGCTAATAGTTAAAACAGCATGACCTCAGAGAAAACACTGGGGTCTGTGTTTTCCCCAGTCATGAGCAAACAGCTCATAATGGTCAGTAAAGCGGTGGGAACAAACTATGGAGCAGCTCATGACAGCTGAAGAATGCGGTTGTGGATATCTCATAGTCATAACCCTAAACCGTCTGGCTCTCTTAGAAACGTGTGACTGCAGGCTGATCAGACACGCAGAGGAGAAAGGATGACCACTACCAGTCACATGTCGGAGAAATCCACTCGCTGATATAAATGTTACATTTATACATATACAACACGCAGACCACATGCAAAAGAATCGCAGAAACTGGAAGATTACTAGGAAATTTCAAGAAAACTCTGAATGTCTTTATAAAAATGGAAACATCAATCCCAAAACTCTGACAGATAGAAATGCTCTTCTAGAGCAATTGAAACTTAATGTAGAAATTTCTCCCAATGTAGTATAAACATGCGTTTTAGGTATTGAGAGAGACATCAAACTAAAGATAAAAGTGTAGATACAAAAACCTTGGGATAAACTGCTAAACATTCACAGTTAAAACTCACAAAAATATTCTAAAGGAAAAAGACTTTTACATCCACAACCGAAAAGATCTTCCATTGAAAGATCTTGACTTGGGAAACTGAAGCTCATGACGATGAGAGCATTTGTGCTAGTTTAACTTGGATTTCACTGCACCTTGTTGCGTAAACAGCTGATGACAATCTTGGAGGCCAAAAAAGACCTCATTGTTGAGGGCACAAGGCCATGCTTTACTACCGATCATCTGAATCATGACATCACTATTTCTCAAAACTTCACCACTCTTCTTAAAATAAAGTGGGCTTGTGCTTCTTCTCTTTGTCCTCATCCAATTGCAGCAGGGACATTCTGACTCGCTTTCCTCCAGATATCTAAAAGCTAACCACAGAATACTTTGACCAAATATTTCACAAAATTCATAGAAACAAAGCATATTCCAACCCTATTTTTAATACCGTTTGGGTTTACAGTGTTTGGCTATGTTAGATGAAGTGAACCATTGGACTCGCACCCCACCCTTTCACCGCAGGGCCGTCCTCTCAAATGAGTGAACGGCTTTGTGCTGCCATGCAGATGGAAATTTGCACCTAAATGATTCAAAATAACCCATGAAAACGTGTAATTACTGTATGAAGAGCCTACAGTCATGAGTAGGAATGGTCACCAGATTTAAACACATGCAAGTAGATGAATTTGGGACGGCAGATTTTTTATGTTTGTCAACATCAAACATGTTGACATTTTAAAATACACTGGCCAACACTGACAACCAATATTCCAAGTGCAATTTTTTTTTTTTTTTATCGTTTTTTCTGGATTATAAATCGCACCAGAGTAAAAATCGCGGGAGCAAAAAAATGTCTAATCAAGAAGAAAAATACAAATGTAATTCACACTGCCATGACAAAAAAATAAAAACAAGAATGACAACGCTCCGATTCAAATGAGAAAAATATCAAAATTTAAGAAGAAAATAATCAGATTCTCCTCCATGTTGGCTTTGAGCGAAACTTTTTCTTCTGGCACTGTCAGAAGAAAATACAGCACCCTCTAGTGGTTGTTAGTGGAAACAACCGCTAAAGGGCAATGTGTTGCTAATGGAAAAAGAATGAATATAAGATCTTATTTATGTTTCCAAAAAAAAAAGGAAATTACAAATAAGTTATTGCTGTGTATAAGTCGCACACCTGGCTGAACTATGAAAAGCAGTGACTTACACTCCAGAAAATTAGGTATATACACACCAAGTGTTGGGTGTCCATGTAAATGTGGTTAAAATAGAAGAAGCCGTGATTTCGAGTGGATGTGTAGATGATGCATGTGAACTGATGGGCCGTCACCACATGGTTGACATGCTTGAGTCTGTTGCATTTGGATTAGAGGCCATGTTGTCAAAGCAATATTATACATTCAAGACTTATCAGAAGTTTTCATTTGAACCAATACCTGTATTGTTTATATTATGCAGCTCTAAGACAAGTTTATCTAAAATGCACAACTCTTCAAGAAGATAAGCTGTAACAAGTACAGCTCTTTGGTTTACAAAGCCTTAATACAACTTGAATATGAGAGGAAACCCTCAGTTATTCTGTCAGATTTTATCTGATGGATAAGCAGTCACAAGGGAAACGGGGTGAACCAGCGGAACATCTGGCGTTACAGAATAACCTTTAAGACAAAAAGCAAAAAAACATATGATGTTTGGCTGAATACCTTCAGGGATCATTTGTCTTTGCACGTGATTTCTTAGAGAAAAAGATCATGAATTTGACCAAGAATTCTCGTAACACCACAAGCAGCCTTCAGTTAGTGTTTTTAAGACTGTAAAAGAGCTTTAGGCTTTCACTTTAGTAATTTTCCATGGCTGAAATTTGTCCAGCCCAAAAACTCATGGGGGAGTTTTGTTGCCTGTTTTGGTTCATTTTTAGATTCAAATAGATTAAAAATACAATAATCATCTGACTTACATAAAAATATCTACAATTAACAGCAGTTGAAAGACAGATTTGACATAGATAATGTGAGTCTCTTTAGAACCAACTACAATGTATCAGGAATTTTGGAAAATAAGCTGCTAGAGCTCTCAACTTCTATTTAGGTTTTATCATTTTTTTAACCATGGAACATACAGGTACTACTGTGGCCATTCATAAAAAGGATAGAGACAAACAGGTTCAACTCTGTTTAGACACAAATAGCTGAGTCATGTCAGTGAAGATGAATCACTCTATACTGAAATGATTGAGTACATTTAAAACTAAGCATATATCCTTGCCTGTTTAGCATCTAAATAGTACTTTTATAGTAAAAAACAAGGAAAAAGAAATATTATCAAGCATGTGGATGTTTTTTCTAATAATAGCAAGAAATAACACAAGTAATATGTAAAATATAATTTTTATAAACCAAGATGTCAAACTGCTGTTAAAGTACATAAAAAGTTACCAATATTTTCTTCTAAAATACAGCTGTACAAAAATTTAGAAAAAATATGGTACAATTTTCTCTCTTTTTTTAAATTTTCTGATTTATTTTGATGTTTTTTAATTTGTGTGTATGTTGTTATTTTTGTTTTTATATATATAAAATTTAGCAATTATTATATCATATTATGTAGTTACTGATACAATTAACAGTTGATTGGTTCATTTTGAACGAGACCTGAAATCAATCCAGGACATCTTCAGCAAAAAAAATGAAACGAGCGTGACTCAGAGATGAATACCTAGGCATTAAATCAATTTACATTTAAGTTTCATAAGGTTTAGCCCAATTTTGCTTTTCCAAATCGAAATATTACAGAAAGAACATTAGTAGACCATTATACCACACTATATGGTCACGTCTTTGCAAAATTCTAAGTGTTTTAAACCTACTGTGCCTCAATCCAAATGGTAATTTTTTTATTTTAAAACAAAACAATTTATTAAATGTTTAGGTCAATTCAATTTGATTAACAACTTGGATCAGACATATCAATCTGGTTGGATTGCATGAATAGAAATAGAATCATCTATGAATTTTTTTCAAATGTGTAAACGGCTGTTCAATGACCAGCAAAGAAATAAAAAAAGAATTTGAAGAAAATAATCAACTAATATTTTAATAAATGTTTTACTGGATTATAATTATTATTATGATTTTTGGTCTTCTTTTTAAACTATACAACACCAAATTCACATGACTTATATACATCACGAGGTGCTTGTGCATACACAAAATGATACAAAAAGAGTTCATTCTTAAATCACATAAACTTTGAGTCTTTTTCATTTCCTCTTTTTTTGATTGAACAATTTTGCAGGAGATCCTGCCAGCAGTCGGCCTCCTAGCAACAAAGGGATGCAGGCAGAAGGGATAGCTGCAGGAAAAGGAGGGCTAAAAATAGCATCAGTGAGTTTTGAGCAGCATCACACCTCGCTGATGCATCACTGCGCTACTGAGCACACTTCCTGATCCCGATAATCACGCCGCACACCTACACATATGCACTAGTGTTCGTTTCACACATATCAAGGTGAAAAACTGATTATCCTTATTTGAAGCTGAAATATATAACTAAGCAGTTCATTTCTTTCTCGTCTTTCACACACACTCAGGCACAGTGACAATAGTGAGAATGAGAAAGAGTTGTACTGTATTTCAAATGCAAGGGCGATGAATCATATTTATATACCAACAAATTCCCCTGGGTTAGGGAAAAGGAGAGCTAAAGGTTGTAACGCAGACACGCTGACAGACCTTAAGGACATCGTGTCCCGCAATGAAATACAAGCTAAAATAGAGCAGAGCCTGAAAGTTGGAGACAAATGAATCAGGGCACCGTCGCTCTGTTTACCAAAAAGAATGATGGAGGGCAGGATGAATACATCGTGCCAAGGAAATTTAATTTAAAAAAAAGTGGGGCACAAAAAGCATTTTCTACATTTATCAATATTTAAAACTAAAATAAAAAAATATATCTGCTGCACAGTGCTTTTTCTTTTTAAGAATGACAACCATGATAACCATTTTTCAGCAGGATAGATGCATTTTCCCTTGCATGACATCATAATGTATGCGATCATACAGTCTTTTATGGGTGCTCTACTCCGAAACAGTCAGACACAATTTAAGGCTACCCGAGTGTTGAAATGATCTGGAAGGTTTGGCTCAAAGAAAAGTACAGAAACCATCAGCTACACACCTTCATTGGGATTCAAAGATTTCCATAAACATGTAATACCAATCTATGCAATTTATACAGACAAGTTAACCAAACCAAAGGTTTTAAGCAGAGCTTTGTTTCATCAACCCACAGCACAATGGTTAATAAATAGGACTGGAGTAAAACCATGTTTTAATCAATTTATTGATTTTTAAATCAATCTTTATTCTTTTGAAATATTTTTTTTCAAGCAAAGAAAAACTTTAAAGGGGCCCTACCATGATTTTCTTCAGCCTTTTTGAATAAACTATATCTATATATATGATCCTATATTACATTGGGAACACTAAAAAACAAATTATTTATGAAATATGAGTCATTTTTGTGATCTGTTTCAATACCCGAAAGTAAAATGACTCGATTTTTGAGCTTCTGCATTTCACTACTTTTCAGTAGTCTTCCTAGAGCCTGCCTCCTCAGTGTGAACAAAATTTGTAAACAAAACCATATAGCTAAAGATGGATGCGGTGGGGTCTACAAAAGCTTGTCAGGATTTTTCACTTATTGAAACTTTTTATTTTACTGATGGATTTTGAGCATCTATATGAAGGCCAGGTTCAACACTTTTCACTGCAGCTTTGAAACTGTGGTGGTATCCTGTATGACATGCGTTTTTTGGTGGTGTTAAAATAAACGTTCTAACAAGTAAACAGTTGAACCAATTATTTCCTTTTGGCAATCAATGCTCTACATTTGTCCGCGGCTCACCGATCACCTCATTTCTAATGTGTTTACATCACGTGACTGTCGTGTACGGTGGCTGTTTTGGTTCAGTTTCACATTCAGACTGAGGAATCTCAGAGCTAACAGAAGTTCAGCTCGATTGGAAATAGACCGAGATCACATTGAAAGATGGGTCAGAGAGCGGTTCCTGGTACAGGAAGGTACATCCTGCCACAGCTCCGCGGTAAAGGTAGGCGCGTTTTCATTGTGGTCTGGAGGCGGAGCTTACAGCACAGACTTTTCCTGGAGGAAAAATCTCACGTCAGCACGTTTCCAACCACTTGTTTTTGGGGGTATGGGAGGGGCTGCTGCAGACAGCGCATGTTTTTAGAGGATTACTCTTAAATGCATGAAGGGATCAAAATACCGCTTTGGGGTTCTTTATAGTGAGGAATGAAGAGTAAAATGCATTTAAAACTTATAAAAGTTGAATTTTCATGGTAGGGCTCCTTTAAATGTATTAAATATAATTAGTAAATGTTATAATTAAAAGTGCTACTTTTTTTCAATTTAAAACACAGGTTAGGTGAAAAATGTATTAAATTGAGAACCAAATTAAACTGTGGAATCCAAACTAAATTAGTTCGGTATGTTGATGACACTCAGCATTTTACTGAAAAACATTCTCCAACTTTTCATTAGTTGAACCTCATTAAGATCAGACTGGAAACAGCTTTTGCTCATTAAGTCACTCTTTCATTTATGTGCATTAACATATTAACACAATCACATATTTCCGTATGAGATGAGGCTGCCTCTTTTAGGAGAACCACAGTAAGATTGGTTGGAGTCAACACCATTGGAGGAGATTTCACACTCACCAAACAAACAGGTATTCAAGGAAATAAGCTCTGGTGTGAGTCAGATAATAGTAGAGTCTAATAATGAGCCTACTCTTTCAAAATTTGAAACCGTTTTATTGTTGGTGAGCAGATTAAACCGCATTGGGGCCAACCTCAAAATCTGCTCCTCTTTGTTATTTGTCTAGTCTTAGAAACCAGAAGCCAGAGCTAATCCTTTTTTCTTTGACATCACCCCTGACTGAACACTTAAAACAGATTGGATTTATAGCAATCAAATATTAGTATTCCCAATAAAACTTCTTTCTTGGAACTTTCTTTTAGTTAAAAAAAGAAAAAAAACATTTCCATCACTCTGACATTTCACCACTCATTCGTCTTGGCATCTGGTCATAAAGTCTTTTTCCTTCATCCAGATGGCCTTATCATGAAGCCACTTGAATGAGAATTTCAATAAAGATTTTCAGTTCAGATGCCAAGACTCCAATTTAGGACCTTTTATTGTTGCTTCTACCCTTTGCTGAGTTTGATTGTGTTTGATTTTCAGACCATGTAAGTCTGGATTAGAAGACTTTAAAAATGCAAAACTTTAACTTCACAAAATATTCCATGTCTTTCTTATTCTCTGCTCCAGCTTCCACAGAAGATTACTTTTAGCATGACAATTTTTACAATTATACCGTAAAGAGGCTATAAAAACACATAGTTTTAATATGTTGCGATGTTACAGTGCATTACAAATAATCCTGCAAATTGTATTTAAGAATCGAAAGGAAAAAATCCTTAATTTTTTTTTTTATTGAGGGCTCAATACTCAGGGCTCTTTTGATCACTGAAATCAATCTCAGACACTTGAGATACTTGGTTTGTTAGGGGAGTACAATAAAAGGAAAAACTACTAAATATGGACGTTCCGTTTTATTAAGTAGACCAAAGATTTTCAAGCAATATGGGGAAAAAAAGGATCTCTGCTGCAGAAAAGCATGAAATAGTTGAATGCCTTGGACAGGGTACGAAAACCTTGGATATTTCACAAAAACTTGAGCTTGATCATCTTACTATGAAAAGATTTGAGGCTGATTCAGAACACACATGAGTTTGTGCAGATAAAGGCAGAATGAGGAAGGTTTCTGCCCGACAAATACATCGGATTAAGAGAGCAGCTGCTAAAATAGTGTAGGATCCTCCAGAGGCCTACAGTTATAAGTCAACCTCCTACTGGGCCACCCCTGAACAACACTCACAAGCAGAACCGGCTGCAGTGGACCTACACACACGTCTTATTTTTCTTTCTTCAGTGTTAAAAGTCAATGTCTCAGTAGAGATCACTACCAGTGACGTGTCTAAACAAAATTCTTGAGTTTAGGGGTTTAAAAACAAAATCCTCCATTTGGAAATTGATGCTAAGCAACATTAAAGAGTAACTGGACGGCTACACTTGTTTTGCTACCGCTAAATCTAGTTTTAGCCGCGGTGTCACATACATTGTCTGGGCTCACCAGCGTCCTCTGTTTGTGCCATGCATGTTGTGGTGAGGCAGGCGGATTGTCTGCCACACCTAGTCTGTTTTTGAAGTACATTTTTAGCGGATAAAAAGATTGAATGAGTCAAAAACTGGCACCAATGTAATCAGAAAGATAGCAAGAGATGAGCAAATCAAGTCAATTTAAAATAAAGCGCATTTTATGATGATAAAAAGACAGAAACAACACAAGCATGCGTCAGCTGCAGCTACAGCTAGCGTGTGCGGTGCTGGGTGAGGCTGGGGGCAGAGCTGCCTCACCCAGCGGCATCGAGCGTATTTGAACAGGAAACTCGTAAATTTGCTGCACTTTTACAAAGAAACGTTCAAAACCCAAACAAAAATGGTAAACATAGAAAATAACATGTCATTTTTTATTTTAAAAAATATGAAAGTATGTAAAGTATGTAAAGTTTCTGAATGACCAGTTTCTTCCCGGGTACAAAAAGAAGAGCAGTACTTTCCGTAACAAAAATCAACCTTCATGCATGACAATGAATGTACCATTTCATGTTGCAAAGTATATGTCTGTATCATTGGATGCTATAGAAATAGAAGGAGATAAACTAAGGGTGTAACCCCCCATCCTCACTTGACCTCAACCCCCACTGAGAACCTTTGGAGGATCCCCTAACAAAATATCTCTGAGGGTGGGAGGCAGTTCACATCCAAACAGCAGCTGCATGCTGCTCTTAAGAAAATGCAAAGAAATTCAAGCAGAAACTCTCCAAAAACTCACAAGTTCAATGGATGCAAGAATTGTGAAGCTTCTACAGAACAAGGTTCCTATATTCAAATTTAACTTGACCTATGAAGATGTTCGGAAGAACTTGAAAAATGATTGGAATAGCTTTTGATTTCAGTAAATATACCCTCCTTATGCAGCAAATTATATAAATGACCATTTTCAGTTCTTCAGAATCTGTAAAATGTTGAGAAACTTTGTTGCAAATTATGCTGCATTGAGTATTAAGAAAAATCATAGAAAAATATAGTTTGCACAATAATTTGGAAGACGCTGTAAAAGCATTTTAATGATCTCTGAAAGTTTCTCTTGAGGAGCCTTCTCTGTTCCAGAGACACAGGAGCAAATTGAAGACAAGGCAAGAAACTTGTAAATGACACGTTTTAACTCCATTTTGTTCTACTACCATTGAAAATTACATACTGGAAAAAACAAAATAAATAAATAAACTGAAATATATGCCATCTGGACAGAGATTCACCTCAGCAGGTGATTACGATAGATGCACCTTTATCTTAAAGCAAACAAGAAGCATACCTGAATGTGTTAATGCATTTCAGATATATGCTTCACTGAATTATAAATTTAGCAACAGATGGTTAACAACAAAGTCAAAATCCAGGTAGTAACACAAACTATTATGATTTTTAGATTTGTCTAATGGAATTGTAAGCTTCTCTTGAAGGTACATGGCACCTTCAAGACTAATCCCAGTTTAAGTGAACAAAGGAGTCGGGTTACGTTAACTCAAGGTTTAACACCAACTAATCCCATCCAAGTAATCTTTACCGGCGTTTTATTGCGGCAACATATGGCCTAACAATGACAGGCCGAAACATGGACGCAGAGCCTCCAACATTTAATGTAAGGAAATTTCAAATTTCCTTTATTAAGGATCATTTAAGATAAATCTGTGAGACGTTAAGGACAAGATTTGATGAAAGCTTTTAATCAAGATGCTACAGCAACACAAACTGAGCTTTTTAAACTACGTCTTTTTAAAACACACTTAAGTGTATATGTGCTAGTTGTGCACAGCTTTGCTGGTGGGGCGGGACATATGTGTTTACAAATCTCCTCAAAGTAAACGGCCGATTAGAAAGGCTTAGCTTGGACCTTTCACTTTTGAACTGAAGGACCTCTGGCCTGCTGTGGCTGCTTAGTCTGAGCCTCATCTCAGGTCTCTACAACCGACTGTTTACTTCCCCACGCTGCCAGAGCCAGCTGACGCATCACATTTCAACGGTAATCATATTCCATAAAAACCCTGCAAATTGTTGCTAATTGTAATCTGTAAGAGAAGGTTTTTCTCGGACAGAAAATATACCAGACACTCTGGCGTCTGTAACGCAGAGATACTGACAGCTTTTCTGCCTGAACAACTCATTCAATCATCCCCAACACTCCACTTCTTTACATGCAAAGTTGTGCAGAAGGAGCCAATAATTGAGGCTAAATTAGTGTTTTTTTTCTTCTTCAACAAAAGAATGAAGGGAATGCAGACTAAAGTGAATCAAGTGGAAAAAAGATTAAAACCTTAATACATTTTACAGTACGCACTGACAGAGGCAACCACCTAGACAGCAACAATGGTATGCTAAAAACCGTCTGAGGCTCTATTGGCCGAGTTACAAGCAACCAATGAAGTCGGGGCCCGCATAGGCCTTGTCACATGATGCCACTCATGTGAGAATCTGCTGTTTTTCTGCTCAGCTGGGCAGACACTGCATGACGCCAAGACGCAGATTTCTGTGCTGCTCCACAGAGTGGATGGAGGAATCCTCAACAAACTGTAACAAGGATATCTCTTGACATAAAAAAAAAGGGCCCAACTAACTCATATATGACAGTCACAGATGACTAATATCACTAAGAAACTGTGATGCAACTTAGTTATTAATCACATTAGTCTGACAGAGTAGTTCTATTCAGTTTAGAACATTACAAAAGGGGAGCGGAATGCGGTACAGGAATACTCTCCGTTTGTATCACGTAATATTAAAAAAATTAGGAGAATACAACCCAGTTTTAAAGTCGAGAAGATAAGATGGATTATTTATCAAAAAGAAGCCAATGACTAACCAGCTCTTCAGGGATGAATTTTAAAGCTACTTCTTGTTATAAGACAAACTTTTGCATACAGAGAAGCTGAGGAAATGGATTAATATGAATTATTTACCTACGTACAAACTAAAAAAAAAAGAGATTTTTCTGAAAATTTTGAAAATTTCTTTCAATTTTGACTGGATGTGACCTGTTGCAAGTATAAAGGTGGTCCCTGATGACAAACTAGTTTTCCAGTGGTCACATTCTGTTCATCAATCTCAGACACTAGAAATCAGGTAAAACTAAACACTGATTTGTTTCGTATTGGAAGGTTTTATTTCCACATTAATTTCTGTGATTAAAGCTCTTTGTAGGGTGTGTCAGTAAATGCTCCTTTTACAGTGACAATACGTTTAATTCATGTCCAGCGTACCAAACTGTAAGAACACTAAAACAATAACTTGGTGAAGCTTGATCTCAATAAAAATCTTACATTTAAATTTATTATTCAAAACAATTGTTTATCTAAAGACAGTTTTCTTAAAATACTAAAGCAACTTTTTACTGAAATCAACAGACATTTTTGATCAACTCAAAGCTGAACATTAAAAAACTTACTTGAACAAACATATACTCCAACTCCCGGTTCATGTTCATCTTGTCCTAGAACCCAGCCTTTACCTCATGCTGTGTGTCTGCTGGTTTTTTTAGATGCCCCAAACCACACATGCCACAAGACCAGAGTCTAACTCTTTAAGGAAGTTGCCCCAGACCAGAACCATCCCACTGTGTCTGCAGACACAAGCTGAGCTGCCCGACGCTCCCCACAGCTCCTGCGACACATAACTGGCCATTCTTGCTGTCTGTCAACGAACATCCCGGCTTCCTTTACTGATCACATGAGCTGCGAGGAGGACAAACTCAGAACAAATAAACAGCTATAACTAAAGACCAGTAATGCAGCGACAACAGCTGTAGAGTGACGGTTGCACTGACGAGCAGAAAACAAAGCATAAATCAGAAAAAGATGACGCTCAGATTCTCAAGCAATCAAAACAAACAAGCATCACTGCAGCACACAACTTAATTTGAACGCTTTAACGTGTCGGAAACAATGCAATCACTGCATGTCGGAATGTACACAACATGGCTGCACAATTACTCTAACCAGGTTACATCAGTTATCTAAAGCACATGTTTGAAATTAGACTCTGAAGAAAAAAACAAAACAAAACTACAGAAATTCATTCATTGTAAAAACAGCCACATAACGGAAATGAAGCAATTCTGTTAGCATAATAGTTTAATGTGACATATAAAATATGCTAAATCTACAATGAGTTATCCAATGGGGGGGCATTATTTTTGACATTTTTGTTTAAAAATTGGTCAATTAATTTACCTTTTTTTCTAGATGCCAGATTTACTTTCCCTTGCAGCCACAGAACCATTTTAAAGCATCCTATGATTTTCTGATGCTGTGGTTATCATTCTTTGTAGGAGCACAGAAGACACACTTCCTGATTTCACCAGATACGTGCTGAGAAACCCAACCCTGCTGGAAGCTGCCAGACTTTGCCTAGTTTTCATAACATAAGGGGTCTGAACATTGAACAAATCTGAAACAATGTAATTTAAAGTAATTTAGAGGAACGGCAGTTTTGAAAATTTTACTGGATTAAGATCTTTAACTTAAACAAATGGAAACTGCCAGAATATGAAAAAAAATATTACTTTATATCCATATATCCTTAAGCTATGTTGTACATAAAGTGTTTCTTAAAAAAAAATAAAAATAAATAAACAAATTAAATGTAAAGATTTTTCTTTAAACATTTCACTTTACATTTAGGTTCTCAGTTTTGTGTCCCTTTTTGTTTGTTGTCTTATCTGACATTTAGGAAAGCACAATGTCTATATAGGGAATATATTCTATGGGGTGGGGTTTTACAGATAAAATACTGAATCAATTTCTAAGTTAATATAACAGATTTATCACATTTTCATTCTAAAATGCTTTTAAAAAACTAATTTCACAAAAGATAATGTAAAAAACTGTCCAACATTGTAACTTTCAAAACTAAAACGAAGAATTCTTCTGGTAAAAAAACGACAGTAAAGACTTTTGTTTGCCTGAACAAAATCAAGAACATGTTTAATAAGATTAGATGATTCTGTGTTTTATTTTTAAGGTAAAGATCTGATTTGCATATTTTTCTTGACTCAGCTTTACTCTTGTACTGCTGTAATTGAGTTGAAAAGGTCAGACATGCTGTGCACCTGGAAACAAGTGATGTAGCAGCAGGTGTCTTCTTTTCCATCTGCTGATACACTCTGTGTATGACAACAGAAACATGTGGTTGACATGGCCTTTTATTTTTTTAACCACAATCACAGCTATATTGCATCCATCCATTTATTCATCTTCAGAACCCGCTCAATCTCCTTCAGGATCATGGGGCTGCTGGAGTCAACCCTGTTGGGTGAAGGTGAAGTACACACTGAACAGGTCGCTTGTCTGTTGCAGGGCAACACGCTTGCGACGCAGCAACTGCCATGGCGGGCCAAAGTCTTCCTTCTCAGCTACATTTCTAATTAATCTAGTTGAAATAGATCCATTAACGTTTTTCTCGTCTTAGCTGGCATCTGGTTCAAAAATGTATGGCTGGATAGCTCAAATATTGCTCACTATATTTTTTACTACGCTAATGTTAGCCTGGGCTTGCAAGGTTCTATAAACAGCAGAAGAGTGTGAACAAAGGGCTGATGGGAAATTAATAGACGCTTACTCCTGCACCAACAGTTCATCCACAACTCAGAGGCAAGTTTCTGATGGACTCCTGCTCTACAGAAAATGTCCGAAAAAACAACACAGACTTTTTGATGTTGGCTGAAAAATGAAAAATAATGATTAAAAGACAACTGGGAACGATTTTACAATAGTAAATATTAAAGTTGGTGATAATTTAAAGCATACTGTAACTAGAGTATGAAAAAAACTCTTAAACTTAGTTTTTTCCCCTTAAATTTCTGTTTACTATTAGTAGAGAGAAATTCAAATTAGTAATAAAACATAAAATAAAAACAACTTATTAACTCACTTATTCATTTATTTAAGTTTGAACCATAACACAACTTTTTATCTTAAATATGGCCTTTTGGTCTCCACCGTTCTGCATGTTAAGAGAAATTAACTCCACCGATCAAGGAGGTCTGAACCACTAAAGAAATAAACAAAGCACCTCTGTGTGCGATGCTCTGACACTTTGAGCTTGTAATGTAGCAGGAGAGGCTGCAAAAATGTGCTGTGCTTTGAAATATTATGCTTCAACAAACATTTGTTTAAAGAGAACTTGTATTTTTAAATCCTGAGGAGTGTGTTTTTGGAATTGGGGCCTCAAGTCTGTTGCATAATATAATCCTCCTCCTGTCCATCTCCCCACACTAAAGGTTTCCCTCAGTTTTCCTGTTTCTCGTTACTTTGATCCAATTTGTTTTGCATCACCGGCTCATGCGGAGCTAAAAGGCTGACTAAAGACTTTCAGCTCTGACTCGCTTCTCCTTGAACTGGTGGATAAGTCAGCCAGGATCAGAACCGACTGGAGGCTACCAGAAGTTTGAGCCTTTCTGTCTACTTTGCTTCATCGAAGAGGAACTCAAACCCACTCAAAGGGCTCCACATGGCTGAGTCATGCACACAGAGGGTAGACTGTATCCACCCATGTGCTGGAAAAGTAAATCACAGACATGGGCCAGGCATCAGAGGATGATTTTATGAACACACTGAGTTATTCATAGCCCAAGCCGAGTTAGGATTTCAACAAATATCACAAAAAAAAATAAGGTTGAAATAATTAAGCAGCAAATATTTGCATATGTATCCGATCTGCGGCTTGAAGTAAAAATCTACACACTTTTTTATTTATTGCAATCAAAATAGATGTCAAAAGCTGTAAAACGCAAATAACAGAAAAAGCATCACAGTAGATAAAAATGACTAAGGTGCTGCAGCTGTGGAGTCAGCTACATTTAAATCTTTAAAGAGAAACCATCAGTAGTGCTGCCTGTAGTTGTCTGAGTTATTAACAGCAACAAGACGCTCCACATAAATCTACAGCTGGAGTATTACTGGAACTTTACCAAGTGCAAATAACTTTTAAATTGTTGTGGCTTTGGTAATGTTTAATTCATGATTTGTTTATTGACTGACTCTTGCTCTTTTGGCACTCATAAGAAAATGGTATGTAATTTATTAACTCTTCATAAAAATGCATATTCACAGTACCCAATTACATAGACTTTGAACAGAAGTGAGTATTAGGAAACTGTCACATATTTACTTTCTTTGCCTTTAAAAAAAGTGTTTACTTTTTGCACACTTCTGTGACACTTTTCTTGTTGAAAAACAAAACTTTGACTACTCAAAGATTGTAGAAAAACTAGGTAGTGTCACTTGTAGACAGATGATCATTTGTAAGAAGACCATGAAATTATAGTGGCTCCCTATGAAGTTCCAACAAATCAGCGACAAATAATTTGAAAAACAGATTAAAGATCACGGCAATAAAAAAAAAAACAAAACAAAAAAGAATTAAAGTCAACATTATATTTTAGAACTAAAAGTAAAATTCCAGAAACCAAAACACAATTACAAAAATACGAAATGTTTCAAAAGCAAAGTAATTTCCAGAAATCAAAATTAAATGTTAAAAATTAAAACACAAATAGGAAACCGGAGAAGGTAGAAACTATAGGACAACGCTGATTGGATGATGACATTTAATGTTTTTTTCAAATGTATCTTCAATGTTTGTAAACTTAAGAAACTTTTATGATACAGAGTAAATCCAATATTGCTTCATGCAAAAAAAAAAAGTTGGTAGAAATGATGTACAAACCTTATCATCCACTCAGCGATGTCCTATGGTACCAATCTTTTCATGTTTTTTTTTGTTAAAGAAAAAAAAAGAAATCTAGAAATCAAAATGAAATGTTAAAAAAATGAAACAAAAGAGGAAACCAGAAAAGGTAGGAACTATAGAACAACGATGATTGGATGATGACATTTGTCCATCATTTCATGAAATTTGTCCAAAAATTGACCAAAATTTTTGGGCATGAAGCGAAACTAGAGATGCTCAGTATTAATCCTAAAACTATAAAAGTATTTGGACATTGAAGACGTGTGTGAAAACATCAAATGTCAAAAACCAATCATCATCCAATGTTCCGTAGTACCAACCTTTATCATTTCATTTTGATTTCTGGAAATTACTTTTGTTTTCTGAAAAGTTTTATTTTCACTTTGTTTATTTTATTTAATTTCATTTATTTTTTAATTATGTTTTGGTGTCAAGAATTTTTTTTTTATTTCTAAAATGTTTTGCTTTTTTAATTGTCATCGTAATCTTTAATATGCTTTTGAGTCAAGTAAGTTGTTGGTGTGATTTAGACTTTGTGATTTTTTTTTTATTAGTTTTGAGGGTTCTGTATTGTTCCATTAAAAAAAAAAAAAAAAATTTAAAAACATCTCCTAGAGACAGATGGGAGATTTCAAAATGTCTTCGACTGTTAGCCAGGGCTCGAGCCACAGCTCGAGACAGCAGACAGAAAGCGTTGACGCCTCATGTTTGAAAATGTTGGGTAGACGTGAGGATGTCGTCTTTAGCGACAGTCCCGTTTTGTCTCTTCCACCCTCATTATTCCTGTAAAACGGACCAGCTGTCAAAGCAGGGGGATGGGTGACACATCTGCGGCTCACATGCAGGCACAACATTTGCAGTCCCTGTCAGACAACAGCATCCCAGCGACCTTGTGAGTCTTCTAACCGGCCTCCTCAGCACTAGAGTCATATTCTCCCTATGGAGCATTTTGCATCATAAAGCTGCACCAAGGAATCTGGGTGGGGGAGGAAGAGGAGGGGGAGGAGGAGGGGCCCTCTTCCATCCAAACATCCTACTGAGAGCGAGATGCTAAGGATGCTGGGTGCATCGCAGTACGATGGCGGTACCCAGCCTTTCTCATCCGGACAAGAAAATCAAAAGATACCCACACTCTTGGGTCAATTCAAATCAAAATATTGACACTGGGGTCTAAATTCAAACATGGAGGGAATAAAGGGTAAAAACCGGAGCCTCCATGATGGACGGCACCGCCTTTGCATCATCCAGGTTTCTAGCTTTCCGTTGGCTACGAACCCAAACGTGACACCAAAAATTCATGGGAAAAAAATGTGACGAAAACGCGTGAAAGGTGTGTCTAAATTTTGATTTTACTGTTTTAAAAATGATCCTGATTCAAAAGAAAACGAGGCGTCTCTTTAAGACCCCACCATACTGACCACCACAACCGTTTAAGCTAATATTAGCTTTACTTTAAAACAACCAAATACACATATTCTTTCATATAAAAAATTAATATTTTGTGAAAACGCCAGCATTAAGAAAAAAAAATAAGCTTACAAACACACGTGTGTTGAAGCGAAATTTGCAGTTCATTTAGTGAAAATGCTAGCTAAAAATATGAATTAGCATAAACGGGTTATATTTGTGTAGCACTAGCAAGGACGGTGCTACATCCACTTAAAAAATGCACTTGTTTTACCTTTGTGTACAGCTCCGACGCTGCCATGACGCTCCCTCGCTATGTCCTTCCTCCAATCCGGGCTAAAACTCCGGCAGGTTCACACTCCGCGCGGAACCCGGCGTGTGTTCTCATGAAGCGGAGAAAATTAGTCCTTCGTGACCGTTGAGGGTTCAAGGAGAAGACGCGTCTCTTATCGCCATGATAACCAGAGAGACTCCTCCGGGCAACTGAGATTCGGTTTCTCACTTTGCATTCTGGGTATGAGGATGGAGGAGATGATTTAGCAGAGCAGAGGCTGCCGCTGCCGCTTTGGGAAAACTGCGCCCTCTGGTGGTCATTGTAGTTTATAAAACCTTCTTCAAAATAAGAGGTGTTGAAGATTTATAACGTAAAATTATTTGTCTTAATTGACGTTTATAGGTTCAAAGTAACCCGTTTTAGTTAAAGAGACTAAGAAACTTAACATGCACATTTTTTTCATTTTAATTTAGTATATTTGATTAAATCTGTCTTCTTCAAAATAAGAGATTTTGAAAATATATCTTTTAATTGATGCTTGAAGGTTCAAAGCAACTCTTTTCAGTTAGAGACTATGAAGCTGAACGTGAATAAACTTTATTCCACCCATTTTATTTTATCATTTTGATTAAATGTGTTTTATGAATTTTTCTTCAATTATTGTTTCAACTATATTAGAGTGGGAAAAAAATCAACAACTACACTGCTCACAAAAATTAAAGGAACACTTTAAAGAAACACATTAGATCCATCAGACCTCAATATGAAGTTGGATATCTATACTAATTACGACAGGGCAGTGTCTTAGGAACAAAAGGATGCCAAGTCTTTTAATGGAAATTAAACTTTTCAGCCTACAGAGGGCTCAATTGTGTTGACACCATCAAATCAGAGTGAAATGAAGATGTGGCAGGCTAGTCCATTTTCTCTAAAACTTAATTTCTGCAACTCAAAATGGTTTTCAGTATCTTGTGTGGCCCCCATGAGCTTGTATGCATGCTTGACAACGTTGCCACATGCTCCTAATGAGACGACGAATGGTGTCTTGTGGCATTTCCTCCCATATCTGTGTGAGGGCATCCCTGAGCTATTGTACAGTTTGAGGAGCAACCTGGCGGCGCCTAATGGATCGAAACATTATGTCCCAGAGATGTTCTGTTGGGTTTAAGTCAGGGGATTGTGAAGGCCATTCAATTGTTTCAATTCCTTCATCCTCCAGGTACTGCTTGCATACTCTTGAAGGCCGGGCATTGTCGTGCATTAGGAGGAAACCAGGACCTACTGCTCCAGCGTAGGGTCTGACAATGGGTTCAAGGATTTCATCTGGATACCTTATGGCAGTCAGAGCACCATTTCCTAGGCAGTAGAGGTCTGTGCGTCCCTCCATGGATATGCCTCCCCAGACCATCACTGACCCACCACCAAACCTGTCATGTTGAACCACATTGCAGGCAGCAGAACGTTCTCCTCGTCTTCTCCAGACTCTTTCATGTCTATCACAGGTGCTCAGGGTGAACCTGCTGACTCCTGAAATCTCCTCCATGTTCTGGAGATTGTGCTGGGCAACACATTAAACCTTCTTGCTGCAGCACGTGTGGAGAAGTTGGACAACCTGTGCAACTTCTGTAGGGTTAAGGAGTCTCCTCATACTGCCAGTAGAGAGAATTACACAAGCCAAAATCAGCACGAGTGGAAAACCAGCCAAAAAAGATCAAGAGGGAGAAACTTGAAATGACCTCCACATGTAACAGCAGTCCTGTTTTGAGGGTTTTCTAATTGTTGCCACTGAAGTGCACCTGTTGTTAATTCCATCAACACCAATCCAGCTGAAATTGATTAACAAGGCCCTCAGCTGATTAACCAACAAAAAAATTATCAGACAGGTTTAATTCAGTTCATGCCAGGCCCAATAAAAGTGTTCCTTTAATTTTTGTGAGCAGTGTATATTGATTTGAATTGAAAATAACCTTTAAAAAAAATTACATTCATTTAATCACTGATGAAAATATTTAAAAAATAATAATATTTAGTGTTTATTGTTCTGTTATTTTATGTTTTACATAAATTTAGGTCACAGATATTGATGGAATTGTTCATAACCAAAGCAGCAAAAAAAGGTTTGGTTATATGCATTTTATTCTTCATTAACCCTAGATATTTTTCTGCAGTTCAAAACTTCCAGGATCCTCCTATTTTTTAAATTTATGTCAGTCACATTGGTGACTTATGAGTTATGTGGCTGGGAGGTGGCTGAGGCTGCATGTGGATTTGCCTACCAGCTGACAATGTACTATATAAATAAAGTTTATTCTTTCTTTCATTTATGTAGTTGACCATTTTTTAAAACACCTTAAAATACACTTTATTTTGTAATTACAAGACTAACAAATTCACACATTTAAAACAAAAATGAAGTATTTGTGCAAAACTAGTTTATTTACAAAACAAAATGGCACATTGTGACAGCAGCTTGATCATATACATGCAAAGATCGTATGGATGTAGTGCTGGTTTGGATTCACCACATAAGAGGCAAACCCAAAACCAGTGAGGACTCTTTAAAAGCACGAGAGATGAAGACAATCTCAAGGTAAAACTACTTCAACTTCAAATACAATGTTCTTAAAAGTTATTTCATAACTTGTTCATCATATATATTTTTTAAATTGTAGGTTTAAACTCTAACAGCAAACAGGACTCTAAACCTGGTCCCTCACTAACAGGAATTTATCCATAAAGTCACATATGGACCCCTCCAGCCTTCTTTTGAGCAGTTTTGTACAGCTTTCCAGTGTCAACAAGGACGGTCTTCTGGGTGGGCGTTTACCATCCCTCACGCATATTTGACATTCAGGAAAAAAAGGTGTAAAACTAGACTGTAAAACATTCTTAAAAGCTAATGCGTGCTTCTGTGAACAAAATACAAATATAAATCTATTTGTGAACAGATAACTTCACACTAACGGGTCCTGAGCATCATGCTGAGGTTCTCCAGATGTGACAACTGTGGATTCTGCTGCTTGTCCTTCCTACTATTCAAAAGCATCACATGCAATTCATCCACTCACACTGTAATCCAGTGGATTTTAGGAAGAAAAGTAAAGGAATAAGGCATGTAAAATTAATTTTGAAGGGATTTGTTAGAGACAGCCATACTGGGTCTGTAGCAGGTCAATGGGAGTTTGGGGTGAGTGGGGTCAGGTCGGGGCGGGGGTGGAATGAAAAGCAGCAGAGTGCGGGGAACAGAAGAGGTAATGTTACAGCTCTGAGGCTCGACTGGAGTGAGTTATGTGGCTGGGAGGTGGCTGAGGCTGCATGTGGATTAGCCTGCCAGTTTACTGGCCACTAGAGGGGGTTTCCTTGGGGGCAAGTCCTGGGGGGTGGGGATGTGGTCCCCTGTGATCTCGCTCTTTTCTGGTGCCACAGCTGTCGGCAACTGTTTGTTCGTGATCTTTGCTTTGGCCATGTTGTAGTCTCCAGAGTCAAAATATTTTTGCTGCAAAGAGAAAAAGACATTTGACATTTAAAATACAGGTAGAAGAAAAAAAATGTTTTCAATAGAACTAAATTTCTATGTAAGAACATATTTAAATTGGCAAGTTCTAAACAATTCTAGTACATTTTTGTTCGTTTGTCTTTGTTTTTCCGATAAATTAGTTTTAAAAACTGGATTCTCATCGACAGACTTAAATAAAAAAAAATTAGGATTTCCTTTTATAAAAATTAAGAATTCCTTCTGTTTTTTGGATGAAAAATATAAATGTTTTTAATTAGGGAATATCTAATCACAGATTTGATGAGGCAATATTGCAATTTTTAATGTACATTACAATTCATGTTTAAATAAATGTTCCAGCAAATGTTGATAAAATATGCTTAAGTATAGTTAATAAATAAAACTAGAAAAAATAAAACCTTATTTATGTATGTACCCTAATTGTTTTGTTTGTTGAACAGACAAAATCATGTAATTGAATAAAACAAGTGTGTTTCAGTTCATCTAAAAACAATGGCACTATTAAATGATACTCTTCCTATGGGAGAATATTTACAAAGTTAGGGTTCTTTAAAACCTAAATAACCAAAGACAAATGAAGTCAGTTAAATGAGCAAACCCCAATGAATTTTGCTGAGAATAACAAGGCACAACTCACCCCTTTCTGCAAGCGTTTCCGAAGCAGATCAGAGCCTCCGGGCTTGTGTCCTAAATTTGGGTATCTGGCCTTCAGTTTGGCCTCTTCTGCTTTCTCCAGATTTATAATCGCTTCTTGCACCTCCTAAATAAGAGAAGAGAATCAACATTCTAGTAAATAAGGATAATCTAAAGTAAAAAAAAAAAGGTAAACACATCTACAGGTCTGCAGCTAAAATCAGCTGAACATGTGCAGTGTTCAATTTCAAACCCCAACATTTATGAAAAGAGTTCTGTCTTTTCTGTCTTGGTAACAATAAAAAAAAAACTGCAGTTTCAGAATGTCATATTGAAGAGCTGATTTGTTATATTGATTTAACTATGCAGCTACCACATATTTATATGACTAAATTCCAGCTAAATGTTTTAGTCTTAGTAACAGTAAAGAACACACAATTGATCATTTTATATTTCATGTTACTGTTATAGTACAAGTATTGCAATGGTTGAACAAATTTGATGTGAGGAAGCAGGGCTTCAACATCAATACTGGCTGTAGTAGGGAAGAAGGTAAAAACAAAAGGAGATATTTGGAACAAAGGTCAAATGTTGGCTGATTTCAGAGCTAAATCCTCAACAGGGTGTAAAGTACAACCGTTTAAAAAGATACAAAAGGAACATCGACAATACCAATGCACTGATCTACATGAGAGAAGAGGGAAGCACATTATGCCGAATGGTCCATAGTACATTTTCATTAAACAGGCCAAAAATAATAAACCTGGGGTTTATTTTTTACCACAAATATTCAATTAGCTGCAAAGAAAACACTTTTGTTATTATTTGTTAAATAATTATTATTGTCATGATTTAATATTTATGAATTTGTTACACTAAAATTGGTTACTAAAGTAATAATTATTTAATAGCTTATTGGGCACCAACGTGCATGAGTTAATTTCAATTAGCGTCTCTACAGATTTTCTTTTGATGTTATGGCTGCAGAACTCCACCAGTAAACAACTGCTGCGAGTGGTTTATTCCATTGATATATTTTTCTTCTGTCAGACTTTGCACATGCGCATTGCGCAGTAAGAGTCAGAAATCCCATTTCTTAACTTTTTTTTTGTTTATTTGTTTCGTTCTCGTCTTTTATTCCCTCAACTTTTTTGTAAGGTCACTTGGGGTTGACGAGAAGAAAAAATAAGACCTATTCACCCGGAATTTATGACAATTTAATACTTGTTAAGTTAAATTTAAGACATTTTCAGTTCAATTCAATTTTATTTATATAGCCCAAAATCACAAAAATTTTGCCTCATTGGGCTTCATGCAAGTAATTTTTACAGATGCAAAAATAGAACCGATTGGAACACGTGCATCCCTGCAAACACTAAATAAAAAAATAAATTAAATCAGAGAATAAATTTTGGTATGTGAAATTGTGCCTTTGACAAGCCAGTCAAAAGCAATAATAATAATTAAAAAATTAAATAAAATCAGAGAAAAAAGTAAATACTAATTGGTAAACCCTACAGTGGTGAAAAATCAGCTGTCAGAGTTCCAAGTGTACTTTGAAAACAGCTAGTCCTGTTTCAGTCATTTAAAAATAAATTACTTCAAATGCTTCAAATGTGTGTTGTTAGGGAAATATTTCGACATTCATGTTAAAATATAGTGTCGTGATCAGTCATATTAAACCAAGCCAAAGTAAAGTATCAAACTTTAAGGCTGTTTACCTAAATAAACCGGTTTAACTCTTTTCTGAAACATTAGAAAAAAAACCGTGTCCTTTTTGTGTTTCAAACTCAATAAAAAATTAAGAATAAATATTAATTTTAGGATGTTTGCAGAAACACAAACGAGTCACTTTGAAGAGTCAGTTAGCAACAACGAAGATCTGGGCAAAATTTAGCTAGCTTAAATCTTTTTCTCCCTTTTTTTTCCACACGTACAAACATAAACTTTTCGACTAAATGCGCATTAAATCAACGTTAATAATGACCAACTTTAGAAATGTAATCGTAAAATATAAAATGTTGCTGTTTACAAAGTGGTTTGAATATTTCCGCTCACAGTTCAGGCGGTACCTTCAAGTAACGCTTAGCTGCATCCCAGTTAGCAGCTAGCTAGCAGTTGCTAGCGGCTTAAATTCAAACAAGACGGTATGATTTACAAAAAATGTTATCTACTGAGTATTATATTTCCTTAAAGAGTGTCGGGTGAAATGGGTTAAGTGAATAAATCAGGCATTGTTTACGCAACAATGAAGAGGTTAAGAGGCTAGCGCTGACAGGCAGCTTTGGCTGTTAAAAGTCAGAGGTGCTCTCGCTGCTGCTAAACTACGGTTACCGTTCCGTCCTCCGGCGCCTCCTCCGGGGTCAGTGCCTCCACGTTCTCCTCTGACATTTCTACCCGACCGTGACGCCGACCTCTCTACCGATCTTCAGTTGGACAAGTGGTCCTCAAAATCTGCAGCTTCGACTGGCTGCACTGACTTGATAGATCGCTCCCGCACAAAAAAAAAATCCTCCTACGTCATATGCGGAGGAGACACCACGCGCGTTCCCGCTCGGGCTGTCCTGCGCGCTACCGATGATGGTGACTTCGTGATTACGTTGCGTAACACGAAGCCGATCTTGATCAGCCGGCAGGCCACGTGTAATCACAAAATCTTGGCTTTTTACAAAGCACTTTAACAATTATTTTAATCCATTCTTGTGTACATTACAACATAAACATGAAGGAGTGGTTGAATTTAAGCCCTCCCACTCCTTTTCAATCACTCATTTTGACAAATTCAATATTTAATGGATTGAATGTCATACTAGGATAATATGTATATTTATTAATTAGACTAATCATAATTGAATTAGTAACATGTTTAGGTGGATGCATCTATATCTACATATATATTTCAATTAATTAATTATTATAATTTTTACACAATTGTATAGATATATGTTGCTTGTCTTCTTTGGTTTTATTTTTGTTTTGATTGCATAAAATAAATTAAATAATTCCTATTTCGTTTGCTTTATTTTTTCTACGTTAACACTCTTATTACTTTATTTATACTGGCAACAAATTCTTAGAAACATCAGTGTAATCCCCATTTTCACTATAAACAAGGATGCAGTTAGAGCTGCCAGCAGGAAGATTTCAGGTGTAGTGAAGTTGTCTTGTTGCTGTCGTGGCATGCAGGAACACAGAAGATGCTGTGGGAATCACCAAAGGGAACCACCAAAAGGCAAGGGTGATTTTTAAACAAGATTTCCTTATTGAACTGCTACCCTTAGTAAAACATAGTCTTAATGTTAAGAGTACTACAAGAATACTTATGCTTCAAGTGAGACAGTACTTGTATATTATTTTATGTGCTATCTATATATTGTAAACTCAATACATTCCAGTTTAGTCTGAAGAATGGAAGGATACTTCCTACACTACACATACATGGTCAATGTACTTACTTATACTATAGTATACTTAGTAAAATAAACTTCAAGTTTACTACTTTTTGCTATGTAATATTCCACTACCACACATCATTGTGAAAACTGTGCTGGTACAGTCAAATGTCTGAGATTCAACTGACATTTTAAAAACACTCATCAGATAAACTCAGACTTTATCCAATAGCACAAGGGTGTCCACAGTCCAGGGCCAGCCCTCGAGGGCCACTCTCCTGCCTGTTTTCCAGTCACCCTTGCCCTACTTGCTGTTGCTTATCTAGATCAGGTGTGTTCCACCTGGAAAGGCAGACTGTGTAGAAAACAAACATGAAATTAGCCCTAAAGGCTGGGAGTTTATCACCTCTGTGCTAAAGATGTGGACTAAAAAGACAATTTAGTCATGTCAGGTTTTCTGCTCCAAAATCTGCCATTTTGGAACATGATTGCAACACCTGTAGGAGGCATTGCTAAAGCTTTATCCACCTTAAGGTTGAATAAATATAATTTGTAGACTTTGTGACAATGAATTTTACATGTCTACAAGTGTAACAAAAACAGCATTAGAGATTTTACCATGTATATCTATTTATGGTACCAATATTGATCAATAGTTTGTGGAAATAAAAGCTGTTTTTTCAAAAACAGGGATCTGCAACCAGTAACACCCAAAGAGAGTCAATTTCTCACTGACCACAACCTAACAGAAGCCACAAAATAAGACTTCACCTATTAGAAATAAGACACTATTTAGGTTACCAATCCTATTATGGTAAAGATAAATTAACTATAAAACATAAAATATTCACAAAACATTTTCAAAATATGAGAATAATTTATAACTTTTGACAGGGGTTTGTATGACTTCCTTTCAAAATAAAAGACACCCCATGTGTCACATAGGCTTATGTCACTGCAGCAAATATGGTAACATGATGCAACGTCAGCAGTGATTTAAAAATTGTCTATTTTACCCTGTGATGCATCTCAGCCAGAAATGTGTAAATCTAACAAATCAAAATCAAATCAGACCTAATTAAGTGACTTGTACCATATTTTTTTTTAACAACAAGGCACACTTAAAATCCTTGACTTTATGCCAAAGTGAACAATCTCCCTTACTAACTGGCACACCTTAACTCTAGTTGTGCTTTCTGACATCTAATAGATAATCTGTGGTACACAGTGCACAAAATCTGTTGAAAAGGTTTCGTTTGACTAGTGATACGTACTGTCCTTCAACTGTTTGTGAATAAATTGAGCAAGTTACTTTAATTTTTTTTAACCTAACAGTTATTTACTAAAATGAAAAACTTCACATTTTTCTTTAACCAGAGACCCACATGTGGCTCCTGAGTCGCAGGTTGTAGACCCTTGATCTGAAAACAAAGCATTAAAGCTGGATGTAAACCAAAATATTTATAGTGGTTTGCTCAAAAGGAAATGAGTTCTAATGGTTAAATCCAGGACTATTGGCTAAACAGCAACTATCACACTCCCACACATCACTGGCCTACATGTGAGAACTGCAAACATTTCACAGATATCCTTAATTTCTTTTTTTAATCTCACAGGTTTTTGTGAAAGTGTTTTTTTAGAGTTCTATTGTAGCAGCTCTGTTTAATATTTCCACTTGAAAAGCAGAATAAAAAACCACCAGGAGACAAAGCAGATTTTCAAGATTGCTTTAGAAGATATATAGATATATTTTTTTTAAGATTTGAATATTAATGTCAAAAATACATACTATGATATACAGTTTGCACTACATCTTCTTAGCATGACAGACGTCACAAGAAGTAACTGAAATATTAATTTAAATATTAAATAAACTTATGGTAAGTAAACAGAGTGAATGTGTAAACACTAAACTATTGTTACACTTTCTATTGCAACACTTCCAATAAAGTGGTTTTGTAACAGTACAAAAGTATTAGAATATGACTATTTTTTCTGTTTCATTTCCAGTTAGAATGGAAAAAAAGGGATCCACAGTGCACTTCTGATGCTGTGATGCTTCCGTGTGAATCTACAGTGATTGCTTGTTCGGCTTCTTTAGTGGTCCGAGGCGTGCCACAGTCTGCACCCCGGCTCCTCTTTTTCACGTGCGCCCCCTCAACTCCCACCTCAGCGAATCGTGGAGTCAGGCAACAGAGTTCACTTTCAGCCCGTCAACCTAATATGCAGGAAAAACCAAACGGCATTTCTCCAATGTTCAAAGAAATCTGAAATCATTACCTCCACACAAAAAAACACTAAGGGCACTGAATCAAATTATACAGAAATTAAAATAAATTTAAATTATTAGGTCCAATTGTAATTTTTGCAAACAAAGGTAAATAAAGTTGATTCCTTTGTGTAGATTTTAGCTGATGATGGATCTCTACTCTCACACCAGAGATTATTGGGGATATACACAACAGAAAGAAAAACAGAAAACTATAATTTGGTAAGAAAATCTTGAAGGGGGTCACAAACATTTCAACTTATTTGCATTCTTTTACCCAATCCCAGGATCCATCTCAAGCCTTGTTAAAAGAGAACAAGGCTCACATCTCACAAGTCTGTCAGGCTCTCAAGCTGACCCCTTTCTATCAGTTTTAGGTGACAGAGCTGACGGCTGAAGTTTCTACACACAGGTAAGGAAAGGGGTTTATGACTGTAGTCCTTGAACCTCATCTCTTTTCAACAAAAGCCACAATCTGATGGGCTGAAGAAGAGTCTGTCGCTGGCTTTGAGGGGCGACTGAAGCTTTCGCAATGGCCTGCTGGGTGGAGGAGGGAGGGAGGGCGTTGGACTTCAACAGCGAGGTGAGAACGGCGGGTCCATGGGGGTCTCTGTGAAGGATTGAAGTTCATAGGCAGCACCGCTGTCCACCTCCATGGACTTCCTGGAAAACAGCAGACGAATGTCCCGATGGAGGTAGATCTTTCCAGACTTGGAGCTCTGAAACCTGAAACAGAAACAACGGTAGGATGAAGAAATCGCATTGCAGCAGGATATTTTAAAAACAAGGAGCAACCGCCTCACCTCAGATGAACAAGGTAGCGCAGGGTGCGCCCTTGGCCCAGAGTGAGGGTCCTCTTGCTGGTCGGGTTGTTTGGGTCGCGGCGAACTGGGACTGAAAAAGTTCTCTGGCGCAGGAAGGTCTGGTGGCCAGCTGGCATGGCTCGTAAATCGTACATCACCACAAACATCTTCACCACCGTCTTGTTAGGGTTAAATAAGGTCTGAGGGGTTGAACCAAAAGAAAATTGCAGGGTTCAGACATAGTGATCTGATTGCCATAAAACATAAAGCTTCCTAAAATGACCATCATTATAAGCATATCAATCCAAATGACAAAGATAAGTCATAACTTTTCAAATTCTTAAAATCTGTTTGTTCCTGGGAGATTTTTTCAGAATAACCACTAGGGGTCTCGCTTTCCTTTTGTTACTTGATGTTATCTATTCTTTGTTCTCTGCTTGCACTCCAGTACTGCAAGAAAAAGCATTTTTTTTCCACAACATTTCTGCAACTGTGTAAGAAGAATTCCTAACCACTTGAATGGTTCCTGATGGAGGTACACGGTAGCCCCTTTTTCCCAGGGACTCCAGATTTATCACACCCTGTGAGAAAACGTGAGAATCACGGCGTCACAAACAGAGAGCTCACACACAGGTTTCATCAAAGTTCGACTCGGTCGAGACGACGCAAGACATCTTGTGAAGAGGTGCTCTCACCATGTACGGGGAGGGAGCATTGTCATCGGAGACGCTATAGAAGGACACATCAACAGGTAGGGTCAGGTGGCTGGGGCAGAAGGACCCGCTGGCTCCAACCTCTGCTGTGAAACCCTCCACTGTTCCTAAAGGCTCCAGACGGTAGTTCAGCACACACTCCTGATGGAAAAATGAAATATTCTTCTTGAAATCCAGACACTATTCTTCTAAAAGAGAAATGATAACTTTTGTGTAGTCTCATCATTTTGGCCAAGGAAGAGAAATGTACCTCAAAGTTTCCCAGCAGGCTAAGACTGGCAGGTGGAGCGCTGGCGCTGAACAGCTGCTGTGACTCATCTGTACAGCCTTCACTCTTCAGACACACCCTGAGGGGTTAAACGGAACGTGCTCAGTCAGCTGGTTTTCAGCATGCGGTGGAACAGCCTCTTTAGATGCTTTCATGGCAAACATTCCTGTTGCATCTGAGCAGACCTGAATCTCTAGTAAAACAAAACGACCTCAGGCTGAATCATCTGTTTGTAGATGGCACAGCTCGCGGCCAGAGGGAGGGACCCCAAAAAACACACACAAGTTTATGTGTCAACTGACCACAACTTAAATCAAGAATAACATTTCATAACTGAACAATCCATCGAGTCAAACTATAACGCTTAACTTCTCAAGCGTCTGCTTTATGAAGGAGCAGCACACTCCCACCCACGTCACATGTGTAGGCAATATTATTTACTGCAGCTCAGTTCCAGATGACTGACAACACCGAATATCTCTAGAGGACTTTTCTCTGCTATTAAAGCCAGTTTTTCTCTGAGACTTCAACATGTACAGAGCTCAAAATAATCTAAAGCTTTAGTTCAAAACTACAACTTAATGCTAAATATGCAATAAGTCGAGTAGAAATAATCAATTTTGTGAACTCATAAAGGGAATTTAGAAAAAAAACGTTCCAGCTATTTACATGATTAAGAAAACAAAACAGAGAAACGACAAATGGCAGTCTGCATTTGCATTCCACTATTCTTTCTAACCTTTTTAAACGCAGGAGAATATTTTCTGTAAAAATATGAAGAAATGTTAGAAAAATGTATTCCTTTTTCTTTTGTTTATTCTTATTGAGTATATATTGTTTTTTGGGAGCTGCTGGGCCAAATATAAAAAAAATGTTAAAGCCTGGCTTCCACTAAGCGGTTCGTTTTCACGGCATGTGTGGTGTAGACCGCTAGCGTGTCATTGTTGTGTGACGACTAGAGAGGCAACATCAACGGGGTCATCCAGCAGCTCGCCTTTCTCTTGCTTTACTTCTGTTACATCTTGTCTAACGGAATTAAATGCTGTTTGAAAGAAGATTGCGGGCGGGATTGAAACCCGAATGGTTACAAACATTATCTTAAATGAGCGTTATATTGGCACTTCTAATGTCATTATCACTTTCTGACAATCAGTGGGTGGCTACAGTAACTCCGCCCCAACGTTTCAGTACACCTTTCAATAGACCTACAAAGGATGGGGGCCCCCCCCAAAAAGTTACATTTTGGTACTGTTAAATGGGTCAATTTTACAATAAAAATGCTCAAATTACCGAACCGGACACTACTATACCGGACTGCTCAGTGGAAACAAGGTTCTATATATTATACATTCACAACCTTACAGTTGGGACTCTGCATCTTCCAAAATATTATAATAGTTTTGAATTAATTAAAAAAAAGAGAATGCATCAAATATTCTATTACATAATTTTAACCAATTTGTAAGCAAATGAATGCACGATCACCTATGTATTTTCACTTTTTTCTTTTAAAAATTCACAATACATGTGGGTATAATTGTCAGTGTAATTTTGTTGTACAAAAACCTTAGAAAACAACCTAACACCCCCCTTTAATTAACCATTCTTGATCAACATAAAACACTGTAAATATTCCAACAGATTGTAAGATTTAAGTGGGCTTTTACAGCAGAAATTCAAAATCTTATGGACCCAAATATCACCAGAAGATAAAAGAGGTGAATGTTTCTCGACCTTGGAACAAAATGAGCTTTGTAGCGACGGTAACGGATCTCCTAGGTGAGAAAATGAGTACCTTTTCCCAGAAGCCCAAGGCAAACCCTTGCAGCCAGTCTGAGAGATGTCCAGGTCAAAATAACCTGTTTGATTTTTCCTCTGAGGAACCTGCGGCAGACACACAGAACATAATTAAAGCGACGTCAATTTTTCACAGACAGAGAAGAAAATCAAGGAAGTTCAATCTGAATCGTGAAACTAAAGTAAAGTAATCCTTCTATTGTCTGTGATGTATGGTATGTGTGGAGCCCTTGAGAGATTTGCACTTGATGTCAAATGGGAGTAAAAGTGATAAGACAGGATATTGTGATGATAAAATTCAAGGTTGTAGCAAGTCTCCACGCTGCAGTTTTTGCACGTGTGCTTGTGTGTACATTAACTAACTGCTTACTTAGTGGCTCAAAAGTAATAAAACCAACGAAAAGATAATCCAGTCTCTTCATGACAAACATTAACAACTGTGGTGGAAAGGAGGTGAGAGCATCTGTTTCTTACGGGGCTGGAGAGCAGCGGAAGGCCGGTGTAAGGGTGGAACGCCTTGGTTGCTGTGGCGTCTAATGAGTGGCGGTTCTGCTTCTTCCAGCTGTTGCAGGGACGCAGAGGGGACGCGGTGTGAGGGCGCTGACGAAGACAGAGATTCAAACAGCTTGTTAGAGGCAGAATTTCCTCTTTTTAACCCTTTAACACCTCAGGCGTCGTCGGTGGCGCTTAAACACATAACATACTGAACATACTTTTCAACCGTTAACACGATCAACGTCATTCCAGTAGATTCTAAAGGAGAAAAGCTGTTTTGAAAGGTCACAATAAAATGCCAAATACTGCTGCTTTGGAAAAAAAAAAGTCACATTTGAAACTTATTTACATAATGTGTAGAAATATTGAAGTTATTCGTGAAATTAAAAGAACAGTTGGACATGTGCATATTTTAGTTTTAGAATATTTCACACTATAGGGATTCTCCAGATCATTTCTGTTTGTTTTTCAACACGTAAAAACTTAATTACACTTCCAGCAATTTCTGCAATCTTGGTAAACCTTCAGCTTGTTCAGAAAATTACTGTTTGTATTTTTGGTATTATTCAACTTTATAGTTTTTGAAATATTGAGCAAAATATGTCCCAGAGGAAATTAATAAGAAAGTCTTCAATTTTCAAAATTCTAAGTAGATTAGTAACAAGCCTTTAAATATATTCATAGGCTTTGTTATAATCTTTTGAAGTAATTAAAAAAAAAATTGGATTTTAGCTAATATTTTAGCAACATGCTAATGTTTTGGCTAATCTGTTATCTACTGGGTTTTTAAGGCTACTTTAGAGTTTAGCTTTTATTTTAGCAACAAGCTAAGGTTTTTGACTTATTTACTGAGCAAATTTGTTGGGGTTTAGCTAGTATTTAAGCAACAAGCTAGCTTTTTTTGGCTAATTAAGCAACTACTAAGGTCTTTAGCTCGCATTTAGGCAACATACAAAATATTTTTACAAAACTGGTATGTATAAGGGATGTTTAAGCAATTTTATTACAAATTTTTCAGACACTTAGGTTAACTTCAGAGATATTTCATAGTTCTTTAACAATATTTTCAGTCTTTTAGCATATTTAATATTTAGCAAAAAACTTTTGCATTTTCAGCAAATCCCTTCAGCAATTAAAGAAAATTGCATCACTATTCTCAGCAAAAAAAAATCACACTAGCATTATTGACGGTAATGAAACTTTTCTAGTTATATTTTGTCTTCATTAAAGGACATTTCAGTTGTTTTTTTTTTTATTTAAAAGTTGTCATTTTTCTTGTCTTAAAAATCATAATCAGTGAGATTTTATAGTCAAAAATGGCTTACGGGGGAAGTAGGAGGAGTCATAGATGGGCTGAACGTCCTGGAGTACCCAGAATCCAGCGGGGCCCTGTTCTCATCGTGGAAGGCAGAAGCCTGGACTTCCTCACAGTTCTGTGTCTGGGGCTGAGGCTTGATGTGGTCGTGGCTTCCGTTACAGTTTATGGCTGGGCTGGTGTCTTTGTGATTCCTGCTAAATATCTGAGCATGGCGTGGGCGTTCCTCCCGCACAGGGGAGGCAGGAGGGGTTTCATGGCTGCTGGCTGTCCTGACTCTGAGTTTTTCCGGTGGGGAAGCACGTAAACATTGACCGGCCTTGGTGCGGGGCTGGCTGCAGAGTGAGGGTTCTTCAAGTGTAAACTGAGCACCGTTGTGGGTCGGGGTTGAATTGTATTCGGTCCCGGGTCCGACTTGGGGCTTATCTGTGCAAATAGGCGCGTTTGAGGCAGCGTTGTGCGTGCCGCGTCTTTGAAGTTCGTGGCTAGGTATGTGGCCGTTTGTGTAGCCGTTGCTGGCAGTGTGTGATGTAGGTGGGCTGTGTGTGGGGTGGGAGTATGTGCGAACTGTGTGTGTGACCGTGGTTGTGTGCATGTGGTGAAGCGGGCTGCCGCTTCTGCTGTTCCCGGGAGACAAAGACGGGACAGACAGCCTCTCCTGGATGAGCCTGGTAATGTCTTGCACTGCCTGGGCGATGAGGGAGCTGTCTCTATCCCTTTCCTTCTCCTTCAGTCTGGTCCTCTCCTTCTCTCTATTCCTCTCCTCCTCTCTGTCTCTCGTCTCGGTCATCCTCAGCTTCCTGCAGGCAGCAGGTTTAGGGGACGTGCTTTCTCGTTTGGCAAAAGTTTCAGTCACAGGTGTGTTGAAAGGTGAGGGCCACACATGTCCAACAAACTCATAGGGCGGGGCCTCAGGCTCTTTGGTCTTACCGGCAGCGATGTTGTCATAGTTGCTGCCCCACGTGGATTTGGGAGGGTTGTCGGAGGTAAAGAGGCCGGGTGGGAGTGGTGGTGCGGTTGGATCGCAGAAGTTAAGCCTTTGCGCGATGCGAGCGATCACTTCCTGTCTCTCCTGCAGCAGGGAGCCAATCAGAGGGTTTGTCTCAGTAGCGGCAGGCCTCGGGGAAGGGCAGCGTGGCGGCTCGGCCACGGACAAATTCTTAAAAGCTCTGAGTGTGTCAGGGATCGAGCTTGTCGTCTTGTCTCCATTGTTGGTACCAGAACTATAGTCCTCGACTTGTGGTGGATCTGAAATACCATTGAAGGCAGAGTACAACCATTTGCCTGCTTTACTTGTAGGAAGCGGGGAGGGAGAGTGTGAGGGCGTGGGGGGGCGGGAGGGTCTGTGGAACAGTGGCGAACCCTGACGTGGAGGGGCACTGACATGAGGAAGCTCGCCGTTCTGATATGTGTGGCTTTCACCGGGATCCTGGGCCCTTTTGGTGTACGGATGCGGCACAGCCCGGTGGGAGGGGCTATTTATAGGGATGCTGTTGATGGGCAGGTTAGGAATCGGTACGCCACTGTGGAGAAGGCCGGACATGGAGGTGGAGCTCTTACTATACATATTAGAGTTGTGGTGGGGGTTCTCTTTGCTGGGGTCCAGGCTCTTTCGGAGAGAAGGCAGGCCGCTGTGGCTGTTGAAGTTGGGGCTCAGGCTGGGGGTCTTGCTGTAAATGGAAGGCAGGTTGGTGTGGATGCTGCAGGCCAGTTTGGGGTAGGTGGGCTGTCTGGGAAGTGACTGAACACGAACTTGCAGTGCGACGTTGTGGGACACGTTGGGGACGGGGAAAATGTGCTCGGATGGGGACTGAGTGAACTGCCACACCAAATCCTCTTCAGCGGCACTGATCCTGTTAGACAGCAACAGCAGGATTCAGCAAACCAGGAAGGGCAAATTTACACTTTTTGAAAGTTGTTGTGACTTTTAACAGCGGAAATAGAGAATGACAGGAAGAAAAATACAACTGTGTTTACACTTCAAATAAATTTAGGCTAATGTAGTTCCCAGATGCTTCAGTATCCTTGGTTGACTCTAAGCCTCTAAAGCCATGCCACTGCCAGCGGGTGTTGAGTCTGACCTGTACAGGATGTTTCTGGGGACGATGCCATGGGAGGCACTGAGCCAGGCGCTGAGCTGAGAGAAGAAGACGTAGGAGCGAACAGCCAATAGCAGGGTTTTCTCTTCAATAAAACGATCACCACTCCTACACACAAATGGAAAGGAGAGAAGTGTGCCAGTGTGTCAGGTTAATGAGAAAATGGTCAGGGGATGAGACTTTTTTTTTTTTTTTGAGCACGAGAGTAGGAAAATGGGACAATCTGTCAGGTCAACAAACCCCTTCATAAGAATTTGCTTTTCAGGTGTGGGAAATGTATGAACAGTGGGCAGAAAAAGCTGTTTTATTGTTTTTACTTGCTGATCAGCTCTATTGCTAATATTACAGACTGATCTACGATAAAGAAGGAAACCCTCAACCCCTTGATTCACTTCCTACAGTCTGACATCAGGAGTGTCAATACAGTTTTACAATTAAATCACATAAACTGCTAGAAAACTGAAAGCTACATTCACACAGAGCTTGGAGCATGGTTTCAAGCGACCGTTTCCAATAAAAAGTCAATGTTAACTGTGACATGCATTTCGGTCATGTGTCTTTTGGAGGTGCATTGATAAACAAGTCTAATTAAGGGATCCACGCACAAAACGTGTTTTGAAAGTTAAACCAGGTCAAACTTTGACCAATCAGGGACATACGAGTAGCATCCTTTTTGATTCATAGAAGTGCGAACCATTTGAAAGTTGATTATGTAGAAGAAATTAATAATTGTGGTTTGTGCCCAGCTTCCAATTGAGTGATTATGCTAATATTGAGTAGCAACAATCTAGAGTGAATACTATGTGCTTAAAAGCACATTCAAGAACCTGCTTTCAGTGTATTTTTGATCATGCATCATATCCCCTGTGTGTATGTAGCATTACACTCACTAACACTAGCACTGGAAGGAAGTCCGACCATCTCAGCTCCAGACTGAGCAACAACTTAGATCGCTTCTCCAAGTCCCAAACATGGATTTATTTGATCTGCCTGAACAAGCCTCAGACGAATGTAAGAGGTAGCAAATTTAAAGATGGATTATTGCATTGCATCTCATCTTTGAGTTGTGAAAACCACAAACACATAAAAACGACAGCGTCGAGTGCAGCATCAGAGCGCACAACATGAGTCAATCACCTACAGTCTGGTTGAGCCAATGAAAATTGTGGGTATGAGGATTTTGAAAACAACTACATGAAATCAGAACCATGTTTGCGTTCCACATATGTGTTCTACTTCAAGAAAACTGTAACATATTTCTGCCTTACTGTCTTGGAACCGGTTGTAAGGTCCATCTCTCCAACAGCAGAGCATCTTGTTTGATGACTGGGTCACTGATGGGGTCGCTTGGGGGGCACTCATCACCATAGCAACAGTCTGGCAGCAGCATGACCTCGATCATGATGGGGATGTTGTTCCTCCACAGCAGGATCACCTCAGAACGTGTTCGCCTTGCTTGACGACACTGGACAAACACACGGCCGCAGACAAAGGTGGAGACAAAGGTTGAAGTGTGTTAGTGAATGACAATGAGGTCTGGAAAAGTTCTGCAGCGACACAGAACCCAGACGCCTTTCTACAAAGAAGTGATTAGAATTTTGATTTTTTTTTTTTGAAATTTAGGCTTACTTTTTGCCACACAAATATCAGTAAAACTTTAAGTTCCATTAATGTGGTAATAATGCAGAGATTCTGCTTAACAGAATGGACTGATCCATGAACAGGTTTGACGGCTGGGTGCATTGATGCAGGTGCAGCTACCTGGGGCAATTTGTCACTGCACTCGTGCTTGTGAAGAGGCGGCATGGCTGACTGGGCTGGCGGACAGTGCAGTCCCTCAGTCCTGCCCTTTACGGAGTATTCCGGTGTCCTTCCCTCCGTGATGAGCAAGGTCAGGAACACCAGGAACTCCTCTGCATCATACTCGAAAAACTCCTCTGTTGCATCTGAACAAGACAAAGCAGAAAAGGGGGGTCAATGTGTTTAGAAAAGAGGCACAGAGAAAAGAAGCACCTCAGGAAAAGGTCAAGAGGTATTGATTTGTTTATGCTGTAAATGATCCTATAACATAATGGAGCCTAGTTTTTTTTCCTGGTATTGTTGTTAATCATTTGTGTATTTTTTCTCAAAAGACTTGTTGGAGTAGGGGTGTGGGGGAAAGCCGAGTGTGACAACTTTTTTCCAGTTTGGCTGCTTCAGAGAAATATATTTAGACTGGCCATCTTTGCTTCTGCTGACAAAACATCTACAGAACATCAACTCAACCAGACCGATGAGGAAATAGGAGAACATCAGTGTGTTTGCTGCTCTGTGCTCCACCACAGTGGTGTGGGTGGGGTCTGCAGGTCAGTGATGGGCTGAAACAAGCTTTCTAATTCAGAATAGGCGATTCGCCGTTGATTTTGCTAAAATAAGCGGCACCAAATACACGAGTGCTTTTGACAGTGGGGGGAGTTTACTGCCACTCTACTCCCCTCCGAAAAGCCGAATTTACAGCAGGCTGATATATATTTGAGAAAACACGGCTGTAATTTGCAGCTGCGCCACAACAAAATCCCATCATTTTTGTCAAAATTGAAGCTTAGATCTTAGCAGGAAAGCAGGGGTATTTTTAGACGACTCAAGTGCCCGTCTTTGCTCTCCATCTCCTTCACTCCTCCAGAGAAACCTCCTATAATCCCACAAGAGGTCAGATGATGCACAACAGTGCTGGCAGAAAAAAAAAAAAAAAAAAAAAAAAAATCACAGCTTTTTCGCTCCGCAGCTGAATGATGCTGCTACCTCCTGATTTCTGTTTACATTGCTGAATCAATCAAGCAAAACGTTGGATGAAGATCGTTTTTTTCTCAGTGCGACACATTAGGTAGACGATGCATGCAGGAGTGTGGATGCAGACAAAGCCTGGGAGAGCGAAGCTGAGAGGAGCAGTGTCCGTGTCAGCTGGCTCTGCAGGGGTGTGTGTGTGTTGCTGTCATCAGGCCAGTCACGCACATTCTTTTGAGGGAACTCCTCCTACATCCCTGCGAGCTGCAGCTGCACGCGGAGAGACGCAATCCAACACAAAACGTGAGGAAGGAGGGATGGAGAGGATATTCTGTTAGCCAGCTGTAGGCTGAATGAACGCAGGATAAAAGAGGGAGAGGAAAAGAAAGCAGGAGTGCGCCTACATTCAGGGACAAAAGTCCTTTGCTTTATGGGCTTTCATCGAGAGGTCTGACCATAGGAAGACAAGCGGTAATGGAAAAGGAGCAAGAAGGAGGAGCTTAAGTGGGGGCGGTATATAAAACAATGCTACACATTCAAGGTTATAGTCCATCACCTTTACACGATGACTGACTTGCCAGCACTGGAAATAGTGGGCTTTGACAGGGTTATTTGCATCTAAGGTTTCATGCTCCCAGTCTGCTCCTGTTCGAGAGGCAAGAAGGATTTGGGGTAAAGGTAACATGCTCTGACAAAAGCAGCGCTGCAGGGTCAAAGGAGACACAGAGGGAGGAGGAAACCTAAAAGAGCAAAGCTCATGATGTTTCTGCCCCTCCATGCAAGAAAACACACAAAAGCTCCGACTCATGAGTGCACAGAGTGGTCGTTTTGATGAGAAGCATACCCCGGAACACAGCTGGCAAAGACATGCGTGGTGCCTCAAACAAAACACAGAAACACACATGCAAGGCAAGCGCATTGAATAGAAACTATTACAGCGCGACAGAAACACGAGAGACAGAAAACATGCGAAACAGCTGCTATTGCAGCAAACAGCCAAACCCAACCCGCTTAGATCAGAGCTCCCATTCTTTAAGGAACTGTCTGAATAGAAGCATTCCTATGAGGCCTACACACAGAAACACAAAGAGAGTTTCAACAGGAGATCAAGATGAAGAACAATGCTGAGAGACAAAGAGGTAGAAAAGATGCATGCGAGGTAGGAGCTTGAAAGCTGCTATTGCAGCAATTTATTAACAGATCCAAATAAACCCATACAATATATGTGAAACTGTGACAGATGGGTATCTGTGGCTTTTTAATCCTTTAACATCTTGGTTTCAGGGTGTATTCAGACTGGAAAAATCTGTTTGTCTGGACTGAGTCTACTCAATTTAGTCTGGATCTGGTCTTGAATCTTGCATTTTGTGTGTATTCAGACTGCTGCCAAGCAGACTTTCCTGCACAGATTGCACACAAATGCACAAGTAACTAAAAGTCTCCTCACTCATTGGCCATAAATTACGAGGGTGGCCAAAGCAATGACAAAGAATAATGGAAGTCCTAAGCTTTGCAATCCTTTCAGGGTGTATTCAGACTGGACACTTTGGTTCACTTAAAATGAACCAAAGTTTGTTTCCCTGATAATCCGGAACAAAGTTTCAGTCTGAATACGTGCAAGCGAACCCTGGTCTGGACCAGGAACCACTCTCTGACCCATATTTCGAGGTGGTCTCAGTTCGTCTCCAATTGGACTGAACTTTGAACCTGAGCTCTGAAATTCCTCAGTCGGAATACGGTCCGTGTCAGGACCAAAACAACTGAACCAAAACGGGCACCGTAACCAGTCCTTAGCAAACAAAAGTGGAGCAATGATGCAACAGCAGCTCATTAAAATGTGGCTTGGTGAATGCAAGATCACCAAAACAACTTTTAACTTGATATCCACTTGCTTCTTACAGTGCTTTCCCATCAATCTATGTAAACGCTCATCACCATATCCCGTAGCGTCCCCAATAACCGCCTTGCAGCTTGTCTCTGATGTACCAAAGTAGCGGTAAAAAGTATTGAACCTGGCTTTCATACAGACGATCAAAACTGGTCCGAAAAATAAAAAGTTTGAATAAGTGAACAATCCTGGCAGGGATATACAATGTGCAGAATCTCCATCTTTGTCTTTTTGTTTTGACCCGCCTCCGTAACTGCTGGCCAATGACTGACAAGATCTTTAGTCACATGGTTTTGATTACAAGCTTTGGTCTGGAAAACGACAGCCTGCTTGACTTCAGTCTGAATACTCAAACGCAAGATCCAGAACACTTTGGTATGGCAGACGCATTCTGCAAGCCGGTTGCTCAGGAGATGTCAGCTATGAAGATACACTGATTGGTATTTATGACATATAGACTGTCAGGAAAACAGTGTGAGAATGAATGTCCATTATTCAGACTGAATTTCAATCAGTTGCTGTGTCTCATCGTTGCTGTATGTTTTCCCATGGCTCTCTTTCTACATCACACAATGACCGGTTATGGTGGCCATTTTGGTTTGACTGTTCTGCACAGAGATATTCAGACTGAGGAAACTCAGAGTAAACTACAGCTAAGTCCGGTTGGAGGCGAATCAAGATAACCTAGAAAGATGGGTCAGAGAGTGGATCCTGGTCTGGGACCAGACCAGATAATACCACTATGGTATATTGAAATGGAAAATTTACTTTGGATTATTCGGGGAAACAAACTCTGGTTCACTTTAAGCAAACCAAATGTCTCCAGTCTGAATACACCCTCAAACATAAAACTCAGTTCTATAATATATTAGTTGCAGGCCTATAATATGCACACAGTCATCCAGTGTTGGGTTGTCTCTTTCTTGTCATTTCTTTCACCTTAAATTTAAGCAATAAAAAGAACAGAATACTAAAATATTTCAGTGAAGAAATCCTAATCAGACTTACAGACGGTGTTTAAATAAGAAGCTTTTCTGATGCATTTAGCACAAAATGACCCAGAATCAAACAAAGAACGCAAACACAAATGAGAGTTTGTTGTGCCATTCTGGTAATATGTGACGTGTGTTATGTAATGGGTCAGACTAAGATCCAGGCGTCATTATTAAACCTGTGACTGCCTGCCACCGAGTACAGCTGGAGTCCCGCCTACAGTTTGGTGGGCTGGACAAACACACACGCACACAGACACACACCTCTCAGCTGTCTCTGCGACCTGAGGCCAGCGGATCAGTGCAGAGTCACGTGGGATGGAAAAGGCCTCCAGGACGGAGCAAAGAGGTCAGCCTCCAAAGCCAAACAAGCAAATTCTTCAGCACAAACACCAACAGTCACACCCACATGATTTCATCTATGCTTAAAACATGCAAAATAGGCAAATATATTTTTAATGGAAATCAAAAATGTAATTATTTTCATTAGCTCCCTCCCACAACATAGCAGGGTTCCGCATTGCCAGCAGATGAGTGATTAAGACACACTTTAAATTGATGAAGCTGGGATCGATTTTGACATACAGAACTCAGAAGTGTTGTGGTTTTAACAGGGACACAGATGGCAAAAGAGAGGGAGACGAGAGACGCACAAAAAACACCAAGACGCATTCAGATTAGATGATTCATTAATCCTGTCTCTGTGGCTGTACATTCACGGTGTACTCAGTCGCGTTTCTTTGGCGAAAGCCGCCCGACTCTACAAACAAACAGGCGCACACACTCACAGCTAATTTGAATGCAGTGTGTGCAGGATCCATATGGACACCACTCCCTTCCTCCTCTGCAAAGCCAGTCCTGGATGCTGATCGCTATTTGTACATCACCTCATTTAAATACAAATTGCTTGCATTACTGACTAATCTGTATTCATTAGTTGACTGTTTTTCCTATAAAATGTCAAAAAAAAACAAACAGCTCAGGGTGTTTTCAATACTTTTGAAATACACCTGAACTCCCTGACTAACAGGAACATCAAACTTGATAGAGGACACCAACAACTATTTTTAAGCAAAGCATTTGCATTTCAGACTATTTCTTTCTTCTTGGAGACCAAATTTTAATACTAAGAAAAGGACAAAAAGTTAAAGAATGGTGGGTTATTGGAGATGCTAATCCCATCGATCAACAATGATGAGGCTGGAATGGGCTGGTGGAATCTCGCTCTGGCGTTCTAAATAAATTTGCATGAATCAGGATCCTTTCCCATCACAAACTCCTGTCCTTCCATTGGCCCTTTGCAGCCTCACTGCTGTGTCCCCAAAGCAGGAAAACAATTCAAGATTTTCTTTATAGATTTTGCCTTCTTAAAGGAAAACTCCAATAAATCCTCCTGAAGCTCGGTCAAGAGGCAAACTAGCAGTGAACTGTAACATATTGACCCCTAAAACAAGGTTTGCTGCAGGCGTGCTGATGGCAGATTTTGTTCCAACTGTTCTTTAAAGCGGAGGGAAATTTTCTTAATATACAGAGAAAAAACAAATCCTACCCATTTTGTTTTTCATCAGAACTAAAGGCAGCAATAGACTAAATAAGATATAGATTTAACACACTTAACATTCTCATTCAACTCTCAAAAGTCTTTTGAAGTCCGTTGCTAATATGTAGGGCATTTAATTTCTAAGGGACTCTGCAGACTGTAGATAACCAGCCAGCTGAAAGGCTGCGCATAAATGCAATTTCTAGGCAGCCTGAGTGTAACACAGGCAGCAGGCTGCTGGGCTCACTGAGGTGTGTCAGCTCAACACACAATGATATCTAGCTCCGTTTAAATGGAACCAAAGAGAGAAGTTCAACCTTCCAGCAAATTCCCTCTTCTCATTAGGCGTGGTGCCAGATGTCCTCGATGGAAACAATTCAAAATAAAGGATGTTTGCACCTCCATCATAGTGAAATTTACATGTTCTCGTCTGACTCTCTAAAAGGCATGTTTTCTCAATTCCTTCTACTCATATTCGAGGAAAAAAAAGTCTTCCTCCATTCAGATTTTATACCATAAAACCGAATGGATGAGAACCTTCAAATCCCTGAATGTACAAATCAATGGCAACGCTCCAAGGTGGGGGTGCATCTTCTTGGTGGGGGCAGGTTTAGGGGGTCGGGCCTGTTTTGCAAGGTTGACTCTCAGTCCCTGCAGTCGGAACCTCCAGCTGATAGATTAAAGAAAGCAGCATTTACATGCCTAAGCCTTCCAGCCAGTCGGTCCTAGGAAGAGATGTAAGAACTATTCTCAGAAAAAAAAAAAGAAAATAAAAAGCAGTACTGGGTTTATACGAATGAAATTGCCACCTGACCACGTGAGAAGATCAGACCTTCATGAAGTTCTCCATATATGCATACGAAAAACAGCCCATTTCCCTTAATAAATATTTTTGAACAAGCTAAAAATTTAGTTCCAAGAGCCATAAATATGTTTTAAATATTTGGAAATAATAATAATAATATAATTGTAAATAATGAATGATTGATCTGCAAATGCTGTGAGAAAGTCTGAAATAATGATACTTAAATAGTCAATGTGATCTATTACATAGGTGATTTATTGAAACATTGATTTTTTAGAGACCTGTAGCTCTGTTAGTAAGGTTTAAATATCTGATCACAAGTTATGAACTGGAAAATGATCATTTATGCGAAGGGATGGGATTATTTAAATTCGCTTCCTGTCACTCCATTTCAAGCAATCTATAATTTGATGCCTAGTTATGACTAAGATATCTTTGTACAGATGTAAACCTCTGTTGATTGTATTGCACATGCATTCTTGCTTGAAATAAACCATTTAAATTCAATTCAAGTGACAGAAAGAAAAGCAAATATTCGCAGCAGCATAGCAATTGAGCCTCATTTTGACTGAGCGCTCCGATACAGTCCAGTCTGCCATATTGACCGTTTCCATTGTAAAATGGATCCATTAAACATGACCAAACTGTTCCTCTTCTGAGCCCCCATCCATTGTAGCTCCATAGAAAAATGGAATGGGACGGTTGGGGGGGGCAGTAGCCACCCGTTGATTGGCTAAGCTAGCATTTCCGTTCTCCTCTTTATAGCAGTTTTCTTCTTAGCCGCCCGCAATTTTCTTTCAAAACCTTAAATTCCTGTTATCCTTTGTGCTCTCTTATGGGGTCCAGATGACCCAAGCCTTACAATGATGTGGGATCTCTTCCGTGACAAAAGTGTTTTACAAAGGTGGACAGGATTTCATGACTGCCATGGACATCAGTGAAGATAAAAAAATTATTGAAAAACAAAAAGTTCAGCGCGCTGTCTTGTGGGGTCCAGATGACCCCACTTTTAATATAAACATGCCTCGGATAGCACAAAAGTAAAGCAAGAAAAAGACGAGCTGCTGGATGACCTCCATTTTTGTTGCTTTTCTAGTCGTTGCAGTACAATGACATAATGACACGCTAGCGGTCTGCACACCACGCATGTGGCGTGAAAACAAACCGCTCAGTGGGAAAGAGGCAACCGAGTGGAAATGCTCACCGGAATTAACTGGACCATACCACTCCTGACCAGACCGTACCAAACTCCTCATTAGGGGCTTTATATCGACAAAAATAGTTATATACATTCACACGTATACAAACGGTTTAAATTGATATACTGAGTCAAAGTAAGAGATTACACTCGCTGTTCTTCCACACTAAATCTCCTTATGGCAGCTCCCAGCGAATCAAATATAGATACAGCTCAGCAGGCCTAATTTTCTGTTTTTAAAGGTTTCTTTGATGCTAAAGTGTAGATTTCTGTACCTATTTAATATTTTTAAAAGTAAAAAAAAAAAAATAATAAACTCTGGGCAATGTTCTGTTTATTTCACCATAAAATAAATGCCAGCAAATCTCCCCTTTAAATACACATACATTTCACAAAAACACAGCAAAAGCATTTAAAGAGAATTTATGATAATCCTTAAATCCTGGAATCTAAAATTTTGCCATCAAAAGATTATTAATGCCTTTCCCAATGTAGATGTGTTCTGGTACAAAGAGAAGGTACATTTTAGGAGTCAGCAGCCCTGGCAGGAGCAGCTCCGACACCATGGGAATAGTTTGCAGTGACGTTTTTTTCTGCTCCATTGCCAGTTCTGCAAGATGACCAACTATATTTAGAAAGCTGATATCCTGCAAGATCATCTAAACTGCGTCTGCTTTTTCTTACACACGTGACACGGTACAAAGGCTTACTTGTGTTTTCTCTGCTCTTACAGCTGTTTCACGTGGGGGTGGGCCTCTGTACCCGCTATGGCAAACAATAGCCATAAGACAGAACTGTGATTTATGTGGCTTTCTGTAAGGTAATCTGCTAGCCTGTACCAACACCTGCTCATTATATTTGCAGTGGTTATGCAATTCTGTATTGTTGTATTAGGTAAAGTTTTTCTTTGTGAAAGGTTAAGAAGAGAGTTGGCAGTCACCACTAAAAAAAAAAACTCACTGACTTTGCATGAAATGCAATATTTTCTGTTTACTATTTGACATTTGGCCACAAAGTTCACCACTAACTTTGTAGCAGCGCTACTGAAAAAACAAATCGATGCATGCAACATCTGCAGACTCCCACACTTTCAGCAAAACATGTTTTTCTTCATCACTTCAGCCAGCACTTTAAGCTTCCCTTATACAAACTGAAACATAACAGGGGGTGTTGTGACAAAAAAAAGAAGTGACCGCAGTGTACTTTCTGGTTGACTGACTTGGGACTAGAGGAGAGCAGTGATCAATGATCACAACTGTTTGCCAGGGAAGACGGGGATGAAAAAAAAAAAAAGAAAAAGAACAAGTGTTACCAAGGCAACGCACACACGTGTTAAACATTCCCATCACGGTGATTGAAGAGTGTCTCTTTTGAAGGAAAGAGCAGCCCCAGTTTGCGACAGTTCTGACTTAATGTCGATGCATCTCAGAGGAATTATTGCTCGCACGTCGACTGTTTACAGCCGGATTTGTTGATCTCTGAAACCACGTCTTCGCATGTGAACATGTCTGTTGTCTTCTCAGCTGTTGGGTGCTGTGCTGAGCTCAGACTATGAACCAAAAGCTGATGTCAGTCTTGTATCAACAGGAGCATGGCAGGGTCTTTTGTTCTTCAGCTCCGGCGAGGAGGGATACGGGTAACAACACTTCTTATAGCAGGGTCAGCAGTGTTTCCACAGAGTCTGATAACATGAGCAAAGCGGAGCTGCCAACTCACCTTTCCTGTTTTTGTCTGCTGTGTTCTGGAACATTTCAACTTCAGATTTAAGTGGATAGGGTCAAGGAACGGAAAATTAAATGACATATACCAGTTTACTTCACAAAAACAAAAAACAAACTCCCCTTTTTGTGTATTTCTAGTAGTAAACAACATGATTTATAGTTTCAAGTTGTATCATAAAGTTGGTAACCAGAAAATCTTCACAACAGACTTCAGCCTTGAAACCAATTTTAGCTCCAGCAAGTGTGTTTAGCATCACAGTTCAAGAGTTTGACTTGAGCAAAACTTTTCCAGTTTCCTCCCACATGATTAACTAAATGCTTTGCGATGGGTGTGTGTTTGTGTGTGTCTGGTGCTCCCACCCTGACACAAAGGGGCAGATTCACAGCAGACATAGTAACAAGCTGTGATTGGCTGAGGGATGTTATTACAGTTGGAGCTCAGAAGAAACTCCTCTTCGGTTTCCTGAACTCAGTTGACATTTTTCTCCCACTCCCAAGAAACAAACCATCACTTGGCCTGGACTGACAAAACCTCTTGGCCCTATTTTATTGTATTTATTTATTTTTTATCATTCCCATTATCTGGAGCCAGGAGCTGAGCTGTTGATTATCAGCTGAGCCACTCGCATACCGCGAAAGTCACGTGGCAAACAAGGTCTGAGGGGAAAACAAACAAAAAGCCATCATGTGGCAGAAGTGGGGCCAGGGATGCTCCTCACATAACACACTTAACTATGTGGAAAAAGTCAAAACAAGATCAAGATCTTACTTTTTTTTTAGCCTCAATCTTGACTTTTAGAGTAAGTTTTAAAAAAATGTACCCATCAGAAACTGGCAGAAACTCTGCATGCAACTTCATAATTGAGTCTTTTTATAGGTGAGTGCTGTGGTGAGAACACCAACAACAATGGGACTGCTTCCTGGTTAGGTAACCATGATTCAGAGAGAACAGCAAGTCTATAGGATTTTAGTGAAATAACACTAATTTCAAACCACAAAAAATATATAGGATCAGTAAAACCTGGTGATAAAACCTTTCTTTAATGGCAAGCTGCCTTAATAAGAGTCAACCCATAACCACATTAGTCCAAGCGATCATGGGGCTCAAATATATTTGTGTTAGTAATGACATGCAGTATTCTGTCTTCATCTTCACAAACCATAGCAACTGAAGTCCTTCAGTGAGGTACTCAAATCCTTTAATATTCAAACGAGACCCTCTGGGGGTAAACGCAGAAACGTGGTTATAGTACAGACATACAGGTGTGTTTACTCCACATAATGGTCTGGGACAAATACGGGCCAGGATATGCTTCAACCAGTGCTTTTCAACCTTTGAGAAAAAGTATAGTTTTTCCTTAATTATAATACCACCAACCAAACATGTAAAGAAATCTGTAACTCTGTAGTCTATACTAACAAAATACAATATTTCTTCTCAAAGAGTCTTACATAGAAATCACAAACACAAAGAAAGGAGTCTTTTATGAGGTTTCATATTTCAGTGTGAAATCTGGCCCTTTTTGGATGAACATAGAGCTGATGTCTTGGCAGAAATAAATGATTTTAGACCAATTAAGGGAAAATAAATATTTTCACACAGCACACATGACCATCTCTCCCAACAGCAAACTGGCTTAACTCACTTGTCCATCTTCAGAGCCTCTTTGGCCCTTTGACAGGCAATCTTTTTTTAGGTTTAGTTTACTTTAATAAGTGGGATCCCAAAAGTCCACCATAATTCAGGAAAGGAGTGGCCCTTTCCAAAGTCCATCTTTAACTAATACCAGTTACACAACACTGGCTGAAGGGGAGTGAGTTCAGCTGTACTGGACAGGGTGGGAAAAGTGGGAATTACTGATCCCAGTGGAGCCAGCACTTATGCAGACCTGCTTGTTTAGGTTGATCTGTATAAATGCTGGTTCTTTGCAAAGTCCACAGTCGGATCAGGGAATAATCCACTCTTATGGTATTTTTATCAAATGTACAATTATTTAAACAATAAAAAAGAAATATAGTAAAAAGGAAAGATCTTCAAGTGTTCTAAGCATTTAAAGGTTGTGCAAGCGGACTGCTAAAAAAAAAAGATACACTAGGGCAGTAGGGCAACCCAGCTTCTACCTGTAACCAGAGCCACCCTGTCCAATCCATAACCTATGCTTAGCTCCAGATGCCAACTTCTAGAAAGAGGAGTCCAAACTGAGCAGCTCAGCACCAGAAGAAACTCAAAAATAGTCCGTTGTGTCGGAGACGAGCTGATTAGTTTACTTGCTGGAGAGTTAGCCGCAAAAAGAGCAAAGTTAAAGTTTCGCCAGGGCAGCAGCGGAAAGTTCCTCAAATTACATTTGGCGGAAAGTGATTTACAAGCATCGGAGAGCCAATGTTTCAAGATTGTCTTAAAAAAATAAAAATAAATAAAAGAGAAGCATTAATTCAGCTGAACAGGACAAACTGTCAGCTGGTTTGCTGTGAGCATGAAGCAACGCTGGGGGTGATAAAGGAAATCAAGTGACTCAGCACTGAGCCAGGTTGTTGACCTAAAAGATGAGACCGAGACAATGGAGAAAAGGAAAGAGGATAGTCGTGGTGAGACTGAAATAAACTCCACTCTGCTGTTAATAAACAATGCCCTGATGCCTCTGTGAAGACTGTTTAAGGAGCCTGCTGACACCAAGAGACTAAGCTCATTTTTTTAATTGAACAGCTGCTCCGATGTGACAGAATATGTCAAACAGTGATTAGGTCTATAGCAGTCTGTGCTCATTAGAGCAGTTATTTGACCAAATAAAAATGAAGAGTTTAACCCTTGGAAAAAAAAATGGTCTTCCGGGTAATATAGCATAAATGATTGTTTACATGTGAAGTGTTACATGTAAACTTGAAGCTGCATCACTATGAACACTTGAGTGGAGATAAGTGTGTCAGTCCGATTACAGTGCTGTTTGTGTAACACCCTTTCTCAGGAAAGATGTGCGCTGTCTGTCTGGTACCAGAAAATGTGAAGGGAACTTGACAGATCTGTGTTGCAAACAGGTAGCCAACAACATATTAGAGGGTTTGACTTATTCAACCTGAGGCAGTGTTAGTCAGCAATAATTAGATCTTAAAACAGAAGGGCAAAAAAAATGCAGCTTAGCTTGTAAACCTTTTAATACGGAGGCTTGCTACTGACACACACTTGTTTTTTAACCATTGTTCTATTACTGAAGAAATAACATGTTGGTAGGCGGAAACAATGTACTTTTATTCATCTGTCAATGACTTGGACATCGTGTATGACAGGAATATGTCATGTCCCATTTGAAGATGATGGATGCGAGTCCTAAAAATGACAGGCTGACACTTGTGATAAAAGAAGGAGGGTATATTTTAAAGTGAATAACAAAAATCTCTTTTGTGAGATATGGTTTAAAACTAAAGGATCATCCGATTCTATTCTCAAAGCCATACAAATACATTCGAAATCGCCCCTCTAAAGAGCAATCTGAATATATGGACCACTCTGAATTCTGACCTAAAAAAATAATTTTATCATATATTTTAAAGCATAAAGTCATGTATTATTATCAAAATGTGTTTGTTTATAGAAATGGTGGTGTAATGCTATGATCACACGGCTTGGAAACATGCTTTCAAAGCTGCTTCCAATGAAAAGTCTATGCAAAGGCACATTTTGGGTTTCAACGTTCAAAACTCTGAAGCTAAAAGCTAAATCAGAAGAACTTTGACCAATCAGGGACTTAGATTTGGTAGTGACATTTGGGTATTGTACTTTTCAGTACATGAAAGTAACAATTGTTTGAGAATCGATCAAAAAGAAGAAATTAATTGTGGTTTGTTCCAAATCAGAAGTTCTTCCTATATTGGAAAAATATAAAGACAAATTCTGGAGCAAGATATGTACCATTTCACATGCATAGTTACAGACCTGTGTGAGTCCCATATGAATTTTAACTAGGGGTGTGCCAAAATACCGATACTGTGATATATCCCGATATTTATTGATTCCCAATGGGTTCTCAGTAAGTATTGATCTTTAATTTTCGTTTGAAAAGGCTGTAAAATGATAAATTTCTTTGGTGAGACGTTCCTTCAGAGGTAGATAAGGGACGTGTATTGCCAGCAATGTTGCACAAAAGTGTCTATTATTTGTTGTTTAAAATGATTGTGTTCAAGCTAAAATATAAATTGGAATATATTTCACTATAAAATATGTGTTCTTCTATATTTTGTGAGTTATTAGAGATAATTTTTAACCAAATATCACAGTACTATTATATTATCGATATCGTGAGCCGTGTGTCACATTATATCATGATGTACCCAGTTATTCCCAGCCCTAATTTTAACTGAGTCTGAGGCAGCATTGAAAGACTTTTGTTCACCTTTCAGCCTTAAGTGTCACTACTGAATCAATTTTCACCACTTTGCATAGGTGGTTTGGCATAGATTTTTAAGGCGGATGCCTTTCCTGACGCGCAGGGCAAGAGATACAGACAGTAACTCCGAGCACACAAAGCATCCGGTCCGGCTCTGGACGCTGGAGTCTTTATGCAACTTGAAAAATGAGAGAGACGGACTCACACAGCATCCAGTTCGTTACGGCCTCTGCCATGCAACGTATCAGTTTCATTGGCTTCAAATTTTTGCTGGACACCAGAGCTGAACCAGAGCACTTTTTTTTATGAAGTTGGGACTCTTAACAACCTTAGCAAAAAATCGTGTGAGTGAGTGTAAAGTGCATACGGTACTTTTTTAAAAATAAAACCTATTTTCCGTTGTACTCGCAGTTTTCACCGTGTTGTAAACATTACTTCATTGTGACAACCATCGCCAGTCTCTCCTACTTGTCACACAACACATCAAATTTATAGCTTTAAGTCCATATAAGACAAAGGCCTTACTAAAAATTAATAAATTAATAAAAACCCATTGAATGAAGAGGAGTTGCACTGAAAAAGAAGTGTGTGAACATAATTCAAAATTACTGCAGAATGAGAGACAAAACTTACTTCACATATTGAGGTTTCTACTGAATGTTGCTCAAAATGACCAGAAGCTGTCATGAAGCAGAACAACAACATGAAGTGTGTGAGCGTTTCTGCAGAAACTGTTGCAGCAGATACATCCCAATTCACGTTAACTTGTGTAACATCAAACTTTTTTGCAACTGGGAACAGCACAGCATAGAGCACCTGGAACTCATTGATGCGTTCGTATATCACAGAAGCATTGTTTGCATGTTGAACTCACCCTGTCCAGTCTGCTTTGCATTAACTTAAAATGTTCCATTAAAACGAGCTTTTGCATTTTTCATTCCAACAAATTCTGAATTTAAATAAAAGTCGAGTGAAACTAAATGCACTGAAGATGCACTGAAATCTCACAGGAGGTTAAATTCAGAGGCAAACAAACAGATATAGCCACTCCACCTCTCCAAAAATCACCCCCACCACGAAAACTCACCAGGCCCAGATGGCTCTTCCTGTTACCGCAGTGCTGACTGCTGGTTGGCTCGAAGGAAGCAGGGGGGCCGGGAGGATGTGGAAAGCCATGACATCACTGGTTGGCTCTGTGGCAGCAGAAATACGACCCGTGCTGCTGCTTAAGGCTTTGGACCGTCCAGCACAGAGACTGGACGGTGTTATTTTTATGTACTTGTCTAGTGCGTTAACAATAGCCACAAGTGTCTATCTGCATGGACCCTCCAGTATTATTTCAGTAACCACAGCAAACATCTTTAGCCTTATGTAAGAGCATTATGGAACTATAAGGGGCTAGACATCCATTTTTACTTAAAGCCAAAGCTGTAACCAGAGCATGGATTTAGGATGATTACTCGCAGACTGAGGATAGTGTTTGACACTCTCAATATAAAAAAAATGAATTTTGTGCAAAACTGGAACCCTAATTCCAGCTTCACAACTGAGCTTTAATATCCATATATGGTAGAAAATCTGTCAAATAAGGAGGCAATTTTGCATTGAAGAGGAAATACTGCATATCTATGGAACCAGTGGTATAAAAGTAGATTGTTAAACTTAAACTTGCAAAAAGAAAAAAAAAAAAAAATGATGTGAAAGAAAAAACATTGAAATGCATAAGTGACATATGAGGACAAAATCTGTATGATGGCACATCTCTTGGCAGCCAGATAGAAAAAAAAAAAAACCTAACAAGCCAGAACTGTGATTACAACTGAAGAGAACAGAAGGGCAACGAGCAAATGATTCACTTGACATCGGAAAGGTGAAAAACATACAGATGGACTCCCAACTGTTGGAGAACAGCAAAACAAAGGAGAACAACTGTCTGGGTGGAGTCTTGCTGTGAGGGTAATACACTGATGAGGAGGAGCCAACGATAAGAGAGGATTGGACAGGTGCTGCTCTGGATCCATGTGCTGTCTGGGGCTCTCTACGACAACTGTATACTGTACTCTGCTCCAAACGGCAGGAGTCTGAGACCATGAAACTGTAATTTAGTTGAATGAGATGCAAGAATAAACTGTTTTTGAGAACTGGACAGAGTGATTTCTCACCCCTCGTGTTCCAAATAGGAAGTACCTGGAGAAACTGAGAAGTCAAAATCCCATAGGCTTCTATTGAAAAAATAAACAGCCATTTCTTACTTGTTAGTCAGAATCACCATTTCTTGTTATAACATGTTCTTGTTAATCTAATTTTTTTTTAATTCTTTTTGTTGTAGTATAAGTTTTTAAAGTTATTAACTGATGCCTACATGAAAGAATGTGATGCCCGTCGGCCCCTACATCAAACATTCAAGACGTTTGATTAACAGATTTTCCTGAATGGCTCAGGTAAGATTTCAAACAAGCTAGCTCCTGATTGGCAAAAAATGGTTGCCATAAAAATGACAATTTGGACCGATTTGGACCGAGCACTTCTTACTGACGTCATCTGGCTCCAAAATGATGCTGTCCTTATCACAAAGATCTGGTGACTGACTAGTAGGACTAATCAATTGTTAAAATATTCAATGACTAATTTAATACTCGATTATTTGTTATTTTATAAAATATGGAGACAGAGTGTAGTAAAGTTGTGGTTGTTCAGCACCAAGAAATGCTCTTTTCCTACTGAATAGACTTCATATAGCCAAAAGTAAGACATTTTTATGGGGATGATGTCACACTCATTCAGTCCAGTTCTCATAAACAGTCAATGGGAATAAGGTAGGTGAATGGTAGAGGAAGATTATTGTTCAACACAGGGGTGGGCCTAAAAGGGCTCTAAAATTTGACAGAAAGGCCAGACTAGGAGCAGATTCATAGTGCATTCTGGTAATCTACCTAACAATAAGAGAAAGAAATAACATAAAATCTGGACAAAAACATATTTTAATCTTGATTGAAAATAAATCTATATATTCTTTTTAAAACCGAACATGAAGTTCTGCTTAGACTTTTGAAGTGTCAAAACTGTAGCTTTTATTCTCATTTTAGTGCAAATTCCCTTATGATTTCCATAAGGGTAAAACACAAACTTAGAGAATTAAACTGTGAAATATTATCAGAGGAAAAAAAAAACACCACTAGGAGCAGGAGTTCTGCCATCTGACTCAGGTTCTCCAACATGACTCTGTCTGAGATCACCACAGTGCACACTGTAGGTCTAAAAGGACAACAAAATGAGAAACATGAGGCACAAAAGAGGGAGAAACCAGTCATAATTCTTGCTCACACATCTTCCTATGTGATGTCAACATTTAATGATATGCTTGGGAACAGCTGAGAACAATGAGCATATTTCAGGATGTAAACATCTCCATAGCCATTTCGAGTCATGTGGTATGCGGAGACAACTCAGAAAAACAAGTAAGTATGCCGTTTAGAAACAGAAATAAAGTACAATTTACTAAAATTGGTTTAATCGCCTAAACCAAACTCATTTAGAGTGCGCAGAGTTTTTCAGTGCTCTTCTTTATAGAACTTGTAAAAGTTGTCACTTGAGCTGCACGGGTCAACATTACAGCACTCACAAAGGCCGGCAGCAATCTGTTGCACACTCACTCACACTCCTCGTCTCTTCACACCCACACACACTTGTCCACGCACAGACACACTGTCCTGACTCATATTCAAACTCTCAGAAAAACATGGGGGTCAGATGACTCTGGTTAGGGCCTTGTGCAGGACGGGACTGCCGTATCTTCTTTTACGAGAGCAGTATGGTTTACCAAATGTTCCGAGGAGAGAGTGTACAAACTTCACATTTATCTGTTGGCATCAACGGTGGCCTTTTCCTACATTGAAATGAATACTTATTCATTAAAGTAAATAAAACAAATAAAGTTATAAAAGGTTACCAACAACTGCTCTGTTCTCTGTTTTTTTTCCACTAACTAAAAGGATAATCAGATCTTTTATAACAGTCACATTGGTGGCCGTGTTGGATCATGTAACGGTGACCTCTGTCATTCACGCTAACACTTAAGCTCCACAGTAATAACAGTCAATAAACAACAGATCATCCGTGTGCAGACATGTCAAAAGTCCTCTCAGCAATATCTGCATTGATATTATCTTACTTGGGTCTCCTATTGACATGAAAACATCAGATAATACTGTCTGCACACATACACCGATGCTTTACACGTGCAATTACAAAGGGTTTTAAATTAATAAATAGTTGAATAGTTTGTGTACAATTCAAACATAACAGAATGATCACGTTTATTTTTATGGAAAATAAATTGGCTTTTTTGTTGTTTCTTTTGTATTTTATGCCAAAATCTCCCTTAAAAGCATTGAAATGGCTGATCTGACAATATAGATGACAATCAAACTTTCCTTTGTGAACTCTCTTTCACACAATAAATTGCTGCAGGGTGATGAGATTACAAGTAAACAAAAACAACAAAGACAGAGATGTTTGCACATGTATGGACATGCAAATGTATGTGGATAGCCCCTGATGTGGTCTGGTCTTCATTGAGCTCTGACCTCAATGAAGGATTGACCTCACACCTTTGCATGAACGTCATGTGACAGAGATCACAAACACTCATGATGCATTCAGGACGGCGATTGACAACACTTAAGAGGTGATCACCAAGGACACACAAGGACAGTTCCTGGCCAACATGTGACTTGTCTGGACTTGCCCCTGCTTCCCCCTCCTTTGAGATTTAACAAAGCTGGGCTTTTCATTCCCCACGGCTGTTAACCTGTGCTCCGCTTGACCTTCTGGAGAATAACCAGCTCTCTTCAGCACTGTAAATCCCCTCACCAAGATGAGGAGAATGCATCTGACCAGTAAGCAATCCGGTATCTCTCGACCACAAGAATGGCACAGTGTGTTCAAAACGACAATAGCACCACAGGGACTGCCTGTTTAAATACGGACGTGCTGCAGTGGAGCAGGTTCTACTGGCACAGCCTTTGAAAATTAGAACATGACAGTGAGCAGGTCAAGATGACATGATGATAATCCATGAAGGGTAAAGAACAGATGCATGGAAAAACTGCTTCTCAACACCCCACCCCCCCAAAATCTATTGGTTCATGCAGTTGAAAAATAACTAATACTTGTTTGGGTTCAAACCCTACAGGTCAGTCTTGTTAAGGGTTAAACTCTGTCTAGAGCAGGCTTTTGATTACGGTTTGTTGTGGAGTCTCTTTAATCTGGATCCTCTTGTTCCAGGAAACGTCCGCTCAGATCAGCTTCATAACTTCATGTGAACACACAAGCATTGCCGTCTGACTGCAGTTAATCTGATCAGGACTGGTCCTTCACTGCTTTCGAGGAGAACATGTTAGAACCAAGCCACCACACCTTGTTGTGGATGTAAACAATCAATCATAAATGCAATTGGTTTGCATCCAGGTGGAGTTTATGCAAACCCTTTTATTATTATTACAAGTCTAACATCTTTTTCATTTTTTGTGTTCCTGCAGAGCTGTGCAAGAGAGGCTTTTTTTGCCACAACAGGGTGGGTGTCGAGAACATTTTGCAGCAGTTCTTTGCAGGAGACTGTCAAACGGGGAAAAAAAAGAATAGAATGTAGCAGGAGAACAGCTTGCAGGTTATATGTTAAGCGAAAAAAAAAAAAAACAGCTGATAATTGTGTCAACACCCCAAAACTAGAGCAGCAAATGTTTGTTGTCCATGCATGTCCTCATTTCCTCAGGTCAGGCTTTGTTAATTCACATAACCAGTGACCAGCCTGACCAGCTGTTACATAATTCTCTGGCAGGATGCTTATCTCGGGAGAATGGGTACAGTCAGTCGTCCAAAGCCAGATATGGACAGCTTGCCCACACATATCAATAACCCCGCTGCCCAGCCTACACACACACAGCAGCAGTGCTTTGGTTGCCCACATACCTCGCTCGGGCTTCATGTTGTCCCGTGTCATCTGGCAGTCTTCCGGATCTCCTGCAGGAGCTTCTCCGTCTCTGACACCGAGTCGTGACAACAACACGACGGTGTCTGGGAGCCCGAAGCCTCTGTGACGGTGACCTGCCGTATTAGCTAAGCAACAATATCAGCTGCGTGTTGGTGCCAGCTGCTCCTACCCAACAACAAAGCATTGCTTTGTTAGCATGCTCCTGTACGCTTCCATCCACTCTCACTGTATTGTCCAGGAGACTTACACAAAGACAGCGACTGCCTAACCTAACCGGGCAACTCGGTTGCTTGCAAGACAGAAACCAATCTGTTGACTAGTAATTTAACTAGCAGGTTGGCCAGTCTTGCAGCTCGTCTCGAATTCCAGCACCCGAATCAAAGCGGAGCCGCGACTCATGTTTGGATCTCCGCTTGTTGTTGGGAGCTTGCTAACTCAGCAGAGCTAACTCGACAGAAAACTAACCTTCCTGTTACTGTACCGTCAACTGGCACCCCAGTTCCCGTCCAACATCCCAACTTACGGCTACAGACCCCGCTGGCAGACGGGCTGACGGAGCGGTGGGGCTTTTTGTTTGTTTGTTTGAAGCTAGCGCATTGTCAGAGTTGTAATATTCTCACTAAACGATGTCAAGCAGAAACAGTCCGCTTTCTAAACACCCACAAAGCGTCAGGCGTCGCCATTTACTCCAACGAGCAACCTGTGCCGACTTCCTTTAAGCTCGTCATTAAAACTTTTTCTAAAACCGACAACAAAACAATCCGACTCTCTTCTAGCCGAGCATGTCTCTGCGTCTGTCGCGGCGAACTCTTCTGCAAAGACGGGTCGCAGCACTGACAAAAACTAGTTCGATACTGGCATTATTCAGGCGAAATGCAGATTAAAGGAACAGCCAGTCCCACTGGTCGTGATGCTTCAGCCTGCCTCCCCTCCTCACTTCCCTCCCAGCCGCTTGTCAAAACAGATCAGTGCAGCTCCAGTCACGTGTCCCGACAACAGCCGCACTCGTCACTTCCCCTGTGTCCAGCCTCGCCTGAACTTGTAGCCATAGCAACCGCCAACTTAGAAACTGTCACAAAACTTTAGCTAAGATAAATATAAGAATTTAATGTAACACTGAGTCAGATTTTCCAAAGTGCTCAACAGGATAAATAACACGCGAGTCGAGGAAACAACAAACAAATGTGACTAGTCTCTGTCTGTCATCTGATTGGTCACTGGAGTTCGGTCCTCAGTCACGTGACTTCTTGTGGCTCCTTTTTTTTTAAAAAACAATTTATCTCAAACAATTTTTGCCTCTGTTGAATTGAAAAGTTTGAATCATTGATAGATTTACTGTAAACATCCTGACCAATGATAACTGGAATGATGCACAATCAACACACCAAAACTGATGTAAAATAACATTATTCTGCAAGAGTGAACTTTTCTGTAATGTTTATTTTGAGAAAATTGTCGTTTCCCAAATTGTCATTTTTTTGGGGTAAAGTTTGGGTAAATATATCCTTGGTATTTTTTGAAAACAGTTTCTTATTCTCTAAAAATAATGACGTTTTAGACACCTCTTTCCCTTGAAATGAACTTTAAAAAGTGCCAGTTTTGTGCATTTTTGTCATTGACAAAAATCAATGTCAAAGAATTGAACCATTTTGAAGAATAAAAACTAGTGAAAGATTTTGCAACAAACGGAAACTTACAGAAGAAAGGTTCGGTGTTCGGTTTATCCGTCCTTATATGTGAAATCTCCCATGATGAAAAACGAGGCCATCAGGAGGACATTAGACTTTGCTTGACACGTTCAAAAAGGAACTGTCTGTGTGTGTGATGAGCTGTAAGGTGAGGTGGGGGCAAATTAAAAAGTAACTTTTGTACCACTTTAAGTCTGTTGAACAATAAATTAACCTTTCACTGGTAACCCAAATGAATGTGGGTCACAAAGTTGACAACAAACCAAACATCCACTGGTTGTTTTTGTTATTTGACATGAGAGCAAAGTTTAAAATGTGCAACAGCAAAACTGAATATTGATCCAGCTGAGTCAGAGTTAGTCTTGTCTTGCATCGGTGCTAACCAGATTTAAACATGCAAATCAGCAAATAAAGATAATGTTGTCCTTCAGGTATGGATCTGTCTGAAAGCAAAAAGCATATTTGCACCATTGTTCCAGTAACACATTTCACTTTACCCGTGTGTTAAGAATTGTTTTTTCTGTCATTCAAATTTTACAAAAAAATCAACTCAAAATATTCACTTTAGAACCAATTTCAGAACAATTTACGGGTAAAAGACTAATCATAATTAGGCTATTGTTGCTTAAAAACTAAAGTACTTTCCTTTTCTGCTTTAAGAGCTTAGACCCATAACTCTTAAAAAAAAACAGGGGACAACACTTGAAATCAAACTTAAAAAAACTCATATGAATACACACAGTTGGATTAAAAAAGCTCAAGGAGCAAAAATTACTTCAGCAAAAAATGGCTGATTTCCTGTGTTATATGGAGTTTTCAACATCAGTTGTTTTGGTTGACGCCAAAACCTAAAAAAGCTGTTTTGAAAAAAAAAAAATAAGTGTCACAGCCCCACCTAGTGGCAGCAAAGGAGTAATGCAGCAAGAAAGCATGAGATATTTTTTTTCATGTGTGGATGTGTAGAAAATGAAATATTTTTGAGTTTTTCAGCTACTTTACAAAGCACAAAACTTATTTTTTACAGCTACTTTACACTGTTATTAACAAATGATTTGTGGTGTTTCAAAGAAAAAAGTCACACTTCATGCACTTTGCTTTACTGTGAATTCTACTTGGCCTGTATGAGGTATAATTTTTACATGAGCGAAAGTATCTTAAATTAGCACCCTTATTTCTTGACTTGCTTTGATCTTTAAATCTTTGATTTTCTCCACATTGGCAGTAACACCTGAGACGCCATTCGCAGGAACACTGAATATTTTATGCTGATGAATTTGTGGTTTCAGAGACATTAATGCTATTCTTATTTAATAGGTTGGTGTAAGCTTTCATTTCACTTTAAAGGGTAAAGGTGGAGCCCCTATTTCATGACACAGCACTATCTCATGAGATGGATAAATATACAGCTGTGGAGTTTATATAATCTCAAAGTTTGGGCAGTTTTTGAACAGAAAAGTCAACATTATAATTAAAAAAAAATGTTTAAATGTGTTTTTGTCTATTGGGCAATTTCATGACTTTTTAATGTTTTTTTCCTAACCAGAGAATCTTTTAAGTATGATTTACAGTTTGTACAAGAAAACACAACATAAAGAACCAAACCTCAGAGGATGGAAAACAAATTTTTATTTTTAACCTTTTTGGCTTAGAATCACAAGATGATATTGACGCACTGAGAAACATTAAAGAAACAATTACTTGCTTCTCAATTTTCTTTTCTTTTTTTTCTTCTTTTTTTTAAAATCATTTGCTTAGCAATCACAACAGATGATATTGCACGGCACTGAGAAAGCAGTAGTAAAGCTTGGGCAAACAGCAAATGACAAATCAAGTCATGAGACAAGTAGTTGTACATCTGAGTGTAAAAAAAGCAAAACAACAACAGCATTGCTTCTCATGCACACACGCTCACATACTGGCTCACACTTTCACACATTCAAAGGCTGAAAACTAAGAAGCCACTGTGAGCGGAGATAGAAAAAGAACAAGGTCGACGAGTGTTATGGGATTTTCTAAATGCAAGAGCAAAATTAACTTCTCTTTTTTAAAACCGTAACTTTTTTTTTGTAAATGTATGACAACAAATATGCCTGATTATCAAAAACCCTTCAAGCATCTTTGTTTGTGAATAGCTGAAGGACACCCCTCTGTGGGTGAGAAACTAGTTCTCCAGCGTAAGAGATCCAGATGATTGTCTTAGGCGCTTCAGTATATTGTTATGAGACTTGTAGCCAAGCTACCCATCATATGGGAACTCCTTCTTGGACAAAAAAATAAATCAAAACAATACAAAATATAGAAATAAATAGGTCCACATTGCATCAAACAGTTTCTGCATCAATACAGGCCTTGACACATAGAAAAATAAGTACCTGTATGTTGCTAAGGAACATCCACGTTCTCCAACGTCTGACATAATGAGTGCACAACACTCTGATTCAAACTGTCACCTTTCAGTCTGTGGAGACTCTGTGCTGTCTGAGCATAAGAAACACTTACAGCTGTCTCTGGTGTACTCAAAGATCCACTGCTCTAATTTGCACCAGAAAGTCACAGACATGCACACACAACAGAAAACAGCCAGATATTTTCAGTAAAAAAAAAGGCAGTCTGCAAAAATGCAGTGCAGAAAGCATGCAAACGAAAAAAAAAAAAAAAAAATCACACATCTTACAACTCCTCAGGACTTCTACATCCAAAAACAGAAAGCCCAGGAGTTCATCCCACACACACTCAGACACGCAGATTCCTTGGTAGGGTTTTTGCAGATTTATTAGACTTTGCTTGTAGTCATTACACGAGTACGCACCAAAATAACAGATACTAGATGGAGCGAGGCGGCAGTGCCACGGCAATAAAAACAGACCCAGCTCCGTGGCACGGCCCCCGGCAGACCGGCTGCCCAGCCTCCACTCCACCTCACTCTGTGTATGAGGCAGCAAAGTGAGCAGGGCTCGCAGCCCTCGTTTTTAAATGCTTTGGATTGTACATAAACAGGAGATTCCCCACATGGTAGAGTAAGCTTGCTTACATAGCTCTACGCCTTCTACATTCTATACCCGTGCGAATGGCAAATAAAAACAAATCTACCTCACAAATTCCAGTGCTTTTAACATTATACTTTTTTTTTCCAATTTTTGGTTTGTTTTAAAAAATCTTTGAATGTGCAGTAATACCCATAAAGTAACCGTGTTTAAAAGTCAAAAGAATTTAGAAAAAACACACAAACACGCTGCTTTTCGCCAACTGCCCAACAAAGTAACTCAAGTTTGACTTTGTCGGCAAATCGACCGTCTGGGGTTGTGGCAGTGTTCAAAACACACATTGAAATGCTGACTAGTCGAAGAAGAACTACTTCTTTGTAAGCATAACAATAGGGCTGTAACAAAACAAAAAAAAAAAAAATAGCCTTTTGTGTCTTTTTTTCCTCCCCAAAAACCTAATATGTACAAATCCAGAGTTTCTACAAATGCATAAATTAAAGACTTGGTTAACAAATACAAAAATGCTGTTAAATTAAAATCACAACGCACAAGAAAAAAGGGGAAAACATGAACACATCACAGCAGTTGGTTTTACCCTGTAAAAGCAATAGTCTGATAAAGGATAAGTTTTCTCCTCCTTCTTTTACATTTACAAACTAATCCTTTGTCAATTAAAAAAAGAACACTTCTGCCAAAAAAAAAAAAGCAGGTAGCAAATTGAAAAAAGGTAAACAGACAGCTTTTTAGATTAAAAAAAATGTTATCACATAACTAGAGTCCTGCCTTGCTTGCAGGCAGACACCTCCATGCAGAACTCAAGGGAATTATTACTATGAGGTATTCAGAGACAGTGGTAAAAACATGCACGGCCAGAGTGCTGGACCTTCCCACACACAGCGAGGAGACGAGGAAGAGGGAAAAGAGGGAGAAAGGAGGGCGCAAGGAGGAGGACACAAAGACCTTTGGTTTCATCTGTAGAAGTGGACAACAGAAAATCCTTTGGTATGTTCTCATTGCATGGTTTCACCAGCTAAAAGCATCACGGTGTGATTTATTAATTTAAAAAAAAAAGAAAAGAAAAGAAACACAATTACTCCTTGTTTCTTCAGTTGAGGCCTTTCTACAGGCTGAGGTATTCACAGAGTCAAAGGTGAGAGGTCAACAGTGGTTTAACACTTTGGTTCAAGCAAGGCACTCGTCCTGGGAGTTTTAGAAAGATTGCAACACGTCTACTTTCAGGAACATGTCTGCCTATGGTTGAGTCAACAACTTTGCCCATGGCTGTGTCAAGGCTGTCAGCCTGAAATGTCTGACCTGTTTAACGGATCTTCTGATGAACAAACACACAGAGTGGACCTAAAATCAAGAATCTGTGACAGTAAATGCTTAACCCTTTAACAACGGAGTTCCAGTGTTTATGTTCTTTGATTTACTGTAACTTTTCAACCGTTAACACGACAATTCCAGCAGATTAATCTCCTTCAGAATCTACTGGAATTATCGTGTTCACAGTTGAAAAGTTACAGCACATTAAAGATTTTGTGTTTAAGCGTCACCGGCGACGCCTCAGGTGTTAAAGAGTTACACTTTTTTTTTTGTCTTCTCCAATTGTAACTTGCTCTTTTGTGTCCACATGGTGGATTACTGCATCTCTGATACCAGCAGGCTTAAACAAAGACAGAAATCGCATTTAGCAGTGTTTCCTGCAGGCACCTGCGTCTATAGCTGGATCAACACTTCTGCCTAAAGCTACATCAGCACGACTATCTATGGAGCTGTAATCAGAGCGCAGAAAGAAGCAGGAGCATGCATAGCAGGGGGTGCACGGTTTGATTGTTGGCTGGAGAGGACAGAGGAGGAGAAGAAAGGATCGAAGGGGGGAAAGAGAGAAGGGGGTGGGCACATACATCACACTGTCTTTTCATCATAACCACTCACAGAGGCCGTGCAATGGGAAAAAATCTTTGGTTCTCTTTGGTATCATCAAAGTGATAGAAATCACATATGGAACTTGAGTGAGGTAGCATCTTTGGTTCACACTATAAAACATCAGCAGGTCTCAACACATTTTTTTTTTTTTTTGTTTCTTGTCAACTTTTTGGTTTTTTTTTCTCTTAGAGATGAAGAAGCAGCGTCCTCCGGCCCCTCCTGTGGAGCTCTCTGTGATGAGTGTAGAGCTGCTAACCCTTATCAAAGAGGAGGGTGGCGGCAGCAGCCGGCTTCTAAATCTGTGTAGCGCTCTCCTCCTCGTGCTGAAATGCATGGCACGGGGGTGGGGGGGGTGGGGTTGGCAGCAAGCTTGGGATGTGTTTTTGTAGTCAGGTGACATTGCTGTGTAAGCGCCTGAAAGTGATTTGATCATTGATATCATCTCCTCTGCACTACATCTTTGATGAGGAGATATAATCAAATCCCTATGCAGCGTACAGGGAGGATGAGGTGATGCTCAGTCCTTATTATTAAAGTGGTGACACACTTTGTGCAAAAAAAAAAAAAAAAAAGTCAGGCGGGGCTGCCAGCTTCCTCTATCACTGTGTCAAGATCACACACTGAGCCAGAACCACCGCAGAGGAGACAACAAACTGGACGGATCTGACTGCCGGGGGGCCCGGACACAAAAAGATTGGCAGGTTTTTATGAATCTGTGACTATTTATCTTCACCATGAACATTAAGGAGAAACTGACTGTGAAGGGAAAGCTGGAGTAGTGATTAAAATAAAGGCATACTTAAGGCAATTTCTGTGAGCAGCACAAAGCTGGTGGGACCACGCACATCATTCTGATCTTAAGGATCAAAAAAAGTAAAAAAAAAAATAACAAGAAAACATTAACTGTAAGAAAGAATCTTTGGTAAATTACTTAATGGCAGATTTGTTAGAAGTTAAACACAAGCAGTTTTGAGGGGTAGAAAACTGGTTTATCCTAAATGAAGTGGCTCCATGCTTCAGCATGTCAGAGGCAAGCGCTACAGAGTGGGTTAGGAACAGTCCTTATTATTATTATTTTTGTTGATTTGGATTTGATTAGGGGTTAGCAGTCTACTAAATGGTCATTTCTCCTTCTGTCTGGGATGCTTTGCAGACAGACAAACAGCTGCAAGGACAAACAGAGACACATAAACAGGCATACAGTCAGAAAGTCCTTCCCACCAACCAAAACAAAGATTGTAGAACAATCCTAGAGCCCCAGCAGGATTCGTTTCCCTTTGAAATTGATTGGTTGACCCTGCTGGAACTCCATTCTTCCTTGTTTTTCAAGGCTGTGGACAGCTGCAGATCAGACTGCCTATAGGCTGATTAGACCTCCAATTGGGGACCCATCATTAAAACCAACCAATCAGATTAAAGATAAGGATGGCAATGATAGATTGATACAGAGGGGGACGTAGAGGGTGTAGTAAAGCTAGAGACCAGTGACCATGTGTGTGTGTGGGTGTGTGTATGTGTGTGTCAGGGGGTGTAAAACTATAGTCTTTTGCGGTATGTTACACATAAATGTTTTGCTGAAACAAACATTTTAAAGCAGGTCAAACAAGAAGTCTTTGGTTTGTCTCTTTTCATCTTTGGATTCTATAAATATCAATATAGTACAGGTTTAAGGGCAAAACGTTGCTTCAAAGTCTTTTTTTTTTTAAAGATGTCTTTGTTTCTCTTAGGTTTTAAAGCTTTTCCACCGAGGTTGAGTTAGTACATGAGTTGGTCAAATTAGGCTTTGGTGCAGGCGTTGGGCCCAGAATTGGCTGAGAGAGAGCCGTCGTCCACCCACTTATCCAGGCTCCGTCGACGCGCGTTCATAAAGAAGTTGCTGACTGTGGCCAGCTCGAGGCCCAGCTGCTGGGCGATGGTGAGCTGCAGCTCTTTGGAGGGACGCTTGTTCTCCTTAAAGATGGCGTGAAGAGTCCGCCGCTGGACGTCTGTGAACACAAGCCGGGGTTTCTTGGTAACATTACCCCGCTCGCTCCTGCCGTGGTCCTGCTCCTTACGCTTGCATGCTGTGGAGAGAAGGGACAAAAGAGTGTAAATAAATGCAGAATATGAACTGCTAGAAGCAAAAAGAAATGAAAATGTTAAAAAGTTATGCTTTAAAATGTATTAAATCATTTCAAATTTATCACGTTTGCATGCAAATATTGATAATGTGGCAGAGTTAAAACTGCACCCTAAGTGTTGATTTTTGGGTCTTTTAAAAAAGATTTTTACCTACAGACTCATTCAAAAGTCTAAAAATGAACTTTAACTGCTGTCCCTAACCAAGTTTGAACAAATCTTCCTCAGAGAGTTGCAGATCCTCATCTGAAGAGGATCAAAAACGAGATTCGCTGTCCATGGTGCTGAAACAGAAGGAACAGCTTGCGAACGGCATTTTTTAGGCAAGAAAAAATATCAGATTTTCTGCAAATAGCATCTCTCTCTCTCTTTTTTTTTTTTTTTTTTTTTTTGTTGGACGCATTTTCTGACAGTCATAAAGCTGAACCAGCAGGGGGCAGGCGCGCACCACCAGAACCTGACTTTTGAAAGCGATAACCAGCATCACCTGACCACTAAAACGCCCCCTCAGCATCTCTGGTAAACTTTAAAAAAGGATGGAGCTAAGTCCAAGTATGTTAGATAAGACAAAGAAAATATATGTATTTAGGTGGGAATTTGCATAATACATAAGCATTTAAATTAGGCACATTTTATAGCTTGTTTTCCCCCAAAAAATCATATCAAACGACATCTAGGTTTTCATTTTTCTTCAAAATAGTTGGCATAAAATCTCTAAAGTACACGCCGCGGCCCATAAACTGAGACGTTCTTGTCAGCAGGAGCAGCGCAGCGTCTCCACCGCTGCTAAAAATTAACAGAGAGCCGGAGCTCCTCCTGTTAAGGACTGCTATAAATCAGCTGCGCGAAGGCCACGCAGACAGCAGCAGGAGCCGGACCCCGAGCACGCAAGTCCGGGTGGGGAGAGGCCCACTTTCCCAGGACCGGGGCGACACGACAGCGGCCTCCTTATCAGCCTAATCACACACGCACAGACACAAACCCGCCGCTGCTGCTCCCAGCTAATCATTACAAACACGCAGATAACTCCACACACAGATTGCACGCACTGGACCTACTGACGTGCGTGCGTGCGCGTCCGAAAGTCAACAAAGAGCCTTTGTGCTAAAAATGCCGCAGATAGTCACCTAAAACTGCACTTCCACTGGTTCCTTTTTTATTTATCCGAAAGATCTCCAACAACTAAATATGTCAAATTAAATATAATCATAACATAAAGAAAATTGAAAAAAAGGCACTAAAGGAATTCTTGGCTAAATATGAGGTTCTATTAAATGTATTTCTATTCTTTTCCAGCCAATCAGGTGCGCTCATAAAACGCCATGACTAAAATCAATAAACATATCACATCCGCTTCAACATATAATCACATTCACCTTATAGAAACAAGAAAATCAATACATTTTGAAAAATTTCCTCAATAGGATTTTAAAATAATTCACGTTAAAGTTTAACTAAAAATAATTCTAACCTACATTGATCAATAACCTATTTTTTAAATAAAAAATATTCTAATTAAGTGTCAAAATCAACAATTTGGTTTTAAAAGAAGACAAAAGATATTCTGATAATGAAATAAATAAACGAATAGACTCTGTAGATTTAATATTCCACTTATAGATACTTTTCCCTTTGAATTTTCTTTTTCATGTAAATATTTTAAATGTCTAAAAAATTCTCCCGAACCTAAAAATTAAAGACAAAATAAAAAAAAAAACAAAAACACTTTTTTGTGGTCACTAACATTTTCAAGCAGCACACACACACATCAGCAACACCAGATGGTAAAACTGAAAAACAATCAATTCCGATTACAATCGCGTGTACGTGTGCCCGTGCGCGCGCACACAAACACACATATGTAAGCAAATAAATATCGCACTTTCCTGCATCAAACTTCACAGATAAAAGTTTAAACCCAAGACAAGTTTCGTTCATTGACCTGAAGTGGGTCTGCATCTATGATTTAAATTAAAACGCGCACGCGCTATTACGCACTAATTTTGACTTATTTACTATGGGAACAAAATAAAACAGAGGCGCACCAGTTTGTAGAGAAGCTCCTACTATCATGTCTGACTGAGGGACAAACATTCAATTCTATTCGTATTCTTAAAAAAAATGACACTTTTCCAAAGTGAAACCTCGAACCTTCACCTGCTAAACACCAAACTTCACCAAACTGCACGTGCGCACTGCACTTTGATGCGTTTACAACAAAAAGTAGGCTGTCCATTTGCATCTACACCAAAATAAACACAACCCTAACGATTTCTGGAGTGTGGATGGGGGGAATCAGTTTACACACTCAGCCCAGAGGTCGATATTTTGAGGTAAAAGGACATGCACCTATTTCACAAACGTCCCAAATCAGCGTTGAATTAAACAGAGGGCCGGTCAGGACATTGACTTCACGCGCAGACAGCGAAGAATTTCACACTTTATGTTGAATTATCTTCACAACGACTTTAAAACACTTAAATCATCCCTAAACCTCCCAGTGTGGCATTATTACTGTTCTTTTTTCCGTTTTATAAAAAGCTAAATTAACGCTCCACTTCCTTTGAATAGTTGATCTTTGACAGAACTAAATCCACTCAGGATTTTTTTCTGATTAGCTCACAAAACATCAATTATATCTTCAATGAATTAAGATTATAATCGAGGACAATAATCTTTCCTGCTCAGCTGGCGCCACATTTTGAGACATGTTGCAACACATTCAAAGACAAAAGCAAAAAAAGAGGGGCTTTACCGAGGCTTCGCTCACCTGCGAGCCTGAGCGCGCTCATGCGTTGGAACTCAGGCTCTTGCAGCCACTTCCACATGCGGCGGAAGGTCTCTCTGCCGGACTTGAGCTTTGACCAAGGCTTTGGGTTTCGCAGCAGGTCGGACAGTGTCCCCTGGGATCTGCAAAGGACGCGTTGGGCAAAGATGGCCTGAGGGATGCTGTAGCGCTTCAGCTCCGTGGTGATCCTCTGCGCCACCTCTTTGGTATTCACCTCCTCCATCTGTCCCCCAGAAAGACCTCCTCCTCCTCCACCACCACCGCTGCCCCCTTGCCGGCCGGGCCCGGAAGCCTGCTCCCGGCTGTTCCCCAGCCCCTGACCGTGTCCCTGTGCGCCAAGGTGGGCGTGGGTGTGGTGGTGGAGGCCGTTGATTTGCACCATGCCCGCGGAGGAGCTCATGTGCTGCTCTGCGTGTCTGCCGAGCATGGCTGGGTGGTGAGCCTCAAACCCGCTGGGGGTCAGCATCTTCTCTCCGGGCATGGCGGCTCCCGGATGGGCATAGGGAGGAATGCCGGCCTGGGACGTGTGTATGCTGGCCAGTCCGGATCCAGAGAGCGGGGAGAGGCTCTGCCCCATGCAGGGATCCTTGTGGTGATACGCAGGATACAGACTGTTCATGGGCGCCAGACTCCGATCCTCCCGCATCAGCGTGAAGCTGCCGCTGACATTCCCGGGGATCCTCTGGTGAGAATGGGGGTGAGGATGGTGGGGATGGTGGTGGTGGTGATGGGGAGGGAATTTGTCGGACACGGTGGAGATGGGGGGCAAGGGTTGCAGCGGAGTTAGGGTGGTGTAAGTGGTGCTGGCGCTCATGCCAGGGGGGGCTTCGCACATGCTGATGGCCGGATGCAAGTGTCCGTGGTGACTGGGGTGATAGTCTCCGCTGTCCAGTAGGGTCGCCATGCCCATAGCGCGATGGCTCAGCCCCCGGGGGCTCGGACGGGGATGCGGACTGTGGCCACTAAGTAGCTCTCCGTGGCCGGTCACGGTCTCATGGCTCACTCCATGCAGGTCTCCTATATTCTCCATCGACAGCTGTGCGTTCATGGTCCGGCCAGCGCTGTGGACAAATCATCTATCTGACCGACTGCAGTAAACTGATGCCCAGAAGTCCTCACGTCCAGGGGAGTAAAATTCTCTTTTGTTGCTGTCCCCCCTCCACCACTTCGTTGCGATATAGCCTCCTTGTTGTCTTTGCGTAAAATGTCTTATTTTCCTACCTCTGCGCCGTTTTCCCAAAGATCCTTTTCTCCGTTTTCTTTTAATTTCCAAATTAGTTTCTTTAAAAAAATTAAAAAGTAAAAAAAAATCAGATTCTCTATCATTCAAGCCCCCCCACCGCCAACCAGCTGTCCTTGCGCTCCGGTCGGGTGCCGCGCCATCTCTCTAGTTGTGTCCAGTGCCTGCTCCACCGCAGCACAGATCACAGCGTCTACACATGCGCACAGTGGACACACACCTCCTCCCATGCGCGCTCTCTCTTTTTTTGTCTCTCCCTCTCCCACGCGCACACGCGGAGCCACCGCTTTGACGTCAGGTAGTACATGATTAGGGGGGAGGAATCAAACTATTTGCTTAAAGCTCACTCCAAATCCATACTTAGCCGCGTTATGGCGTTTAGTTAAATTTCCAATAAGTATTGGACTCACGGTATTGAGCTGAAACTGGATACAGAGGCCAACATGCAGTTCATAACTGCTGTTTAGAAAATATCAGATTCATTAGAACCTGACGTCCAGCCTTCCTTAAATCATTAACTGCAAATAAAGTCAACTTCCGGAATTTTCCTTTTCTTTTACTTTAGGATTTAAAAAATCCGGTAGTTCCTCTCATCAATGACAGTAGAAAAGCGACGCCTGCACAAATCATCTGACGAGTTAATTAGCGGTTTAAGGGTCTGTCAGTCAATTTGCAGTGTGTGCGTTGGTGCCTGGCTGCCTGCGTGCGTGCGTGCGTGTGTGTGTGTTCATGCGCATCACACGGATCTATTCTTTCATTAGTGGCGCACTTCAGCTCCCCACCCCCACCCAAATGCCAAATATGTTGGCGGTTTAACCAAACCAAGAAGAGCCGCAGTACCTTCTCTTTTGATAGAAAAAGATGAGCAGATGTGTCCATTGTTCAAACATTAGGCTTAACGAACCAAGCCCAGCATGGGTGTGTGCGTGCGTCCAAACAGTTTAAGAATGAGGTTCAAGTGTAAAAATGCAACCTGATCTGTTGTTAGAGAAAACTTTTCCACTTTCAAAAAAAAAAAAAAAAAAAAAAAGAAGAAGTTGAATTCACTAATTACGCGCAGATTTTCTGCTAAATCCAGAGGTAAGAATGCTTGCTGATGCGTAACCACAGTGTGATTAGGGGTGACAAAACTTTTCTGCACCGGCAAGAGTCATCCACTGCTCCCGTGTCAGGGGCCGTTTAGCCCAACAGACCCGCTGCGCATGCAGGGCGTCCTCAGCCGGCACGAGGTGACAGCTTGCAGCGGCCAGTGTCCTTCTGGACCCCCTGCTGAATGAGGGACATGTCAAAGGTGACGCTTCAAGACTCCCAAAGCCAACATCTGCGGGGGGACAGATTAACCTTTCAGACTTTTCCCTGTTTTTTGGACCTGCTAGGGGCCCCACATCTGTCAGGGCCCTCCCACAATAGAGTGGGCGCTCGGTTGAACGAGCTAAATAAAAGGAGAGAAAAGAAAGAGAAGAAGTTAAACTGTCTCTGATGTGAAGTCAATGTCAATGGCGTGTGTGTGTCGTGTGTCGAGACAAAGGGGGACTAACTCTGAAGAGTGTGGCTGTCCAAGCGTGCAGCGCGGGGACATGCGGGGTTTAAAGGCAGATAGAAGAGGATTTAATTAGGATGCGCATTAGGGCGCTCTTGGATCTGTTGATACTTTCATTTAAAATCAAGGAAAATTGACAAAAATGAGAAATAAAATAGTGTTTTCACATGAACAACTATAAATTTAAAGTTGCGTTTTTAATTCTTGTTCTACAACCGCAAATTATGGAGCACAATGCAGGCTGAAGTTTGGCCTCCTATAACAGCAAAACCACATCTACACGTTCTCATAGAGATCGATACTCCTGCCACGTCTGCTCGACCTCAGCTGCGTGTTCGGCTTTCTGTGGCCATTGTGCTTCCGTGGCCCGCTTTTACGCGTCTGGGGCATTTGCTTTGCACGGAATATTAGAATTAACAGCGTTTCCTTCTTTTTTTTAAATCCCATTTTCCTTTAAACATTGAAAACCTACGCAAAACCAACAGGTGCCAACAGATGCGTAAAATTACGCACTAGGTTTTCTGTAGGATAATTATTAATATTTTAACAGGCTTGGTAAAATAATTTGACAGTTAGAACATGGTTTCATTGTCGTGAAGCCCGCAGCTGCACATCCGAGCAGAAACAACGTAATGTCTCTCAGAAAGGACAGTGGATCGATATTTCAGCAGCTCTGCAAAAATGACAAGCATTATAGATGTTTAAAATGACAATTACGTCCTATTTCGGAAAGAGCCTGCACTAAATGGCATCTGGCAAAAGTGAAGTTTTACAAATGAGCCTGTTTGAGTTTGGCCTTCATTTATGGGGAGTGAACCCGTAATGCGTAAAGGCGCATGCATGCCTAAACTGAATTAGCCTTTTGAAAACAAATCCCCTTCCTCGCGTTTCATCGTTTTGACCCATAATTTCATTTACTGATCGAAGCTTAAAAAAAAAAAAAACACTTTCCGCAAATCTGCTGCTCCTTTCATGTTTGACTCAATTTTTCTTCCGAAAAAACAAAAAATAAAATAAATAGAAATGTCATCAGGAAACACAGAAATGTTAAATCTAAAAAAAAAGGTTAGATACTCTATCTCTTAAAAACATCAGGAATTGCAACGTCTGAGGCTGCCCTTTACGGCATATTTGAAGTATAGGCCTTGAAAACACACCGCACCGCTCCAATCAATATTGAATAAAATTATAATTCCTGCAGGGACTCAGGCAAAGGCCTACAATTTGTTAAAATAAACCATCCTAAAAAGATCGCCTGTATTTGAACCTGGCGTGTGGCATTTTTTGTGTGTATTTTAATTGTTCTGCTTCAGAGAATATCATTTAAACAAGATTTAGACGGAAATATATATTTATTTAAAATATATAATGTAAGTTTATTTTTTAAAGACATTTTAATAAATTGTTTGAAAAAAAAAACAATTGAAAATAAAAAGGTAAGAATAAAAAATACACTGAAATGAAGCTATAAATTTAGGACAAACTTATAGATCTTTAAGACCATTTGTTTAGCTGAATTAAAAATGATAAAATTCTTCCAAAAACTGTCTTTAATTGAGGAATTTGCTTTTTATTTAACTTGTAAAATGCCATCATGGCCGAGCAGCAGATGCCGAACCTGCTGCCTTGCTCAGGGGTAAATCAACTGCCTCTTCCGTGGTGTTATTCCGCGTCACTTGCTCTGATTCGCGTACTCATGTGAACTTAATAAAGCATCACTTTACATTAAGGTGTCCATATGCCGCCCAATTACTCTCTGTAACTTTAAAGAGACTCCAATTATGACAACAAAACCGTGTCAACGATAGTCAGCAGCCTCTTCAGAGGACTGAGGGGCTGCGTCAATAATCGGCTTAGCTGGTAAATATTAATAAAAGGGTTAAACACGGGCTTTGTCCACAATTTGAATTGCATTAATATTAGCTTTTGTTTTTTTTTAAAAAGATAAATGGATTATAATCGCATCAAACCAAAGACAGTGGTCACTCTTTCATTCATCATTAAAATGGCAGAGCTTTTCAAGCGCCTTTAAGTTTGGATAGACCACAATTTTGTTGATCTTATTTTATTTTATTGTTTTTTTTTGTCAGTGCGCGTAATTCCTTCCTTCTACACTTTTAATGAATCTTGGTAGGAGTATTAAGAATAGTTTTTATGGCTAAATCACTTAGACATGTGCAGCACCAACTTCATTTTTGCACGAAATATGATTTATTATAAATAAAAAAGTTAAAAAAGCATCCTCTGTGCGCAATTTGTGAGACCAACTCGTGCGCAAAACTTCAGATATTTCTTTATCAATTGTCGAAATGTGTTTATATATTTTTTAAATCAAACCTTTAGCTTAGAAATGTAAATTGTAGAAAAGTCCTACGTCTTTGCCACTCGTTTGTTAAATTCTGCTGTTAGACGGAAACGTGACGCAGCAGCAGCCGCTGCAAGTTTGTGTGCAGATGCTAAAGAGTGCGTCAGAACAGATCACAGCAGCACCCCCTTTTTATCCACGTTTCTTCTCAACAGGGTGCCAGCGTGTTGAAGGGTGCGCATTCAAACTTTCATTCTGCGCCACACGCAAACACGGAGACAAGCGCACACCGTGTAGTCTCTGGCTTTTACCGCAGCGTTCTATTCTGTCACGCACCTTCATCATCCTCCTCCACTCCCATGCAGCGGTGCACAGAACCACAGCGCTTCCATGTCAATTTACATGGACTTTTTTTTTTAATTCCATGTCACGAAACGCTCAAAACCACACGATGCATTTTGCGTTTTTACGCGCGTTTGTGTGTTTTCCCCCATTCCGCGCTCTGCATCCTCCTCTTCTTCTTCTTCTTCCTCCTCCTCCTCCCACAGCTGCACCATCGGCTTCCAGCTTTTCTTCGGGGCTGCCAACGTCCCAGATCCTGCCGGAGGAAAAGATCCTTAATAGCCGCAGCACACGTCGGGTTCTCCAAATGATCCATCCCGCAAAAAGCCCCTCTTTCCCTGCTCCGGAGCCGCGCTCCTCTCCGTGCTTTCTCCATGCAGGCGCATTTGAATAGCTGACCGAGGTTGTTATGGATCTCTGCGCACTGAAAGAGAATCAGTATGCAAATTGTTTCAGTATCAATCGAAAGGTTCGATCTGCCTGCGCGTCAGCCCCTTCGGCACGAGAAGCTCCTTTGCTGCATAAATGTTTATAATGGGCTCAAATATTAGCACGCAAGGATAAAGCAGAAAGACTTTGGAATAAAAATTAAGATGCAATTCTGATGTTTTCCAGAGGTTATAAATACATATCCATTCGTGAAAATAAGATGCAGATGGAGCCTCTCTGAGTAAGAAAAAGAGTCAGAAGCACATTTTTTGGATAAAAAAAACACAATAATAGGTATATTTTCCATGAGCCAAACTGAAGATCTTATTTACATTATTTGATATCTAATCTTCAAGTAATTTGGTGTCTCTCCTTGACTGTAATGCACTTCTAATCACAACCTTATGATTTAATCAAGGCTGAATTCCTGCAGGTTATTTCAACAATGCAGCAGATGACATTCCTGCAGCACAACAACAGCAACCACGTTAAAAAAGAAGTGGTGAAAATGAGAAGTGAACTCTGTTTTATGAGTAGTTTCTAGCTGTCACTCGGCTGTCACATTTTCCTGTATTGCTCCATCCTTTTTCCCGTTTTCTCATATAGAGTGATCAAACCAAATCTGGTTAAGAGGGAAGAGCAGATGTGCTGATAAAACGCAGGGTTGGAAGAGGAACACCTGCGTTTGGGAGGCTGCTCCGGAAAGAGGCAAGCCGAGTGAGGAGGCGGCAAGTGTCAGGGAAATGGAAAGTGAAGTGCAGGTGAGGGCAGGAGGGGGTTCTGTTGGTTTAGGTAATTAGAACAAGAGAGGGAAGATGAAGGTAAAGAGAAACAAGGGCAGAAAGAGGTGAAATGAGAGGCTACAGAGAGGGCAGGGGAGAGCGAGTGGTCAGAAGGAGATAAAGCAAAGAGTCCGTTATCCATCTGTCCCAGGGTTAGAGTTTGACCAGCTGAGGGTGGGGGGTCAAGGGTGAAGGGTGAGTGAACCTCTGACCTGGGGGTTATGTGGTCAGTACAGAGGCAGACTCACTTTGAGGATAAGATTGTAAAAAACAAATAAATGTCCTATTTCTCATGTTATTTTTTCAAAGGACAACATTTCAAACACTTATATGGAGTGTATTTAAATTCTGTATTTTTTTGCAGCAATTAAATATATAATCTTTCCTTGTACTTTTCTGGGATTGGAACTATATCCTTTTCTTTTGTAATATTTGGAAAGGGCTCCATCTGTCTATTTAACTAAAACAGAAACTGAAAGATGAATAAAATAATGAGATATTTGCATGAAATAAAAACAAAAACTTGATTTTAATTACAGAAATCCATCTAAATGAAACAAGCAGAAATGGGTGTTTATGTAAAGGTGATTAATCTGGGTTTTTCGCATTAAAATGTTGCTCCCTTAAGTCAAGAATGAAACCTGTATTTGATCATTAAATGACTTTTCATTCATTTATGTTGCTCAGCGTGTAAGAGATACATTTAGTGTGATAATATAGCAATAAAAAACAATTTATTTACAAAAACAAATGCTATTAGACTGACTGCTTTACTTTGTGAACTTTTACAATTTTCGAAACAAACATATTTTTGCATAAATACATTTTCCAGTAAAGTGAAACATTGTTGAAGAAAATGCTTGAATATACAGAAAAAGTTTAGAAAAAATCTGATTATGTTAAGCTTAAGCAACATCACTGTCTTTTGCTTTTTTTGGAAATGATCTTTTATTAACGCAGCTTTACATATAATTGAAATGTAATATTTGAGAGTCTGTATTTTTCTAATTCGTTATTTTGTTAGAATTCTAAGACATTTCCCAGGATTTTGTCAGTTCATGAAGTTGTTCAGGTTTTTCTTTTTCTGCACAGGTAAGGTTTTACAAATTTGGAGAGTCAAGTAAACTGACCCATCTGCCCTTTTTTCCTTTTAAGAACTTGTTGCGTTTAAGTTTGTGCAAAGTATCAATAAAATCGACTCTATTTAACGCGCAAAGTGGCGTGTTTTTCGGAGCTGTGTTGGGGTGTGGGTGATGGTGGAGAGGGGTGGGGTTCTGGGATTAGTAGGGAAAGTGGAAGGGATATGGGCAATGATAGCTGCATCTAAAAGAGGATTACACGGGTTCCCTGTGTCATCATGTACCTGCCATTATGGGATTACTGGCGCCACTTCCACCCTCTTCGCTGCGATGATGGCAAAGCCTCGAATACCTGAGCACACATGTGAGCTGAAAGCCTCAACGGGACGAGGACCGATGGTGGTCTGTGTGTCAACAAGTACAGTGAAGCGTCCTGCTGGAGTTGAAGGTTCATTACATGTTTGGAACCCCAGTTTAATCCCAGATAAGACCTAATGCACTTGCTTTGTGGCTCTCGGATGGATGCTACGCTTTTGCTTTCAGGGAGACGCGTGCTGTTGATGCGCTGATTCAATGAATAGATATGTGAATGAATTGAGCTATTACTGCTCACGCACAAACACCCGCCCATGTGAGCGCTGATTCGGCACAGCTTCTCGTGATATCTATTGTTCATTAGTCATTGTTATCCAGCTTTGATGTAGCCATAATGGTCTTAAGATGTGTGGACCGGCTCCATAAAGACCTCTGTTTAGTAACGGCTACAGTTTAAATGCTCTTAATGCGCTGCTGAGGTGTGGGGAGCGGCCAGGCGTAGTAAATCACAGAGAGTGGCGAGGAAAGGGAGGAGAGAAGAGGAGCGGGCCAAGGGAATGCACAAGGTGGGTACAGAGGAGACAGAGGTCCTCCCTCCGAAACTGCAAGATGTGTTGACACACTCACACTCCCAAACAGAGGAGTGGGGATCTCCATCCAGTCTCCAGACTCACTGAATTTAGCATTGAGCTCAGTGACGGTGATGAAACTAACTGTGTGTGTGTGACCTGTTCTGTTCCTGGTAGAAGAAGAACAAACACACAGAGGCAGTTATCTGACTCACCATTGTGTTCATCTGATCACTAATCTCCGATGGTTAAATCATTATCCATCCAGAACCTCAGCGAAGGGCCAGACAAACACTACCGATGTCAACAGGCAGCACCTTTCTTTAATGTGTTATCTACACAACTGACACACAAAAATGACTCAAAATAAATAAGCTACACTTCTCAGTTTAAATGCACCAAATTATGACGTTCTCCAAATCTGACCGAATGAATCTGAAGGAATGTTACTAGATTGCAGCAACAAAGAGATTCCTCATAAATAAAGATTTTTATTTGAAAAAATGTTCACATTTTTATAATTTCTATTCTTCCTCTAAGATTATTAAGAGTGTCATTTAAAAACAGAGGATTAAAAAAATTTTCATGAGACACATATTCCAATTTTTTTAATTACTGTATGTCCGAATTTGTTTTTTGGACAGAATTCTTGATTTGTAACTTGTGTCTGCCTCTTGGTGTGAAACTTTGGATTTGTGTCTGCATAATTCTTGATTTGTGAATCATTCACTACATTTTTTGTGCATGTTATTGTGTATTCATTAGAAAAAAAAGTGGCAAAACAGAAAAACACAAAATACATTTTACGCACGCACAATTTAAAATGTGAGTAAATACTGCTTTGTGTTTGTGTATCAGGTGATTGGTGGTTACTTATTAAATATTTGTGTGTTGCTTGTTTTAAGCTGCTGTGTGTAAATTGTATTTTGTAATTTTTGTACTTGTGAATGCACGATTGCAAGTACACAGATCAAGAACTACACACACACAAATCCAAAGCTACACACAAATAGGCAGACACAAGTTACAAATTAAGAATAATGCACACACACATCAAATAAGACTGTATTCTCTCCATACTGGATGGCTACAAGTAGGACTGGTCCATGGGAAACTACGATTTGTGTCCAAGGGGTTTGATGAGCTGAATCCATTTTGTGTCTCTAGGCAAGGCCTTTCATGCTTCTGCCTAACTATGTAGCCACAATGGGTCTCAAGTCTGGGTCTCCATGTCCCTGGTCTTGTCAGGAAGGGCATCCAGCATAAAACTATCTGCCAAACCAAGTATACTGATCAGTGAAAGCTGTGGCGACCCATAATGGGATATGCCAAAAAGTGAACAATGTGAAACAAAAGTGCATCACAATAAAGCTTGTGTAACACCATAGCATTCAAAATGACCAAAGTCAACAAGCTACATTACACAAAATCTCAAACAAAAACTCCAAACATATTCCAACTATAATTCTTCCATTGAAAAATTGTTTCCAGTAATCTTTTATTTGTGATTACAATGTTTATAGGCAAAATGAAAAAGCCTGTTATTTACCTCTTATTACCATATTTTCTGCAGAGCAGCTGTAGCTCATTACCCCGGGCTCACATGGCGTTACAGCTCAGGTGCGATGCGGAAGCGGTCTAGCCACAGCAGAAGGCTCATATTAGCTCCTGGATGGCTGCAGCCACAGGCTCTTCTGCAGATCTTGCAAAAATCCAAACTCACGTACGTTCATACGATAACCTGCCATTTATACAGGAAGTACAGTACTCCCCCCCTTCAGTCGCTGCGGTTTAGCTGCGTCATCCGGCAAAATCCAACGAAACGGATTCAGAGCGCCGCAGAGGCCTGAGCGCAGACGTAGGACGTGAACGCCTGCAGTGGAATTTCATCTCACACTTTTAAAGTCACGTGAAGACTGCGGAGCTCGCGTCGGAGCTTTAACGCTAGCCATGTGAGCCCGGGGTTAGAACCTTGCCTCTGAGTTGTGGGTGGGACTGTATAGTGCGGAATAGCCTCCACTAATTTTCCATCACTTTCTCCTGCTAGCTTATAACACCTCACAAGCCCAAGCTAACATTAGCATTGCAAAAAAAATGGGATTCATAACCAGAGCTATCAGCCGTATAGTTTTGAGTCAGATGGCAGCTCAGATAAAGAGAGTCAGGACGTTCATGGATATTTTTGTCTGCAAGTGGGTACATCAGAATTGGAGCAGAGAAAGGAGACTTTTGCCCCCCCATGACAATTAGTGTGTCACAAAATATGAGTTTTTTTAAACCACTGGTTTCTATCTGCTCCTGATCCAACACCATTTACATGAAGAAATACTCAGAAATCCAGTTTTAATCTTTAATTCATTTACATGTCATCCATCCTGAGAAAAATGCTACAAGAACATTTTAAAAACAGGGTTGTCATTGGAGCGGGTCTTTAAGTGAAATGATCCAGCTCCACCTGCTGCCACATGTGGCCATATCCGGTGAACTGAGGAGACCACAAGGACACAGAGCAAGTGAAGCTGAATGTTTGCTTGCCCTGAATATATTTTATGTGACTGTAAATAGTTTTCAGTGTCCATATGACCTCCATTAAAAAGGATTGAGTGTAGGCTAAAGGTCAGAATTTTTAAAAAAAGGAAAACTTTTCACCAGTGATGCCAAGGTAACAGTGGCAATACATGATGAATACCTTAAATAAAGAGCAGACACTCAAAAGGATACCAGATTTTTACAGCTTCATATCCATTTCATCAGATTTTTAAGGTCATCAAAGTTGTTAAACTGCCAGAGTTCATGGTGGAGAATAAACAGGGTGAAAGTGTTTTGATCAGATTCAAAGTGACTCCATGGGAGCAGCAACACGAAGTTTACTCTAAAATCTTTGCATGTAATGTAATGGAGTTGAAGACTTTTTTGATTTGTTGACAAACCCTTTTCCTTCTGTTCCACACCCACTTGTGTGAGAACAAATGTGTGAGAACATTAGCAGAAGCTAAACCTATTAAAGCACGCTCCATAAAAATGAAACGAAACAAAACAAAACAATCTATAGATTCTTCTACAGCATAACAAATAATAATATTATTTTATAGCTTTTAGATTGTAGCACTACAATATATGTTGGTTTTCTTCTTTATTTTGCCCACATCATTTGTTTGTAAATATATTTGAACTTATGGATGTTTTTGTTGTTGGGACTGCATTGTGCAGATAAGGAAATTTGGTGGAGGAATGATGGTGTGGGCTTGTTTTTCAGGAGTTTGGCTTAGAACCAATGAAAGGAACTTAGAATGCTACCAAAACACTTTGGACAATTCCGTGCTCCAAACTTTGTTGGAACAGTTTGGAGCGTACCCCTTCCTCTTTCAACATGACCGTGCACCAGATCACAAAGCTGGGTTCATAAAGACATGGAGGAAAGAGTCTGAAATTGGACTGGTCTGGTCACAGAACCACATAGAACACCTTTGGGATGAATTATAGCGGAGACTGAGATCCAGGGCTTCTCCACCAACATCAGTGTGTGACCTGACCAATGCGCTTTTGAAAGAATGATCAAACATTCCTTTAAACACACTCCTCACCCTCGTGGAGAGCCTGACCCGGAAGAGTTAAAGCTGTAACAGCTGAAAAAAGGTGGACCCACATCAGATTTAACTCTGTGGGTTCGGAATGGGATGACACTTCATATGTGAGTCAAGGCAGGTGAGTGAATACTTTTGGTAATATAGAGTATATAAACTAGTGCTGTCAATTAATTAAAAAAATTAATCAGATTAATCACACTTTTGGATAGTGATTTTTTATGACAAAAATGTAGCTTTTGGACAAAAACAGACCAGAGAGAATATTTGTGCTTCATTTCTATCGTCTGAAATGTTTTAATTTATCAAAGGTTAACTCAGATATACCAGAAGTGTAAATTGTGAGCACAAAACACATAAGCAAAGACAAGCAGAACTCTTAAGACTTTTATGTCTGCAGTATTACTCCAAAAAAAAGATGCTGACACACATCCATAAGAAAATAATGTTGTTTCTACACTTGAAATAAACCTAAACCATGGTTCAGGTGAATCATCGATTCTGATTGGCTGAACAGCTAGTAAAATAATTTCCAGTTAATTAGCCCAAATGCTCCACAAAACGGCACTGGCTTCTTTAAAGTAAATTTTTGCTTCATCTCTCTGACAAAAAACAAAAAGTAACAGGCGAACTTTTTTCTGAACTGATGCTTTATTTAATGTGTCGTGACAATCAGTATATATAGATTGCTTTCATTTGCTGCTGCAGTAGAGGCTCAGCCATGCGTTCTTGTGCTACCACGACAACGGGCCGCTCTATGTAAAAAATCTAAACTGAGTAAAATTACAAGAATAAAGTACTGAAAATCAATTGAATATCTATTTTTTTGTGTGTGTCCATGATAAAAGTGGGATAATGCCCGTTGAAGTGTGCATTGTTAGAGATTAATGCACACCGTGGAAGCATGTCCAACACGAAGCAGAAGACGCTTGCACTGGAAAGTGTTATTAATTTGCGTTATTATGTGTGTAGACAGGCCCCGCCCATTCCAGATTGTTATTTAGACCTGGTTGTTATAGGATGTTACTACTCTTACCCCCCCCCCCCCCCCCCCCCCCCCCTTTTGTTTCCGTCCGGTCCAACAAAAACAGAAAAAGATACAACATAATTAAAATAAATAAAGTTTAGCATTAAAATCTGTCCAGCGCAAGAGGCTCCCAAGTTAAAAAAAAAAAAAAAAATTGCGTTATTAAATGTTAATGTGTCAATATTTGAATTACTCTTGTGCTTTAATATGTTAATGTTGACAGCCCTAATATTTATATATGTATTTATATATTTTTTGTATAGGTGTGTATGGATAAAGCTATGTGTGAGTGTGTACATTTATGTAGCGTACATGGCTTAATTGTATTTGTTGTTTATTACATTTTTCTTTTGGATGCTCAAATTAAGTTTAGTAACAAAAAATATATATTTTATTTAAATCATGGGAGATTTAATGAAAAGTGGAGCTGTTTTGGTAAGAAAAACCATGAAGCTTTAAGTTTCCAGTTAAAAATCTCGAGGTTTTTTTCAATAATTATATTTTTTAGACAGACAAGATAACTTTGAGGCTTTAAGTTTTTTTTCGTTGTTGTTATTTTTATTTTAATATATTAAAATTAAATTTAACCAACTTTAAGTGAATGTTGCAAATGTTTCTATTTGTTGAGCTACAAAAAGAATGACGAAAAAAGAGAGATATTGACATTAAAAAAACGAAAACCAAAATCGTTTCAAAAAAATGTAAATTTGAATGAAGATAAGTGCAGCAGTTTTATACAAACGTGTGCATGGAGTAGATCCTTCTCAGGACTCACTAAAGCCACTTCCCACTTATGGTACTCAAACGTGATCTGAACAGCTTAATATTCTGACCCCTAAGCACCACACCAAGCATATGTTGACATTTTCTGAAACACTTTGCAAAAGCACATAAATAAAAAATGCATTTCACATGAACATGTTGCATAAATGTACATATGGACTTGCCATCTCCAGGTCTAAAGGGCCTCCATCACTCCCTGCAGGATACTCAAGCAAATCTAATTGCAGGTAAATGTACAGAGCTGCTCTCTGTGGCTCCTGTGTGGAAAAGATGCGAGGAGAGACCCTGCGACATGGTTAGTATTGGCCGGGATGACTGATTGGCCTCTGCTCTAACTACATTAGACTGTGGAGAAGTGGCTGCCTCCCCCCTGCTCACCCCTGCCTCTTCCCTCTGCTCAGTCACAGATTGAAAAGGTAGCGAGCGAGGCTGCTACATGGGGGAACAGGGTGTGACCCTCACCGGCCATGGATCCGTGCGTATCGACCTGATCGGAGCGTATTAGCGGGCTGTTGGGTTGGAAGCAGAGCAGGCCCAGTGGAGGGATCTGCCTTTCTAAGATCTGATCTGAGGTTATTAGCAGTAAAGAACCGCTGTCGACGAGGGGAGGAGACACATCACTTACAGGGTCACAGCCTGGTCGTCCAGAGCTGGCTGGACAGTGCGCACAGATAGAAAGAGGTACACACTGAGCTACACACACAGGACAGTAAAAGGCGGCTCATTACTCAGTGAGAGCTCAGGTTTCCAGCAAAGACCTCTCCATTAGACCCCCAGTTAGGGATAAATGAATGGCTGCAGCTCCTGCACACTCATAAACTATCCGAGGATCCACAGCGGGAGAAAATGAGATACAACTTAAAGGAAGGAGGGGATCTTCGAGGTGGTGTGTGCGCGAGGGGTCCTCGGGGTCTTTGAGATGGAAATGCCCAGCTGGCTGGCCGTCTGCTGCCTGACCTCTGAGCACAAGGTCAAAAGCCAGGCTCCCCAACCAACCGGCCAGTGACCGACACGCACACATACAGTGTACACACACGCTGTCTACACTTGTCCAGGTTGTTTTGTGTGTATTTGTGTGTGCATGCAGAGAGAGAGGGAGAGGGAGCGTGCTCTCTGCCGTGTGTGCGTAATTGATCATTTAATCTAGCTGACATCATAATCCCCGACGCGTGTTTAACTAACTGGCTGCTCAGTGGAGGAGCAGAAGGGCCGAGTAATTATCTCATTTGGATACATTAATAATGAAGCATCGCTCACCGTTACCTCAGCTCCCGAATCAATCACAGTCCGAGGCAGCACAGCGTCGGCCATCACACAGCCGACCAGCAGCGCGAACCAGCTAAAATGGAGACCCGTGCATATGTGTGTCCGTCTCTGCGCATCTGCACGCCGGATTCATTTATAGCCAAAACAGAAAAAAAAAAAAAAAACACACACACAATCAACAACTTTGCAGGTAAGGCAATCAATAATTCCAATTGAGGGATGAGAATATGGGAGGGATGTGCAGCGTGCATCACAAAATGCTGTTTTGTTTCAAGCTGAAGTGCACATTCAGAGGCAATTGTTCACAGGAGACCAAGCCACACAAATGCCAATCAAATTAAATGGCAGCTGTAACAAAAAGAAGTGGACCTAGGCATGTGGCCTTGCGTGTGTGTGTGCGTGTGTGCATGTGGGTCTTAGGAAAATTATTGCTATTGATTTAAGGCGGAGAATCGTGGAAATGTTACCAGATGGGACATTAAGCTGTGAGTGGCTTCAGATGAGAGGAGTCATCGTCAAAAGGCCAAGATGGAGAGATGCAACGAATGCTCATAAAACAGCAAATAATATGATCTCCTTCCAGGATGGATTTACATTTCAGCATGAAGATAGTTGGCATGAAGTAGACCGTTCTTTGATTATATGTGTATGTAAGTAAGACTTTGCTTTATTCAAAACAACATGAATAGTCCACTTATGTCTTTCAGTTCTTCAGGGGTTGCTAGATATTATTTGGCTTCAGTTTTATGGCAATTGCCCTTTCTGACCTACATCTCTGCATTCACCAGACTTGGGACATGCACATGAAACACTGAAAAGCACCCCCATGTGGTTATATAAATTCACTGCATCCTCCCTATCCTAAGGACTTAACCCTTTAACACCGGAAAAGTCACCAGCGATACCAAAATAACCTGCACTCTTTGACAACGGGAACTCTTCAACCATTTAAGCGATTGACGTGAATCAGGCGATTCTGAGGTGGTGAAAAGCATCTTTATATCAATATGCAACACACTGATAAACTTCACAAATTCAAATTGTTGCATAATTTTGCAAAAACAATTTTCTCTGCAACAGAATCGGCTAATTTATCAGCGAAAGACTGCTTTTTATGGAGAGAAAATAGTCTCATTCGACTTGCGTGCGCGAGTAATTATTGATTTGTAACTCATGTAATACATTTTGTGTGCAACTGTGTGCACTTGGAATTGTGTATTCACATGTACAAAAATTGCAAAATACAAAAAAAAAATAAAATAAATACAATTTACACATGCACAATTTAAAATTACAGCAGGTGAAAACTAACAACGCATACAAATGTATAAAAAATACGCACCAATCACTTGATACAGTCACTCTCTGTCGTGAGGGAGCGATTAGTTCTGGAAAAATTGAAAACAAAGAGTTGAGTATTTTAAAGATGGCAGCACCCTCATCCCCTTATACAGTGAAAGCATGGAACTCTTCCGTGAGCACTGGCCCCTTGTCATGGCGATAGCAGACAGAGCCAGGTTCTTCTCCACAACCAGGGAGCAGAGCGGAACGTCGGGCCGATCGACCCACTACCCTCTCTGGGTGTTGAGGAGGACCTCGCGCCGCCTGATATCGCTGTTACTGGGAGCCGGCGCTCGCGGAAGAGCTCTCTGGTGAAGGCGCTGCAGGGAAAGCACAGCCACAAGGAAGCAATGAGAATAAAGAAACTCGTGTTTAGTGTTTTAAAAATGCATGTTTAGACTTTTTACATGAATTATTAATAACTGTTAAGGATAGTGGGAAAATGTCAAGTTTTCACCAGATAATTTGCAATCTAAGTACACAGCTCATGAGAAAACTTTGATGACCCAGCATTCCAGCAGCATTTAACTGCATCTCTTACATATGAACCTTGGAGATATGAAGAGAGTCTATAAATTGATTTGTGCGCCAATGTAGTTTTGTGTGTGAGTGTATCTGGTGATTGGTGCTAAAGATTTGTGTGCTAAGTTAGTTATAAGTTGTTCGTGTGTAAATTGTATTTTGTTACATACAAAATGTATTGTATGAGTTACAAATCAAGACTTACGTACACACACAAATCCAAAGTTACACACAAATGGGCAGGCACAATTCACAAACAAAGAACACAAATCAAATGAGACTATTTTCTCTCCATTTTCTCCGCTTCAAAATCTGCTGGAATTACATTAATTGTATATATGGTTATGTTAACCAAAGGGGAGTCTGGCTCTGAGTCTCCCTGTGCCGGCCCCCAGCCAGGGTTGTTTCAGGAAGGGGAGCTGGCGTAAAACTTTTTTTCCAAATCAAATGTTCAGATCGGTGAAAGCTGACACTGTGGCGACTACTGACAGGACATGGCGAAAGGGGAACAACACCATTAACGGTTACAGTAGTCGAAATAATTAAATTGCAATAGGACCGATGTTAAAAACGTAAGTGGCTCAACCTACTTTGTTACGCAGGCAAGCAAGTTAGAACCCAGGTGAAGGGAAGAACTACAAGCGAATAAACATGTTTAATGGAGACCTTAGAAAGAAAAAAAAATTAAACACATAAAGAGGTGGAAAGACATGAAACTGAAAACTGATAACTTCAAGGAATTAGACACAGAGAACTTAAATTGGGCCATACCACAATTTTCTTAAGAGTAGACTACATCCGTATACATCTCTGATCATGCATTACCTTTGGAAAACTAAAAAAAAAATTATTCATGAAATAGTAGCTACTTTTGTGAGTTTTTTCCTACCCAGAAGTAAAATGATAGGACTCCTGAGGCTCCGCCTACTGCTGCATGTTTCATGACGTCGTCCTAGAGCCGGCTCTGGCAGTGTGTCTCTGTATTTCCCCCACAAAAATAAACAACATCCAAACTTTTTCAAAGATGAATGCACATATCATATATCTGCTTTTAGTTGCCTCAGTACACTGGTTCGTAACACAAGTGCACTCGGCTTCTGCACAACTGTGCCTGATTGGGGATGTGTGTGTGTGAAAGGAGCCTCGCGTTCAATGCAACAAATAGCTGTTTGAGCTGGAATTACTGAAGACAGGAGAGAGTTGGAAGATATACGGTATTCTGCATCTAAAATTACATTTTTGTTGTTTATAACCTCTAGCTCAGTGGAGAAATAGGGTGTTGGTGTTAGACTGAGGCCGGTGCTGTCAGAGCAGACTCTTCCTGAAAAGGACTGTTTTACTCTGTGACATCAGCACGTGACGTCCCGCTTGTTTGTATGAGAGGGGCTGGTACTGATAGTGCAGGTTTTTAGAGGATTACTCAGAAATGCCTGGACAGATCAAAATCCAACTTTAGAGTTGTTTATTGTGATAAATAAACAGTTTAATACATTTTAAGCTCAAGGAGTTGTTTTTTTTTCACGGTATAGCCCCTTTGAGCATACTCAAGATGAGCCAGCAATGAAGATGCAGAGAGTTCCTTAAATACAGTGTGGTTAATTAGCAAAGTGCAGGAAGTTGTGTCTAATCTACAGGATGCATGAGTGAACAGGTAAAGCCACAGCCAACCTGCATTAAACATCCAAGAAAAATTAAAAATTGGAACAAAACAAGGTGTTTAACCAAACATGTCATGCTTAGTCCTATTAGTCAGATGGGATCAGGGGTTTAGGGGGTGACACATACGTGTTAAGGGACATTTTTTTAATGTTAACTTAAATTAAAAAAACTGTAGAATTGATTAAGTTAACTGGAATACACAACATTAGTCTTGTTAGCTTTTAACTTATTAGCTTGGCAGTATGAACCAAAACTCCACTTTATTGCATTAATTTAAGCCTTATAGACCCCAAAATAGACAGTTAGTGATTTTTATGAAATAATTATAAACTTCTAGAAATATTGATTTGTTGAATATTTTTTTGTTTTTCTGCCGTTTTTTTTAAAGCTTCATTTGTTGTGCTTATCTACCCCAGTCGTCCATGTTAACCCAGCCAACCGCCATCATCTTTGAGCACTAACAGCTTTTCCCAAGAGGGAACCTGATGGCCGAGCCAAAAGCATCCATTCCCGCCTGTGTAACCTCTGCAGGGTGAGTTATGTTTTCAGAGCAGATTGTCCCTTTATCTGTCTGTTCTCAGTGATCACTGATCACCGTCCTTCTGCTCTGCTTCGGGATAGAAACCTCTCAGTAGAGCTGTTCAGATTACACTAACAGCTCAACAGAGACAAACGCAGCACGCTACAGCAGCCACACACTCACACAACCACACACAGTTGTTGTAGCCCAGGACACTTGATACCTCAATCATATCCTGAACCTAACCTTACCCCAACCTTTAAAGTTGTCCTCATAAAATGGAATAATTCAAATGGATGCTCTTTGCAACAGCTTCCCCGAAGGAAGGCAGTTCTCCACAGTGCGACACAGGAGCGACCACACACTCCACAGTCACAGTAAACTGAATATGAAGACATACATGTCTGCACATGGATGCTAATTCCATTTAGGTGAATCTAAGCTCATGTGGAAGTTACCAACAGAGCCACATGTCAACGCAAGGAGAGCCTGGCAGTCTGGTGTTCCTCAACTTAATCTGACACACAATCGATCCCATCTCTCGTCATCTCAATAAAGATAGAAAAGATGCTAAATGCAATAGAAACGCAGAAATCTAATATTTTAGGGTCAAATCATTTAATGAAGAGCAATTTGACTCTGGACTTTCATTGTTCATATTCTATGCAATTTGTTAGAATGTTGTTTTCCAGAGGCTTTGTTTGGTCTTCTTTCATACAAGATTTTTTTTATAAAACCTTTTCTTTTTTATAGAAGCCTTTGAGAGACAAAATCTGTCATAGAAAAGCACCTCAGTTGAACCCAAATGGCACAACTGTGAAATATGTCAGAAGAATCAAATGAAGAATCCATCAAAAAGTTCATCATTAAATATGCTTTTTATCTGCTCTTTTTCCTGTTGAGATCTGATCCCAGCCGTCACCGGGCAAAGCGGAACTCTCGTAAGATTTTTGTAATGATAAAATGTTGCAAGAATTAAGCTGTCATTTATTGATACTTTTTTGGAGACAAACTGTTCTCCTGTGGGGCACAACTGCCTTACTTAGAGTAAAAGTATTTCTGGTCACTTTAGAGAACTGCTTTTGTCCTTAAAACTACAACATCTGCTTTATAATTAAGCCTTAAAGTAAACTTTTGAGTGAAACAGACAAACAAAAAAGAAAATGTAGATTGTCACAGTTAAAATAAGTTGTCTTTATATTTGGGGACTAACCATCTTATCTTAAAAAGAAAAGAAAATATGTTATTTGATTGCACTAATAACATTCAGAATGTCACAAAAAAAAGGGAAATTTAGACTGAAAAAGCTCATGTTGGCTTCTGAATTTTAAATAAAATTATAATTTCAAAAAAGAAAATTAAACCTTGAATCTGAGGTTTTGTAATGCATTTCCAATTTTCATTCATGATAAATACGTTTACTTTGCGTTTAGCCTGGTGGGCTGTCTGTTCCAGAGTGGTACAGGTCATGTTTTTTTTAAGTTTAGGAAGAACTGCTTTGCCATTCCCCTATTATTTCAGACTTGTATGCCGAATGTGCAGAACCTTTACCCAACAGCAGGAGCAAATAGGTTTACTGATGAAAACAAGCGACGATGCAGCTTTTGTTACAGCTTGAATTTTGGAGCACAGTTTGTTAAAAATCCACTGAAATTACAAATAAAGCCACTCTGATGTTGCTCTGTGTTGCCCTCTCTGTGTTATTTTTAATCTTGTCTGAAGTAGCTTCAAAATATTTCCAAAAAAATCAAAAATTATATATTTCATGTGTCTAGAGCTCAAAATTCAAAGGCTCACAATGCTGATATTCTGGTATCTTCAGAAAGCAAATGCTAAAATGCAAAGTCGTGTTGAATTTCCGTCCTTCATCTGAATTACTAATAGTCAGGCGTGTTTGAAACACTATTATTACAGCCTCTGAATCTGCACAGTGGAATTTTTCTTTTCTTTTTTTTTCTTTTTCTTTCTGAGGTCCGATCTGAAAAACATTTGATTCTAATTAACCCCAGCATGCATTGAGCACAACAGGAAAGACGCATAGATACAAGTTATTTTTTTTTTTTAGCACAAAAATACCAAACTAAATAATTTAAATCTGTTGTTGAATTTATTATGAAAATATTAAGCAGAAAAGATAAATTAAAAGAAATGCGGTCCAGTCAAAAATATTGTTACCCCTCAAAAATGTATTTAAGTAAAGTACAAAATATTTACCTAAATACACTACTTCAGCTGAATTTACTTTATTAATGAAAAACAAAATGTTTTAAATATAAACTTTATTTTACCAGGTGACAAGCCCATTGAGATCAGGATATTAAGGTGACCTGGCCAAGAGGTCTGCATTGAAAAATTAATTTACAATATTTATGATATAAAATTTGAAATTGAGTTGCATTGGCGTGACCGTGATTTTTAAGCGGTAGAATAAGTAAACAATTTTATCAGAATGCAAAGGGTATGAGCATCATGATAAATACATTTAGTACAATAATTGTAAGGTGCATTTGTTTAACAGAATGCATTATGAAGATTGACAGTGTGGAATTTTACTTTTTTTTTTGCAAATAAATGCAACAGCAGATGTGTCAAACACTATTAGGAACACAAATACTTAGAAAAATTAACGTTTTTTTGCTTTTTCCAACTATTTTTGATGATAAAATATACTATTATTGTTCTGTTGTATAGTAAAATGCATTTAAAATTAGCAATATTAGCTGGCACATTTTTTGAAAAACAACATCTGTCTATAAATTAAGCATAAAAAATGCTTGTGACTCCAGATGAGACATTGCTCTTCAGCTGACATCTGTTCCTGCAGAAGTTGATAACAACTGTGATTGTGTGTCTGAGCTGCAGCTTAGTGAAAAGGCACCTTTGAGTTGTTTATTTTCACAATCATGTGCAACAATAATACCTCTACCCTATACACCAGTGTTACCTTAAAATGTGGGTGTGTGTGTGTGTATCTGTGAGAGTGTGTGTGATTACCCATGCTGTTATCAGCAGCACGCCGCCATTCACTCCGGCTGAAATGAAAGGTTTTCCTCTGTCACAAAGCAGTTTCTTTGTTTCCATGGTGCTATGATTCTGTCAAAATCCGAGGGAAAAACAGAGGGGGAGAGAAAAAAAAAATCAATTTCCCCCCAATCACCAGCAGCAGTCTCAGCCTAGCAGGCCGCCGCCATGCAAGAGCACACGCCAGCACATGCAAGCATGGCCAGTGGGAGACACATAAACAGAAAAGTAAGTTACCCTTGTGACTTCAGTCTGTTAATTTGATTTTTTTCTTCTTTTTGCCTGCTGAAGGTGGACAACAGTTCACTATATCTTGGATATTTCAGATAATAGCAGCAGAAAAGGTAATGATCCTGGGAGACCAATATGAAGACATCTCTTGTCTATCTGCAGCTCAAAACCAGTGGATCTGCAACATATTGACAAAAGCTGTTTGCTGTGACTAAGAAGATCAAAGAGGTATTTATTCCCAAATCTCACAGTGGGTGTTTGCTTCTGTTAAAGAAGACCCAGCCCTGCCATTCTCTCTGCAAAGAAAAGAAGCGCACACAGCTAACTTGAAATTGCAAAAAAGTTGCATTCCATGTCAGTTTGTTCCGACAATCAATGCATGACATTTAAACATACCTGAAAAAAGTTACGTTTCTACATTAATTTTGGAGAAATCGTTATGGCCAAAGTTTTCTAAATAATTTTCATCCAAATGTATACTTTAACCCTTTGTGATATGTTATTCAAATATCTGTATTTTGGCAGGTTGGAACTCAGCTTTGGGCACGTGATGTTTTATTGACTTGATCAGTGGGTATAATACTAATCCAATGCAAGCGTTTTTGTTCCATTTTTTTTCTTAACCTGCTGGAGCTGCGGGGTTGTCAGACCTCGTCCCAGCTACTGTTAGCCAGGACGCACTCTGGACAGATCGCTGGCCTTTCCCCGCGACAGCTGTCTAACTGCAGCCAGTTGGCCTTCTGGGAGTCAGCTGAGCTCGCTCACTCAGTATGCTGGCAGCCACAGCGGTGTGCAGAGGCTGCTGACTCTGTAAAATTTCTGTTATTTTCATCAAGACAATATTAAAACAACAAGGTCATCTGATTTTAAGTTTACTTTTATTTTAACCAGTGAACCTGTCATACAGACACAGCCCCCGGAGTAAGACTGACCTAGCTCCCGGAAACGGAAGAATCTCAGAATTATCTCATGAACCTCGACATGTAATCAATGTTTCTGTAGAACTCTTCACAATAAATAAGCCCGATTTCCCAACATCATCTGTGTCTTCCATACATTCTAAGTGAGATATCTAGAGACACCTCTCCTTAGATCAGGGGTGTCAAACTCATTTTGGTTCGGGGGCCGCATTCAACCCGTCTGATCTCAAGTGGGCCGGACCAGAAACATAACAGCAAAATAACCTTTGTTTAACGTGTTATCTTTAGCTTTATTTTTGTTTTGTTTATTTCTTAGTTGCAAAAACAACGTAATAGTCTAATCACTTATTATTACATTTTCATTCACTGAGTCCAAAGTATTTCAAATAAAATGGATTTCACTAAAAAAAAAAAAAAAAAAAAAAAAAAAAAGGTTTATTTAATTTTATACAGACTGAATGTTTTACATCTGACATTAAAGTAATCCCGATAGTAAACTAAAGAGGAGGCTACGGAAAAAATATAAATGTTTTAATCAATGAAAAATCAAACTAAATGAACCCTCTGGAACCAACGGACACCCTCAGACGTCCTGCTGTGCAGCTGTGAGATCAACGTGATAAAATAAACATTTTTATGTTCTGGAACTGATATTTTATTGAATTAAAGGCAAAATATGGCCTTTATTTGTAGTCTTTGGACAAAAACAATCTTTGATTTTAATAAATAAGGCGGAAGACGAACTTTGATCAGACGGCTGCAATGCAGGTCAGCTCACCTGCAGTGGGGGGCGGAGCCAAACAGAGCTGTCCGCTATTAGAAACCCCACGAGGAGGAATGTGATCTTAATTTTGCTTTGGCTTTGAGTTTTCTACAACATCAACAACCACCTGTGTTGTCAAAAAATCACGAAAATTCTGTTTCTCTGCGAAAGTCCCGCTGTTACGAGAGGCGAGCAACAGAGCAGACAGACACGCCCCCACCTGAGAGCAGATTCCAGCCGAACCGATCTGAAGTCCAGCTGGATCAAACTTCTCCCTAAAACCTTTTTATTATTCCTCACAAACTCAATAGGCAAAGCTTATGATGAAAAAAATGTAAAAGAAAAGAGAGAAAAATAGATTTCCATGAAACATCAAATGGACAGCAGAGATCTTAGGAGAGAAATTCTTATTTTTTGGTCCGCCTGGAAGCTGAAGCCACACCGACAGACTGAAGTACTATTACTGTCTGGATGACAACATATAAAGGTCACATCATAGAGCTGTGAGGTCTGTCATGTTCCTCTACCAACACAAACTCTTCAGATTTTTGGCCCAAAAAAGGAATAATTTTTTTAGTATTTTCAGTCAAAAATGTGTTGATTAGTTTGTTGTCTAAATTTAGTTTAGTTGTTTTTATGAATTACACCCAAAACTTTCATTTTATGTTGTAAAAGGAGTTTGTTAAACATTTTGGGGGTTTCCACAGCAAAATGAATCTTATTTTTCCAGATGGAATTTTCTGTTTTTGCATGATTTTATTTAAGTTTGAAACGACAACTGAAAAAGCAAAACAAATAATGAGAAAAAAAACCCATCATAACATTGTAGGAATCAGAACAAAATATCAGAAACTAAAACACATTTAAAAAAAAAAAATGTAATTTGAAAAAATGAATTCATTTCTAGAAATCAAAACGAACTGGTTCAGTTTTTTCTCAATCGCTTTGGGTGCGTTTCTTCAGATCAGAATTGAAATTCTTCATAAACTATTAGTTCAACCCACAACACTTGTCTTTTGTGCTCAACATCATAGTAGCAAGATCTCCTCTCTCTGAACAAACTGCAAATGATTTTGGACATGAATCAGTTGCTTTCATACATTCTCTGCTGTTTTTTGACATTTTCATTTGCTTTTGTCATGTCAGTCAAAATGAATTATACTTATGGATGCTGAATAGTCTTTCTCAGTAAAACTAATAGTCTTACTTTCATTGCTTGAGTCATTACACTCAAAATTGTTGAACTAGTTATCAAATGTCAAATATTAGCCATCTGTCAAGCAAATTCTGTACCTTTCTTTATCATTTTTTCCTGAAAATGTCTCCTAAATTCAACATTTGATCTCAGGTGAATTTCAGCTGTCACTCATGAGGAGGTGTGTGCAATTTTACAGTAGTTGTAACCAACGACAAACAACTTGTTCACTGTCAATTATGGATGAATCCTATGAATCGTCAATGGAAGAGGGGTGAGGATGTGGGGAGGAAAGGGAAGAGGGAGAAGAGGCAGATATAGGCGGATTTCTAATGAAATAAGGGCTACAATTGTGGACCATGTTGTCAATCACGGCCTCACCATGGAGGAGGCTGGTCGAAGGGTCCAACCCAAAATTGGAAGAACTACTGTCAGTTCAATAATTCAAACATTCTGTAGGGAAAACAGATATGCAAACAGTAATTTACTGTACTGTTACATGTGCTGTATATTGTTCACAGCTCTACCAAAAAGGTGATTTTATGTTTACAGTTTTTCTCAGTCGCTTTGGTGCGTTTCTCAGATCAGAATTGAAATTCTCATAACTATTAGTTCAACCTCCACAACACTTAGTCATTTGTGCACATCATAGTAGCAATTTCTGCTCTCTCTGAACAAACTGCAAATGATTTTGGACATGAATCAGTTGCTTTCATACATTCTCTGCTGTTTTTTGACATTTTCATTTGCTTTTGTCATTTCAGTCAAAATTACAGTTTTTCTCAGTCGCTTTGGTGCGTTTCTCAGAACACTATTAACATTTGCACAACAGTTAGTGCATTTCTCTAAACAATTAGTGCAAACTGCAAAACCTAGTGGATAACCTGCAAAAGCACATCGCATGCTCAAAACTGATAATCCATTCCTCAAAAGCAAGTATTCATGTCAATGAAACTGTCAGTGCCATCAAAATGAAAAGTCTTGACGCCATCTTTATGAACAAGATAGTCAAATGACTTTGTCATGTTTTCACTATGACAGTTTATAATTTCAGTGATTTCCATTGCAAAAATATTTGGTGACACCTGAAAATGTTCAAGACAGCACTATGGCCTACTTATACAGCCATCTGAAATGTGCAGTAAAGTCACTGTAGATGCTAAACATAAAATCACCCTTTTGGTAGAGCTGTGAACAATATACAGCACATGTAACAGTACAGTAAATTACTGTTGGCATACCTGTTTTCCCTACAGAATGTTTGAATTATTGAACTGACAGTAGTTCTTCCAATATTGGGTTGCACCCTTCGACCAGCCTCCTCCATGGTGAGGCCGTGATTGACAACATGGTCCACAATTGTAGCCCTTATTTCATTAGGAATCCGCCTATATCTGCCTCTTCTCCCTCTTCCCCTTCCCTTTCCTCCCCACATCCTCATCCCTCTTCCATTGACGATTCATCCATAATTGACAGTGAACAAGTTGTTTGTCGTTGGTTACAACTACTGTAAAATTGCACACACCTCCTCATGAGTGACAGCTGAAATTCACCTGAGATCAATTGTTCAATTTAGGAGACATTTTCAGGAAAAAATGATAAAGAAAGGTCCAGAATTTGCTTGACAGATGGCTAATATTTGACATTTGATAACTAGTTCAACAATTTTGAGTGTAATGACTCAAGCAATGAAAGTAAGACTATTAGTTTTACTGAGAAAGACTATTCAGCATCCATAAGTATAATTAATTTTGACTGACATGACAAAAGCAAATGAAAATGTCAAAAAACAGCAGAGAATGTATGAAATCAACTGATTCATGTCCAAAATCATTTGCAGTTTGTTCAGAGAGAGGAGATCTTGCTACTATGATGTGCACAAATGACTAAGTGTTGTGGAGGTTGAACTAATAGTTATGAGAACTTCAATTCTGATCTGAGAAACGCACCAAAGCGACTGAGAAAAACTGTAATTATACTTATGGATGCTGAATAGTCGTTCTCAATAAAACTAATAGTCTTACTTTCATTGCTTGAGTCATTACACTCAAAATTGTTGAACTAGTTATCAAATGTCAAATATTAGCCATCTGTCAAGCAAATTCTGGACCTTTCTTTATCATTTTTTCCTGAAAATGTCTCCTAAATTGAACATTTGATCTCAGGTGAATTTCAGCTGTCACTCATGAGGAGGTGTGTGCAATTTTACAGTAGTTGTAACCAACGACAAACAACTTGTACACTGTCAATTATGGATGAATCCTATGAATCGTCAATGGAAGAGGGGTGAGGATGTGGGGAGGAAAGGGAAGAGGGAGAAGAGGCAGATATAGGCGGATTCCTAATGAAATAAGGGCTACAATTGTGGACCATGTTGTCAATCACGGCCTCACCATGGAGGAGGCTGGTCGAAGGGTGCAACCCAATATTGGAAGAACTACTGTCAGTTCAATAATTCAAACATTCTGTAGGGAAAACAGGTATGTAAACAGTAATTTACTGTACTCTTACATGTGCTGTATATTGTTCACAGCTCTACCAAAAGGGTGATTTTATGTTTAGCATCTACAGTGACTTTACTGCACATTTCAGATGGCTGTATAAGTAGGCCATAGTGCTGTCTTGAGCATTTTCAGGTGTCACCAAATATTTTTGCAATGGAAAACACTGAAATTATAAACTGTCATAGTGAAAACATGACAAAGTCATTTGACTATCTTGTTCATAAAGATGGTGTCAAGACTTTTCATTTTGATGGTTCTGACAGTTTCATTGACATGAATACTTGCTTTTGAGGAGTGGATTATCAGTTTTGAGCATGCGATGTGCTTTTGCAGGTTATCCACTAGGTTTTGCAGTTTGCACTAATTGTTTAGAGAAATGCACTAACTGTTGTGCAAATGTTAATAGTGTTCTGAGAAACGCACCAAAGCGACTGAGAAAAACTGTAATAAAACACTGTAAGAAACTGTAAAAGTACTGTAGGACATTGCTGATTGGATGATAACGTTTAAATTTTTTCATTGTCCTTGTACTAAGAAAGGTTTTATGATTCATACACATCAGATCCAGTATACCATCATGAATGTAACTTAACTTAAATGATGGACAAATATTTTTGTGTTGTGATTTGTTGATATGATTTACACTTCAAGGCCACCGTACTTTTTTTTTTTTACTCACATCTTGGTTGTGCATTTTATCCATAAAAGATGTCCCATAAAAGCAAGTTACCCCAAAGGCAGCGCCAATGGCTCAGAAATCTGAGAGATTTTATCCAAACTATCCCAATAGTGTTGCTTATCTTTTCCATGTGAGAAGTTTATGTGTGGATGTCAGTGTAAAGGTGGACCTTTCAGTCTGCAAAATGAAAAAGCTAGAGGGCACCAACCAGTAAGTTGAAGCATAAAGAAAAATATGTTGTTTAAAAGAGAGACCATAAGGTAAACGGTCTGATTTTTACTTAGAAATAAAAAAAAAATGTTTGAAAATGCGACGAATCAAATCAAGAAAAACGAGAGAAGATTGTTTCAATACCCTATTGAATAAAAATGCTGTAAATCTGAAATAAAACAGGTATCTGTGTGAATGTTTTTAGACAAAATTGACCCAAAAATCTGTTTTACAAGAACACACACACGTCTACAGATTGTTCTTTCATAAAAACTTTATTTCGCAACCTCAGATTTTCAAAAATGTCCTTGTTTAAAAAATCCTGGAGGTCCTTGACTTTTCTTCTGTTGAAGAAACACTACATATATATATATTTGCTGCTCAGTATTTGAAGAATTTTAATTAAACCATTCAAAGGATGTGTCATAAATTGTACCTTGTTACAGACGGTGAAGAATGCAGACAGATTTCTGTGCTGTCCATTTCGTTTTCAGTTTGATCTGATCTCAGCCATCCAGTGTCCACATTTTCCTTCAAAGGTGCTGCACAGCATCAACCACTGTCGGGGTTGGGCTGTCAGTTACAGAATATTGAGATTTTTCACCTTCCCTCCAAACACAACTAAAGGAAGACAACTCTGTTTTGGAGCCCTCAGGGGCCCAAAAAAAACTGTCCTTTTCTCTCAAAAGACTAAACAGACGAAAGGACCCTATGAAGTGTGTCTGTATCTCCCCTGCTGCTTATAGCTAATGCAAGGCCATTAGTGTGTGTATGTTTGTTTGTGTGTCCCTCTTAGAACCTCTTGATGCTTTTAAGACACTCCTCAAGAATCTTCAAGGCTGCAAACACTCACAATGGGCAGTCTGGGATGAGGGAAGTCTGTGCTTGTGTGTGTACGGCTGTTTATTTGTGAGTGTATCAGTGAAAGGCTGCTCGCTGGTCTTCAAGGAAGCTCTCCGAAGTTGGAGACAGGCAGCCAGGACATCAAACCTCGTCACTAAAGAGGCTTTCATAGAAATAAAGAGGCAGGTGATGAAGATGAGGAGGAGGAGGAGGAGTAATTAGGAGAAGATGAGAGAGAATGGATTCAATGCTTTTATCTCTTTAGGTTTTTAAGGTTAAAATGAGGTCAGAAGAAGAAGAGTTCGGAGAAAACAAACAGGAGAAAACAGAAATATACGATAGATAGATAGATAGATAGATAGATAGATAGATAGATAGATAGATAGATAGATAGATAGATAGATAGATAGATAGATAGATAGATAGATAGATAGATAGATAGATAGATAGATAGATAGATAGATAGATAGATAGATAGATAGATAGATAGATAGATAGATAGATAGATAGATAGATAGAACAGCCCATCTGAAGCAGTTGCTTATATATTACATCAAGGCTATAAATCTTCATTTCTCACATTGATCACAAACAGGTCCTGCAAATACAATTTCAAATTTAAAAGCTAATGCACAAAAAAGCTTAAAAAAATCAATTTTTATTCCACTAAGGCAGACCCATATTGCGAGAAAGTAGACAAAAATCAAAGCTGATACATACATTTTCCTGTGAAATCATTCCTTTCTGGCACAGCGTAACGAAGTTCGAGAGAACATAAAGCTCATACTTTCTCCTGTTTTTGGGGGAGAAATAGCGATGAAGTTTGGACTATTAGATTTATTACCCAGGGGCCACAAGAAAAAAATGTCTGATGGGAAAGTGAAGCATCCCGTCTAAAAGAGATTAGAGACGTGTGGGCGCTCCTCACAGGGTGAGGTCATAGCCAAAAAAAAAGAAAAAAACTGGCATCACAGATACCAAACTGCAACTAAACCCCTCAAAATCCAAACCACACACACACATGAAAGCTGCTGCACACACAGTCTGCCCTATTTACTTAATGAGACAGATGGAAAACATATGATTAAACAATGTGTTGATTGATCTCATATTTTAACCCTTTTCTTCAACACGAATACAGTCAATTGGCATCAAATTTAGCATAAAAACTACTTTTATTAAAAAAAAAACTTTTTGAAATGATAACTAACTCACTTCCTTGGAAAATGTATTGTAGCAGAAACAGTTAAAGCAAATTGCAATAAAGTTTCAAAACTATAAAAATAACTACCAGTAAACTGTATTTGCCAAATTTACTGAAGAACGAGAAACAGCAAAAAACACTAAAGTTAAGCTGAGTGTCAGAAAACTCAAGACTCAAGTCAAGATAGCTAGAGAGAGTTTGAAAGGAAGACATACTACCAGTGTGATTACAAAAAGAGAACGTTTATTTTTCTATGATTTGTATCTTTTTTCACTATGTTGTTCTTTTTTCTAATAAACGTTAAGAGCAGCTTTTGCTAAAACCTTAAAGCTGTGTAACTAGGAATACTATAACCCTATAACTTAGTTATTACTAAATCACATGCACTCATATGGGGTGTTGTTGACTCGTTAAGGTTTTTGGGTTGTCTGAGCCTCATGGTAGATCATTGAGAAAAGCGTCTTAAGAAAAACACAGGTGTGTCTTGTAGTTCCCTCGAGGCTTGTACAGCCATCTCAAGGGGCCTCATAAAATGGAACGTACCATTGTTGGTTCTTGTGTTAAGTGTATTGGGAAGTCTTCGTATGGCTAGTAGAAGTTGCATGCACTTTTGAAGTGTGGGTGATGCTATCTAGTCGTTGGTAAGGCGTGAGGACTGGCCCTTTACTAACCTTGCGTTAATGCTGCATACACATGGTCTGCATGAGAAATGACCACAGAAACTTCACTCCGATTGTCTATTTCCTCATTTATAACAGCCAGGCTGTGCTCCAGGAGCGTGCCCTTATTACTTGAGCAGCACTAACGGGCTAATTGTGCAGTCTGCAGGGTTTTAAAAAAAAGGAACATTTGTAAAACAAGCCTGCTTTGCCCTTACTTTCAAATCAATTCAATTCAGTTTTATTTATATAGCCCAATATCAGGATACGATTGCCTAAGTGGGCTTACCATTAACTGTACAAAGACATAAAGTCAATCATAAAATATAAACAGTTGCTGGTTGCTAAATTAAAAAGTTAACCTGGCATCCCTGCCCTCAGACCCTCCTTCCCAGTGAGGAAAACCCAATTTTGGGAAAAAAAAAAATAAGATGTCCACGTGAAGGAGGGATCTTCTCCCAGGACTGACAGGCGATGTACCAGGATTGTTAAATAAGAACTAGCTTATCTAACTCTACAACTACCACTACATGTTTAATTAGAGTAGCAGATGGGCTTCATCCAGATAGGCTTAGGGACAGTTGGGAATGCAAGACATGCTAGAGGCGAGGTCAACGGGCAAGAACAGGAATGCGGACGAGCCACCTGGAATCTCTCCCACTCCGAGATGCGAAACGAGCCAGTCACGAGGTCCACTTATGCATGTTTTATGAATGTTCAGTATGACCCGTGGCATGCAGCATACCCATAAAAAATAACGTGCACAAACATATTCGCTTTACGAGTTTATCAAGCAGGCCATGACTTTGATAGTTCCTGTGGGCAACCTGCATGCTCCGTACAGATATGCCCATTTTTATGCCTGAAGGGCGGAGTTTTGAATTACGTTTCTGTGAATCAGAATTAGAACCTTTACTTAAATAAACCCTTGAATTATTTCGATTTTCAGCAAGCCTAATGTTTGTTGAACTACTTCAGATGAACCAAATGAACAAGCTAAAAAGGCTTGTGGTAAAATTTCCTTTAAGGGGTTACTCCAACTTTTACATTTCGTTTTTCTACTCTAAAACTGTAAACAAAGAGACCTTGTCCAGTTAACGTTTGCAGAAGCATATTTCATCAGTATGGTTTGTGGTTTAACTTTCCACCATCTGCTGCGTGTGATCCCTTTATGTCTAAGTAAACATGGATTAAAGCCTTTTTTTCTGAACTGTAAGAAAAAAAGGCAGCAAACTGTGAAAGATTGTCTGATCTGATCCTAAAGACTCTTTCATTCCTTTTATGTGTGCTAATACCTGTCCTTCTTTTATCTATCAAAGCTTTATCGAGACAGATGATCTCAATAGGTTTGCACTCTTAAGAAAGGCACATTATAGAAACCTGCATTAAACAGACATGGGTATGAATGGTGTGAATCAGGAAATAAAAGACACTCATCATTATCTGGACTACTATTCCTGCAGAGTACCTGAGAAAAGCAGCGAAGCGCAGGGAGTTTTCATGGTCGTCTTTCTTACCGCGCACTTCACGTCTTTCAGCGCGAGAGTCTCAAGTATTTCTGTTTATTTTGGGCTGCTCATTTTTAAGGCTTTGTTGATGGAGTTTTGCAGTCAATAATATCACCTCTAATAAATTTGCATTATGTAAGGCGCTCTTGGCTCAAGTGGCAGGCCGCCTTGAGAGTGGTGAAAGTGCACTCGCTCTTTCCCAGTAAAGTGCATCTCCACATTGAAGAAGAGGGAAAAAACTGATGAAATGGTGGTAGAGGGGGACAAGGACGGGCTTTGCTTTGGGACGATTGAAAGAGTGGTAAAAAAACAGAAAAAGAAATCAGACAAAAAGGAAAAGAAGGACAAAAAAAGATGGATTAAGATTGAAGAAAAAGACAAAAGAGTGGGAGAGGTCAGAAGGGAAGAGGAGGGGAGAGTCAGCATATTGATCCGGCAGACCTGTCGGCAGCCAGACAGACAGCAAGATGTCTGTCCTTGTGCTGCCACTCTCTGGCCTGCAGACACCTAACCCCTGCTCTTGTCGGGGTGTTGGCGTCAGACCGGGGGGCATGTGCGTGTGTGTGTGAGCACACCAGTGCATGTTCACGTGCACTTCTATTTGGCATTTAGGTGGCCGTGCCTGTGCAGTCAGCATGTCTGTGCTGCGCGACTTCCAGGGCCTCAGGTGCACAAGTCCTCTCCTCTGTGGAATTAACTAGGCTGCAGTCAGGAAACTAATCTCAAGCCCTCTGTCGCTTTCTCAGGAGTATGGATTTTATCAATACAAAGAGCATCTTGCACCAAAGCAGTAATCAGTGATGTAGTCTCTTCTTGAAGATCTGCTGTCATACACCAACCCCCAGTCTACGCACATGCAGCCCCATCTGGGAGTTTGTCAGATGGAATTCCTTTTCTGGACAAGAAACAACATTTTAGGAGAGAAGAAAGGGGTACTTTGAGCACTATAACTTGCAAGGGAAATATATATTTTTAATCAAGTGTAAAAACCTCATATGATTGAAAAACTTAAAGTAGTAAATTAAGATTGGAAACTTTTTATGGATATTGTTTGAAGACCCACTCCAGTCTTGGGCTGAATCTGAGTTCTTCCCCTACCCCTGACAAAATATTTTTTTAAAAACTTGTCGTGGCGGAGGGAACCAGTGCCCTCCGTCGTGACGGTGATCTGGATACGTGCTTTTCTTTACCGGGCTGTGCTCTAAGTTTACATTTAAATGTAGGTAGTGACTTTTTGTTTTAGGCATGACTTTTTAAAGTTATTAAACCAATGTTGTTATGCATTTCAATGTGCTAATGCAGCTGACCGGCGACCATTGATGATGTCATTAAGTTAGAATTTGCAGATACCGTTTTTCCATAACTCTGTGTTTGGAGGACTAGATGAAGGGGTAGGGAGAAGCCGTAGGGGAAGGGGAAGAATTCAGATTCTGCCTTAATCTGCTGTTGTAAAAGCGATTATGTCATTTTTTTAAACCCCCCCCCAAACTGTTGGTGTGGAGTAAGCCCGCCCCCACTTCTTGTCACTCGTGTTTACATGCTGGCTAGTTTATAGCCCCTCACTATCCCAAACTAACACTAACAACACGACAGCTTTGTGCAATATTCCAGTTTGGGTGAGGAAAACAAAGATGTAGATTAGATTAGATTAGATTAGATTAGATTAGATTAGATTAGATTAGATTAGATTAGATTAGATTAGATTAGATTAGATTAGATTAGATTAGATTAGATTAGATTAGAAATGGTTTATTTCAACAATCAAAGCAAGAATAATGCAAAAACAATCAACAGAAATTTAAACCTTTACAAAGTCATGTCAAACACAGAATAATTAGGCATCAAATTACAGATGGCTTGAAAGGGAGTGGGAGGAAACAAATTTATATTATCCCACCCCGGCTCTTCCTCACCATTTTCTTTGCACCAATTATTTTCCAGTTCATAAATTCTAATCAGATATTTGTAACTTAGCAGCACAGATAGAGGTCATTAAGAATTCTTAAGTATAAATAAATCACACGATCATGTAAACTGACATAATGCAATTTCAGAATTCATCATATCAAATGCAGATTAAGTATCAAAAATGTGTGCATGTACATGAATTTAATCGTTCACAAGTGGATTCATCAGAGTGAAGATGAGCAGGGAGCTTGCTGTTGTAAGTTCTACGGAATTACAAGTTTTTTCAAATTGCATTTTTCATCTGCTTCTGATTCACAACAATTTGAATTAAGAAATACTCAGAATGCAATTTGAAGCCTAACTTTCATTATGTATGTCCTCCATCATAATGAAAATGTCAGAAGAACATATTAAAACACACACAAAAACCTTTGAATTTCTAAGGAGTGGATTTTTTTTTTTATCAGAAAACAACCAAATTCTCCTGTTGACCGTGAGGCAATAGCGCTAATATCAGAGGCATTTTTGTTGTTGGCATTTTGCTTTTTGAAATAAACTAATCAAATTCTCAGTCACCTTCACAGCTTCTAAAAAGAAGACAAACATTTCAGAAAACCTGAGCAAACAAAGAAAAAACGGAGGACATGAAAACAAACACAATCATATATTGAATGTTTTTCTTTTATCACATTGAAAGAAAATATTCAGTGAGACTCAAGATTTAGCTTACACACGTCAAAATGTGCATGTGTGGAACTTGTGGTTATATTTGTTTGTATGGATGCATCCTTTTGAGTGCAACCTGCTTCACTATGTCCAATTTTCTATTCGGTGGACAACAGTACAGGGTCAGTTTGCTAGATTGAGGGTCTTCCTTTCAGTTTCCCAGTCCTTCTGTCTGTCCAACCATTTCAGCTGATCCCATTGTTCAACCTAACCCAGAGAGCTGCTGGATGACCCCAGAGGTCAGAAAATCAGATGCTATTCTCTGTGACTGGCACTAACCTGCAGTTCAGGCGGAAAGCACGCTTTAAAACCGCGCATCCCTTCAGCCAGGAGCACAAACCAAAGCAAGACTGGAAAGATGTGACACTGGATTCAATGAAATAGGTTGTTTGGGTTTTAGACCTGGATTTGGAGGCGGGAATACAGAGAAAATTAGGCTGCATCATTTAAAATTTTCAGGGATTATTGGATTTGTTGAATATTAGTTTTTAACTTTAATTTTGAACATCTGTAAAAATCTATAGGTTTTTACTGAGCTTTGAAGACAAATATAGATTTTTCTACATTTGAGAAAAATTGCATTTTAAAGATGGCTGACCCATACAACAAACATGTCTTGAATGCGTGACATTTCACCGTTAATGCTTATGCAGAGCAGCATGAAAGTAAAAGAAAAAAACTACTGCAACAAAGTGGGTAAACGAAAGCAAAGCAGAGCAGAAAATAGAGGAGACGGACAGGTGAGTGTACGTGAAAGAAAGTGAAGGAGAGAAGGAAGAAATGAGCGTGGATGAATCTTGAGTTCTTTGGCTAAATTGGACTCCCCGTCTTTCTCTAATTCATGTTTCAGAGCTGCTGCATCGATAGGGAGATGGAGAGGGTGAAGTGGGAGAGCGGGAGAAGAAAGGATGGAAAAGGGAAGACAAATCCATGCAGGGAAGAGCAGAGGGAGACTGCGGCCGCTCTCCCACAGGCAGACAGCAATCAATAAATCAATAGGAAACTGTGGTTGGCTGGAGAACGACTGGGGCTGGGAGGAAGGAGGATGGAGGATGGAAAAGAGAGACCAGAATCAAAGCAGCTCCAAGATGGATCGAGCGAGGAGAGGAAGGGTGAGGAGGAGAAATAGAGGGAGACAAGGAGGGTTCAATAGGGGAGGAGGAGAAAGCAGGAAGAGGGGTAAAAGTGAATACAGGAAAGGTAGTTATTACAGGAGCTTTTAGGTGGAAGTCCAGCAGGTTTTGGGGTCCCCCCCCTCCCCAGTCCGACCTGCAGCAAATCCTGCATTAGCGGTGCAGTGATTGGGCTTGGCACAATGTGATGCCCCGCTGAGGTCTGCCCAATGAACCCAGTGAAGCGCGGCTGTGTCTGGGGTTGGGGGATAGCCCTGGGCCCCCTCTGCCCGCTGGGTGCAGCTCGGCTGACTGGCTGGCTGCCTGGCTGGCTGGACATCGATCTCAGTGGGTTGGAGAGTACAGCTGGACGCACACTGAGAGCTGGGGCTAAATCTGGCTCAGGCTCAATCAACGTTTGCACCTGTCTTTTCCGAAGGGAATTAAACGTAGCAGATAGAGAGAAAGAAAGAGTAATGGTGTGTGTGAGCACGTGTGCGTTTCCGTCTCCGCCGGTGTGCGAGTGCATGCTGGTGTGTATTGGGTTAAGTTTCAGGGTGCAGGGGAGTAGTTAGAAACATCGCAGTTTTCTCATTAGACAACAGTTTTTGCTGCAGCAGGTGAGGCTGGAGCTGCTCCGTGTTTTTGTTCAGCGTGCATCCAGCCAGCCTCCAGTGGCTCCATGTGAAGATGATAAAGTTAAAAGGGAAAACTGCTGATCATCACATGCAATCTGAAAACTATGTAAGTTGGATTAAATATCCATTCCTACCACTTATTCTTAAAAATAAGTTCAGTTTCTATTCTAATGTCTAAAAACGTTAAAGTCCCACTATGATCAACTTTTGGAAGTTTGTCATTGCCAGAGGTCTTTTAATTATGAATATCCTGATTTCAGGTAAAATTAAGAAAAAAAATGTTGTTTTCTTCTATATAGTTCCTTAAGAGTGGCAGTAGTTCATCAGAAATTTGCTCTGAGATGTGGGCAGGACTAGAGAGGAGGCTTTCCCTTATTTCCCATCATCCCTCTGTTTACATTCTCTCCCATTAACTTACAGCTTCTCACAACCCCAAGCTAACATTAGAGGTGCAACAAAAATGGAAAACAATATTGTAGCTATCCAGCCATACAGTTTTGAGCCAGATGCCAGCTCAAACAAGGAAAATGACGTACATGGATCTATTTGTCTCCAAGGGAGCTTGTGGCCTGACAATTTTACATTTTAAAGCCTTGTTTCCACTGAGCAGTCCGGTACTGTATACCGTCCGGTCCACTGAGGTATTATGAGCGTTTCCATTGTAAACTATTCCCGGACCGTCACTGGAAATAAGGCTGTAATGTAACAGTAAGCTTTTTCACATGGCATTTTTCCATCTGCTCCTGATGCAAATTTTCTTCATATATGTACTCCATCAGGAAAATAAGGCTAGAACATGTTAAAAACACCAAAAACATCAATTTCATTGGAGTGGGTCTGTAAACCCTTTGATACCTGCTGGCATACATCAAAACACTTTTGCTCTAAAATTTCTATATGAAAGGGGTTAGCAAAGGGTTAACAAGACTCCTTTACATGACATACTACAATGTGTTAATACTGACTGCTTGGTCAAGAGAGACAGCTTATAGATGGATAGAGAAACTGTTAAATGGTGTGTAGCACAGATGACTTTGTCCATTCTGCTTAACACAGAGTTTTAAAACACATAGAATAGGAATGCCACAATATTTGATTTAAAACCAGATCATATGTTACACCATTGAATCAAATAGTGGGGAAAGTGAATCGCTGCATCCCCACTGCATACCAGGATGTTTACGATGAAAGTATCAAACATAAATTTAAAAACAATTTACTATTATTTTTCTATTTCTAATATATCAGACTTAGTATGAGACAACTGAAATGTTTTTTTCATAGTTATTTGCTTATGAGCACAATGATTTTTCTGAAATGTTCGTCTTTTTGTAATAACACAAGTCATGTTGAACTGGAATAAAACTGTGACCCAAAGTTAAAGTTTGAACCAAACCATGAGGAAACAGTCATGAATAAATACATGCAGTTCTAACCAGGGATACACTTTTATATATTTGAGAATAACTAAATTAAATACATTTCTATAGAGACTGATACTGATTGGAGAAAACCAACTGTTGTATTTGCTTCCTGAATGACAGGACTTTAAACATTAGCAAATGTCGTCTGAAACAGACTGTCAGCAGTCACTTTTCAGTTAGGTTTTTCGCATTGATAGCTTGTTAAGTGGCTTTCCCCAAAGTTCTGACTGTTAATTAAATAACTATCTCCATTCCACAACTTGTTCACTGTGAAATAAATAGCTGGATCTGCTTTCTGTTGTGTTTGCTCTCCCCTTTCATTCCCGTGTCTTGGCTGTCCTCCAATCCACTTAATTTTCTCCGCCTTTCTTCTCCTTGCTTTTTTCTTCCCTCTAATATTTTCTCCCGCGCTCTACCTTTTCTTTTTCCAGCTTCTCCTTTTGGCTACCATCTTCTTCTGCACTCCTTTTTCCTCTGTTCTCCCCTCTGGGGTCCCATCCCAGAGAGACTGCTCCCACCCAGACACAGATGGCCCCCAGATCAGATTTATCAAGGCCAGTAGGGCCCTCTGCAAAAGGTCACTCTCTTAAAAGCTGACCGATCAATGGTCCAACTCCTAACGGCCAAGATTTTTTTTTTGTGTCCGTTCTCCGTCTTTTGTGTGTGTTTGACCATATGTGTATGTACCTACATGTGTAACTTTGGAGAAGCGTGGACTTTTTTTTTTTTGTGTGTTCGCACCTGCCTGTGTGTACGTGCCGCTCAGAGGTCTGACGGAGACGAAGACCCTCGGTGTTAGTAATCGAAGGCGGCCCTCTTTAATGACCTCTTCCACTTCGAACGGCGAAACCTTTTGGAGGCGCTACTAAATATTTCAGCAAGTCATTAGCTCATTACACGTCATTATCTACAGCGTACTCCGCCACCAGGATTAGCTGCGAGACTTTTAGCAACTTCTCTGCAGGAAATCAATAGTCAGCAGACACTTCCAATCACCGGGATCATCTGTGTGTGGACATCAGAAATTAACACACCCGTGCATTAGCGTGCATGTGCAGAAACCCACGGCCATTATGTTGATTTAGCGCCCCATGGCTGGCACCAAATAAATTATGTTATTTCTCTTTTTTTTCCCATTTTACAAAAAATGAAAAAAATATATATAATTGAGAAAAGATTTATTCATTGGACTACGTGATATTAACTGTCTTCAGGAGGTTTTATAATTTGGTGGGCCACGATAAGCAAATGTAGGTGCCCTCCATAATTATTGATTTGAACATCTTGTTAAAATTTATTTAACACTTTTCGAGGCATAAGATAATGATTATATTTCGATAAAAGATACAAATTAAAAATGTGTTAAAATGCTTTTTATGACAAGAGTGTGTGTTTTTTTTTTTTTGTAAAGTAACAGAGTGTATTGGGACTGACTTGCTTTTCTATTAAGCCCCCTAGTAGTGAAAGCACTTGACTCCAAATTACTTTCTTTTTTAAATGTGGTTCAGTTGAAAAGACCAAAAGCTGCTCATTTAAAATCTTTCCTTTGTTTCTTATTCTTTTTCTTAAATGTGACTTTTCTTCATTTAACTGGTGTTTTAGTTGATGGAAAATCAGGGATGGGGGTCATGTGTTTTTTTTAAAGGCAAAATCAATTTTAATTTTTTTTTTATGTATTATAATGTTTGATACCACAATCCAATGTGGTATTTTTCTCTATTCCTGCATCTCTGAGCGTTCCTCTAAAACCCTGCGCTTTGAGCACCTGCCCTCCAATCCACAAAAACATCGTGGCATAGACATGTGAGAACACCCCCTTCCAGGAAGAAGGTGCACTGGCAGCACCACCCCGGGGCTGACACAAACACCCACTTTCTCTGGGTAGCGAGAGGTGATCAGCAAAACGCTTTTGTTTTTGAGGGCGAAATGCAGACATGCTGCAGAGACCGGCTACAGGATGATGTTACGAAATGGGCGGCACCCACAAGGAGTGAAAGGCGGAGCCTCAGAGATCTAGTCATCTTATTTTTTCTTTAAATTAATTAGCAAAAATAACTCCTATTTCATAAAAAAAATATATTTAGTGTGCAAAAGGTAATACATGAACATATAAAACATATAATTTTAAACGTTTAAATTACATTTTTCTTCTTTGCACTTTTGGTACTAGGAGACCGTATTTGCCCAACAGTTCTGTTCACTGCGGATGCCTCCAACTGTGTTTAAATAAGACATTTTTGGTGTGTATTGTTCATTACTTTGCCACAGCACCTGCATTCGAGAAAGGTTGTCTTTTTAAGAGCTCATTTCATGGACAAAGACAAGTCAGAAGTACATACATTCATTTCAGAAATTTCCACATCAGGTTGTAAAATGCAAGGACAAGTTACCATTCACGGTTGTGCATTACTGACTAAAGAGAAATTTTAAAGGTTTTTTTTTGCGGCAGGTTGGATGGAAAAAAGACCAGAAGAGCAACTTGAATGAAAAAAAAAATATTGAACATAAAAGCAGGTGAGGACAAAGCAAACTGATTTGTGAGCAGGTAAAAGTTTAGAACATTTCACATTTTTCATATTTGTGTTTCAATGTCAAGGAATCGTGCAGGTCTTCGCTCACTTGTCCTGTTTGCTAAAAAAGAAAAATGGTTGCTTAAAAAGCGTGAAATTCAACCGTGGATCTGTAAGATTCTCCTACTTGATTTAGATTTTTGTCACAATTTGCATGAAAAAGTATTTTAACTGTCAGCTTTGGTTGAATATAAAAATAGATAGGTCAAGTTTAAGTTCTTCATCTCCAGCGTCGTCTAGGTTTTCATACCTGCTGCTGAAAGAGGAGGTCAGAGCTGCTTAAAGCAACCTCGAAGCCTCTTTGCCACACTTTAGGAGTCAATTAACAATACGCTGCGTGCGTGTGGTTAAGTGTGTGACTAATTTCCTTTAACACAGTGTGAGATTGAGAGGCTCAGGGATGGAGGAGGGCGGAGCTGCTGCTTGTTAAGGAGGTCAGGTGTCAGGTCTACTGGAACAGAGCCTGGGATCCTCAATTAATTACGCAAACACTCGTGCAAACAGAAGCCTTCACTCGCATGTAAAAACACATTGATATATCCAAATGAATACTCAGGAGACTGAATGAGGTAGAGTATAGTGAACATGTACTTTTGATGTTAAGTTTTGAGTGTGTATACATTTAAAAAACATATGTATGTTGAATCATGGACACAGTTTGATTGTTAAAAAAAGAAAATATAATTAGTTGCCACTACTGTCTGGCTGTTTGTTCATTTTCTATAGTGAAAACTGAATTTTTCACATTTTAAGCTGACATCCAACTAAATTCTATTTCATGTTATTTCAGTTTTCTTTCAAAGAAACCTCTGCAGTTTAGTAATCTTCACCTTTTTTCTGTGACTTTTAATGAAAAGGTTTACCATGATCAATCAGAACATATCAATATGTAAGTCATGATTACATACAATTTATTGCATATTTTTAGAAGTTTATTAACATAACTTTAATATTCTGTTTTACTGTTTATTTTTCCATGCAAAGACAAAAACAAATCTTGGAATATTTGACAAAACATGCATTCACTGTTCAAATCTGCCTACAATGGAGGGAATGCGATATAGTAAAATGAGCACAATTTAGAAAACATCATAGGCAGCATATTAGGGCTGATATTAGCTCAAAAGTTAAATATAAACACACACTTTTTCATCTGCTACAAGATGATTGAAGTCTTAGAACCCACCATCGGTCAGAAATATTTGGAGAAAAGAGAAAAGAAAAGAAAAGCTGCACCGGAGCGTACAGTAACATGAACCTAAGCTTGTTTTGGAGAAAAAAACAATAAAAAATAAACTTTGAAACTTTATCAGACCGACTGTTTTCTGCACCTTGCATGGGGAAAAACTTCTGTTTCTATTCTTTCTATAGTTTTCCTTGTGTCTTTCACTAGTTTGATCACCTTGATATGCACACAGAAGCGTAAACAGACTCCAGATTCTGTTTACTGCCTAAAATATGGATTTTCTGAAGGTGCATGTAAGCTTTGTTTACTTTAAAAATGATAAATAAAGCATAGTTGCTTTTTTCTTTTTTATTGTAAAAAGCTCTCCTGCAGTTGTTTTTTTAAAATCAAAGTTAAAAGAAAAGTTCATTGTTTGAGAATTTTTGAGTTAATGCAATAAAAACACAAGAAAGCTCTCACTAGAATGATGAATGATGACTTAACTTAGGTTGACTAATTTCAATCACAACTCTTTCTTCTTATAACTTCTCCTTGACCTGTCTAGGGTACCCTGCCTTTGCCTAACAGTAGCTGGGATAGGCTCCAGCAGCACTGTGACTCAGAGGGTTAGGAAAACAGATGGACAGATAACATTTTCCTTTAAAAGTTGCAGCATTGCCGCATCCTCCTAAGTTTTATTAATTTTTTTCCTTCCTGTCCTATTTCACCTATTTCCTCACTTTTCTTCTCCTGTCTGATATCATTTTTGTTGCATGAACTCTGCGTCCTTTCAATTCTCACTTTTGATCCCCGTCTATTTTTGTCCTTACTATTTAAGAATATTAGTATATTTTTCTCTGGAACCTCCACTTTCACATGCAGGAACTGTCGACACTCCCTTGATTCACATACAATATCTCATTCTTGCACTCACACAAAGAAATGTATTTATTACTTCATCTGCTACCAGTTTAATTAGTACATACCTTTAATTACTTTACTTTTTACTCTTCCGTGTCTTTTTTATTTTACTTGCCTTTGTTTTTGTTGTATTAACTCTAATCCTGCGAACCCTTGGACCTCAGAAACTAATTTTACGTAATACATTTTAGACTGAAAGGACAACAAAGCATACCTGAATCCTTGAAGCCTTGAATCCTCGCTCTAAGAAGCCGTTTTTCCACCAGTTTCTTTGTTAATGTGAAATAAAGGCAGGCATGTTTTGCAATCAAGGGTGTGGGCGTGCGGCTGAGCGATTGCTGCAGATAATATTACAAATCATGAATTTTACATACTGTATCTTCTTTCTTTAATAATAAATGAGAACATTTTCTCATGTAGTGTTTGAAATGATTCATGACGACCTTTTTACACCTGAGCCAAACCTCAGTGTAAACCACAAACAGCTACGGTACACGGATCTGTTCTCCTGCAGGTTTTCTGGCTTCTTTTTTTTCCCCTATTTACACTCTCTATCCCTCCTTTCCCCTCCTCCTCTTTCTTACTCATTTCATCTGCAGGCCCATCTCGGCATCCACGCCAACAATATTTCACATCCTGATGTATTTTGGTCCTGGAGTCATGTGACCCTAAATATTGTAACTGACCCTGGGCGTATTGATCTTCCCGTGTCGGCGAGAACTGCAGCTTCCTGCCTTATAACGACCCCGAGAAACCCTCCTCTATCTATCATTATCAACATCATCGTTAGGAAAAATAGTTACTTTTTTAACTATTTGTCACTGTGTGTTTATTTGTATCCAGTAGGGGTATTTTTTTACATCCAAATCAGCTGTTTTGTTTATCTTGGTTGTGTTCTGCTGTTTATCTACAGGTGTGTGCGGGTCCTTAATGATGCCATTTTGCCCGAGGGGAGACAAAAAAGTCCTGTCACCATTGTAATGAGGGGCATTTATATCAGTTACCTGGTGGTGAAGGGCTCTGATCTCCTCATTTCATGTCTTTTTTTTCTCACAAGATGAGTGGGTTTGCGTTTATATACATTACCCGCGTGAGCTTTTATCTGTTTTTTTTTAACAGGGGAGGTCTCAGTGTGTTTATGGTGAAAGAGACAAAAGAGGGTAAATGAAAAGAAAATGATGAGCAATGAGTCTGTGATGCACATTAACGGTTTTTCTTCCATGATTGGGTCCTTGTGCGTTTTATTTTTTCATTACAAAAAGTTTAGACACACCTGACGGAATGTGTTCAGATCCCTCTAGGATAAAAAAAAAAATGTGTGTGTGTCAGCATTTTATGCTTTATAGTGCTTATCTTTACATGTGAGGTGTGCATTGACGTGATGAAGGGTGGAGGCGGGGGACCGGTGAGGCTGTATCCATGGTAACACCCTACAGCCACCCTAACTGGGTCCTAAAAGACAAAGCCTCTCTCTCTGTGACACACACCCACACCCACACGAACACACGTTGCACGTTACAGGGCCAGCTGAGCCAGATCAATATTTCTCCCCATTTGAAGAACAAAATTCAGAGAATGGCTTTTCAGAGCCCAGACTGCAGTCATGCTTTTACATTTTTTCTAAATCAACACACAGTTTGCCAACTTGTTTTTTCTAAAGCCCCAAAATAACAAAATTCTAGCGCAGACCTTTGCCTTTTCTTTCATTTCATTGGAATAACGGACAGATTTCTCTGCACTTTCTTTGATTTCCTCACCTTTCCCTTACACCATTTTCTCTCCTGCCCCAGATTTCTTTCTTTTTTTTTTTTTGACTTCCTCCTCTTTTCTTTGCCGAGTGAGTGACAGGGTCAGATTGCTTTCAGCATCCTCACTCTTTGTCTCACCCCGTGACTGACCACAGCTCAGGCTCGCAGCAGGTTGCCCTCTGGTCCCCTGGGGCGTCTGACCCCATCTCTGATGCTTGAAGGGCTGGACTGCCCTTGGCCTGCAGGCCCTGTTTGGCAGAGTGGGGAGGGAGGCGGCTTATCCTTGACTGCTGCTGCTGCTGCTGGGTGAAATGGAGGAGGGCTCCCTCTAGCATTGCTTCCTCGCAACAACAAGAAAAAAAAAAAAAACCACTTAACACAAAAACAACACAACAATTTATTATAACCTTAAATGATCAGAAAACTCCCCACAAGGTGGTGAACACATTTTTATAAAAGTAGAAGGCATGTATGAAGTTATGCAGTCACCTTCTAACACAAAAAAATGCACAGACTTTCAGAATTACCTGCTGCTGTTTTTGGAACCTCCTGCTTTATAAAGCAGCCATGGAGGTTAAGTTTCTACGCTCCCTGTGGTTCGATAACTTGGCCCCCCCTTCATGTTGGAGTTTGCATCTGAGCATAAGCGGCATGAATATATTGCTGCTTTAATGCCCTCATCTTTCTAGATTCTTGTGCCTTGTTGTCTGAAACTGATTTAGTTGAGAAGATGACAGCGAACCACTTAACAAGGATTTTACCTGAGTGGATCAGTTTTGGTTATTATCCACAACAGCTGTAGTCGTTGTTCTCTACAAGGGCCGGTGAGACGCATTGAGATTACAGTGCAGTGCTCTTGTTGGGTGTTAATACTCAGAGACTTGTTAAGTGCTCTTGAACAAAGCCCGAGCATGCTGTGGCGGCAATAATAGGAGAGAGGTGTGTTCGCACAAGCAGAGAGGTGAGTCAATCCCACTCTGTAACAGAAGTCACTCGCTAGGTTCTTAAGTTTGATGGTTTTGTTTTGGACTTTTAGCTTTCTACTTTAGTTCAGTAACTTTGCAACAATGTTCAAACACAGTTTAGTCACCACAAGCAGAACAACTCAAAAACACTAGTTTTCTGCATCTCCCAAGCAAAAACCCATGTTTAAGGTCTATCTTTATCATTTTGCATTAAAACGAATTGCAAAATGTCTATATTTTTGTTATGCAACATATAATTTTTGTTTTGTGGTTAATAGTAAAATACATTTAAGACATACCTGTATGTTCAAGCCATATGTGAACATACTTCTAATGCCTCAAACACACAAAAAAGAAATAAATGATAAAATGTAATTGAAACATTTAACATTGCAATACAGGTTAAAATGCAAATAACAGCCTTCACTACAGTCAGCCCAGTGTGTCAGTTTCAGTATATTAATAAAATAAAAAATAAAAAGCTGTGTCAGATTCACTATTTAAATATCAATGTGATGAAGACAAGAGGAACCAAAAGCTAAGCTGCAGTTTGCAAAGAGGAAACAATTCAAACTGTTAAGCCTGTTTAACTTTGTCAGATGAGGGTTTGCCGATAGTAGGGGTGTAGCGATTAATCAAAGAATTGATTTTTTTATTCCTATTATCAAATCAGTCTAAGGCAAGTTGCTGAGGGAATCGACCAATACCTTCTAAAAATAGTTTCAAAATAATATATCGATAATCAATCAGTTGGATTGATACCCTAGGATTATTTTACTCTAATGTAAAAATGACTAACACATGTGGTGACAGCAAAAAATGATCAAGCATCATTACATTCCAATTTTTGGAAAAGCGTTGAATTCAGCAAAGACATGTGACCATACAGAGTTGTATAAGGTTTTACTAATGTTCAGTTTGTATTATGTTTGTATTATGAAAAAACAACAGTGGCCTGAACTTCATGAAACTATGCCATTAATTCTTGTTTACTTGTTTTTAAGCACACACAGACACACATAAATACAGTATATGTATATATATAGGTGTCCTGGAGTGACTTTAGGTCAGAAAATCAACATATAATTAGATTAACAAAAACAAATTATGATATGAATAGAATTGTTGTTAAAATGAACCGTCACACCCCTACTGAAAGCTATAGTCAATAATAGACATGAGCTAAGATTAAAGAGGAAAACTGATGAGACTGAGTTATAATTTGAAACTTTAAACAGATTCCCCTCATAGCAGCCACTTGTTGATTAAAATAAAACCAGTTTTATTAAGAAAACCTTTTCCGCACCAGTATTTATGAAGCTTAATCTCTAAACAGACAAAATTGTGAGTTTTTTGCCATAGTTTACTGTATGTGACTCATTAAAGCAAACATAACCTTTCATTTTTTTTAATGGGCAAGTTTGTATTTATGCTCAAATCAAGACCATAAAGGTTATTAAGTACATGCTGTTTTCATTTAAATAATGATCTGTTGGAGCTATTTGTTTCTGTGAGTTATTCGATGTGCTACCTCTTACATCTGTGACCAAGGTTTTCCACAGAGAAAACGAGTAAAGAAATACAGGTCAGACAGATGCAGCCATATTTCAGACAAAGTGTGCTCACCCATGGTCCAGTACACACAGATCAAGGCACAAACAGACATGTATATCAGCACACACACGTACACACAGGAGAGGAAGGGAGGTGCCGGTAAAGTGGCAGACTAAAGGGACAAAGTGAGGTGGGGCCAAGGGTGGTGTGACAGGGGGACAGGGACAAGATGTTGGTAGTGTGTCAAGGGTAGTGATGTGTTAGTGTCTGCGTTTGTGTGTGTGCACGTGCACTTGGGTTTGACACAAGCACCTTTGAGGTGTGGCAAAGAGTCACCATCTGCCTGTAAATAATGTGAGTTGAAGAAGTGAAGCCAAACCGTGAGGAAAGGAAGAGATGCATGTGTATGTGGCGTCACATCTGTCACAGATACAATAATCTGTTAACTCAGACAATCCAGCCATACATTAAATCTATGCACATTTAGAGTGAGCCATCAAAAAGAAAAGTAGATCAACACAAAAATATAACAATTCAAGACATCCAAATTATGCAGTTTTTAAAAAAAATTCTAAATATATGTCTTAAGTTATAAGGGGAATTATCTGCTTGGAGTGAAAGCCAATCAAAAATGATTTGACATACACAGTTGAATTTTTTTGTTTAAAATAAATGTAATTTTCTGTAAGATTAAATCTCAAATCTTCCACCTACTCTGTTTTTATGAATAAATGTATTAGTAAATTCCTAGGTGAAAAAAAATCAAATTTACCTTAACTCAGACTGTTTTCTGAACTAAATTATAACCATTTTTTTTGGTTTTTATGAGACGGAAATATTTTATTTTAAGAATCAACTGGATTCGATTAGCTTGAGCGCTAAAAGAAGTCTGGCGGCGCGTAACACAAGAAAAGTTGTATGTGGAACCTCTCTTTTCAAATGGAAAAGAACTGACAGGAGAACAGGTGATTCCCACACACCATACCTGTTTGCATAGAGATGTGACTCATAAAAAAATCTAATTTTGAACGGTCAAAGAACTGATTAAACAAGCACATCCATTCAAATGCTCATTTCAGAGAAGTTAAGACCAGGATTCATGCAAATACTTCTATAGAAAAAAAGGAGAGCTGTGCGTGCATGTACGATATTTTTGTTTTGGTTTTAATCTTTAAATCTTTAACATTAAAGCTTTGTCTTTCAAGACCCAATATGCACATCGACATCTTTAGTTACTGAAGGAATGGAAAAAACCAATGCATAATGCAAATTGAAGTGGTTAATGAAAATAGATTTTTGGGAGTTATAGTTGATGATAAGTTAAGCTGGAAACCCCATATCAATATAATTTAAAATAAAATATCTAGAAGTCCTGCAATTTAAAACAATGTAAAACACTTTCTAAATTATAAATCACTTATAACTCACTTATATTCTTGTCATATTTTAGTTATTGTGTAGAGATATGGGGCAATAATTACATAACATCAATTATTGTTCTTCAGAAAAGGGCCATGTGAGTTATACATAATGCTGGTTAGTACACTCATAACCCCCCATTTTTAATTCATTCAAAATTATCAAAACCAAAAGTTTTGGTTAATTATTTAACTACACAAATTATGTACAAAGCCCAAAATAAAATGCTGCCTAATTGCATCCAAAAACTGTTTGCGAGTAGAGATGGAGGGTGCTCCCTAAGAGGCCATTTCAGATTTATAATAAATAAAACTTATACCAGAAAAAAACAATTCTGTATCTCATTTTTTGGTGCAAGACTCTGGAATAGTATAATTAACTAAATCAAAAATAGTCCAACAATAAGGCAATTTAAACTTCAAGACCAAACAAACTTTAAACTACACAAGCATAAAAAATCATTGGTCATTGTGTATGTAGAAGGATTTGTCCATATATGTCAGTGTACATGTGTATCAGAGCATATACATATGTGTACATGGGTATTAAGCTGATTTTCTCTGTGACAGAATAAGTTGATTCATGATTGCATTAACGGTTGAAAAGTTACAGCAATTGAAGGAATGTAAACACTGGATCTAAAGCTCTGGTGTATCTGAAAACGTTTGTTAATATTCTTTTTGAAAAGAATAAAATGATTTTATTGGACCATTTTAAGTTTATCTTGCACACTAAACCATTTATTCACTTTAAAATGTTTTAATTAAGGATGCTGCAAATGAGACATATTGTGGAATTTTCACTTCCAGCTAATGATGTATTGGCGCCGTATTGCCTGCAGCCAACAGACGTGGCTCAGCTTCACATCAGTGTGTTTGTTCACAAACAGAAAACTGTGTCACAGAAGAGTTTTGGGAATTTTTGGATCCATGAACAAGGTTTATTTTCTAGATTTGTCATACGTAAGATACTTCCCTTTGTTACTACTCTCTAACACCACAGAATTTCTCAACATGATAATCGTCTTGTACTGTTTGCTATTTTCCTTCGGCCTCCATTCTCTCTTTATTACACAATAACTTCAAGTCTGCTTTGACTTTAAATCTTCTCTTTGATCTTCCTCTGGATCCCTTTTAGCCTCAGCACTCGTTTACAGACACATGCCCCCTCCCCTGAACATGTCTAAACTGTCTTTATCTGGCTTCCTGACTTTGTCTGCAAACATGTGACCTGAAATTTCCCTCTGATGTGATCGTTCCTGATCTCGTGCATCCTTGTCACTCCAGGAGACTTTGAGCTCCACAGCCCTGTTATCTCCAGCTCTAAGCTCCCGTCTGCGGGGCCGAAGCGGCAGCTCTCGTTGAATGTGGTGCTCGGCTGCTCTGTTCACAGAGCTGACTAGACTGGAGTCTCACTGAAGAAATGCTGAGTTTGTTGACAACAGTTTATTCAATATCACAAAAAAAAAAAAAAAAAAAAGAACATGAAAAAAAAAATCATCATTTAGTCTCCGTTTATCCCATTCTTATGTCACACCCCTAAACAGCAGAAACAAAACTCCAGATAACTATATATCATTCCCACAGCCATTTAGTTAAATGGAAACTGGAATATTAATGATGGAAGTACAATTGAGAAAGAACAATATGATGAGGTTACATGAAACATATGTCATCCAAAAAATACAATGATGGTGTTGGAATATGTAATATTAGGTTAGAAAAATGACATAAATATGTCCTCCTTATAGAACTAATTTGATTAAAATTGTATTTTTATCTCGTTTTTGTGTCATTTTTTTCAAGATGGAGAACGTACAGGGTGACCCAAAAAGATGCGTGCCCACATTTTATTCGATAAAGAATCAATTTTTTAACGAATGTTTTTTTCTGTTGCAGGACTTGAAAGGTGAACCTATGGATGATCGTTTGCAGCTATAGTTTCCCCAAAAATGTCTTGGACAAATCAGCAGAAAATATTCTCCCTGGAGACCTATTTTGCGACAAAATCATACCAGAGTGTACAAATTCAGTTTCAAAAACGTTTCCATTGTCGCAACTTTCCACCAAAATCAACGATTGTTAGTTGGGTTACGAAGTTCAGAGAGCATGGGACTGTGTGGACTTATGTTCTAAAGCCACAGGGGGAACTTATTCAGGCAGGAAAAAGAGTGCTAGGACAGAAGAAAACATTGCTGCATTGAGGGACTCAGTAGGACGCAGCCCTAGGAAATCAGTGCGTAGACGCAGCCAAGAACTCGGAATGACAAGGTAGTCACTGCGGCGGGAAAGCCATAAATTGACTAAAAATTGACAGAAATACCTGAAACTCTGGTGAATGGTCTTCCATAAACTGGATAATGTGTGGTTGTAATTTGAAATAAATAGCTTTTTAATCAAAGTCACAATTGAAATTTTCATGGGTACACATCTTTTTGGGTCACCCTGTATATAAACAAAATGAACCATTAAACCTCATTTGTAAGTATTTCCTTGGTCAAATTGTGGTAAATCATGACCAGACGAAAAAAAATACATGTTTTTTTAAAGCCAACATTTCTCACACATGTTAGGTTGGGGGTTGTGAGGGACTGTAACCTAGCAGGAGACGGGGGCCTCGAGGGCCAATGTCATACATGCTTTCTAACCTACCTGCTATTGAAGCTCCTTATTGGCTAAACACACCTGATCCAGGCAATCAACAGCAGATAAGGCATGTTTTCTGGAAGCCCTTGAGGCTTGGATCTGGACACCCCTGATGTAAGAAAAGGGATGATGGGAAATGAGGGAAGGCTTACTACATGCCAATGGTTCTGCTCACAACTCAGAGGTGAATTTCTGTGAATTTCTTGCTGCTCTGCAAACAGAAAACAACACAGATTTTTGGATTTTTGCTAAAAAAGTCATAATCATAATTGAAAGACCACTGGCAATGCTTTTAACAATCTATCAAAAGATGATCGGAGTGGAACTCTCAGCATGCTTTAGGTAGTAAATCTTGTGATGCTGAAGTCTGAAAAAATCTAAAAGGAAAGATTTGTGTTTTTTTTTTCTTTTAAAAAATAATAAATAAAAATGTATTTGTGGACCTTTTGATGCTTACACCAAATATTTTCATATCTGGATACATTTTTGTCATGCTTAATTATTAAAACACTTTATAGCTGTCACATTTTTTAAAGCTTACCTCTACATGTATATGTCGCTTTACTGAATTGCTGTGCAGTGTTATTTTTATCATGATTGTTTTAGTGCTTCACAGGTCATTAGTGTAACACAACTCAAAGTTGAACTTCTGCCACCGTCTTCCTTAGATACATTTTACGGGCAGAGCAGAAGTGGGCGCCGTCATTTATTTGCCCCTGTCTCTGTTTTTGCGGCAGGAGCAGCCAACGCAATCTTATTTAATTGTTTTATGGTTTTCACATAAAAACATGAATCATCTCGCTTTGTAAAGTCTGAATACATCAGGGCGACTGTTTCTGCCTGCGTTTGCACTCTGAGCGAATCAATTTGTGTGAGCGGACCTCCATAACAAAAAGGACAGAGAGATTGGAAAATAAGATGTAAGTGATGGGAAAGCAAAAATTAAAAGTTTGCTGAACGGAATATGCCCCAAACTACAAACAAAAAACAACTCTTTAAAAGTAATTTGTATGTTAATATCTCTGATTTACAGCATTTTCTACCAAACAGACAACAGTCTCACTTTCTAACACAAAGGCAGCTACATCACACCTGCAGCAGAGGACGAGTTTGGAAGCTGTAACCTTTAAAGTTTGAGAAAGAAACTTTTAATTGCTTTATCATTTTAGTGTCTGTCTGTGTTTTGATATTGGTTGATTAAAGTGCATCCAAACTTCTAGAGCTACTTGAGGCATCACACAAACTAAATTTACTGGCACAGACTCTAAGAGCTGGGTGTCATCCTTTCATCATATCATACCTCTTGTTTTTTTTTTTTCACTTACTGTACTTTGGTTTAAAAAGAAAACACCCCTGGCTTAATGTCTGATGAGTAAATGTATGCTGTCTGCATAATGTACACAAATGTGTACAATAAAAAGGCCACAAATTGAACTAACTACATGTTATATTAGAAAACTAGACAGTTTAGTGCATGAAAATCCAGTTACGGTGTCTGAGCTCTGAGATGGAGCAACCTTGTTGTCTGGCAAAGCAATCAAACTGCATCTGAGAGAGGGATCTCTCTCACCGACTCCTTTTAGATGTGTTTAATCATATAGGCATTTTGCCATTTTCAACTGAAAACAGTATATGTTTTTTCCAGGAATTTCTCTTTTTTTTCTAATATACGTTTGTTACTTTTTTGCAGAAACTATGTGAGAATTAAAAAAATTTGAGTAATTGACAAAGAAAAAAAAGAGGTGTGCAAAGGAAGAAAAATTTACTAGAGAACCAAAGTTAATTTCCTACAGTAATCCGGACCCTAGCACTGGCTAGCACACTGTAGCCGAGTATTACGTGATGTAGTAGGAAGGAAGTCGGGGACAAATGTAAAGCAATGATGAGACACAGCAACGAATTAAAATGTGGTTGGATGAATGCAGGCTCAAATGTGATCCATTGCTTCTTACACTGTTCTTCCAACAATCTATAAGTCATTAACGCTTATTGTGTACCTTCATACAACATTCCTCCGCCGTACCAAAGTAGCAGTAAAAAGTGTTGTACCTAACGTTGATACAGACTTTCAAAATTGGTCAGCGAAATATTAAGTTTGACTAAATAGACTATCTTGACAAGCTTGCAAAGAGTAGGACTTTCATTATTCATTCTCCAGTTGTTTTGCCCCGCCCTCGCAGATCTTTAGTCACATGGTTTTGTTTCCAGGCTTTAGTTGGAAACAGAAATGTTGTATGAATACAGACCAAATGCAAGATTCCGTGTGGACCAACAGACTTTTTCAGTCTGAATACACTCTTAGATTTTAGTGGGAATCTGCCTTCATCTGTCTTTTTTTATATCCAGTAAATCCTGAAGGTTCAGGACTATGGCCTGCTTTGGCACTTTAACCATTTGACTCCAAATTAAGTAAAAATATCAAACTTATTTTACAATAATGACCCCTAAATGTGATTCCAGCTTCACCGAGGCTTGGCGCAAAAAATGTACCGTTACCTGCTACTGACCTCAATGAAACTGAGCCACTTAGACCGCTTCAGTTCATTCTGGGCTTTTTCTTTCAATAACAAGACAAAGTGAACTCACTCTGCAGTAGATGCTTTTTACAAGCAATTACCTAAACTAAACTCCCTCCATACAGCATCCTAGGCTGTTTATATATTACGACTTGAGCACTGTTGCCTCTGCATTAATGGGTTCCATGAAACCTGAACAGGAAAACACTCAGCGCAGATGAGGATGTATGTTAACCTGACTGGAGGATCAGGATGTACAGGAGGAGATAAGAGTGGATTTTTGCCCACCAAAACAATATTTTAAAGATGGCTGTTTGGATGGGATAAAATGGGTTTATTTGAGTTCTCCATGGCTCCATTCTCCTGTCAATCAAAAAATGTGGCCTTTTTGAGGCACAGCTTTTAGCTCTGATAGAACCAACAAAATCACATATACACGCACATATATGTTTTCATTTGGTTCAAGTTGGAAAGAAAAAAAATGAAAAGAGAAACACTTTTGTGTGTTCTAAATGAAATATGGTAATAATTTGTTTTTATTGTAAGTTTAGAGACGTAAAACATGAATACAAAAAAAAAAATAATATTTCCTTTAAAAGGATTCACCCTTTATCATTCAGAGTCTTTAAGCATTTTTTTTATTTGTTACACACATTGTGATTTTGTTCTGATGTAGGCACGGGGGGGCCCATGCCAGGGTCTCATTGTGCCCGTCCCAAGCCTGGATAAATACAGAGGGTTGTGTCAGGAAGGGCCTACGATGTAAAATCTTCGTCAAATCAAATATGCAAATCAGACCTAGGATATCCATACTGGATCTTTTATATTTTTTCTCTTGTTTAAATTCTCAAAGTTTAAACTTTTATAGGAAATTAAGGATGAAAAAAAAGAACTGCTTCAATCAAAGGTTTGTGTAAAAATGAGGAACTAGAGAGCAGGAGGCACGGCATGGAGGAGATTCATTGATAAGGTCAACAACCAATCAAAATGTATAATGCAATTAGCTTTAAAGAAAAAAAGGCTGCAAAATTACACTGAAAAAATCTGCAAAAAAGTGAGATCACAAAAAGTGAACTGCAACATAGCCAGGGACCACCATTGTATTCAACTATTTTGATTCAACTCATCTTTTGTACCTGTCCCATGACATTTTGGGGGATTTCCTTACATAGTGCAACATGTTAAATCTCCAGTTTGATCAACTTCCTGCCGAATGGCCGGTGAGGGAATTATATCTCAGGACTCTTGAGCGATCCTTAGGAAACTTTTAATTCACTTTGGATAAAATCATCTGTTGAAAAACATATCTTTTAACAATCAAATGTTTCCATGTTTCTAATTTATGGAAAAAAAAAAAAAAAAAAAAAACTACTGAGGAAATGACCACAGTATTAAACCAGAAAACTTTTCTAAAACAGATTATCTTCTTCACACACTGTCTTACCTCCCTTTGTTTTTTCTCTTCTGGCAGTGATTCCTCTTCTGTCTCACGATCATCATCTGCTTGCCTCAGACTCACTTTTTCCTCTTCCTCTTCACTGCTGCAAGACTCATCAATTATCTTTATCTCCGTGTGTCATACTTCTCTCCTTCCATCTTCCAGCAGAGTCTTTCCTCCTGGCTGGCTATGGCCACCCAACCTCGGCTCTGTCAGTCAACACCCCCCCACCTCTGATAGCAGGGAAGAGACTGACAGCTCCATGAGCAAATCAATAATAATCTTCAGTCAGTGTAATCCTACACCTGAGGATATCCTTTGGTGGACCTGCAACTTCCTGCCTTCACTACCTCTTTAGCATGTTAGGATTTGCATCTTTCCTGATTTTATTTTATTTTATTTTTCTCAGCAATGTGAGCTGTTAACACATAAACCAGATCCTGTCATAAAAGAGTGCTGGTGTGCATGAACTCTCGCAGCAGTAACACAGTCTATCACACTCTCAATCCTGTCCTGGCTGCGACCTGCGGGTAAGGTCATCCCTTTTGATGTATGAGCTGACTCATGTGACAACCTTCATATAACTCTAACCTCTTTCCTCCTCAGCTAAATTAACAGAGAAGGCCCAAGGACCAGAAGTGAACTAATAAAAAAACCTGCAACACAATGAGGCCAACTTTACAAGCCACACTCTGGGTTTTTAAAGTTTTCTCCTTCAAAGCATCTTTGTATTAGGCTTTCATATTTGGCTCTGTCGTCTTCTTTACTTAACTTACTTTTGCAGTTTAACCCTTTAACGCTGAAGCTCAAGTGTTCTTTGATTTACTGTTTGATCATCATAATTCCAGCACATTCTGAAGGAGAAAAGCGGCTCATGCCCCGCAATTCCAGCAGATTCTGTTGGAATTATGCTGATCGTGATAACAGTTGAAAAGTTACAGAATGTTAAAGATTTTGTGTTAACATGTCACCAGCAACGCCTCAGGTGTTAAAGGGTTAAAAATATTTGTGTTAAAGTTTACTCTAATTTCAAATTCTCATTATTTTTTCCTGATCAAAATGTTTGCCAATTCAGATTACTTACAAAATCCCAGTTTATAACCAAGGTTGTCTAAAAGTTATGCACAAACATTACAATAAAAACATTTAAAAAACCCCCAAAAAATCCAAATTCTAGCCTGTATAGCGAGTGCAACAAATATACAAGATAAAGAGTTTTTTGAAGTTAGTAATCCAAATTAAAAAAAAAAGAGATCTGAAAAAGTTTCTTTAAATTGAAGATTAGGAAGAAACCTCTAAATGAGCCAAATTAAATATGTGCGATCATGTGATTTGGTTCTGAAGGGACAGTAGAGACGGAGAAAAAGGAAAAATATATAACAAAAATTGTTGTGAGATAAACAGGCAGGTTGTTGCAGCAATAAGTAAAGAGGAAGCAAATGAAGAACAAAAACAATCCCTAAAACATCAATGATAAGACAAAAAGGTCAGTAACTAACCTAGGGACTAGAAAGCAGACGAGCACAAAGTAAAATAAAATAAAATATGTTATAATACAAGCGTTATGTTATTGACTGCAATGATGAGAGAACATAATAAAGACAACATCAAAATCCCTAGAATATGTCTTATAGAACAGACAAGTCGAGTTGTGGTTATTGCGAGAACAAAACAAAGAATGATGAAGAATGTCAGTTATAAGACAAAAAATAGACATTTTAGTGAAAGATATAGCATGAATACAGAATGAGGATTGAAAAATATCACGACTGTACCGTCAGTTGAAGATATATTTTTTTTAGAAAGTGCAACAATGAATGAGAAGGAAGCAGACAGATTCTCACTCACAAGTCGAGTGAGTCAAGTTGATAAATTTATTCCTTGGGATATAAATAAAGTTCAATTCAATTCAATTCAAGTCGTCACATATTAACGTTTGGTTAAGGACCCCTCTGTGTCACTTTTTGACATTCTGGGTGTGCCCAAGTCGTCGTTTTTTGACGTACTGGCTGTTGCCATTGAATCACGGGTCCCCAACCTCCGAGCCGCGAACCACAACCGGTCAAATACCAAGACTCAGCGAAAACTGCAGCGAAAACTTACCCAAACCAGGTACCGTTACCCAAACCCTAACCCAACATTGGACCAGATGCAGTACCGGACCCGAACCTGTACCATACGGGGTACCGGATGTGGGCTACCGCTTCTGGACGTCCCGAGGACCAGTGCGTATCTGCTACTTTACAGTACACATATCTAAACATATATACAAAAATTTTGGAACATCTATTGGAAGACAAAAAACATAAAATATATTGATGGCAATATCAAAGGAATGGTCTACAAGAAAATAGTTCCAAAAAGTGATAAATTAACCCCCAACATTTATGAAAAATAGACCATGCATAAAGTATTTCTACTAATTTTAGTAGAGTGGGAAAGATGTACATTGAAGAAGTGGGATATAGCTATTTGCATCTTCAACCCTAACATTGCCAAAATAAGAAAAAAAAAAAATCTTCTCCTTTGGCCAATTTTTTAGATGCTTTGTTGACAGAGGTTAATAGTGAGTCCATACACAATCCTGAAACAACCTCCAGCAGTCTGAGCTTTCAGCAGCAAAACTGAAGGCCTCTCTCTTTAAGCCACCCATACCATCCTTAACTACAAGCTTTATCCAAAAAGGAGGTTTTAAATCCAGCCTTAAAGAAAGATATGGCATCCAGGCCAGCCAGTAGCCAGAAATCAGAGAAAGAATTAAAGAGAGAGTATGGTAGCCTGAAGTGCTCCACAATCCAGTTTTTAAAATTCCAGAAACAACCAGCAACTATGGAGACTATGAACAAAGTGTTCTGTTTGGAAGCTATGGCACAATTAGTTCTTTAAGACACGACGGATCTTTCAGAAACATAAATTTTCTTCCACTCATCTGGGATTGGGTCACGGTCAACAGTCTAAGCAAAGACACCATATATCAATAAAATATATATGCTATATATACCTATAAAAGAATTATAATATTCACTCCCCTTAAAACAGGAAGCCGGTCACACTGGTTGAAGTTTTGGCTAAAGATGTCATGGGTCAATGAATTGAATCGGATTCTTCAAAATAAACCAATATCGACAATGAATCATATCAGGCAGTAATATAAACCTGCATGCCTGGAGATCCAACAACGCTCTCAGGACCACGTTTCTCAGGACCACATTCTTAGGACCCAGGTTGTTTTGAGACAGCGCCTCTATTGGCTGGAGGACTTACAGCACCTTCAGGAGGATTTTAGGACTCGTTTTTTGATACAGTGCCTCCTTGCTGCTGGGTGCCGTTTATGGTTTTTTTTAAAAACAAATGTTACTAATGTCGGTTATGACTTAATATTTCTAATGTTTTTCTTACTGATGAATTAAACATTAATTTTTAACCACATAGGCACCAGGATTTTCAGTGGAAATATAATTCAGTACATATAGATTCTTGAAACATTTGGCTAGTGAATCCAAACTGATTTCTCTTTATTGTTTTATCTAACTGCTGATAGAGAATTGAGGCTGGTATTGTCCAACCACCTGAAACTTATCAGAAGTTGAGAATATTGGGATCCAAAGAGTTAATATAAATTCGTCTTTACTTTTTGACTTATTCTGTTGCACCAATTTAACACATTCTCAATGAGAAACACATGTATTTCACAATGAAATTAAAATGAAATATAATACATTAAAACGTGCCAGAAAATCAAATAGAAACCAAATCCATCTGCATCTGCAAAAAATTAAACAGGATCTGCTGCGATAGGAAGAAAAACTTTTATGAGGAGTTACATTAAACAGAATAACGTACATTTATTAGGCATTACATTAGGCTTAAAAAGACAAAACAATACTTGTAGCAACCTAACAGCAGTTTTCTGTACAAGAAATCACAGCTGTATATCAAATTTATCTACTTTACTAAAATAAATATTTTGCTCTTAGAAATGTTTTGTAACAGTTACCTTTTTTTTAAGTTGGAGACTTTTTGATCATAAATTTGAACCTTTTATAATCTTGTTCGTTGGAAATATTTTGTAGAACAAAGCATTTAACACACTGGTTCATTTAGAGACTTCCTCTTTTGAATAGTTGTTTCCATCTGGAAAAAAGATTCACAAGTAAAATGTAAATTATATAGTAATTATTTATTTATTATAAAAAGTATTATTATTCAGCAATAGCAATGAATCAAGTTTGTGTGTTCCATTACTGAATAGTAAAATATATATCAATACATACTTGACTTTGCCCAGTAAACATTTTGTTTTCCCCTGTTTTTTAATACATGTAGACTATATTTGTGTTTTATTGACACAATAATAATGAATTACAAAAAAATAAAATCATAAGACATGAAGATGGAAAAATACAAAATATTAGTATGCTGTAAAATTTTAAAAGATGTACTGCTTGCAAACCATCATTAATTTATTTTTGCACAAACAACATTAATTTGGATAAAAGCAATGCTAAGCTACATGTAGACATCACTGTTTATGTTTCAACAACAAACAGAAAATTATTGGTAATTTACTTTTTATATTTTAAGATTAATGTTATAAATTACCTAGTTATTTATCCTTTAGCAGCACTTAGATGATTTTCTTTTTTACTCTTACTAATCACATGTGCAATGTGTCGCGTAAAGTCTCCAGAAAATGACAAAACAAACTCCACCGCTGTGTTAAAAAAGCCTGGGTCCTGTTGTTGGGTCTCCAGGCCTGCAGGTACACCCCTCTAATATCAGGACCAACAAATCATGATAATAAAAAAAATCTTTACTCCCTAACTTTTCATGGAGGTTTCAGAACTACCTGATAATAAAGAAACACAGTAGCCAAACCTTCATAATTTTATAATCGTAAAAGTATGAAGTTGAATTAGGCACTCCAACACATTGATTTTTTTTCTTGATTAGTTCCAGTGCGATTATGGTGAACAACATTGTTTTACCCACAATCCCATTGTGTTACCGCATTTGAACCATGCAAATCTATTTTGTCCTCATTTGTTCCAGATGTTTGTGCTTCATTCAGGTATAATTTTCAAATGTCATACTTCTGTATGCCTCGGAAAAATAAATCTTTGTCTTGTTAAACTCTAAACATTTCTGTTGTCTTGTAATTGATTGTCATCATTCATGACTTCTAACAGCAATCTAGCCTCACCTTCAGTTTTCTAGAACTTGCTCTGGATGCCCTCACGGTGCGCACACCATGTCAAATGAAGAAAAAAGAAGGCCTCATTTTTATCTTCACAGAATTGTTCCCTGTGGATGCGTCCTAATGCCTGTGCTCAGAGTTTTCCAACAAAGAGCAATTTGTGTATCCCTAAGGTGCAATAATTTTCGTAGTACTGTAAATTTCTTGTCTTCCTCTTGCCAGTGACAAATACATTATTATATCACCAGCACCGTCTGTAAAAAGAAATGGCGTGAACATATTGGGAGCACATTGGGTTGTATCATAAACACATCAGGTTGCATCATAAATCATGCACAAGATGACAGGATGGTACATGGAAATTGGAGGAAATCAATAAATCCTCTTTTGGTATTAAATGATCTGTTAAATACAAACTTTTTAAAGTTCTCAGCGCTGTTCTCGGATGAGAAATCCACTGAGGAGCTACTTTGGGAAGAGCAAGAGCTGAGACTACTTTCCAGCATTGCCTCCTTTACACATCTTCTCTCTCGAGTTAATCCACTTGCCCTCAGTCAGCCTCCCATGTGTACAGGTCCCACTGATGCTATCTCCATCTGCTGTAATTATAGACGCCCCCGCTCCCTCCTCACTCTCAGTAAACACATACACATGCAGAACACACTGCCCACTGGTGTAATTCATGCAGCCTAGGGGGTCATGGGAGATTATGAGTGGGATCGATCAATGTGATGGTTCACACACACAACAGCAAACCACACTCACAACCTCATCATCGACGATGGGCTTCTCACCTCCCCTCTCCTACTGAGGGACATCCTGCGGCTAATGAGGACACACAAACATTGCCGACTGTATCGACCACCTTTGCTTAACAAGGTGTTTCATATGTGGATCTATTTGGAAGACTATCAGCTTGGAAACTCTGGAAAGTGGGGTTAAAGGCACAATTAGTAGACAATGAGACAACATCCTTGACTGTTCTCACTTCATGACACCTTCTGTGGAAATGTGAAATTTATTTAAGGATTCCAAGTGCGAGGCAATAGGCCATACAAATATAAACAAAGTTTTGTCCTCTTGGTGTAAATTGGTTTACAGGCAATCATTTGTGGGCATTATTTTGTGTATTCCACATTATATTTTATTTAAACAACTTATTTGTCGTTTTTCAGTGAATAATATTTAGGATTTAAACACAAATTCTTTAAGAAACATAATTATTTCTGAAGTTAAGTCATCACACACATTTATCATGGTATTCAGCATTTGTACGCTGCTTTTTTCATTAAACTTTTTGCTATTTTTTTTTTGCTTTAGATCTTTTTCAGTCAGAATAAAATGTTTTGACGGAACTGTTAAAAATCAAGATGTGCATGTTTGAGCTCCAAAGTCAAGAACTTAACCAGTCAGTTCACATTTAGTCTTAATTTACAGCTCAGTAGCCTGCTTAAGAATGCAGAAGGATGTACAATTTAAAGAATTCCTGTGTGGTTTGGATTTCAGTGGACAATCTTGATTTAGATTACCAAAGGTAAGAGGTAAAGTCTACAATACTCCTTTTAAGTCAAGGAGCAACTCCAAGACTTTAAATAAAAACAAGTTTAAAATTGGAGCTAGATAGGTTAACAAACAAAATAAAAAATAAATTAAAAAAAACAGCTGGTGGCTGCACATGCGGGCCAATCACCATTCACTTCAATGTAAAACTACCAGTTTTTCATTGAAGATTTGCATACTTATTTCGAATTTATGGTCATGTTTAATATTCTACTTCAATAATTTTAGGAACTGTTGAGTCCTTAGTTTTAAAGCTTACTGGATGTGCTCCAATAATTGAGTTTTTTTTTTAAAGTACAAGTTTGACCATTTTGTTAGATCAGTTAAGTGACTTCATAGCTATCCACTGAGTAAAAAAAAAAAAAAAAGACAGCTTCAAATAGCTTCTTACATAATGAGCCACCCAACCACAGTCATTGTCTTGATAATAAATCAACTTAAACAATGTTATAATATGGCTTTCACTTTAAAAAACTGACAAAAGCTGGAATGTAGTATTGCTGTATATACTGAGCTTGATTCTATCATCTTGGCAATAGCGGAGAGGCTGCAGGCTGACTGGGTGTGGACAGGTGTCTTTAACGAGATAACCAGTTCAAACAGGTGCCACCAATACAGGTAACGATTGGAGGAAAGAAGCGCTGCTTGAAATCGAAGTTATAAGTCTATGAGGGGCAGAATTATTGGCTTTATGTGGGTTCTAAATAAAATACTAATTTTATGCCAATTTTTTAAAGAATCCGTACAAAAGAATTTCTGTTTTTTTTTTCTTTTTTTTTTTTACGTTCCATCTCTTACATTTAAAGTGCATCTCTGATGAAAGTTACTGACCTCTCCCATCTTTTTACTTGAGACAACTAGTAGTATTGGTTTCTAACAAATAACTTTTGGCCCCACTATGTTTTTTGAACAAAAGTTTTATCCAGTTTTATGTTTATGTAAGCTCAGCCTGGCAGATAGCAATGCAATTACTGTCATCTGGTGTTTGTGATTGTAAATCATGACGGTTTGGTTCCTGGCCAAAGAACTTTGCATGCAACATGAATGCAGTCCAGCAAGAAGTTTAGAGGGTCAAACATTCATTTCTTGGAGGCATCTATATTTTACAGTCAAATAAAAACATGCTGACTATGATATGACAGTATGAGACATCTTTCCTCAACCATTAATTTCTTTAGTTGTTGTTTGTTAGAGCATGGATTAGAAACTTTTTTTTTAATGGAAAGGCAACAAATTAAAGTTGTTTTGGATTTCAAGATGGGTGCTTTACTGGGATTTCCTCTGAATGCAAAGCTTATTGCTTTAATCAGCATTAAAAAAATGGCATTAGGAAATATTTTAATGCTGTGTGATTCCATAAGTGTATTCAAATATTCCCATGGATGTATCTATTTAGCACAGCTCAACTCGTTGCATGTTTATGTGAATGTGTTTGTGATGTATGGATTATGAAAGATGACTGCCAGTGTCCGGAGAAAGTGTCAGCGTGCTGCAGGGCACATGAAAGAGTCCTCTCTGAGGGGGGGAGAAAAATGGTCAGTGGACGTGACCTACAGAATCAATGTCCTTATAAAAGAGCAAATGACAGGATCAGAAGAAGGGCTAACATCAGGAAGTAAGAAAGGATGAGCACAGCAGGGATCACTGGTGGAAAAAACTGACCGTATGGAGACATTTTATAAAACCCCTCTCATCTCTAACGCATCTTTAGATTTGTCTATGGTCGTATATGTGGGGAGGCGACTGAACAGCTGAAACAAAGTCAAGTTGAAACTCCATAAGTATCACACCACAGCTTTCTAAATTGGAGGAGGATGTTACTGAGAGAAAAGTTTCATCTCTCTCAGGTGTCATGAAGAGTTCATTCAAACCTAATAATCGCTATGGGGTCGTATTCAGTCACTGCACACGAAGGGCAATGACTCAAGACAATAAGCCACAAACCTACACACCCCAAGTGTGTTCATCTTCAGCTGTGCTGGTAGGGGTCCAGAAGACCACTCCTCCTCCTGTATCGACATTGTGTGCCCTTTCAGAGCCCCCCGCCACCTTGGTTTCCTTTATCACTGGGTCGGATGGCTCTGTGTCAACCAGTGGGGTTCCCCCACTACAAGAGCAGGGGCTTTCTGCAATAAAGGTCAGTGATGTTGGCTGGAAGCTTTCAGTGTGCCGTCCATATCACTGCCAATACATTTCAAACTTGAGAAACTGTGAAATAAACTGATTACCTTAGAAATGTGAGGAGCAGAGGTGCAGGAAAGGGATTTTTGGTTGGGTTCACTTATAGCTGCGATGTGGCAATGTTTTCCACAAGCTGCAAAGACACAATTGGTTTTGTTCACTTCCCCTGTGTATATACAACAAAGTACTGGTATAAGTATCAGTAAGATGGTAAAGTGTGAAGTTGATTCTAAAAAAAAAAAATAACAACAAACATTTAAGATTAAACAAAAAGCAATTTTTACTGATTGCAAAGTAAATTGATCATGTCATACACTAGTTTTTACAAGCGTAACTTTTCAAGATTGAAGTGTGTAATGAAAAAAAGTAAAGCTGATTTACTAGAAAAGATTTAAGACCTGTATTTTCAGAAAAAAAGAGGCTAACTAAACAACTAAAGGCAATTTATGAAGTTTATCGAAGATTCATCCAGACTCTTATATCAAAAATGTTTTTTCACTCAGTTGCAGTTGGCGACTTTGCCACTTCCATAGACTGCTGTCAGGATTCAGTGCTTAGGTTTTGTCATGTTCTGTTTTCCCTGTCAGTTTGACCATGGTCAGGTTAACAATCCACAGCTGTCTTCATTTAGTTAATCAACCTCAGTGTATCTAAGTGTCTGGTTTTCGGTTTCTCATTGTCAGGTCATCTGCTCCTCTACGTTCTGTTGCATCACTGGTTTGTTCTCCTGGTTTTGTCATGTTTAAGTTACTTTAGTAAATGTTTATGTTTCTGCCACCAAGTCTGGTCTCCTGCATTTGGGTCCTCCACCATCATCCCTGACAACTGCTAACGGAGGCTCCAAACATAGATTTCTGCAGCCACACTTAAACAACATTCCTTGAAAATTTTGACACAAGAAATATCTATTAAAATTGCAAACAAATTCAAAACCATCTGCCTTTTTTTTCTTGTTCAGGCCCCCAGTTGCTTTGTCTGAGAGTGTATTCAAACTGGAAAAAGTCTGTTGGTCCGGACCGAGTTCGCTTAATTTAGTCCGGATGGAGTCCTGAACCTTACATGTGGTCTGTTTTCAGACTGCCATCAAGAGTCAGAGTTAACCCTTTCCTTTTCCGGAACAAAGCTTGTAAACAAAACCACGTGACTAAAGATCTCTTCACTTGTTGGCCAGCAATTACAGGACAAAGGAACAAGAGGCGGAATTCTGGAAGCCACTTTGCAATCCTTGTCGGTATAGTTTGCTTATTAGAACTTTATATTTTGCTAAACCATTTTAAACTTCTGTATCAACTTCAGGTACAACACTTGTTACTGCTACTTTAGTACGGCAGAGGCATGCTGCAAGGCGTTTAATGAGGAGGCGACAGCTAATAAGGTACGTTGATAAGTGTGATCACTGTTAATTTCCTTGTAATTTTGGATCATTTGTGATTAGATGAAATATAATCATAACACATAGAATTAAACATAATTAAACATTGCTAATTGGTCAAATTTGAAGACATGAACCGCAGACTTTGAGAGGAAACTGTAAACGCTCTGTTGCATGCAGGTTATAAAAAGAATTTCCTTGCAATAAACAACATGCAGCTCTGACATGGTCATTTTGCAATGTAGTCAGTCATAAAAAAAGGGGAAATTGGCTAATGCAGGTGTCTTGCTGTTCTGCAGGCACAGCAGCTGTAATGAAACAGCCCAGTTAAGCGAACATGGCTGTAATGAAAAGCTGTGATTAGCGAGGCGAGGTCCTAACAAGGGTGTGTTTATTGAGAGGCAGTTGGGTGAGAGCGTTTCTAAGGGAGTAAGGGGGAATACAGAGAGAGGAAGGGGGAGAAAAAGAACTTATAGCCTGAGTGATGCTGCCAGGGCCAATTCATTATGACTGCAGCTCTGTCAATCTCTGCTCATCTCCCGTAGCTATAGACCACTAATGGAATTAGTCCCTGTCACACACACACTCACGTGCAAACACACATCTGTGTGCACATAAACATATAGTAACAAAAAAAGAAAAAAACAAAATTACACATAGGGGATCACACACTGCATTAACACAATAGGTCCTGTAGATATATCTCTCTGACAAAGCTTTCACACTTGCAACTCATAAATCCATGAAGGTCAGCAGAGCAACCTCACTCGAATGCAACACGCTGCACCTTTTTAATAGCTAAAGCAATTCCTGAAAAAGCCTCGATTCCTTCCTCGTCTGTAATTGTTGTTTTACTGAAGAGTAATTCTCATATATCTGCTGTCAGAAAAAGATCTGATCAAGTGGCTTTAAACCACCCAAAAAAAACCCTCCTCCATCACAATCTGCATGAGCTAAATAATTACTAGAGCAGTCAGAGCGTGCAGTCCAGCATGGATTTGAGCTGTTTTATCAGAAGCAGGAAAAGACAATGCCTTCGACTGAGAGCTGGTTATCTGATTTGATCAAATGGAGGTCAACACCAGCTGGTCATTTCTGAGGACACAAGAACGAGTACAACCCCCCCACTTCTTCATCACTCTTCACACTCACTGTCCTTCCTAAAACACCCCCACTCCACATTGGTCCAGCACAATCATGGCCTCCACCACCCCCTCCCTTTTGCTCTGGCCATCATTAGATTAAACCAATGGTCATGACCGTAAGGATTCTGCTGCCATTCCAGGAAATTCTTCTACCAAAGACTCAGCCAGAAGAGCATTGGGCCATAAAAGAGACAGAAACTACTGCATGAAAGAATACAGTCCCAAGTATTTTATGGTGGACCTTTTTTTTTCTTTTTTAGACTTAACGGAGGTCCAATTAAGCTAATGCCAGTATCAACAAGGCACACAAGCTGAGATCTGTCACAGCACTTTGCTTTGACAGAAACCCTACAGATGAACAATAATATGCAGACGCTACAACATATGCTCCTTCACAGCAGGGTGATGGTGTTTTTATGGTCAGCAACCCCCCACCGACCTCATTTGCTCTCCACCCAAGGTAGGAGAGTGAATCAAAGACATCTGTGATTGGCTGGCTTTGACTGGACGATCCGCAAGGTCAAGGGTGACAGACCCCAAAAGGCCTGGTGAAGAGTCAATTCTTTCATGGTCAAAGGTTAGGAGTAATGCTCCCCTTACAGGATCCTGAAGAGCGAGCTCTCCGGGGGGGTGAGCTGTGTCACAGCATGCATAGATGCTACACAAACACATCATAAAGATTTCAGGGGAAAGAGCGTGAAGAGCTTGATAAGGAGTGAAGAGTGATGCTGCAGGGAAGGTGATATGATTGAGGAGCAGATTGAGAGGAGACTATGCATTTTTCCTTACCCTACATCCCCACAAAAATACCCTTCCCCCTACCAACTGACAGTAGGATTGTTGTAGGCTCTGCATGTGAAGATACACATTTGTAGCTAAAAGATACAAATTTTACATGCATATCCATCCATCCATCCATCCATCCATCCATCCATCCATCCATCCATCCATCCATCCATCCATCCATCTATCCCTTCTTTTTTTCTACCAGGTAGAATAGCAGTTTTGAACTCCAGCCATTGAGGACAGCAGTCCTACTTATCGCCCCAAAAGGAAACTCATGCATGTTTACACCGGAAATGGTTCCTGCAATTCAATAGTTGTCAGTTAAATATTAATATTATATTAGCATTATTAGCCAATATGATTACAAAGATATACTTAAGGAAAAGCAACACATACTTAAAACAGAGAGATTGTAGTAGAGACCTGCTGATTGGCTCAATCAGCATTGCATGAGCACACAGGTGAATGCTCATTTACTGCTGAGGTCGGCATGTGTAAGTTCTGCTCTAGCTTAAATGAAGGAATATAACATCCTGTATGTTGAAGATCTGGAAACATTTCTTTTGTAATGCAAACACGTTTGCAGATATTCACATGGTTTGATATTATGGCAATCATTTAAAAAAATCAAATTCCAGCTTTGGAAAACATTAAAAAGGTAAATGTGGGTGCTACATTTTAAAAGTAGTTTATGATCCTGAAAACAGCAGCTTGGCCCACTGTGAGAAAGCAGAAACTACCGGCTGAGCCTCCCGGGACAGTTTGTGGCAAGGCAGAGGTTCTTTTAAATCAACCACAGGACCCTGTCGATTGAATAATTAATGTGTAACAGCATGTCACAGTAAAAGTCTTCTTTCACCACAAATGAAAACAAATTCAGCCTCCTCTGGTAATCTCGGGTCCTTCAAGTATCTTATCATAAACCATCCATCCATCCATCCATCCATCCAACCATCCATCCATCCATCCATGCTTTATGGTTGACTTTTTCCTGTTTTCCTCACTAGCCGATCAGTCCAAATCACCCCCTCTTTACTCACTTTAGTTACTTTTCTCTGACCTTTGACCCTTTGTGTGATCATTTTGTTAAGGACCACAATCCAAACACCCTCACTCCCAAACACACACATTTGCACACACACACAGAAAACCTTCCTGACAGCTTGTTGGAGCACAGCTGGCTAAGAAACACAGAGTGATGAGACTGTAATGTGTGTGACCAGAAAAACTCTTGCTGGGATCCAAATGCTAACTACCGTCATTGACTTACACACAAAAAGGCACACACACACGGAGGCTAGACAGCCATAGGTGAACAAAAGACCTAAGCATGGTTCATTATGTATGTCAGTTGCACACAAATACATATAGACCTAGACAGAGTCCTCCCTTCAACCTCTTTTCTAATCACACACATACACACAAACGTACACACTCCATATATTCCTCAAAGACCGCATTTGTCAAAAACTTACACCCGTCACACGTGGCATTCAAATCGACACATAATATATGCATGTGCACTGTCCTTGGACACCCCCACTCTGGTACACATGACATAATTATGTATGTAATGTGTGCACATGACTTTGTTGTTTATGTGCATTTGTGTTTGTATGTGCTCAGCTTTCACAATGAAACACCGCAGCGGGGAGATTGGAATCAATACTTTCTGCTCCGTCATTTGTCACATCTTTACAAGGCTGAAGCCATCTGAACACCAGTCTATTCTACTTTGGTGTCATTTATCAAGTTGCTCCACCTTGCAGAGAGGCCCATATACTCCTACACACAAACGTACACACCTACATATGCAAGGACAAACACACGCAGCACTCACATTTTTGGCCGCTGTAACAAAATGCATAACAAAATGGTTACTAGCACCTGTGTGTGAAATAAACACAATTATTTAGCAATGAGAAAGGCTTGAAGATCTCTAAAAGAATTAGCATTTGGCTAACTACACGGCTGGATAGATCAAATATTGTTGCCATTTATTTTTTTTGCACAATAACGTTAAAGGGGGATTGTGAGGGGCTGTGCGCTAAACAAAGCGATCATGGGAAATGAGAGGAGGCTAACTTCCACACAAACAGTCCCACCCACAACTCGGATGAATTCTAATCAATTCTTGTTGCTTTGAAACTCCTGGAAACACAACCACAAAAACATCCCAAACACAAAAATATGTCTGGAAAACGACACAGAAACCATTGCCAAAAATTGTATCTTAACTAACAGACCAATCTGAACACTTTTACAATAAATCAAAAGATGATCAAAGTAGGACTTTGATGATGAAGAAAGATTTCTAATGCTTAAGGTCACAAGATAATGGTTTCTATCTAGCTTTTTTTTCCTTAAGTCAATGTAAACCAGACACCTGGTTTCTGTAATCAAGAACGAGACTTATAGAAAAACAGGTTTCTTGTGGTGGATTTTTGCCAGGTTGTTTTTGATTTCTTGAGATGACATTTGTTCCTGTGAGGTAGTGTATGAGGTCCCCTAAATAACCTCAGACAATATAGTCGAGAAAAACAGAAACCTACCTCTGGTATAAAATCTAAGTCTGGGTGAGAAAATACCTGCAGATGGGGAGAAGAGCTTTTAATATGAATTCTCTTCTCACCCTCTGAAAGTATATTCTCACCCAAGCCTAGATCTTCTACCAGATGCTTGTGATATAAAGAGTCCTGCACAGTATCTTAGCAGTTCCTAGCACTGAGTTTTTCTGGACTGAGATGTTTTTTCCAGGGATCTGCTGTAACCACTCCTCCAGTTTAAGGGTCACTGCCCTGAGTTCTCCAGTTGCCAGGGGCAACACTGTCCTCCTTGCCTTACAAGCTTTTTCCAGTTCTTCCTTGAGCCACTGGCATTTCTCTAATATCTCATGTTTCGTCTGCCTCTATTCTCTATTACCATCACTTGAAATCACTAAATCTACTACAAGAGGTTTCTTTTGTTTTTATCCACCATTGCAATATCTGGTTGGTTCAATAATCCCTACTGTTGCAGGCCTCTGGTCTATATCTGTAAGTCCTACTGGACTCTATTGCCTTGTTTCTACTGAGCGGTACTGTCCGGTCCGGTCCAGTCAAGCATTTTGAGTGTTTTCATTATAAAATGGATCCATTAAGCAGGAACGAACCGTAAACCTTTAATGCTTTATTGGTTGTAGGTGTCAACACTCAAAAGGTTTTGGTCTGCTCTTTAAAAGCACTTTGTATAAGAATGAATGAAAAATCTGTTAATAAAAAATGCAAGTATTTATTACAAAGATTATGAAAAAGAATAGAATTAAAGTAGTTAAAAAAAGGGGTCCACTGGAGTCCCCCTGTCCAAATGAAACTACAAACTTGTTGAGGTGAATCCCAGTCTGATTGCGCTGGGGGGCGTGGACCGCTGTGTGAAGATGGGAAGTGTGCCCGCCGCCAGCTGCAACACAAAACAACACGCTCAGCCTGTCATCCGATCTCCCGGACCCACGCACACACTACAAGGGGGAGGGCCGACGTTCCTTTTTAATCATCTGTCAGAAGGCCTTTGACAGCTTGCTGGTCGCCCCGGCGCTCCTCGACACGACACCTCTTTCCGAGGCAGCTCCCTGCTGCGCGCTCGGCCTCTCCGGTCTACGTTCCCCACAGCTCGTGTTATTTCCGGAGTGGCGTGATCCTCTTCACATTCCCCCTGCCGATCACCTGTCCGTCCGTTTTCACCTTGTTTTATTTTGCGTCTCTTCTGCTTTTCCCCTCTGTCATGGCCAGTGCAGAGCGCTCTTAAATAATGTTAGAAGGGGAAACCCATTGACATGGAAAGTTATTACGGCATTAGAAAGTCCAAAGAAAACAGCTGCCTTCTGCAATCTTCTCTCCAACACATTCAATTGTTTGTATACATGAAGCACCTGCCTTATTGCACAGTCAACACCTCGTCTGGTCTGGGCCTCCGTCATTCTGGTGCTCAGGGGCTGCTCTGTGCTCCCAGAATGAGTGTGTTGTCCTGCAAGGCCAACCCTTTCTAACCTTTCATAGCACTTCTTGATATCAGACACTTCCTTTCTGGTTCTGGGGTACATCTCATGCAAGGTCTTATAATATATTATGTATATACTTCAACGCTTTGGATGCCCATCAACAGCTTTTTTTGTGTCTTTAAAGCATGTTGCCATGATAAATTCTAGTACTGTCTATTAATGTGTGTACTTTTATCAACATCTTCCAATAATTGACAGAAAGTCAAATGTTATTTCAATTTCTACATCTGATGTTTATGGAACCTCTTGGTTGTAATGTCTAAGAATAATCTACAACTTCTGTCTTTTTCTAAAAATACCTTTACAGATGGGTTTCCAAAACAAAACACTATGACTTTGAGTTAGAATGATCCTTTTCTTTTCTTTTTTCCCTTTAAAACCATAAAACATTTTTCCGTAACTGTCTTCACTGAGTGCATGGTTAGGGTGTAACAAGATCTTTAAAATTTCAGGGAGATTGCTTCACTAACCAATTTTCCTGAACCCTGTGGTAACATTCCAAAAAGCCAGATATGACTTTATTCAATTCCTCCTTAAATGATAAAGCAATTTAGCCCCGACCACTTTCCAATGCTTTACACGTGGTCCGCCACGCAGGAACACACAGACTTTCAACATACTGTAAGTGCAGTTAATACAGCCAGTTCTACCGTAAATGTCCTCTTGAGAAAGCTCTCATTCAGCTCAGCTTTCCAGGAAGGATTAAGCAACACTTAGGCTTGAATGATACACCTGATATATTGTATCTTTATTTTTCTACTTTTTAATCACCTAGCATTAAAGTTTTTCTCCAATAAAAGCACATTTTATTTCACAGTGGAGGGTCTTGTGTGGTGTCATATGATACTTCAGCCTGGCATCAGTGTTTTTACAGCTTTTTTTTTTTTAGGTTTTTATAGGGTATTCATTTGACTTCTCTTTTGTCTCTTTTTATGATTGCTGTCTTTTTGTTATGAGGGATTAAAAATGGTCATTTTTAGGACAAACTGAAAGACAGATGCATTATACAACTGAAGTAAGACAGCTCAATCCTGAACGGATGATCAATTCATACCACTATGACGATACCTGTACCTCAAGTGGACACAATAACAGACTGTGGACATTTTTGCCTTCCCCATGCAAAAACTTTATAAATGGAGAAATTTGAGAAATTCTCTTCTGGGTTGTGGGTGGAACTGTTGGCGGAAGAAGTTAGCTATCATCCACTACAGCGGGCTTTAGTTTATATTCTCTCCTGATAGCTTACAGCTTTTCACAACCTGAAGCTAACATTAACGTGGAAATAAATGACCCTTCCATACAGTTTTGAGCAAGATGGTAGCGCAGATGAGGACAATGAACATGTACATAGATCTATTTGTCTTCAAGTGGAGGATTTAGAATGGGAGAGCAGCAAGGAAACTTTGGCCCACCCATTGGAGTTTGCTGCATCACTTGAGCTTTTTCCAACCATGGGATTTTTTCTATACCTCATCTGTCACAGTTTGAATAAAGAAATACTCAAAAAAAAAATTAATCTTACAGTTTTCGATATATATCCTCTATCATGAGAAAATGCTACAAGAACACGTAAAAAGCACTCAAAACGTGATTTCATTGGAGTGGCACTTTAAGGGTAACTCAAATCTGAGTCTCACGCCCATGCCTCCATCTCTATAAAGAACGCAGTTTGTGTTTCCTTTAAGTTTGTGGTGCAGTGCGATTCGGGTGCTGTCCCTCTTTCACACTACCCTGCAGGGAAGCGGGAGAGATTCCAGGTGACTCGTCTGTCCCCCTGTCCCTGGGCTTGGACCTTGCCTCTGGCTTGGCTCGCGCCCCCACCTGTCCACCAGATACATTTGAATGAAGGATCGTCTGTGCTCTTGTTCTTCGCAGTGGACCTCGCCTCTGGCTTGTCTTGCACCCCCAGCTCTCCCCCAATTCCATCTGGAAAAGCCCTTCTGCAGAAGCGCCTTGAGAATACTGTGCTGCCTAATTGGGCTATATAAAGAAAACTGAATTGAATTTAATTAAGCTCTGTTAAACTGTTTAGAGATAATTATGGACAAGGTAGCAACATAATCAGTCTCACAGGTGTGCTACATACTAAACTGTGCCTTCCGAAAGTCATTTAAGTAAAAAAAAAAAAAAAAAAAAAGGCCTTTTAGTAAAGATCTAGTGATCAATACTGCTAACCTGTGACCGCAGATTCACAATTACGAAGGTTGTCCAGAAGGCCAAAGCAAGTTACTGGACCAGAAGGAAAAAACAGCATGAAGATCCTACATAGGGTCCATGTTACGGTCAAAAAAGGAATTTTAGATTAATGAAAAAAAAAAAGATATGAGACAAAGGGACATGAAACAACAAAATTTGAAGATTACCAGTGGGAAACAGAATGGATGTTAGATATCATTTGTAATACACAGATGTAAAGAGAGTGCAAGGCATAACACTCAAGCCAATCCTACATGTGTTACAACAAGTCAAGAAGGTAATTAAAAAAAATAAAAAAAAAACTAGGCCATATTTATGTAGTTTGTGTGAGTTGTCAAATATTTTTTATAAGACAACTGGATTAAAATAGATGGAAGCTACTAGCAGCAACCCAAGAACTGTCCGGATAATGTTTGAAGGCTTTAGGGAAAGTCCAGCACCTGGATAATGCAGTTAAGGAGACCAGACACAAGACAGCATCGTAGCAGATCTGGAGAGGATCAAAGCATGGTGAAGCAACAAAGAGTCAGTTCATTGGACAGAAAATCCTCAGCAATAAACTGGTAAGTGAATACTTTGTAGCAAAAGCAGTTAAGAAACCAATGAAATGTGAGAATCTGTCGTGGAACGACAAAATCCTGGATATAAATTACCATCTATGGATTGACGAATATGAGGAGTGATAGACATGAAGAATTCATATTCAGCTTGTCCTTGAATTGCTCTTTTTTCATAAATATTGTGTTTAAAAATGTAAGATGTGATAGTGTCTAACATTTATCAGGGTAAAAGTTGTTTTATTCATGATATTGATGATGAAATTTAAGATCTGAAAACAAGTTCTGTATTTGCTTGGCATCAAAATGCATCACTATTGTTAAAATGAAACTCACATAAAGTCTATCCTTGTAACCTCATACATTCTACACACATACACAAAAACAAGACCAACAGAAATCCCAAAGATTTTGTTTCTGTTAGCCTCTGTGCAGCTTTCTGGATGCCGCACACGGAAAGCTGACGATTTCAGTTGTCGGAGAAATAAAAATTCCTGAAAGCGATTTACAACCAGCCTTTTTGATCTGCCCTGAGGCCTGCTGGTGGGTATCTCATAATGAGCAAGTGGCCATTGACCACATCCTGTGCTTATTGATTCCTGTAGATGACATCCGCTAACAGGATTCTGCAAGTCTGAATTGAAAGATCAGTCAGAAAAGGCAGGATGTTAAAGAGGATTGTATATTAGGTGCATGTGTTCAACTGCTTGTTAGTACAGAGGTATAAACAGATCATTGTTGGCAGGTTGATGGCGGAGCCATCCGCAGCAGATCGGATCTGAGATAGGTCAAGAAGCCTCAAGAACGGAAGCTGAAGACTGAAACTGTGGAACGTGAAATTACAGAAACAAACAAAGCCAAGGATCAGACAGAGCAGCAGTATGGTTTCAAATACAACCGCATGTGTGCTAATTAAACTTAAGTAAATGTGCTAACTAACATAATCCATCCATGTTTTATCCATGATTTTACTAATTCTCCTGTCTTATTTCTTAATTTAGAAACACTTCAATCAGCTTGTTTTTAAGTCATTTTAAAAAGGAAATTGTAGTAAATTTATGATGACACAAAAAGAATGAACATCGAGTAATACAGATATTCTTCTGTAATGATCATGACAATTTTACCAAATATTGTTAATTGACACCAAGTAAACAGAACTAAAATAACATCTGTTTCATTTAGCTTTTCAGACATAGTAAGATATCCTTAAGAAGATAATTCAGCTTCTCAGCTCAAACCTTCTACTAGTTATGAAGTGTGGTGATGTAGAATGGGTGATTTAGGTTTGTTCAACAGCGACAAGATATATCTTCTGGCTTGATCGTGAACAATTGTGTGTGCACCAATATTTTGGTTTAAGAGGAAGTTGTGCTTGTCACACAATAATGATCATAGCTGAAAATCTGCAACAGAATTCTTGACAAAAGAAAAGAACTTCAAGAAAATTCTCTCACATGAGACTGGTAAAGTCATTACATAGTTATTGAAAGATGTTTAATTAACATTGTTGCAAATTAGAAGAAACAATCTTAAGATAACGGGATATTCCTAACACGATTTAACTTACACAAGCATCTTTACATCTAAAATGCATTCATCCTTTAAACATTAAACTGGATTAACAAATGTTTGTATCTTGTGACTTTACTCTTTATTTTTTAGGACACAAACCCTGCCTGTGTCACAAAGAGACAGCAAAAACCATCAAACTCTTTGCTCTTTAGATAAATGCTTTAACTGGATCACTGCCACACCTCATGGTCCAGGGATATACCAGTCACCAAGTAAGTTAAAGTAAAGGTAACACCTCACACCACTGGGACTGGCGCTGAACAACTCACACCTCTTCTTAACCAGGCCTGGAACAAGGCAACAGGATTTGTCCATTTGCACCCATTGATTCTGTCACTGACACATGTTTGAAACTTGTTTGGCTAAAAGTCGAACTTTAGGACACATCATACTATTTGTTTCATGTTCTCAACCTTGGTAATCGAAAATTGGCCTTTCATGTCCTGTGAAGGGAGACAAAAGGTGGCCTAGAAACTTGTTCACAACCAACCAGGAATGAGTGTTTAATGTGTTTGGCATCCGAAGACGATTTTAATTTAATAATATCACGATTATAATCTCTTAATTTTATGGATCTGAAATGTATTTCATAGAAAAAGGGAAAGTGCTAAAAAGTTAAGTTTATAAATATGCCAAATAAAATACAAGCTTTGACATGACATCTCATGGAAATGTAAATGTGTATATACCCTGGATACCGGTACAGGGTGTACCTGCCTTTGCCAAAACCTACAACCCATAAAGCGATAATGCTGGTTAAGAAAATGGATGGATATATGGACTGGTACACCTGTTGAATAGTCAAAATGCCTTCTAATGCTTTTGTTGTGAAAGTCAAACCACATGTGGATTGTAGACTTGAATGCTGACTCCTTTAATTAAGTAGCATTATCATAATCTGCTCTAATAACAGCTCACATGCCCACAAGTCAGCTGCTGCGCTTGGACGAGTCGAGCTCATTTTTGATCATTAAGAGCTGTTTGATCCCAGCTCGGAGGTTTAAAAAAAGCATCGGTGGTGGTGGTGGGGTGCTCAGGCGTGACTCCATAAAGTGGAATCATCATTGCAGTGAAAAGATTCATAGTTAGAAGTCCTCTTTGAGAGTGATCGTTACGGATAACTGCTAACACCACCGTTCGTGAAGAGACAATTACGCGCAATCACTGCCACTGCTGGAGGGAGTGGCCCTTTATGCAAGTGTTTGTGTGTGTGTTCAGAGGTTTGCCCCCCCCTCACTTAGATGTCTGGATGGCCCCCACGTGCACAGCCAGTCATCTGTCACCATTACAGGACAAAGGCAGCAGCGTCTCAGGGCCATTACTGAGATTGCTGGAGATGATTTGGAGTGTCCTCCTCAGCACCGAGAAAATAATTTCCTCACAAAGCGGCGGCCCCTCGGCTCTGCAGGACCCTGCCAGCCCGCAGGACAAACTGCAGAGCCCCTCTTCTGCCGCACTCGCCTCTAGGAGTGATGGACACAGAGAGGGAGTGTTGTGTACACACTGAGAGGAGCTGAGGAGAGACAATAGAGCGATTGAAGATAAAATGACAGAATCGGGACTTTAGGGAGAAAGCTGCTGGAATGAGAGAAAAGTGACCCTGGAGTTAAGCTCGATTAACAGATTTCTATTGTTGTCTGTTCATTCCACACACCCCTCTCAAACTCACCCCCTCCTCCTTGCTCCAGCTCGTCTTCACACGTGCACAAGTGCCGGTCAGTTATGTAGCTTCATTTACAGTCCAGCTGACCTTGGCTAGAATGTGGATGAATGTTTACAGATCCGTGCCGTGAAGTGAGCACAGTGTGTGTGGACCAGTGGTCAGTGGCTGAAAGGTTGCAGTTACCTCCTTCCACTGCCCCCCCTCACCACACACACACACCCACACCCACATCTGACACACAGAGATCATGATGAATTGTCCTCTCTGCAGGCTGAGATTGTTTTTTAAGGTTTAATTCAGTTTCTTCCGCTGCTTGGATGAGCAGCCGTGTGCGTGTGCACGCGTGTGTTGATGAGTGTGTTTGCACCTTTGTGTTGTTGTGTGACAGTATGTGTGTGTGTAAGAGGCAGAAAGGAAGAGGAAAGAAAGACAAAGAGTGGAGGGGCGACTGAAAGAGAGAACAAACAGGAGTTATGGATCTCAGGTCTAATGTACTCCAGCAGGTCAGAGGGGGGGGTCTCCGGTCGCCATGGAAATGGAAAATCCTGATCAATAAGGTCACCACCTCTAAACTGTAACCCCTCCCCTGAAATTTTTGCCTCCCTCCCATCATCTCTATATACGTTGTTTTACAACCATTAAGCTCTCACCTGAACTCAGAGCAACAGATCCGTCAAGGTTTGATTGAATTTATTATCATTGAAAAACGGTGATTTATTAGTTTACTATAAACAGGGATTGAAGTACTTCATCAAAATGCATTGAAATAATACATAAATAAAAAAAAAATAATGTGGTAAAAAGATATAAAAACACGATTTCCTCTAAGGATAGGCTTTTTCTATATCCATCCTTGATTGGGGTTATGGGGTGTCTCTTCTGTCTGTCATCTGCTGGACAGGTTGACAGTTTATCACAGAGCAATGCAGACAACAGATGTGTCAACCAAACACGGTCACCGTTAGTCGCTATGGGAACGCAAACTAGCCCAAAAGGTACAGTTTTGGACTCAAGGACTCAAAGAAAACCTGTGCAGATATGATGAGAAAAAATACAATTCTGTGTAAAGATTTCAACCAGGAACTTTTTCGCCTTTCTGCGGCTGACTCAGTGCTTCACAGCTGCCATGAATTTCCAAAAACTGGAAAAAAAGTAGCAACCCACCAGAATGAAAACTTAAGATACTGAGATAAGAATGAACAATTTTCCATTTCCAGTTATGGAACTGCCAATTTTTCCCTCAATTAACAGATTCTTAGTTAAAGACAGTCAAATATGTCGTAGTTTAAAGAAATGTCAAGGAGAAGATGGTTTGATTGTCTTCAGTTGTTGGTAAAGCTCAGTGAGAGGCGAGGGATGCAGACCCGGCATGAAGGTGTTCAGGTAAGAAGGTGATTTTGAAGTGATCCCTCTGTAGGGGAATGTCAGGGTTTTGAATCAGATGCAGGAAAAGGCCAGTCATCTCATGGTTGCTTTCATAAAGTCTATTCAACTCTGTTAAAGTTAAAAAATCTACTGTCTTGCTGTTGTGATAAACTGTATCAGCTTTGGAATAACTGCGAAATAACATTGCTTATGTCGACATCTATATTATGGACTGGATGTCTTTTTATTTTCATTATCATTTTTTGGTTTTCTTAATTGTTCAAAATAGAAATTAAATCTCTCTTGGTGGTGTAAAAGTAAAGTTTGGAAATCTGTTTAAATAATAATAATAATAATAATAATAATAATAATAATAATAATATTAATAAAAACTGCATAAAGCCACTTTTTTAAGTTGTTTTCTGATCTTTGACAGTGCCACAATGTTACAAATTTCGATAAAAATGCCTGACTAATGAAGCTTGTCACTGCAGTTATAATGTTTAATTAAAAATATATTAATTAATTAAATCTTACAAATAATTAATTGCACAAAAAATGTATCCCATGACAGCACAAGGTTTTTTTTTTATCAGAGGTATCACACGTTCTTCTTGGTTTATTTAAGAAGAGACATGCAACTCCATTTTAAATCATCTACTGAGGAAGAAATGTACAAATGTATTTAGACTCTTAACCCACTTACTAAATGACCCCAGCTTAAATCATTTTCTCCTTTGTATTTCGTCCTTATATCTTTGCTTTCCAAAAAACAGAAAAAAATAGTTAAAAATTCTGTTAACTCTTGTGTCAACTTTGAAAAAGTCAACCAGAGGTGGTACATTTGGGCCAAACGTGGACATTGAGGAAAAGGCTATAAAATGTCCAACGACGTTCATACTCAGCTAAGGTGTTTATCCACTGAAGCACTGCTGGTTTCCTTCCAGAGCAGAGAATGGCTATCATGGGTGCTGTTTTGTCAGCAGAACAACTCTTGGGAAAATGGCTTCCCTGTAATAAATGTCCAGTATAAATCTGTCACATGAAGAATGCTCAGATGACAGAGCATTAGCTGTGTGAATCTGGTTGGGGACCTGGGTGTCTTAAGGGCTAGCATGTCTTCCAAATAAGTGGACGGTCATTTCATCCTTAGACAAGACTCTTGACCTTAAACAGACCCCAGCTGATTAACAGTCACTTTGAGAAAGGTTTTATTTTTTAAGTTAGTGACTAGAACAGCATTAGCCTTGACTTCCATAAACTCTTGGTTTGCATTGACCAAAGTCAAGGCTGGTATTTAGGTTTAGCATCATTGCACTACCATGTTCAGTCCATGGAATTGCCTTGTGGTTCAAGGTTGCTAGTTGCTTTAAAGATATAGTTTTTTTCAAATAAACTTCAGTCTGAAAATCAAATGACTGCCTTGTAGTCCTGCTAGTTTTCTGGACAGGAGAGCTATAAGGTTAATGCTTCCATCATGGACCATCTCCACCACTACTTAACATACACCAGGCAGAAGATTGAAGCTTTAAATTCCCTCATCTTGCAAACCATGTCTTTCTGTCAAACACTGAAGACAATGAATATTATTTTTCTCTGTTTTAGAAGATATTAAAAAGAATAGATTTTGTGTTCATCAAAGCAAGCAGTAACATTTCTTCTTTCTTGACACACAAGGAAACATGTTTGGACAAGGATTCTCAGTGACTGACCACCAGGAAACTCAGTTAGTGTCCTGTCTACACTAAAGACACAAAAACTGATAAAAAAAGAAACCAAGAGTGATCACTGACATGCACACACAAACACATAAAGGTGACGTGGCTCTGAAACTCTGATAAATATATATATATATATATAATATATATATATATATAATATATATATATATATATAGACCACCATTAAAGGTAATGAGTAGAAGACAGTGGGGGTCCATCTGAGTGACTTTAAACCCGTTAAACCCTCCACAGATTGCACTAGTGTTTTGACAAAGGCCAGTAAACTATCTAAATTGCAGTGTTTTAGCGCCTGTCTTTCTGTGCTGTGCTGGGTAGCGAGGCGTGAGGCTGTCTGCCTTGTCAAGCAGCCTTTCTTTGCGGCTGCAAGACTGCTATAATCATCACCGGCCTTTCAGACACCAAACTTTGTCCCTTTATCTCCGATTGTGCCTCTCCTTCTCTATCCTGCTAAAATTACCCTTTCATTTTGTTGTGCCATAAAATTACAGCTTGGTGAAGATTGGCAGTGTTTTTCTGCTGCGGGAGGGGGCAAATCAATGCTTTTATTGTGACAGTGTGAGCATGTGTGTGTCTGCAGAATGTACAGATGCTGTGATCAATGTGCCATTGTGTGTGTATCTGCCTGCGCATGCATGTCTCTGAGCTATCACTGAGGATAATAGGATTCTTGGTAATGCCAGGCTACAGGGGCAGCGACCCCTATTTTACTGGACACTTTTAGATTTCTTCAATCACTAAGAGGAAAATAGCAAAGTAGTACTGGAGGTGAGGACCTGCGGTGGGGCAAAGGAGAAAGGGGGACTGGAGCGATTGGACTGTGTGTAAAAGCAGTCATATTCACAGATACATGTAAGCAGGGAGGAGATGATTCATCCTGCTCCATGTCACAGTTCAAGCTCCACAGCTTCCTAGCACTAACATTTATAAATAGAAGTTAAATAAAGGGAAAATTTAAAGGGGAATGTGTTATTTTCTCAAATTTAAAAGAATCCCGTTCCTGTTCATTTCTCGTTCAGATGATGTGGTCCGACTTTTTCACTGACTCTCACCTATCATCCAGACAGCTGGGTTAATGACCTTTAACATGATGAAGCAGGGAGAGAAAATGAATGGATATATAGATGAGCGGATGAATGGATGTTCGCTCTCAGAGGAAGCAATAAATTACAGAATTCAGGTAACTTTCTTTTGACGATAAAAAAGCATAATGAATTAGCCCCACATTAAAAAAAATGAGTTGCATGCTATATATAGAGAATAGTTCAAATTAATGCAGATACCAGAGTTTTAGATTGCTAAAGACATTTATTTTTTATTATGTTTTTTTGGCATTTTTCTCAAGATGGAGGTAAATTAAACTTAACATTTACTTTCTTTTTTCAAATTATTGTGAATCAGTTCCAGATGACAGTCATACTTTTGGGATTAGCTTGTGGGAGCTCCAACTGGTGAGCCTCAAGCTCCCTGCTCTGGATTATTCTGATGCAGACAAATGAATTCATCATGTGTAAGTCTTTGTTTTCCTCGGTAGAGATAGCATCTGGCTCAAAAAATGTACAGCTAAAGAGCGTTGATTTTGCTCACCATTTTTGTTGCACTGGTAATGTTAGATAGGACATAGGAGTGGCAAGTAAGAGCAAGTAAACAGATGGATGATGTGAAATGGAGGCAGTCAACTCCACGTCAACAATTTAGAGGTGAATTTCTGATAAACTCCTGCCGCTCTACAAAAGCTATGTCCTAGAACACAACACAAGTTTTTTTTATTTTGGCTAAAAAGGTCATAATCATAGTTAAAAGACCACTGAACTCTTTTAAAATAACCTAAAAATAGATTAAAAGACAATTGGAATGGGGCTTTAAGGAAGCTTTGTTCTCTGAGTTTAGAACCTTTATACTTAAGCCGGAATTTTATTTTTTGCAGTCTACAAGTACAAAAATAAAAATAAATAAAACGCAAACAATACACATCAAAAAATAATAAGGCACAATATATTCACTTTACATAACATTAGGCAAATGCATCTGTTATTCTTAAATGACCAAAAATGCAGGAAGTTAAAACAAAGAATTGAAAAAAACTGTTGCTCAGTATGAAGTTTCACACAACCTTTTTTCTGTTTTGTATCTAAAGGCTGTTTGCCTTGCTGGAAGGTTGGAGGTAACATTTCCTGACAAAACACTGGTGAGAATTCACCCATTAGGATTTGATCTTCACTCAAATTCAATTAGACTTTTTGCAGGACACGTTTCTCCCACGTGAAGTTTCAGTGGTTAACATGAGAACCAATTATTTTGGAGGAGACTCACCACAGAGTTTGGACAGTTTCTGTCCTTACCTGTTAGACAGCTGAAGCTCCAAATAAAGGAAAAGGTCAGGAGGGTCTCACTGTACACAAATGCTTTAATAATTCATCTGCTGCAGCACATGAATCCCTCCGTACCCTTTTAAAACGCTGAATCTGTGCTAGTATTAAACTTTAGTTGGGAGTCTAATATTCTGTTTTCCTCCAATTATCTGTTTTCGAGCCTCATCACATCACAAGACCTTTCCCAGCTATTGTATAATTTGAACCTTCAGATGTTTGATGGTTTTTCCCTTCTCTCTCACCATCATGCTTTGGTCTGCTTGATGATCATCCCCCCCTATAACAAAACTAAGGTTATGTTCAGACTGGATACATTTGGTTCACTTAAAGTAAACTAGAGTTTGTTAACAACAGTCTGAATTTAGCAGACTTTTGTCTGGGACCAGGAACCGCTCTCTGACCAAACTTTCGAAGTTGTTAGATTTTAATCAGACTGAACTCCGGTTCACTCCAAGTTTCCTGAGTCTAATAACACTCCATGGTTGAAGTGGAACAACTAAGCCAAAACGACTCCTGTAGCCGGGCATTATGGGATGTAATGCTCAAGGTAGTGACCAAAGCAGCAAGTAAAAAGTATTGCAACTGAGGTTGGTACAGACGTTGACAATAGATAAAAAAAATAAAAAAATAAAGTTTGAATAAATGAACTATGAAAATCGCAGCACTTAAATTATTCTTCTTCATGTTGCTTTCCCTCATAATTCATTGCTAATGACTGAAGAGATTATCAGTCACATGGTTTTGTTTACAGTTTCAGTGCGAGACAGAAATTTCCAGTGGACGCCGGTCTGAATCCAGACCGAACGCAAGGTCCAGAACTTGATTAGGACCAGATTAAATGGACTCAGGCAGGCTTTTACAATTTGAATAACAAACAAAGACTGCAATTGTCTGTCCCCTGTAGAGTTAAGGTGAGTTTTTACACCTGCTCAAATTTAAAGTGACTGCAAAAATCTACTGTGGACTAAATTGCCCTTCTGTAAAAGTGTTCTCGAGATGCCAAACTTAAAATGTATTTAAACTCTCCTTTGTCATTTTTTTAAAGATCTTGTGGATTTTCGTGACAGCTTTCTCAAGAGGAAAAAGAATATATTGTGTAACATTCAAATAAAATTGCTAAAGAGCTGTTTTTCTCCATTTGTTCTATGAACAAACAGGCAAAGAATTGCAGTCAAATGACTCCATGTCAGAGAATTTCCCACTTTGAACCTCAAAATACTAGAAGGATAACAATAAGAGGTAGAACTTGTTATCACTGATATCTAGTCTGTTTCCGTGGGGGAGCTTTTGTGTGGTCAATTAATAACCAACATCGATATTAGCATGTTTGAGGAGGGAGTGAGAGGCTGTGCTTTTGGATCTGCCATTTCGTTATCTCTCCTCCACGTTGACATTTTACTCCGCTGATACTCTTCCTCCTCCTCCACACTGGCTGGAGAGTCAAAACAAACACGCTGTCTAGTTTGCACACAATCTGAGAGCCATCCATTTAGCTGGGCAAACAAAATTTCCTTTGGTAGATTTGGCGCCTCTTATGTATATTGAGCGTGCTTGTAATAAATGAGATTTTTAGGATTTTGTCTGAGCAGTGAAGAGGTTGATGGCCATTGTTCCGTTTTTTAAGATGTTTAAGTTACGGTAGAGACGATGACAGAGCAACACCAAATACATATTGTCTTCTTATTGGTTCATAAATAATTACTGTGAGTGATTGGAGATGAGACTTGACCTCGTCAGCTGCTGATTTGGAGCAGATTTGAAACCAGGTCTGCTGTTGTTGGTTGTCGCCATCTTCCCTGATATGACATTGCTAAAGCCCTGACCAATTCAAAAAAGAGCAAACCTGCCAATCATAAAAATACATAATCTCGGCAACCATGTAGAACTGAGGGGCTTCGTCCATCTATCCACGTCACAAATGTATTTACTGGAACTTCCTCAATGTTCTTATTGCAAACCTGTGGTGCACACTTTGATAATAAGTTTTTATGTTAACACTAATGCAGTTCCCAGTAGTTTAATAGAATCAAATAGGGTCTTTTCTTATAGAAAATGTCAACCCTGTTACCGGATTAATGTGTCATGGAGTCAATGTTCTTCATTGTTTGTGCAGGAAATTTGTGCACAGCCATTTGCATCATGCTATTCCACAAGGAAACACGCATTAGCCTGTTTTTAGGTTTGAAGAATTAGAACAGAATGAAGAAAAAATCTTATATAATCTGTTTGTTTTATATTACCACAATTTAAGAGTATTATTATATTTACATTAGCACACTGTTTAAGAGCAAAAACATAAACACATTTGGTTTCATAGCTGGAATTAAACTCAGGCATCAATGGGTTACATCATAATACTATGCTTTGGAATACTGATGTCTTCTTAAAAAAAGTTGTTTAAAAATGTATTCTTTCCAACATAAAATCCTGTTCTAATCATCGTTTGATCTATATGAAAGTGTTCCCCGTGGTCTTTTAATTTTGATTACTGCCGTTTTCTGCTAAAATAAAAAATCTGGGTTTTTTTCAAGAAAGAGTTTCCGCAGAGCAAGTTTAGTTCAGTAGGAATTTGCCTCTGAATTGTGGGCAGGATCGCCTCATGAAGACGGGGAAATTAAAGGAACACTTTTTTTTATTGGGCCTGGCATGAATTAAATGAAACCTGTCTGATAATTTTCTTGTTGGTTAAGCAGCTGAGGGCCTCGTTAATCAATTTCAGCTGTATTGGTGTTCATGGAATTAACAACAGGTGCACTTCAGTGGCAACAATTAGAAAACCCTCCAAACAGGACTGGTGTTACATGTGGAGGTCATTTCAAGTTTCTCCCTCTTGATCTTTTTTGGCTGGTTTTCCACTCGTGCTGATTTTGGCTTGTGTAATTATCTCTACTGGCAGTATGAGGAGATTCCTTAACCCTACAGAAGTTGCACAGGTTGTCCAACTTCTCCAGGATGGCACATCCACAAGTGAACTCTAAATACATTTGAACATAATATGCAAATAAAAATCTCCTCATCCATTTATTTATTTAAGTAGATATTCAGAAAGCAGTAATTCAGAGGCACGCATGGAAACGAATTCATAATTTCTTTGCTTTTATTTTTCTTTTTGTCTCCTTCATTGCACCTTTCTGGGATTACGGAATCAACGATGCAGCAGAGGAGACTCCAAACAATATATTTATTGAATCAATCCATCTCCTGACTCATAACTCACAGCCAGCTCTCGATATGAGTAAAATCAACATCCATGAAGCACACAGCGCTTTCGTACTGCACTGAATATACACCGTAATAAATCCTTTGATAGAACTGACATCCTCTCTCGTCTGAAAGCCTTCTGGATCTATACCAACTCCTTTTCACTGATGTATAAGGGAACACGGTGACCTTTATGGCTTTTGGATGGCGTGAAGCAGCTAAGACCTGTTCACCTGCTGCGCATGGTCTTTGTCACAGCATGGCCTCCATGTATTGCAAAGTCCAGAAGTATCTGATATTATAACAAAAGGACAGCAAAAGAATGTGGAGGGTATTCAGTGGTGGAGAGGTGAGGGAAGAGGCAGAGTGAGAGGCAAGCTGCAAGGTGCCATCAGTGCAGAGAAATGGGAGTGAAAAGGATGAAAACCTATAAATGAAAATCAATACAAGAAGGCAGGAAGGCATAAGAACTGGGAGGGTGGGGTGGGGGTGTAATAGAATAGACTAAAGATAAATAATGAGGACAGGAGAAAGGGGAAGAAATGAGAGAGAAGAGCAGAAAGAATGAGACAAGGAAAAATGATGGCATACAACAATCAGGGGGTATATTTGTTATGTTGTGGCTGACTGCTCCATCGATAGACTGAAATCAGCAGATGTAAAAATGTGCCCTTAGAAAGTGTGATGAGCTTCTTTGTATTTCTGAAGGACTTCTCACATTCTGGTGTTGCACTTAAATCTGCAGATATTAACCTCTAACTGCTGAAGATTGCAGTAGATGGTGTACTGCCACGGTATGACATACATTTTGGGGATATTTTATCAATTATATCATGTTATAGAAACTTCTACTTTTTGGGGATTAAATGACATTTCTTGGCTCAATCTGCCGTGTATGCACTCAGGAACGCAAACAGCTGTTAATCAGAAAGTGCAACTATATCAAGGCTGTGAATATATATATATATATATATATATATATATAATATATATATATATATATGTGTGTGTGAATATGTTTTATCTCAATTTTAATCTTGCTGTTCAGTGTCACTTAAAAAAGAAGTTCAAAATCTTACAGATTAAAAGAAAAGCAATGCAAAATTTTATAATTCAAAATTGCCCCTTTTAAAAAGTCCTAAAAACCAAACTTTTTGGTGCAAATTTTTTTTTTTAGTTAGTTTAATTACATGTAATTGTATTGCTTTCCAATAGATGAAAACACACTAATACACACTTTTCTGATTTTATGAAAAATACTTTGTAAATTAAAATGTTATGTCTTTTTTTTAACTAAACGTTGATAGAGTATGTGCAATAATACATGCTTAAAAAAGTTTTTGATCCGGTGATAAGAGCTGAATCTTCTTTCAAATTAATTTGAGATTCACTATAATAATATTTGATGTGATTTATAATTTAGTTTGGTTCAACTAGGTATCGATCCCGCTCTAAAATTTCCATGAAAAGTAAACAAACTTCCTGAGTTTTTACATACTTAATGCTCCAAACTAAACAAAGCAGCAACTTGTATTATTAAAATTGTAAGCACTTTCAATAAAACCAAACAAAAATCTTTTTCCTGGAGCTGAGATGCTAGAAATACTATTACAGAAAAATCAATCACTGGATTTTATGAATTTACTTCTGATCTTTTAAATGTAGATCAATAGGAATTAAAAAACTCTTTCTAATCCAGATAGTTGTTAAAGATTAGCAACAACAAGCAAATAATAAATACCTTTTGCTCAGAAGTTAAGTAGGATTTTCCGTCTCTTAATCTTCAATTGACTGTGAATCAGCTGTAAAATCTGCTTAAACACATATCTATTTGTTTACGTTTGCATCTGCCTGTTTGTGAAAAGAAGCTATTTAATTGTATTCGGCATGGGAGACGATGGATCTAAGCGTTGGGGCTATTGATATGTTTCTGTGTAAATGCAGCACCTATCATACCCTGAGATTTTTCAACACAGCCATCGATCAGTTTCAGAAACACCCAGATCGGATGTTGCCAGACTGGGTTACAGGAAGAACACGCATGTTTGTGTGCACGCTCAGGCCAAGGACAATGATGGCTGCGAGGAATGTACGTGCAGGTCAGCTGCAGAGATGACCAGAAGAAGCAAAAAAAAAAAAAAAAAAAAAAAAAAAAAAAAAAAAAAAAAAAAAAAAATGGGCTGCTGATATATAAAACATAATAAAATGGATCATGCATGAAATAGATGATGACGCTCCATACTTGTGTGTTTATAACACTAACCTTAAAACCTGGCTTCAATCATAAATTGGAGCAGATATTTCACCACCACACTGTGCGCTGGATGAAGGCCAAGCAGGAAAGAGAGGCTGGCAGCAATTACAGACACACACACACACTGATCACACAGCTCAGAGCAGTGAGGCTAGTTCCATCTGTGATTCTTCAAAGAGTTTGGCTGATATTGATTTGGTGCCAAGGTTAGCAGCTCATTCAGGCAGAGTGGAGCTTTCAGGAGCAGCTGGAAGGAGCTGAGACCACAGCCGGGAACGGAGGCTGAGACCTTGAGCTGAAGCACACGGCAGCAATCCTCTGTTGGGTCTAACAATGTCTCCCAGCTCACATCACAATCACAGCGCAGACAAAGGCAAATAAACACACAGACACACACATGCATATATACACGCGCTCTCTGTCTTTCACATGAGGGGGGTGGGTGTGATGCATTGAATGTAGAGTGGGAAACAGGCCAAAAGAGTGTGAGAGCAAAGAGGGGGTCTGCGTTTGTTTGTTGTCAAGAGACGCAGGATTAGGTGTGTTCTTTTTTAAAGTGATTGAGGCTCATGAATTCAGCTCTCGTCCCTGGCCAGAGGACCTCTGGAGTGATGCTGCTTACGCCGAGTTGTGAAACACTTGCTGCTGCGCAGACGTATGCGCTGCTTCGCTTTGAACACAGTTTGCTTTTTGGCCAAAATTGAGCGGGCTAATCTAGCCATCGCAAACTTTTCTTTGAGGGTCTACCTGCTGACACGCACGTTTTTGCTTCAGTCACAGTTCATTAGAGTGGCAGCAAGACATTAACTCCTCTGATCCACCGCTCTGTGAGACACGGAGGAAACTGTGGAAGGAAAACACTTAAAATTCTCTTTAGTAGTGGAATCATGTGGCTTCAAAAGTGCTAAGAGAACAGCTGGATAAAAGACAATCACAGAGAAAGTAAGTTTTGGAATTTAGGATCTACAGCAGCATATACATTGAATACTCAATTTTGATTGGCTACAGGTCAATAAGTGATAATGGACCTAAAAAATATGTTTCCGTCACATGGGCTGTATGCTGGGTATTATTGTGCTGGTTTCAATGCCGACTGGTTACCGGAAGAAACAGAAACTTAGAACATGTTAAGTGGACTTTTATTATTTCACAGTTTATCACAACAATTGGACAGTAGAAAAGATCTAGGTCCTTCAAATGGCTCAATGATAGACATGCCAGTGACGCTATCAAACTTTACAAATCATCAACAGTAGCTGCGTTTCCATTACAAGTACATGCAAAACCTAATTGAAATTTTAGAATAAAAAATCCCACAATTTTGCAATTACACTGTCACTTTTAAATCATATTTATGCAAATAAACACAAACCAACTCCCGTGATGAAATCACACTACGGTACACAAACGACTGTGTCCAGATCTGCTCGAGCTATTATTTATTATTTTTGCATTGACAGCTTTCTCCTTAATGGCTGCTCTCCTCAGTGTTTATGTGACTGAGCAGAGAGTGAGCGCTGCATTTTCTAGCTAGGCTTCCTCCAGTCCGCGGGACCAAAAAGAAGTTATACACTGGCAGGACTTATCTTGAAAATGACGTGCGAATAGTCTCTTTCTTTTTTCAAAAGAAATGTGCAACTGACAACAATAATTAGCCTTGAAAGCACTTAAAATACGTGAGAGCAATACAGCAATGTGCATCTTGACTGCACATATTATGTGAGATCAATGTGAACTTCCATCAGTTTTTGTGCCTGTCGCACATAAATATGTGAAGATAACTTCAGTAATGTTTTAAAACAATAAAAATTAACAAATATAGTTTTATACATTGCCGATGAACCAAACTAGCCTGCTACTTGCTAACACCCACTTTAGCACACATCTCATGCTTCCCAGCCTGATTTCTCTCTCATAAAAAGCAATTTCTATCCTGTGATGATTCCTCTCAATCAGATTATTATGTTGTCATAGTTTTTGTGGTTGATTGCAAAACATTGCATCTACTTTTTTGATTCTTTGCATCCTTATTGGGACCTTCTCAGTTCTTTACTCGGGAAGCATGTGTGTCACATCCTGTGCCACGTGATGGTGGTCTAATGGTCTGGACCAATCGTCATCAAGTCGCAAGCTCCTGTACCGATCTTGCAGGCCAAAGACATATGGTACCAACACCAGCACCAGCGCTCAACAGCTATCAAAGTAGAAGTCGGCGTCTTATTCAAGCCATGGAGAGGCAAGCTATGTGGGAGTGGCTACGGATGAAGCCATTATGAGAAATCATGGTTAGTGATTTTTTACAAAGGAGCTGTTGAGCCAACAATTCCACATGATACACTCAACTTTTGAAAAAAGTTTTTTTTTTTCCAAGTTGTTGTTTTTCCATTTTTCAAATTTATTTTTGCAAATCCAATAGACATATTGGATATGTATTAGTCATAGTCAATGCATGTTAATAGGTTTTTTTGAAATATTAATCAATAAAATAAAATTGCTAGTTAATTAATTTTATGACTAATCCTGTCTGATATATCTGTATATTTCTGTTATTTGTCTTGGTTTTGTATTATTTTTATTTGTTTGAGTGAAATAAACTATTTCTGAATCCAGACTGCCTGTAGTGGACATGTACAACAGAGTTCTAGGGCCAATTTACAAAATAATAATAAATAATAATTACAACTTTTAATCTTGTGAATTTACAAGAAAGAAAGCTGTAACTGTTAATTTAAAAGAATAAAGTTGTATATTTATGACTTTATAAGTCATAGGCTAAATTTTTCGTTTTTTTTTTTGTAAATTTACCAGATCTAAAGTCGCAAATTTAATACTTTAAATGTTGTAATATTCCTTTTTTTGTGGCCCTAATACTCAATTTTATATATATGCTAGTAAAGAAAAAGAAGTAGAAGCCTCCCCCTGCTTATCCAGTGTAAACACAATGGGCTAAATGTGCTGACAGCGATACTGAATGTGCCCCGAATGTTTGGTTTGAATGTAGCTTAAGAGGAAAATGAGTCATAAACAAGGATCTGATAAGTATTCTTCATTCATTTTCCTTGCCGCTTTATCCCTTTCGGGGTCGCGGGGATGCCGGAGCCTATCCTGGCTGCTGATGGGCAAAGGCAAGGTTTACCCTGGACAGTTCGCCAGTCTGTCGCAGGGCCACATTCGCACACACAGTCACTCACACACTCATACCTATGGACAATTTAGAGTAACCAATTTACCTATGAAGCATGTTTTTTTTGGATGGTGGGAGGAAGCCGGAGTACCCGGTGGGAACCCACGCATGCACGGGGAGAACATGCAAACTCCACACAGAAAGGTCCCAGTCGGTGTTTCTGATCCCCCAGCCGGGATTTGAACCGGGGCCTTCTTGCTGTGAGGCAAGAGCGCTAACCACTGCGCCACCGTGCAGTGATAAGTATTCTAATTAAAATATTAGAAGTGGTAAGGGATTGAAATATACATTTGCCTTAACAGCAGCTATTGGACACACTTTTTGATCAAGTGATCACAGCTATGAGGCAGAATCGGGCTCTGATGACCCACAGGCAAGTCAGGTGACTTTGTGTATTGGGTCCAGCTAGGCAGGCTGATGAATCTAAACAGTCACTCAAATCAACCAGCATCCCAAGCCGTCTTAGAAGCATTTGTAGTCATGTTTAAATAAATGTGATCTTTGGCCCAGTTTAAATTAGAATGCAACCCACATTAAGGCACACATTCACCATTCCCATTAAAGCAGAACACCAAAATACAGTACTGTTTTACTAGTAATCTTCCCACATATTTCTTGTCTGGGAAAAAAAAAATCTATAAACTGCCAAACTATGGCTAAATTGAGAGAAAAGTTTGACAGATGTGAGGTTTTAATATGACAGTCACACTCTGAGTTGTGTGTCTGCGCGCACTCACACTCCCACATCCCACCTCTGCCGTAATCATCCAGACTAATCCCCTCACAGACCCCTCATGTTGCTCTTTGAACGGAGTACAAAGCGTGTTCTGGGCTTAAAACAGCAGCGCCAAGACACACAAATAAAAAACCTGCTGAGACTTTTGACCTTTCAGCAGGGATTACAGTTTTCAAACAGCGTTTAAGGAATTCAGCTTTGGCGTCCACACAGTTTTTCAAACACAGTCTCCATGCTCCCTTCATCTCGGCTTGCTTGCCAACTTAATGGCCCTCATTTTTCTCAAATACCACAAACATGCCAGAGAGAATGTGCTGCATCTTAGGCTTGTGCTGGGCTTGCTTCTCTGGGCTCATGAGTACAAAAGTTCAAATCAAGCAGTCTGTGTGAGACCTTGAACTCATCACTGCTATACATGTTCAACACTGATGCAGCTCGTTCTATCCTCGTCTCTGTTTACTGCGTGGATACATTTTTAAAGGCTTGATATTTCAGATTTTTTACTGTGAGAGTTCAAAGGTGAAAATGCTGCAGAGGTCATAAAAAGTTCATAAAAATAGAAAAATATATCTTAAAAAAATAAATCTTAAAAAACAACAACAACAACTTGGTTGGAAAGCCCTAAAAAAAGCAAATTGGGGAAAACTTTCAGGGGTCATGTCTAGTTACCAATTCTTAAGCAACACATTTTTCTTAATAAATTTCAGCTGATATTCTAAGTATTTTCAAATAGAGCAGATTCCCCCATCTTACAATGTAAAAATGGAAACATTGGTTCAATTAACAAACGTTCTGTAATTTGTTACGTTAACAAATATTAGTTTTAATCAATTACATGTTTGAGTTGATTACACCATCAACCCAAAATTTAATTTGACAAAAACTAGAAATTGTATATGTAAAAAATGACAAAACTTTGTTAAATGATCAAATGTTTCATTTTGTTTCAGTGTAATACCACATTTTCTTATTGATTGTCAACAGGTTTGGATGAAAACGGAGAATGTCGTGACCATATGTACCTGCCTTCACTGTTTGAATGGAGAAATAACAACAACATAAAATGATCTTAAATGATATTAACTCTTTCTTCATTCAATGGCTGTGGGTGTTTGGCAAAGAAATGGGGAAACAATTTAAAATTACTTAAATATTTATAATTGTATCGGAAACTAGCTCTTCAAAGATTTATTATATTTACCTCAGACAGCAGATTTGCACGAACTCACTTGGAAATCACTAGTTTCTTGAAGCGTTTAATAAAAACATAACTCCTAAGTGATGCATCCTAAAAAAAAAGCCTATTTTATATTTTTACAATAACATATTTTCATCAAAAACTTTTCATATTGTTTGTGCACACACTACAGATTGATACCTGTCACGTCCCTAGTTCTGAAATAGAAATCTGAACAAACACCCACAAATCAACCTTTCTTTTCTTTAATAAACTGAAGATCAGCTCTTCAGCAAATTACACTCCTACTGTTTTAACACCGTGGAAACAGAAGATGACATTGTGTTGTTCTGACGCCGTCTGACGTGCAACAAAAAATCAAGACAAACCCTTCTGATGATGAAGTAACATGAAAAGTAGGAGAAATGGACACTCTGAGGGTAAATTGTTTACCACATGTTCAGTCAGAGAGGTTTTTGAGCTGCTGAGAGAATCCCCCTTTTCCATTTTTATTTCTGTAAATTGCTCAACAGTGTTATGTTTTGATTCTTGGATAAATTGCACAAGTTGAGTTTCAAATCACTGAACTTTATCACCTGAACTAAAACATTCTAGTCAAGAGATAGACATTAAAATTACAACTTTATTCACATTTTTGTCTTTGCTTTTTTTTTAAATGAACTCTCTCAAAAATCCACTACAACATGGTCTCACAATTCAAATAATTCAAACGACAGAGTACCCCGCTCCACCGAACTCAGCAAATCCTTCAGGTTGGAGCAAATTTATTTACATATTGAGTAATATTTCCTGTGTTTTGTCGGGGAGGAGTCCTTCCCTCTTAAATAGTCAGAGGTAAAACAGCTTTGGGCTTTGTCGTGCATCACACACTGGAAGCCAGTATTCAGGCTTCAGGAGACGCTTTTTCATACTCACAAATATTGATTCAACTGTCGAACATACAAGGAATAACATATGTGAATTCTCCAAGCAGTCAAGATCTTTTGCCGTTCGCCTAAATGCGGTTTCTTCCATGCATAAATAAAAAGCCAACATCAAAACACCTTTACACACCTTTGTGCGTCATTCCAGATGACAACATACAACTGTTAATGACGTATCAGAGGCCAGTGGAAGTCATTGTGTTGGGTTGCTGTTCCAACACACTCCTTCCGTTCTTCCTTCTGATCCCATCCCCCTTTCTTTACACACACACACACACACACATTTTCTTCTCACTCCTGCCTGGCAGTTTACGCCTCTGCAAATCAATATGTGCAATTCTGGAGAAATACTGCATCACCATAGCAACCGGGCCTCCTGTCCTATGGAGGGAAGAGCTGCAAACCACGCCGTCTGATTTGTGTCCCATTTCTTTGACTTTTTAATAGTTTTTCATGCAGTTAACCATGAATTCTTTTTGCCATACTCCCGCTGCGTTTTCTTTGCGCAGATCAGACTTTCAATTATATGTTCGTTATGGAAAACAGCAGAAAAATATTTGTTCTACCTTGTTGGCTCAAGCTTTATCTGTCCCTATGACAATCTGATGAATCTCACATAAGGATTTTACAATGTGTTAAGGTCTTCTCACTTCGAAAGCTTTACGATTTGTTTTTAAAAAGCAACTGAAATGACAGCATTTATTTAACATTTGGTGAAAAGTAAAGTGACATATTTGATAAAGCTAAGCAAAATCAGGATAAAAACTAAAAAAAATGTATGCCCTTTAAAACATCCACACTGAGGCTTATAAATATAAACATTTGTATGAAGTGTTGTATTTTTGAAAAAAAAAAAAAACATGTCTGAATCCAGTAATATTTTATTCTGGAGTTAAAAACTTTTGATCAATTGAAAGATTACCGGTGCCTTGATTTTTTTTTTTTTTTTTTTTTTTTTTTTTATTGAGGAAATTGTTTAAAAATACATGCAAAATGTTGAAGCACCCCAAGTCTTCTCAAATAGTGCAAGCAAATTCAAAACATTCAAAAATTGATTTATGAGACATCAATTTCACACACAGATCGGCACCAAGGAGTCGACTTAAAATCCTATTAGGAATTCTTGAGAGGTGCTGAAAAGGCTGTTCAGCATTCCTGTGTATGCATGCATGCAGCATGCTGAAATACTACTGTTACATCTATTGTGCCATTGCAAATATGTTTTTCTCCTTTAAATTTGTTTTGCATTTAGGTTACAAACTCACTTTAAAGGGAATCAAACAGATGCAACCTAGCATTTTCTTCTTTGCACTATTTTTCCAAATAGAGTAAAAATATTTTTGCCCTAACTTGGAATGGATTTCTTCTTTTTTTGTTCTTTGTGTGGTTTCTCTACACAGAGATGACCTTGGTTGCGTCTTGGTGCTTTGTAAATAAAAGGAAATTAAAATATGTTTTTAAACACCCACAGAGTATTTAATGTTTTTTTTTTTTTTTCCAAAAACACATTGATTTTCTAGTCAGAAGGCAACCATTGAACCAAACCAACTAAACTGGAATCCCTCTCTTTGAGGCACGATAAATGCTCTTCACTCATGAAATGTCTTACAGTTTTCATGGAATACATTCAAATTTGTGTTCTGCGGATGCACTCACACAGAGATACAAAGTACTCACCTTCCCTTACGAGAAACTTCAGTTAGGCCATGTCTGCTGCAGCATGTGGTGCAGCCAATCATCAAACAGAATGCCCTGTGAACTGAGAAGAACTTCGTTCATCCCCTGAGCTGCAGGGTGGCTCTAGATCACAGAGGCCAGTAACAAGCAAGGCGGGAGAGGTGAACCAGCCACTGAATTAATTGTGAGACTTTAACAGCATGGTAAAAACTCGACAAAATCCCCCAGCCAATAAAATGAAAGATTTAATAATTACAACTCCAGCAACAATTAGGTGATGGCTGTGGAATAAAACCGCAACAAACGGTCAGGAAAAAGGGTTTGGGGGACCCAAATGAGTTCAATTAATGAACCAAAAAAAAAAAAAAAATAAAAAAGATAAAACAAAAAAAAACTAAAAAATGGCAAAACTTGACACAAGTGGAGAAAAAAAAGACCTGGCAAATTCAGCTTTGACGATTGACTGAAACCAGAGCAGGTGATTGACTAACCCTTATGTTTACCAAAACATAAGCACAGTACAGCAGTCACAACCTATTATTATTCAAAAGTGCCTGCTTCCCCAGTGTGGTTTTCACTTTTCATCACAGAAAAAGCATGCTGAAGTGCACACTGCCATGATCCATCACAAAGATTCAAGGTTTACACCGTTTGAGTCACTCTGGTGTTAAGCACAGTTCTACACACAGGTGCTTGCAAGTATGAGGATCTCCCATTATTGAGGCTGGTTGACAAAATGAAGAAGATCTGTGTCTCTTTAGGGTTCAGACTCACAATCGCATGAGGAAAACTGCCTGACCAACAATGTGGACCCAGGAAAGGAGGAACAGACAAGAAAAGGCGGCTGCGTTTCCTTATTTTCTTGAAACGACACTCTTCATATCATTCTCTTTTTTTGAAATAGTGGAATATTACTTTAGACAGTAAGCAACGTCTGCTCAGTGTCTATTTTCACTTGTGTGTGCACTGTCTTCAAAAACATTGTAGCATAAAGCTGATGTTTATGTGTGTGTTTTCACTTTACCAAAAGCAGCTTCAAGGCTGAGAGGACCCCGCTTCAGAAATCTGATGGACATGAGCCTTCAAAGCTGAAACAACATGACAGATAAGCAGCTAAAAATACTTTTATCTGTCACGCAGCACCTTTCTTTGTTATTACTTCTTCTGTGATTTAAGAGTGTAATGGGTCGTTTTTAAATTGATTTTTACTGCAAAATTTAGTGTGCCAAAACATGTGAAACTGTATAATAACGGTGATAAAAGAAGGGACAAAATAATTATCTGTGTTGAAAAATTGTATTTTTATTTTTTACAAATCAGGGGGGAAAATTTAAATGTAAAAAAAATGAATATTTACCATATTTTTTCTGTCAGTGGCCCCTGAGTGAACCTGCCTCCTGGAGCTGTTGTTGGCATATGTCCTGAGGTAAGGTGCTTTATGGGGGAAAAAAAAAAAAAAAAATCAATGTCAAATTTATGAAGGACATTCAATGGCATTCACATTCAACACTCTGAAAGAAGGATTAAAACATTCAGCAGAGGCTTTCTTCAGGCCTGAGGGCATAAAGCACACCTGGGAAAAAAAAAGGCACAACATTTCGATTACTTCAAAAAAAAAAAAAGAGTTTGGGCTTAAACTTTAAAAATAGTTCAGGTTTGCACTAAAACATACCTGCAATTAAAAAGTAAACTAACAATTCTTTGCAATTTAATCCAAATTTATGACAATATGCTGCTTTTTATGATTTACGAAGATTTCTGTACTGTGGCATGAACTGTCAAAAAATAAAAAGTAAACACATAACAAAAAATAATAAAAGCAGTGAAAAAAAAAAAAAATCAATGACAAAATCATCAAGGACATTCACATACTGCATTCAGCATCCTGAAAGGAGCCTAAAGAGAAAAACACCCAAATCTATCTGATTATCCCACACTCTTCAAAGTATGAGACATGCAGCGTAATGATCAATATGTTATCATCCTCCTCTTGCTGTAGTGCAGGATGCATAACATTTTGTAGCACTTGATTCAGGAAGTGCCCATCTCAGCATTCATGCCCTCGTTGAGGAGCCATGAGACAGGAAATGCAGGAAGAAGTGGATCATAATATAAGAGAAAGGGGAAAAAAGGCAGAAAACAGCTTTAAAGTTCATTTATTATTCTGGAAACTGAATTAGGATGAAAATGTAATAAATCTGTTCTATTTAACCAGTCAAAACACATTTTACTTGTATATTCATTAATTTTCTTTTCAGTTTTTTAATAATTTACCATTTAAAAAAACTCAACAATCCTTTCAAGACAGACTTTTTTCAATAGTAAACATATGAAAGGCAGCTGTGGAAAATAGAAAACATGTTTTCCTGTTATCTCTATTGGAATGTGCCTTATAATTGTTTTCTTTTTGAATTAATGCATAGAAGTTGTGCTCATAATTCAAATTACTGCCACTCTCCTTTTACAAAGCAACATTTAATTTGTTCTAGGAGAATGTTTAACCCCTTTTATTAAATTTTTTGACCAATATTATAATATGTGCCAACATTTTTGTTGTTTTTTATTCTTAAGTGAAGCTCTGAAGTCACATAAACATGAATTTATTGTGCATTTATTAATAAAAAGAGAGAATTTTTCATCTGTCAGCACGTGTGACTGCGATATTGCACAGCGGGAGCAACCTAACCAGCTTGTACAGTACATGAACATTTTACACATTCCCATTGCTCTGATTGCCTGGTTATAAAATGGACAGCAAAGCTGCTCTAAGTGAATTGGGTGTCTTCAATCTTTCCCAATTACTTAGAGCCTGTGTATCAGCGTATGTCATCCATCATGGAGACCAGAAAAGGCCACAGACAAGTGGTGCATCAGCATTCTTAAGGGTCCCAGCGCTGCAGTTGCTGGTCACCAAAGCTGGCGTCCATCTGACCACCGAGAGACTGTGGCTCACAACAGGCCCCTTAAATGACCTCTGCTTTATCCTGCTGAGCCTCGTGAGGTTTCATAAAACAAACTCTATGAACTGAGGGGGTTTACATGAAACAAGCCGGAAAATTCAAAGAGGAAATGTTGGACCGTGGAGTTTCAGTGGGGACTGTGCACGGACACGCAAGTGTCACCTGTGCACGCGGTGTCACAGTATCCGCGGTGTGATGCTGGAACTTGGAGAGGTGTTGCTAGGAAGGGGTCAGTCTGGTAACCTTGACAACACCTCACTGTGGGACAGAGGAGCTTATTATTGAATGCTTGACCTGCACCCTGGTCCTTTCTCAGAGTGAAGGAGCCATCTCTTGATGGCCTCACCTAATCCACAGATGGAGTGAGTGTTTAATGGATTAGAACACCTCTTCCTCTCCTTCTCATTGTCTCCACATAAAGGCATGCACGTGCTTACACACATAGAAAACAGCAAAACGCTTCAGTCTTATCAGGAAAAATACACCCAGAGCAATTATTAGCAGCATGAAGTAGCTGATAAGTACTTGGTGTGTCGATAATTTTAAATAATATGTTACTTGTAGTGAAGAAAAAGCTATTTCTAACAATTAAATAATAGTAAATATTATTTAGTCAGATTCTGCATGGTGAAAGTCATCCGTTCAATCAGTTTTGCACGTATTCATATAACAAATGTATGCAAGTTTGCTCATTGATGAAAATGGTGTTTTTATGTTCTTGTTGAAGTTTTATCTTGATGGAAGACATATATAAAGAAAGTTGAGCTTAAACCTGCACTGTATTTATTCATTCAAATCATTGTGCATCAATGAAGCCATTGGAAGAAGCTGTACGTTTTCATTTTCCACATTTGAGCAGGTATCTGGCTCTAACTCTGTGGTTGGTTAGCTCCAGAATTGCTTGTCGCCGTTTTTGTTGCACCGGTAATGTAAGTTTGGGGTTGTGAGGGGCTGTAAGCTTGTGGAAAAGGGTGTAAACAGATGGATGATGGGAAGGGATAAGCAAACTCCACACCAGCCGTCCCCACTATACAACTCAGAGGTGAATAATAAACTTCTGCCGCTCTGCAGAAACTATATCCTAGAAAACAACAAAATGGCATAATCATGATTAAAAAACCACTGGGAACGATTTTACAATCGATCAAAAAGAGACTGGAGAGGGACTTCAACCCCTTGATGCTGCATGTTGCTAATTCCCAACATACTTCACTTATTTTAGCTTCACCTTAAAAGAAAAAAAAAAATGATGAGGTATCAGTTTTTATATAACTGGATATACATTGATCAGGGGGATCATAGAAAATATAGCATATTTTAAAAAGAAAAAAAAAAAAATCACAATTCACATTAAATTTTAGTAAAAGCATCTTTTATGGCAGTTTTATACATCAGAAGTTTTGTCGTGGATGTTTGTTTATTTATGTATTGTTTGTATTTGTGCTGTTGTACTGTAACGTTTCAATTAAATTTCAACAACACTTCGTTGCTAGAAGGCTGCTAGAAGTTAGAAGCTGGGGAAAGTATGAGGCACTGGGCTTCTGTCCTCTATTCATTTAGTTCTCCATGCCTCTTTTTGGTGCAGTGCGATTCACGTGTTGTCCCACTTTCCCATTCCCCTTCGGGGAAGCAGGAGAGATTTCAGATTCCAGGTGGCACGTCTGTGTTCCTGTTCTTGGCAGTGGACCTCGCCTCTGGCTCATCTTTTGTAGTTTTTTTTTTTTTAAAGAGAAGGATCTAAGGTCTAAGGATGCCGAGTTTAGATTAGTCTGTTTAGTTTAGTTTAACAACCAGCTATTGTTTTTCATTTTATGACTGGCTTTTTGCTTTTGCAGTGATGCACCTGAGCTTCCGAGGATCCTGCAGAGCTCTACAGGTTCAAATGAAGTTACAGGCTATGGACATCTGACAGTACATAAAAATGTGCAATGGTCATCCTAATCTACGGTCACAGCTTAAATTACCTTCTCACAGCACCTACTACTAAACTATTCAAGACAGCAAACACAGTTTAAGGGCTCCAGCATCCCATGTCACCACAGACAAACGGGAGCGCAGTGAGATGGAGGCCCCTCACACGGTCAGACAGGACATTCCCCTGAGCAATGCTGTTGACAGGACAAACATTAAGGAGTCTCCCTCGCCTGTGCCTTCGTCTCCTCAGTATGTCAAAGCACACCCCCTTGACCTCGGGACTATAGATCCTCTCCCCACATGCTGGTCATATCAAACGTTCAGGGGCTGTAGCAGCAAAAACACAAAGTCACAAACATCCAGAAGCGTGCACACACTTTTAAAGGACACAAGTGTTGCACAATTTATGCACAGTGGAATGAAAGAGGTTTCAGGAGAGACTTTGACCTGTGTGCTGGACTTCATTAAACTGCATTTACATACTTTTAAATATTTACTTTACATTAATAATTAAGTGAGTCCATGAGGAATGCTTGGGTTGGTTCTTTTCTGCCACATCCCATGACACCCCCAGCCCCCTCCTACTTGCATGAAGGACTCTGTTGCATTATAGTGCTGTATGACAATGTAACCCTATAGTGGGGAAATAGCAATACCCCATCTTCATTAAGAGGAGTTTGAATTCCAGCAGCCTCTCTGAGCATGCCTGACTGCAGGAACTGTATCCAACGCCACACCGGAGCAGACGAAGGTGGCGCCTCTGCAATTTCATTTCGTTTAAAAATACTCCTCAAATGTTGTTAAGGCTGCATTAAAGGATCCTGTGTTAAAACAGGCAGGAGGGGAGGATTGAATCAGCTCATTGCGGGCTGGCACTCCTCACAGCTCCTCTTTGCATTAAAGGCCTGTTGGGTTACATTTGAGCAGGAGACAGTGCTGCAGAAGCCCACTCTAACTGCATTAATTCATCTGTGTTTTTAGATACACAGCACCTGTGGATACAACTCGCTCTGTTGTCTGTAATTATGATCTCAACAACAAAGTAATACAAGCTGGACATGGCTAGCAACTGAAAACAGAAACACTTGTAATATCATTTTTTTTGACCAACTTTAATATCACCCACTGTTGACATAATTGAAAAAAAAAACATATTCTGTGTATAATTGTCATCAGGTCTTCTGTAAAGCCAATATTAAACTATCTTGAAAACATCAATGCTTGAATGTCTCTAAAAAGCAAAAAAATTATAAAAAGGTGACAGAAGAGAAGTCTTTGGCAATTTAATACAAGTGAAAAATTATCAGTAATTAGGATCTCATAAAGAAAAATGATACTCAAATCAGGGCAGAATTACATCCATTTTTTTTAAATGAGGAAATTGTCTAAAAAAACTATTTTCTTATTAAGCAGTCTAGTATAATGTGACATACTTAATGTATGGATTTTAGCTTCTTCTTTTGCTCAGTTTCAGACTAATTGAGACACAAACTAATGATTTGTGCACATCTTTTTCTTTCAGAACGTTTCTTATTGACGAATTCCTTACCTCATCACGGGGATTAGTATCCTTTTTTGTGTCTACATTACTTCTGTAATGTTTCTTTTCAGAAGTTACTTACCAATTCAGTAAAGATATAGATTATATCAATAAAACAAATGAAAAGTTATCATCAAATTAATTTTTGTAGGAGAAGCATAGAAAAAATATAAAATATTTACAAAGACAGAGCAAATCACATCCATCTCCTGACACTTTTGCATTGATTTTGGATGTCACATAGTGATAAGGATATGCTTAGTTATATAGTTTTTAGTGTTTATAGAAAAAATTAGGCTGTTTTTTTAGAAATGGGTGACAAAATGACTCGATATTGACCTGTTTACAGATAATCAAAAATATTAAATTGTATAAAGACAAGGATTGTAATGATATCAAACCCTGTTCAGATCATGTAAAGCTGCCATCCACTTGCCATCACCATTAGAAATGATCAAACTAACATTAATTTTTAGTAACTTGTAATCAGTAACAAAGAAATTTAGCCTGTTGATGAAGAGCTCGTCTTTGCTTGCTCTATTCTGCAGTCTGAAGCCATTCCTATCTATTGATGCGACAAAAAGGAATCTGTTCTATCTCTGAAATAGATGTAAATATTATAGAAGGTCCTTTTTGAACCCCCACATCCATTCTATGGTTAGATGTGGTACTGGCAACAAATCACAATTTAATATTATACATTCACAGAAATATTTTGATAAATGTCACAATATATATGATACTAAGAGAAGACTTTTAATGTGCACCTCTGTAAAACTTTCCACAGATTAATGGGGAGACAGAAGGCCCCATCTGTGCTCAGAGCTAAAGTAAATGCGCTGCTGTTGTTCATCATTCACGATTAAAGGTTTAACAGGTCATTCTTCTTCCAGTAAAAATGTTGAATCTTTCAGCAACAAAAGTCTGCACTGGAGAAATTCATCTGTTTGTGGTGAAGAAAACTATTGATTTCCCTGCAGTCTGCATGGTGGGAATGTGCCCAGCCATCACAGCTGAGTGCAAGTGGGATTTTTGTCTGGCCTTTCTGCTATTTGTCTTCTGTTTGTTCAGCCCACATCCCCTCTGCACTGATTTGCATCTGTCTGGCTGGAAGATTTCCAGTTCTGTCAGGTGGGCTGCATCTATAACATGCATGAATAACTGCACGGTTTGGCTACAGATATTTGATCTTTTATGTGGTTTTGGTCTATTGAAAGCGAAACTTGTGTTGTTGAAAAGAAAACACTCCTGTGCTGCTGAACTCAACAACTCTTTTGTAAATTACAGCTTTGTACTTGTGTGAAACTCTCATGGTCAACTTTGACTTTTTATTTAGCCTTAGCTGTCAGTGAAACCAGCACTGGTTTACCTTAATTAAACTCAACACCTCAAGAACACGTCGGTCTTCTCAGTTCCATTTTCTAGAGAGACAGAGGCCAGGAGAGAAACCTAAAAATATTTTTTCAAAGGAAGCCCACACCTTTAAAATTGTGCCTGAGCTTGAATGCAGATAGCAACTTTCATATGCCCCCAACAGTAAATGGGAGTATAAACTGTTCCCGCTCTTAAGAAAAATGTATTTTTAACATGTTCTTGTGCCATTTTTCTGATGATGGACATATAAAGAAAATAAAGACCAAACATTTCTGAGTATTTCTTTATTCAAATTGTTGTGACTCAGGAGGAGACACAAAAATGCTATTGGAAAAAGACTGTTGATGTGACGTAGCAGCTACGACAACCTGACAAGCAAAGCCGAGAAAGCCCCATATGGTTTGAAGGGCCAAACCATGAAAAACCAGCTTTTTAGGCTTTAATTTTCTTTTTTTTTTGTTTAATTTGCTCTGTCTGACAGCTGAGAAAACAGATACGAGCTGAGAGCTTCTTATGTTAGACAGATTTTACTGTCACAACAGGGGGTTGTTGAGTATAAACCCCTTTTGTATTTCATGCTAAACTTTATTTATTTATTTATGTATGTTTGCATGTATGTATGTATAAATGTATGTATGTATGTTGGACCGGACGAAAAGAAGAAGTGGTGATGGGGTGTGTGTGTGTGTGTGTGTGTGCGTGGGGGGGGAGGGGTTAAGGGCATAAAAAAGAAAAGTAAAAGAGGGGGATTTAGAGAAAGTAGAAGATGGTAACTCCTATTTGTCTAAGGTGCAATTAAAACTGAGGGGAGGGGTAAATCCCTGCAGCAGCCACAGGAGGGGGGCCACTACCAAGTAGTGCCTCCCTAGCAGCGCAATGCAAGACAACTACCCTCCCCATCACCCCAGTGCCCCACCCATAGGTTGGGGCAGCTGCGGGACTGACCCCCCAATGGTGAACCGCTGTCCTACCAAGTTTTTAAGTGTACTATGCTGCTCATTCCTCACTAAAAAGAACCCCAAAGCAGTTTTGATCCGTTCACGTATTTCTGAGTAATCTTCTAAAAACCTGCTCTCTCAGTACCAGCCCCTCCCATACCCACAAAAACGATCGGGTCCTCACGTGCTGATGTCACAGATTGAGGACAGCCCCTTTCAGGAAGAGTCCGCCCCAGTCCAACACCAATTTCTCCACGGGGGTAGCGTTGATCAGCAAAGAAACTTTAATTTTTGATGCAAAATACCGTATATCTTCCTCTTGTGTCTTCAATAAATTCCAGTTCAAACAGACGTTCAGTACTTTAGAGTCTCTTCACGGGCTCTTTAAGTCCTAAAGACTTTGTTCTTTTTTTGGGTTCCAAAGGTAATATATGATCATATACATGGAAATAGTTTACTCTAAAAGGCTTAAGAAAAAGGTGGGAAGAAAATGTGGGCCCTAATTGGGTGGCCCTACCTGTGCTTACCCACATGGTCTCCGCTGCCCAAGGACCGGCATCCTGGGCAGCAACCCTGCTAGCTCTGCTGGCCCCTGGATGGCGGTGCTCGCTTGCTTTGTTGGACTCTGGACAGTGGAGCTCTCTGTGCTATGCATTGGGCAGCTGGCCAACATAGCGAGCCAGCCCACTGTGTGCCTATTTAAGCCAGTGTGGGAAGTTGGGGTCACCACGGAAACTGCAGATAAACCCAGTTGGACCTTACTCGCTGGAAGCTAGCCACAAGCTTCCTGCTCCGCTCCATTCTGATGCATCTGCTTGCAGATAAATAGATCAATGTACCGATATGTCTTCATTTTCCTCATCCAAGTTGGCACATGGCTCAAAACTGTGAGGCTGAATCGTTCCAATATTTCTCAGCATTTTTGTTGCATCTGTAATGTTAGGTTGGGGTTCTAAGGGGTCGTAAGCTAGCAGTAGAGCACATAAAGAGGTGGATGATGGGAAAGAGAGCAGGCTTACTTACAACAGTCAGATTCAAGATTCTGATAAACTCCTGCTGCTTTGCAGAAACTGTCCAATAAAACTGTATTGATTTTTTGATTTTGGCTTAAAACGGCATAATCATAAAAGAGATCAAAAATAGGGAGGATTCTCTCCGCAGCCCCATGGTGGGTGTTGGGGGGTCCAGACTGCTGCTGCCACCCTGGTGGGGGACCTTGGCGTGGAGATGGGATTCCTCATCCACATCAGCAAAACATAAACACTCACCTGAACACAGGTGTTAGCTCACCTCGCACTAAGGGAATGTGTGACAGAATGAAAGGCTTTGTTTGTGTCAGCTTCTATGATTGTGTGTGAGCTGCAGTGGTATTGTGTACACTTTTGATTACTTTAAATGTAAAGACTATTTTAGCCAACAGGTATGTGTGTAACTACTGAGTGTGTGTATAGACAGGCCCCGCCCATTCCAGATTGCTATTTAGACCTGGTTGTTTTATGATGTTACTACCCTCTGTTACCATCTTCTTTTTTCTCTAAATCCCCCTCTTTTATCCCCCCCCTTTGTTTCCGTCCGGTCCAACAAAAAAAGAAAAACGATACAACATAATCAATATAAATAAAGTTTAGTATAAAATACAACAGGGGTTTGTACTCAATAAACCCCTGTTGGGACATTAGAATCTGCCCAACACAAGAGGCTCTCAGCCCGTATCTGTTTGCTCAGCTGTTGGACAGGACAAGATAAAAAAGAAGAAAAAAAGAAAAAGAGATAAAAAAAAACAACAATCAGGGTGGAACTTTAATAGATGAAAAAGAACAAATAGTTACAAAGTGTCTCAAGCTTATTTAATCAGTTATTACTTTCTGGGTTTGCTAAAATTGGTCCCAACTGGGTGTTTTCTGTTTTTTTTTTTTTTTTTTTTGTCTGTGAGGCTAAAAGCACATCAGTTGGAGAAAACTAAAGGCCCATCACCTCTCTCAAGAACTTTTCTTCACTACAAAGCTGACCAATTTCTAAGAACGCCGCTACTATAAGGGCTCCGAAAGATTTCAGTCAGTGAATTCACACCATTGTGTTTATAGCTAAAGACGCAGGTGCTGTTGAGAGATTTGTGTACATGTCTTGACTGGCGCAGAAGAAAGAGTTCTATTATGGAGAAAATGTTTTCATCAATAAGACAGAGCTCTAGCAGCTAATAGAGACCAGACGCCAGCAATAGGCTGCATCTTTTTCATGCTGCTGCACTCAAGAGGCCCTTTAGGACTCATTACAAAGGCTGAAGCACTTTGAATGTCTGTAGATGTGGAAGGAGGGATTGCTGGGCTTTAACAAGAATATCTGAGCGATGTGGAAGGAGAAGAGTACAGGGAGGTTGCAGCCCTGCCGCTGTAGAAGTGGGAGGTCAGTGGTCATTTTTTTCCCCCCTTTTGTCCAGTCTTGGCATCACGTCAAGCTAACAGATGGACGCTGACCCACCCCCATTGACTCTGATGAATATTGCAATATTATGTGAATTTATAATGCGGCTGAATAAAGCGCCTCAGGTTTAGACGTGTGTGTACGGATTATGTAACATATTGATTCCCGCATTGGCACAGATTACATGCTAATAGATGTGCATTCTAAGAATTAGCAAGTGAGGTGTTGATTTTCAGAGAAAAGTTACTCCTGGTGCGGAAACACCTACAGGGAGGTGCGGGACGGCGCGGCTTTTGTCAAACCCGTTCTGCTTAAGAGGTTTTAACTCCCCCCCCCTTCTCTCAGAGGCCTCAGGTGGTAAGGGAGGCAACGACAAGCCACACAGGCAGCAACATTTGTGCGAGCGCCGCTAGCTTTGTAGCAAATGTTGAGTGCATTACAGTAAAAGAGAAAAAAACCCGACCGGTTCTGAATGAGTCCTTTCATCAGGTGATCGGTGTCCAGTGGGAAACCTTGAGAGCCCAAACTGGGTTTTAAAGGAGACTACAACTGCTGGGGCCATTATCCTTTCACTCCTAAACCTTTCTCTTTCTGTCTGTATATGTGTCTGTATGTATGTGTGCATACATGTGTGTCCATGCCAGTGTGTGTGTGTGTCGTTCTCCTGCCTTGAAAGCCCTCAGAGCCTTAGGGAGCTGTGAAAAATCAATACTCTTCGGCAGCTCTGCCTCTTTATTCATTTAATAACTCACTACCATTGCATTACTGTTCCACTGATCTCCCATCACAGGGCCCAGATTGACACCTTTGTGCTCTTTTACCACACTGGAGTTTGATGTAATCAGTTAAACCTGCACCTCATGCATCAAATGGACCTTGAGTTTGAGCATGGGTGCATCAACAACGTGGCAATATGAAAAAGAGGAGTCAAAGTGTACAGCCCGGGCAAGAGCGAGGAATCGGGGTGCCTGGTTAGCCGTGGTCCTGAAAATACACTCAGAAATAGCAGGAGCTGTGTGAGGAAGTGAGGATGGGAACACAGGCGCTCTCATCAGCCTCGCTAATGTGAAGAAATCTGTCAGAAAATGGAGCAACGGAGCCCGTTTCTCTGGATTTTCCTCTGAACAAGTTCCAGGAGAAACTGGGATGCGCGTTTTTGCCAACGTGTTTGTGCGTCTCCGTGTGTGCTCATAAAGTGAGGTTGTGCTGGTGGAGGTGGGGGTTGCCTCCCTGTGTGGGACTCGGAGTAGAGAGCAGGTGGGCTTGGGATGAAGCAGAGAATCTGTATTGATTGTTTTTGTGCCTGGGAGCTGTTTAGCTGTTGTCAAAGCTGACTCTACCAGCTGAGAGGCAAATTACAGCATTTACACCAGGAGGCATTTTCTTTTTCTCCGTTTTAATTTTTCCCTCCATTAATTTATCTTTACGAGAAAATCTGTCTGCAATCAACAGTGTCCCAGCAAAACTGAGCGGACGCAGAAGAAAAAAGCCAAAAAGGCGGATGAAAGTTGTTTTTTTTCCAAACGAATGTCAATAATGCAGTCTGAGGATTTGAGGAGACTGGCATCAAGATGAGCATAATCATTTATTATTTATTTAAAAATGGTTTCTCTCAATTGATTTAATCTTTTTTTTTTTATTAAATAAATAAGTTAAACCCTTCTTTGTTTTATGCTTAGTTTTTCATTGATGTGGTCTTTTATATAAATATTTAATTAAAATTTATATTTTTGGTGGTACAAAAGGATCTATACGTTAAGGGATACAGAAATGAGTAAGTAAAATGAGTTAGGTCAAGTAAATTTGGCAATATAAAAACAAATAAATTTTAATTTAATGTCTCACAAACTTAAAAGAAAGCTTGATGTTTTTGGGACTTGTTTATTCTGAAAAGAAATGTTTAAAATGAAAGAAAGATTTTAAGAAACTTACAACAAACCTTCTTAATACATATTTTCCCTGTAAATACGTTTTTATAAAACTAATTCATTACAATTTACACCTTCAACTGTCTATTTTAGAAGCTAAAATAAATAGCACTATGTTCTTTTACACGTGTGAAATATACCAGAATTGGAACAGATTGATATATTATAACAAAAAAATAAAAAAGTAGTTTGTCATCAGATCAAGCCATGCAGCTTTCACACAACACAAAACAAGAACAAATAAGAATATTTAGCTATAAGATGCCAAAAAGCACAAACAGAATTATTTAGAAGGTTATTGATCGAAAGCCGATCAAGTAAGAGGAAATTGAAAGAAAAAAAGATCCCAGGAAAATTTGCTCGAGGATAAAATGTAAAAACAAATATGAGTGAAACCAACCAAACTCGGATCTGTTTCAATAGATTTGATTGAATTTCAATTAATTGACAATTACTTTATTTGATCCACTAAGACATTTTTTAAATCTGGTTTAGAATTTTGGAGCTTTTGGAGCATTTGAAATTAATCTTAGGCATTTTAAGAATTTTGAAACAACAACAAAAAATATAATTGAATTCATCAGAGAACAAACTAACATGTTTTCTTGGATACATTTGCTTTTGGTTGGTTTATGAGATTAAATAGTGCTAAAATGCTGGAAATGAAGTTGCTCAGCATTGCAAGTTCTGTAGATTTAACCTTAAATTTAATAGGTGATTCAAGGCTCTTTATTATTATTTTTTCAACATTAATTGAAAATGAAACAAAATAATTTAAAAACTACTGCAAAGGTGTGGTAACATGTAAAAACATATTTTTTTAACATAAAAATTTTCACAGAAACAACATTTAAACAACACTTATGGTCATTGTTTTTTTCCTCACCATAAAATGCTTTCTATAAATGCAATAATAAAATAATAAAGCAGAAAACAAAAGTGTTTTGTTTAGAAAAATTCTTTTCATAGCAGCTAGACCCCACATTAAAGAAACAGACATTGCGATGTCAGAACTGAACCTCCATATTTTTTATATAACTTTACTGGATTCACAGTGTTCAATAAAACTGCTCATCTGCTGTTTTGTTTAATTCATATATTTATGGCATGTCGGCTAAAAAAAATGTGAGGTAAGATGAGTTAAAAACAACAGAAACAAGCAGTGTTTTGTCTAGAAAAATCTCTTTTCATGCAGCTATGAGGCCATCTTTGCAGACAAAGAAGAAACAGAAAAAGGCGATGCAGCCAATGTTTTACCACCATAAAACTGATTTAGGAGCAGAGAACTTTACAGTGCCTTATTATACCTGATAGGTTGAGTCATCATCAGTGCAGAAGGCTAAGCACACCATTTTATGGCTGTTCTTGAGCAGAATCTGCACACTGCGGTGTGTTTGCTGATCCAATAACCAGCAGAGAAAGTTAATGACATGAAAGAAACTTCTGTTTGACAAATGTGCTCAAACATTCGATTGATTGATAATACACACACAGTCCCAGTGCCAGGCTAGTTAATAAAATAAAAGCATATATGTTGAGTATACTGAAGCAGTGCATAGACAATGAGCGATTAGGTCTGCGGCTGGTGGAAAAGATATTGAATTATAGAGCGAAGATGTTAAAGAGAAATCCTTATTTTACAATTGAAGGTGGATTCACTGAGAGGTTCATGCAAAAATTAATCAAATAAATTCTGAATTTGAGCATTTTTTTATTTCATACCAAAAAAAAAAAAAAAAAAAATTAGACAGAGCCAGAAAGAGTGTGTGGGATGAGTTGAGGTGTGCTTTGTTAGTGTTTGGCCTGGCTCCATGCAGAGAAGCTGACATTAAATCATGCATTGTGCTTGTTTGCGTGCCTGTGTGTATATTATTTTGTGTGTGCGTATTGATTGGCTTACACAGCTTTATTGCACTCTGTTGTAAATGTCATGTTTTTACAGGCTACTGTTTGATATAAACCTGATTAAAGTATTTGCTTGCTAACCCCAGACTGCACACGGCAAATGGTTACAAACAGACGATTACTCAGCAATTAGGAAGCTCCTAAATGACTATATGGCTATGTGATCAAGCTAAGTAAACAACCTTTGCTTCGTCTCGTTCACACTCCTCATAAATGCCTTTCGAATTCATGTTTTCTTTGCAATTCTCTGCTGATTTACCATTTTAGATAACAATTTCTTTATTTATTTCTAGCATGCAGTTTGAATAAATCCCGCCCCATCCACATGCGCATAATTTGCTGCATAATTCTGAATGGATGTGCAAAGGTCTCATATTTTGATTGAAATAAATTGTGCAGTTTCAGGAGTTTGATTGCCACTATGCCAGTCTGATGTGAGCCTCACTAAATTGGACACAAATGCTAATATGAAACAGCAGCGACTGAAATGAATGCAGGGCTTCTGGGTGCAAATAGACGCAGCTCCCTGCCAGGTTAAATGTGGGTTTAGATCAGCATTTTGGCCCCTCACTAGTCTGCAAGAAGGACTTCTGTCGTGAACATATAGCTCCACTCAGTGGATGTTAGAAATCCAGCATGTTCTCCCCACAAGTGAATTTCCGACTACAGTTTAAAAACATGCTTCATAGGTTAGTTGGCGACTCTAATTTGCCTCTAAGTGTGAGTGAGTGGCGCCGCAACAGACTGACGACCTTTAATACAAAACAAATATTTTAAAAAATAAATAAATAAAAGAAAAGTCTTTACAAAAATCTTTCCATTCTTTTTTTTTTTTTTTTAAAGCTCAACTACAAATACATTTTCAAGTAAGTTTAAACACACACGACTGATACGGATCAGTTGTGTGTTGCTGTTTTTCCAGAAGATTGAGTCCAGAGATTGCATTAAAAAAAACAGGGTTTTCTTTGTTTTAAGTGATAAACTTCTCTACATCTCATGGAGAAAACCTGCAAACTGAACTTTTGACACAAAGATCAGAAAAACCCAACAAAAATCTGCAGTTTTACACTTTTATCCACCATATCATTCAACTCTATTTAAGTTTCCCTTTACATGATTCCTCACTGATGAATCATGTCTCTTACAAATGTCCAAATTACATTTTTTTTTTTTTTATGTAGATTTTAAATCCAATTCCATGTCTCTGGAACATGAAGTCAAAGTCCATCCCACTGTCACTCTGCTAAGTTATCCACATCTTTGCATTTTTTTTAAAAGTAGCCATCACAAACACGTGAGCTGACATTAATAAAGTGTCTTTTTTCAGATAGTTATTCACTATATTTTGTATTGGCTGTTTAATGTTTGAGATTTAGGATGTTTGTTTGTTGACTGCTGATGATTTCTGACATGAAAAAAATCCATAAAGAAGAGTGGGAGCAGCTTCCCGGTCTCAGAGACAAAAATGTTTGAACATTTTCTAGAAGGTTTAGCTCAAACAAGGAGCATGAATGTGTGTCAACTGCAGAGTATGAACAATGATTTGTCATCCAGAATTCAAGGAGAAGGTTGTTAGTGCCACCTAGAGTTCACATTCAAATAAGACACGTTTTCCAGGTTTGCTGCTTTTGCAAAAAAAACACTAAATAAGTTGCAGGTTACCCAAGGAACAAAAGGAAAAATAAGGTGTTTAAACACAGAGGTAGCATGGCTTTTGTTTTTGGTAAATCAATGTAAAGTTCAAAGCATTGCATAGTTTCTTAGCCCTGGATCCATAAAACATGACTGCGGTTATTTTATTTTTTCATTCTGTACTTGTTTGCCAACAATAATAAAAAATAATAATGATACAAATGCAGAGGTTTTATTTTGAAGTGACTGTAATTTACTTTTAGAGATGTTTTATCCAATCAGAATATATGAATTGTATAAAAATAAAATCATTTTTTTGGTATTGTTTAGACCAAAGGGGTAGCTATTATTCCAAAAGGTCAAAGAAAGCATAAATCAAAAACACTGATCTTATTCATAATTTTACAGTGTGCTTCTTTTGATTGATTTTGGTCTTTAACCAAAAACATTTTCTTGATCTTCTTAAATGTTTTGGAAAACAAAACTTGTTTCAGGAAGTTAAAAACTCTCAAGAAAAACAAAGATTGCTAGTCTTAGAATTATTCAATTTATAGACAGTAGAAGTATGAGCTCAAAAATTCTTCATCCTTTTTTTTTTTTTTTTTTTCAAAATTGTCTCTATAAAAAAAAATACAAATTGGATCATTCTGAATGTCTTTACAATTTTACATCCTTAAAATATAAACACACAAACAATTTGTCTAAAAAATATTAAGTAGTTGTATATAAACGTGTCAAGCTGCAACTGAATAAACTGTATTTTTTTTCATGCACAGCTGTGTAGCAATAAAACAAAGAAACTATATAAAATAGAAATTTTAAAAAATTCAAAACACATTATAATTAATTCTGGTGTCTATAAATCAGACAAAAATTGTCTTAAAATAATTTAGGCTTTAATTAAACTCTTATTTTGATTTGAACTTAAAACCTATTTTAATATAATGTTATTCAAGGTTTATTAAATATTGACATGAATTCACACAGGATTTAAAATAATATGCAACTCTAATCTGAAAATTGAATTGGCGATGTGATCATCAAGCAGTTTTAAAATACATTTTACAATTTAGCTTTCAATACAAAAATTGAAACTTAATCTAACAATTTAGAAAATATTGTTTTAAGTAATAATAAAAAAAAAACTTTAATCAATAAAAATCTCAATATATTTATTAAAATAATTTTGGTTTTACTAAAGCCTTTCTTTGCAATGCCAGTTTTAATTATTATTATTATAAATTGTCTGTTTTTTAATGGTTTCAGAAAAACAAATCTAAAATGTAAATAGGAAAATGATTTTGTCTTTTAACTAACCTGGTAACGTAAAAAAAAAAAAAATAATAATAAAATGGTTTTGTTAAACATAGATACGTGACCTTTTTCAAGGTTTTTCAGATTTTTTTAATGACTGAAAGACAAGTTTGAGGAGATTTGAGCAAATTAACTTTAAAAAAAGCTGTTAAGTATTAAAGTAAAGCATTTTTTCATTGTAAACTACATATTCATAAACCTGTGTGAAAACTGTGGCTACAGTCCTGCCAAAGCTATCATTTTCATCTACCCGTAAATAAAGCAGTAAGTCCTTCAGTCCAGCAGATGGCACCATCGCTCTGTCAGTTAATTCCTGCCCTGCAGAAGATTTAATTTCACTCAATGTACTTTGATGTTTCATGAAGAAACAATAACTGAACCTCTATATTATATTGTTTTTACTCACTGAAGGAACCCCAGAAATTTTCTCTTGAAGTTTTATTTACTTTTAGTTTGTAGTTTAAAGTTCAATATGCAGTAATCAAGTTTTTACATCAATAAATTGTACTATTATGGTGAAAGAGTTTGATTTGATGAAACTGTTGTTATTCATATTGTCTTTCGATTTTTTTCTAAAGGCTTCAAATGTTATGAGAAGCAGTTGCGAAGGAAGACAAAATAAAAGATCCCAAAACATAGAAAATGCAACAATAAATAAAGAAAAATGAACCTCAGATGACTACATGCAGGCCTACAACACAACCCCATGGAAAGCTTCTTCATGTTGTCTTGTATTTCCACTCTTCTCTGTGTTAACATCCTTATAGTATTATACAAATTAGCACTTTGAATCTTCCCTGTATCGTATCCTGTTAGTTCTTCACTTCCTGCTTTTGAAATGTAATCATCTTTCAAGTGATGTAAAATCAAATCTCTTAAAGCCTGACCTTATCATTATATTAAAAAAAAAACAATTCAGAGATATCTCATTCATCTATTTCTAATAACAGATACACAGAAAATGACATTTTTCTCTAGTTTTCTTCGTCTTGTCATCTTTTCTAAAAATACATTTGAAAAGTTGTCTGCAAAACCAACTGAATAAAGTTAAAGCTTTCAAAGAAGTTTTGACCTGTTACTCCACCTGTTCGTCCTTGGCAGCAAAGATGAGGAGAGAAAAAGAAAAACAAGTCAAGCCACAGAGGCAGGTTCACGCTTACTTTCAGTTTTTCAATTTCCCTGTTCTGTGGTTTAGTTAGTGGGCAGAAAAGTCACCTAGATTCAGAAGGGTTAGTGATTCAAACCTCAGCTGAGACCATCACACGAAGGTTTTGTTTACCCTGTTATCCTTGTTTTATGCTTGTTATGTTCTAGTTTTATTCACATATCACCAACACGAATAACAATGCATTTCCCTCAGGTTTAAATTGAGAAAACTGTAAGGAATAAGTGGAAACCTGCCGAGTAACCTTTCACCCTTTGACCTCATTATGTCTGTGGAAAGTTCCAGTCCAACAGCCATTAAGTTATTTATGAAATAATGACACGTCTCCAGCCTTACTTGTTAGTGTTAATAGTAGTTTGGGTCAAAAATGTGTAAAAAAAATGTATATATGTTTAGATACAAATTTGAACTTGGATACATTGTGAATTTATCTCATAGTATCAAAGATGGTTATTTCTAAAAAAAAAAAAAGTAAACTATTGAAAAATACACAAACACCAAATAATTACAACTAAGTGAAAATTGCAGACATTTGGCAACATTTGTCCCCTCCAGTTCAACATGAGCTTCTTCTCTATGGAAAATCATATCAAGGAGTTGTTTAAAGCGGTTCTGTTTTGAAGTTGTTTTTTACATTTTTTTTAAACACTTCAAGACTGTAATAACCCAACACCAGCAATAAAAAATGATTCAAATATGTTTCTACATTTTTTATGTAAATATTATGTATTTAAGTCCGAGTCCGATCATATTTTGATCTATTTTAAAAGCATCACGAGTGGTCTTTTAATTGCGACTTTGCCATTTTAGCCAAAATCAAACACCAGTGTTGTTTTCTAGGTCATAGTTTCTGCAGAGCGGCAGGAGTTCATCCTGTGTTCAGCCCTCTGAGTTGTAGGCGGGTCTGTTGGTGTGGATTAAGCCAGCCCCCTTCCCATCATCCATCTGTTTACACTCTCTCTCCTGCTAGCTTAAAGCCCCTCACTCCCCCAAAATATTATCACTGGTGTAACAAAAATGGAAAGAAATATCGCAGGGTTTCACCCGTACAAATTAAGTCAGTTGCCAGATCAGAAGAGGAAAATGAAGACGTACATGATAGTGTCAGGACATCTAGTCGTGGATGAATAAATAAATATTCTAAAACACAGTTTTAAGCTTAATTTTTTTCATATATGTCCATTCACAGTGGAAACTAGAACATGTTAAAACACAAAAAAGCATGATTAAGTCACCATCTGACCTCTGGATGACTTGTGTTTCTTATGTCACAAGCCTCCGCCTCACATGCACAAGCGCACACACTTTCAAAGTGTCTGTCTGGAAGAGAGCCAGGGTTGGTGTGTTGAAAACATATATTTTTTCTGACAGTCAGAGTCTCGCTTCGACCACCATCACCTCTGCCCCAAAGAAAAAAACCAAAAGTTCATGATTTCAAGTTTCAATTTTAGAATTTTTCTTTTTTTTTAGTAAAGATTTCCTTTTACCTGGCAAAAACTAGCAAATCTAAAGTAAAAAAAAAAATTAAAAAAAACATAGGTCAAATTTTACCCAAAGTTTGTACATTTTTGCTTTACCTGTATAAACTGTAACATAAAAAATATGTTTTACTACTTTTGACAAATTTGAAGAAAAATCAGAACATTTTAGACGGATGTAGTTTAGTGGGGTAGTTTATTATTAAATATCTAAAAGGGGTCAGATATGTTCCTTCTATGTGTAAATCATATGTTAATATTTCATTGGTTTTATTTTATGCAACAACAAATAAGAAAAAACAAACAAAAATATATGTAAACAAAATAATGAATGACTCTTTGCCGGGATGAGAATCAGCACGTCTAAGTATGAGCCTGTAGGTTCAAGCTTGAAAACAGAGGAATCCCATGTTTGAGATAAACATCATAAATATTTCCAAAGCAGAAGAGTTTTGTTTTGAGCCTGAAGAGCATGGAGTGGGAGGTGAACAGGCAGATCGATGTAATGTCTGCAGGTTTACAGGCTTTGTGCTTCTTCTCTGAAGTAAAGCGAGGTGAGTCAAAAGGCTCGGTTCCTCATTTATCGGTCAAACTACACGTCTGCCCTTCACTTAAAAGGTGGGCAGAGACTGAAAAAGAGAAGAAATCACAGAATATACGGCAGCTATGAACTCCTCTTAACAGAGATGCTCGCAGATGAAAATAGATTGGTAATTACTTTGGTCGCCCACGTTGAGACAGGCCAGCAGAGGTAAATTTGAACTTCTGACTAATCTCCCAGAGAATGGGATAAAGTCAGGAAATTAAAACAGTTAAACTTAATGAATAAATGAATAAAATTTGCAAGAGTAAGTAATAATTCAATACATATAGGTAAGTCTGTTCAGAAAAATAAAATATGTGTTTCAATAAATATGTGTGCAAATATGTATTGATACAAACCCAAACTACATGTTTCTGTTCTAAAATGTAAAACTGGGTATAAATGTTCAACGATTAACTCATTTTATTCGATTTCTTCTGTTTTCATTTTCTATTTTTGACTTCATGTAGAGTTAAGCGACAGTTCCAAATAAAATATATGAAATTTAATCTTAAAGTCAGTATTTTTTAATTACTTTTTCACTTCTGCACAAATGTGATTGTGATCAAGCAGGCCAACAAGAGACTCAAATTATTTTATTAAGAATATGTAAGTGGTGGATAGTGTAATAATAAAGTTTATTTCCGACTTTAGCAGCACAACAACCAAAACCAAAGTAACCGTGTTGACCTCCCTCGCTGAATTGAATGCTGGATCAGTGCAGCATAGGATCAAACTTCACCGTCTCTCAGACACTAAACCAGCCAGGTCTACCCCTGCAGGCACAAACACCCAAAGGGCAACCTGGGAGGGGAATGCATGCAGCTGCACAGGGGGCATGGCACAGCAGCAGTCAAGAGGACCCCCATACCCTGGCCACAACTGCACCACGTCTCAAGGGGCAACAGGCACACCACCCCCAGATCACTGAAACATCTAACTTTTTAATAAAAATAAAATAGTATTGAGGAAAGAGAAAAAAAAAAATAATTGAAGGTAGAGTTTTCCAATTCTAATTTTTTGCTCCAGTTGTTCTATTTGTGAGTGTTTTTTTGAAGAAAAATGCCTTTCTCTCCTAATTGATTTCACCACTCACCTGGAAGTGAACATGTTTAATATCCATTTACATTTTCAAGGACACATGCGATTGGAAAACATCCAATTAATTCAGAGAGCATATATAGGTATTAGCAGTAATAAAGCAGCCCGCCATGTGAGATCCCATCAGACGTGCTTTGAATGTAAAGCTTTAATCCATTCTGAGACAAATCCCTACAGAATCAACTATATTTGCCTGCGTCTTAACTCACTTATTATCTGTAATTTTTTTCTAGAATTATACTTTAGTGCAACATATGGAACTTCTTTCCAGATATGTCTGAACTTATAAACGTTATGTACCTTCTTGTGACTTCCTGTTTTATTTTGATAGGGTTCAGTTTGTTTTAGTTTCCTGTTGCTGACTACCTCATAGACATACACATCGTAAATTCAGTCTATTCTTTGCTTTTGTTCGGCTTGATTTTACTTTTACTCAGCCTATTTGACACTAATGTCCTCTGTATTAGGAACCTCATTAACATACCATTGTGAGGAAAGGAAAATAAGTGGTGTATTGATGTTTACTGCACTTGAACTGTTGTTGTGGCACTGAGGGGAGTGGAAATGATATGGTGGAAGCTCAGTTCATTGACAGCTAGATGCTACATCTAGTCGTTTGTGGGATTCTATACAGATCCCAGTAACAATAGAGCACATACTTTGATCTTCCTTTTTCAAACCTTCCTGTTATATCAGCAATGGATGTAAATCTCATGAAGCTCCCAGGAGCAGACACCTTCTCATACCCTTTTTATTTTACACACTTAGTGTAAAAATCTTATGTACTTTTTACAAGAAACTGCAATAAACCGAAACTCACATAAGCTATTTTATTATTGCACAGATGAGCAAAAATGTATCAAAATTCTAGGAATGTCAAAAAGAAACCATTTGTCAATCACAAATCAAGTCATTAAAAAATGAGCCACGTAAGTGAACAATACTTTGATTTACAGCAGATATATTCAAATTTCTTCCACGGCACTAGCGCTCATCATCAAAGGAGACGTCGGAGTCTTATTCAGGCCATGGAGCGAGCAGCAAGCTACGTGGGAGCGACTACAGATGAAGCAGTTTTGGGATATCGTGGTTGGTGATTTTACAGAAGAGCTGTGGATCCAACGATTCTGCATGACACACATAATTTTTGATGAGCTCTGTGATTCTGTGGAACCTCTTGTGGTCCTCCAAGCGCAAAACCTTTTTTCCAATAAATGTGAGTTTTTTCAAAATTGATGTCTTTGCTTTAGGATAATTTATTATTACAAATCCAATTTTCCCCAAATTCATGGTCAATGGAAACACAGCTATAGACACCCTCAATAAACTACTCTGTCAGAGCATCTTTGTTTGGGGTATGATGACATTATGTTCCTGTTCAGGTCATGGAGCTAAGAAAAGTTTCATTTAATCCCCTCTAATCTAATCGAGTCAAATCTAATATCACGTAATATAATGCAATAAAACTTGCATTTAGATGGAACATTAATGGATACCAGCACAGCTTTGTAAACACAATACATAGTACAGCAGCTCTCTCAAAGAGAAAATGACTCATTGGATGTACAGAGATTAAGAAATCACAACAGAATTACCTCTATACCAGTCAAATATTGGTCCCCATCTCCCCAATATTCAACACAGTTGGACATATGGTGATGGGAAGAAGACAGCTGGAAATTGCTAATCAAATGGAATGCTTTTACAACGAAAGACTTTTTGTTATGCTCCGTGTTGCTAAATAGTTCATCCAAATGTGTTCGATTAGCGTACTTAAGTCACAATATTATGTTTTGAAACCAAATAATCATAATATGTTCCAATACAATTATTTTGTTTGCTGAAAGAGTTTATAGTTTCTGTAAACTGAATAATGTTGGTCTGTCTCTGTGATCTAAATATGTATCTTGACGATAGAGGAGCCTATCATCGACAGCAGAAAGAAGAAAACAGTAATTTCTCTGCTTTCCATCAATGGCGAAAGCATAGAAAAGGTTGCAGACTTCAGACTCCTAGAAGTCGAGATTGAGGAAAGCCTGATTTAGAGCATAAACACCTCTGAGCTGCTGTATAAAATCCAGCGGAGACTCTACTTTCCCCAAGGTGCTGTAGAAGAATAACACCTGTCAGAGACTCCTGCTGTTCTTTTACCAGTGCAGTTTAGAATCCATCCTGACCTACTGCAGCGGTGTGTGGTTTACCAGCAGCTCAGAAAAAAAGTTCTTTAAAAGGTCAAAGACTCAGCCCAGAAGATCATCTGCTGTCTCCCGACTCTGCTTCAACTGGACAACTCCCACTAACACATACTCAGGGACACATCACACCCAGAAGACACTCTGAACTGCTACCAAGAATTCGGATTCTACCTATATGATAAACACTTATCAGGGTAACGCCTTAGCCGCTGTCTCCTCAGTATGCCTCTGTCAAAACAAAGAAGCAAAAGTAAGTGTGGTTTGTATATGACGTTAATACAGTTGTTCAAAATTGGCCAGTATAATATAAAGTTTAAATAAGGAAACTATCCTGACAAGGACCAAAAACATAGGTCTTCTATTATTCCTTCTCTCGCTGCTTTCCCCAAGCCTCATAATTCCTGGACAATGGCTAGAGAGAACTTTAGTCTCAAACCAGAAATCTCTGATAAACGGCAGTCTAAATACAGTCTAAATACAAAGTTCAGGACCCAATCTGGACCAAATTAAGCAGACTCAGTCCGGACCAAGGGGCTTATCCAGAAAACCCTCTTAACTCATGCAACTCCAACCAAAACTTTTACTTATAGAGCGCTTTGTATTTACATACTGTCTTGAAGCAGCCCAGATTGTCTTCTATATGCATAGAAACAGAAATGTGCAAATGGAGATTTATACATGCATCCAAAGTAGGACAAGGAAACATTATTTGATCTTCAGTGGCACTACTTTACAATAGCTCTTGTTAATCATCATTAAAAAGTACTATGTTTTTTATTTATTTTTCTTCTGTGGTAAATGCAAAATGATTAAAATCAGGCACACCGAATCCCCTTACAACAAATTCCTTACACACATAACTGTTTACACACAGTAGCAGTAGAAAAGCTATCCTAGAAAAGTCTCATTTTCAATGGACGAACAACATTAGAGCACACACCACTGGAAGTATTGTGCTAAGAATCAGAATGTGTAAAAATACTATAAAGTAAACAAATTAGCGTTGATTTGTTTGATCCTTTTCATCCTCGTCACTCCCAAATAAAATCTCAACATATTTAGCTCTCCTGCTTCTAGCTCTGCCTGATGTCCCTTTCTCAGAGCCAATCTCTCTAAACCAGCAACATGGGAGTTCTCACCACGGTCTTCTACAACTTTGCTTTTGTTTTTGCAGACACTTTTTTTTTCACACCCAAAACCTTCATCCATCCATTTCATCCTGCCTCTTCATCTCTTTCCAACGCAATACATTTTCCTCTCCCCTCAAAGGAATACCCTGGATCACCTCGTCTATATCCCTTGAGATTTTTTTTCTTTCTCCTCTAGGTTGCATTTCACCTAAGGAGCATAGCTACTGACAGCATTCAACATCCCAGCTTCAACTTCCATCCATCACCCTATCCGAGGCTCTCTTCACATCCAGAACATTCTTGGCAAACTCTTCCATGGAGATCAATTCTACTCTGTTCCTCTTTCCATCCACATCATGATAAAACATTTTGAACCTGTTCCTAACCTACGAGCCTTGCTACAGCCCGTTTGGTCTCTTGAACACACAAAATATTCACTTTTTGGATCCACTTCCTGACAGAACCTTCTGGATTTACCTGGACTGGAACACAAAAACACTGGATTATGTTTCCTTGTGACTGATCCAAGGAATACAGTATAATGGGAGTTATTGATTCGAGCATAGCACATCTTTAATGTCAAATATTATCTAAAAATACAAGTAACTATGTCATAAATAAATATTTGTGCACAGATCTCAATTTTTGACTTAAAAGGTTTAGATCCAAATCCGTCTTTAAACAGAAGACAGAATCTAAAAACAGGCTGACCATGTACCATCATTTTTATGTTTTACCTTGAAATGAAAGTTGCAGCCTCTACAAATATATGCCACAATTCAGACCTTTACTGTGTAGAGACTTGAAAAATAGTTCAAATTAAAATGGTGTATACTTGTATAGCGCTTTCTACCTTCCTTCGAAGGCCCAAAGCGCTTCACAGTCACGGACCCATTCACACACACATTCATAGGGAATCTAACCCACTATCTTCCGATCATGAGGTGACTGCCCTACCACTGCACCACGGCCGCCCTCAAATCGGAAAATAGTTAAAAGGTAAAAACAGACACCCCTTAATTTTTTAAAAATTTTATTTACTTACTTTCATTGTTATTTACAGAGTTCCGTTTCCAACTCTTTTGAGTTTCTGTAATTCCCGAACTGTCCGCTAGGTGGCAGCGCTCAGTGGAATAGAGACGCACCAGAGGAAGAATAAATCCTCTTGATGAAATGCTAAAAGCATACAAAAACGTGTGCTGCCTCTCTGTTTCAACTTACAGGTTAGTAAGCACTAAATGTAAAAAGTAATGAGCTAACATTATGCCTGAAGGTCTCAAAGACAACAAGGGTTAATGTGGTTTGAGTTCAAGTGTTTAATGTGAGGAATTTTGTTATGTGTGTAGTGAAATGTTGAAAGCTAACTCGCTAACGCTAGCGGCCATGTTTTTTTGGGAATAGAAAATCCTAGAAGCTAGTTTTAAACAGGAAAAATGTGCAGGGAACTTTCATATAATTCGGTTGAATTCTTTATGGAACATTTTCATCCACAATAACATTAACTGGGATTTTATGTTACTGAATGTATACATTTTTGTTTTGGTTCAATACCAAATACCAGTAATGTTATTAAGTAATTGTATTTAAATACATGGAAGTTTAAGAGACTGAAGGAAAAGTGCCAGACAACTTTTTTTTTTTCTAAATTTATGTAAATTTTATTTAATTAAAATAATTATCAATATTTTTTTGACAAATTAAACAAAAAGAAACAGATCTGAGATTTATATTTTGGGTAAAATACAGAGTTTAAAATTATTTTATAAAAACATTGTCGCCACCAAGTTTTGTATACATTGAGAACAGATTCAAGTGCAACAAGCATGAATGCATGTTGTTGACAGAATCGGAGAAAAGGCTTCTTGACTGATTATTATTAAGAAGATAATGGATAATTTGTTTATTTGAGGTCATGTTATGGTTATGTGGATTTTGGAATATGTTAATTTTGTGACTGAAGAATAAATCCTCTTGATGAAATGCTACAAGCATACAAAAACCTGTGCTGCCTTTCTGTTCCAACTTACAGACCACATGCCCTCTGAGCCACGGCTTAGAGGAGCAACAACTGCATAACCATGAAAAACTTATTAATTCATTTATTTTCTTGTATTTTTATTACCTGTACAAGGTCACAGGGATTACTCAAATACTACAACATAAAAAATTGTCAATGATAACAATCTGAAGTTTTCTGGTCCAAACCAGTGACAGATAAACCAAAGGAACAGGACACATATCTTCACCCTTCAGGGTGTCGGGACTGAAAAGAAACTCCCTGCCCACCACTGACTTTATTACTTTGTGTTCAACAAGCAGACATGATTACTATCTGAGGTACTGCTGGAGTATGAGGAGACAGGCTACCTTTTTTCCTCGCTGAATGGTTGTGATGATTAGTTAGATATACATCTCTGACCATATATTTTTTCTTGACTTTCAGTTTTCAGCAGACACGGCTTAAAGCCTGCTGGACAAGGAGGAAATCTTAGGGACTGAAAAGCTGGCAGAATGTTTTTGAAAGAGTACAGCATGACATGCATATAAAGAAAAGGAAGACAGAACAAGGGATGGGAGAACAGCTTCAAACTAAGTGATGCAATTCTCAAAGAGAATATAAGATCTGAACCTGAGGAAGTCGTGAAGGTGAAATGTTGGTAGCTTTCACAACAGCAAACAGTGAAGAAAAGTCTATAAACTTGACAGATAAAGCCTAATGAATATTGGCAAATATTGATCTAGTAGCTACCAGATGTTCCAAGTGTGAGGAGATGGTCATAACACAGCCACAAAAAAAGGAAAAAAAAAGTCCTTCCTGCCTAACATCAAGTACCCCTAATAGAATTGATGAGTATTGGGATACGGCCCCCTAATGCCCACAGCGAGAGCACTATCTTTGGTGTTTAACATTTAGTGTAATGAGTGTCCAATTCTACTTTTAGGTACAGTTTATGCAGAAAGCAAAACCACAAATAGATCATATTTTGTGGTTTCTATCCTGCACATTCCCAATATTTTGCTGACCTGCTTTTGCCAACATAGAAATCCATCAAAGGCAAAAAAGTGAGCGAAATACCACATTTCTGCGCCAAAAAACTTAGAGCAACTATGTACATTTAAATTATTCAAATATAAATAAAAACCTGCAGTGTAAGACATACCAGTACCACCTGAAGAACTCTGACTTTAACAGACATAAACAAATAAAAATGGAAATTGTGTTTACTTGGTATTGGATTGATATCCAAATTTCCCGTGCAAAATAATTAAAAATAAAAATATAAAGGCTTTTATGTGCACATTTTGGTGCTGAAAATACAGTCTATGACTGCTTCTTCCTCCTTCTGCATCTGCCACATTGTGCAGCCTCTGAGAAATCAGCACTACTTTATTGAATAATGGCTGACCGGTTTAAATTACATAAAACCCACAAACTGGGACAATTGTAGTTCTACATTATAGGAGTCTATCATTCTATGGTCAGACTATGTTAATTTCCACAGTTCTGTAATTTAGGAGCAGCGACTGTGGCGTGCTCATGTTTTACTTATAAAGCCACTTGTATGTGAAAGAGTCTATCAAGCTGCAAATCCTTGTTCGTATGCATTTTATTGGCGACTTTTGTTTGAAGTGGAAAATACACTGCACGCAGGGCAGATTTACACAGGAGGATATATTTTATAGACATTTTCATCATTTTTATTCGAGACGACCAAGTGGTAGATCTTGTTTCCCAGATGAAATGCAGCTTCAAGCAGCTATTTTTGTTTTATTTTTACTCCAAAGACAAAGGAAAAATTCAATCTGAATGCCAACTTTTTACATTTTTAGCTTTGAGATGGAAAATTGGTTAACTTGCAAACATCCAACTTTCGGTAATGATTTAAAGATCAGTCATATAGCAGGAGTGACCCCACATTTACTTATCTTTAAGCAAAATGTTATTACATTTATGCCAAAGTCAATACAGAATTTCTTCTAATGATCCACTCAAAATTTTTGAGCCAGGAGCAGCCATTATTGCACTTCCATTCTGCAGCTTGTCTAAATTCATCAAACTCTAACTGAGTCTCAAGATCGGAATTACTGTGCAAGTTTTTTTCCACATTTTCACTTTGTGAAAGGGATTTGAATTCTTTCGGTTCGCCTGTGAAGATGAGGTATTTTCTGAAGGTTGAAATTTCCATCTTTTGCTGCACCTGCTGCTCACCGCTGTAGCAGCCAGTGGTGTTTTTCAATGTCACTGAGGAACATCACAGCCTTTTATTTGGAAATGAGGAAGAATGCTCTACTTTCCAGGTTTGGAGTCTTATATAGTCTTGCAGGGAGACCTCTGCTTCAAAGTCAATCCCCCCTATTTCTTTGTTTCTAAAAGGGGGTAACATAAGGATGAAAAAAGGGAGAGCTGAATAAAGTCAGAAGGGTATGTATGTAGTACACCATGCAGACTCTGAACTGTGATAGGAAGAGACACCTTTCTGAAGCAGTAACACTTCCCATGAATCACAAAGCAGCCAGCCCCCTTTCTTCCTCTCAGTAAATCCATTCTCCTCCTTCACCGTTCCCTCTGGGAGTGACTCCGTGACTTCCTCCTTTTCTGCTTGCCTCTCCACTGTCACATGTACCTGGGTCAGAGCATAGAAATTTTTGTTGCAGTTCTCCCCCCTATACACTCCTCCTGCCACATGCTATTTAATGTCTTGCTGCAACACCCCGCTAGTCTTTTTTCTTCTGGCTGGTGCTGCCCTAATTACAACAACCAAGAACTTGCATTAGTTTATGAATCTGAAATTCTCCTGCTTTTGAAGTTTTCAATCATGCATTTGCAATCATTTACAGACTAATCAACTAATATGTAGAAGGAAATGATGTGACAAATTTCACTAATTTGAACAGACAATACTGCACAGCCAGGAGACACCTTTAAGGAAACATTCACGTAAAATCAGAACACATTTTAATCATTGAGGTCAAATTTCATTGGTCTTGTTAGATTGAAAAAGTGTAAATGAGGTCTGCAGTCGTTTGCCCCGTCACAAAAAACTGAAAAAGTAGATCTGAAATGTAAGCTCCCGAAGCAAGCAGTGCCGATAATCAGAGCTGACATGGTGCTTCATTTGTGCAGAGGGAAATGGGGAAGCCATTCCTCAGGGTTCCAGTGTGTTCCTATGTAAATACATATATGTATATACATTGGTGGAAAGAAATGTTTTCAGGCAAAGTAAAAGCAGTAGGAGAGAAAAAGTGGAGTTGAGGGACATTGACTGATGTGAAGAGATGTGCTCAGGGAACAAATTTAGGCTCAAATAGCCCCATCCTTTTGCCACAACACTCTTGTATTCTTTGTTACATAACAACATCTACAGGTTCTGTATATCCAAGACAGGCCACTAGTTTATTTGTATGGTATTACATACCATGTTAATGTCATAATTCCCATGCATTTCATATTTTGACCATGAACATGACCCAAAGGTTTCACCACTAATATTAATTTTGTTCGAACATTATTTAGCCTAAGTGTTCTCATCTCTTTCTACGTTCCCTATTAGCCAAAAATACATTTTTTAATATGATGAAAAACATCAACATTTAAAATATGATGAACAAAAAACAAATTCAATTGATATGAGAGAACACAAACAGGAGATAAAACAGTGGAGACAAGACAATCTGATAGTGGGCAACTAAAAACTAGCGATGTTACAAATGATACCAACTCTCCAAAGCATGCTGAGACCATCATTCACTTCCTGATGAATCGAGACTTGTATCATTTAGAAGTGCTGTCGTTATTGATGATGTTTGAAGCTTCACTTATCCTTTCTACTCTGACAAGTGGTACTTTTTTTTACAGGATGTTTTGACTATACGAGAACATGCATATAGTTTGTTAGGGTGCATGGGCACGCATGACTCTCCTTTAGACAGGTTGTAATAGTACTTAAATGAGTGAAAAAAGAAGGTAGTTTTTATAAAATATCCCTACTGTAACACACAAAACCAGAGAAGCTTTTTTTTTCTTTTACCCCCCCCCCCCCCCCAATAAATAATAAATAAATCAATAAATAAAATTTGAAAAAAAAACCTCAAACATGCACTTCTTTTTTACAGCCTCCAAACTATAATTTTTGTTCACTATACTTGTTGGTCTAATTGTATGTGAATGATAACCACTTCTGTTGATTCCCTAGCGTGTATTTATTTTGTGCCACTAGTTCATTTCCTTTGCTCAGGCTTTAGCTGCTTTCCAAAACAGCATCATTTATTGTGATTACAGTCCCCAATGACAATTTTTTTTTATTTTAATTTTTTTTTTCCAGAAGTGTTTTAATTGTGAATGTGAAGTTTTTAACTGACATCCCACAACCTCAATATTTTAAAAAAAAAAATTTCATTTTTGTCTGAAGCCTCACTTTCCAAAATCTCCTCTGAGGGGGCGTGGCTTTCGGTGCTGAGCTGAGCAGTCCCACCCTGATGCATCTAGCTCGGATGAGCAATTGAAGAGCTTCGTGGACCCAACTTACAACAAAATCCTGATTCTTTCTCCTTCAAGTTTACAAAATACTCTTTTCAGCAGACTACAGCAAATTATTGAATGCTCATTGATGTTGTTGTGACCAATATTTTCAATCCATTGGTTTTTCAGAGCAGAGTCCCTGGGAAAATAATGAAAGTTAACATCAAAATGGTCTTTCATTGATTTGCAATACTTTACAACTGTGGTCAAATAAGCCGCTGTTCACCTTTCTGTGGTCAGGTCAAAAAGCTCTGCATTCTCAGAATTTTCCAAAGTTCTCTGCCCTGCTACCTACCATAAACATTGTATGAAACTAGCACAAAAAATCCATTGATGGCTGATTTGACCACGGAAATGTGAACGGCGGCTCATTTGACTGCAGTCACTGGGAAGATGTTATCTTCTCTTCTCCAGCACCTGAGCTAGACATGCTAGCAGGGCCAGATGAGGGGTTTAATGCATGTGCAGCAGAGCTGTTGTGATGTAAAGAAGGCTCATTAATTCTAACAGAGCCTGTCTGAGACAGTTTGATTGACAGTGATTTAAAAGGAGAAATACTCATAAATGCAAAAACAAAATGATTTCTTACTACATTTGTTCAATTTCATAACATAAAAGCAACACATACATGTTAAAAAAAAATCAATAAATAAAGACATGATCTTCATCGTGGGGGACTGTACAGACTAGCAGGGGTCCTCATTGGTTATTTCGTCCCCCAAATAAAAAATCCTTGTTCTATCTTATGGGGTCCAGATGACCCAAGTCTTACATTGACGTGTTATCCCATGATGAAGGTGGAGAGGATTTCATTTCTGCCACGTACACCAGTGAAAGTCTAAAATCATTGAACAAAAAGTTCAGCGTGCTGTCTTGTGGGGTCCAGATGACCCCACTCCCAATGCCAACATACCTAGGACAGCATAAGGCTTACTCGACCAAAGTGAGAGTGGTTGTAGTCGCACTACTCACTAAGGGTTCAGCATATTTGATTTGCTTGAAAAACTGAACGATTCACCTAAAGTTCACAATGTTCTTTGTAAATAATTGCAGTGTGACCTTCTATAAGCCTATAAGAATGCCCAAGATAGCAACAGAGGACCCTTGTTTCCTCTGACAGCACTGATGGATTTAGATGAGAGCAGAATCGCAAATTTACAGGTGAACTAACACCGTTCCTATCACTATAATGGAAAGAAACACAAACCCAAATCTTTAGTCTACATTTTCATTTTGTTTGTAGTTTTAGCAAGTTCCAATGGTGACGATGATGCTTAGAGGCTTTGCTGAATAATCATAATGTACGCCTTCACTATTCTATCTCCTTCGTGTAATCTATCAGTTCACTGGTAAAACAGCCCTGGAGCATGAAGCTGCTTCATGCATGAGTAGCAGTAACCATAACATTATTACAACTGAATGTCTCACTTTCACTCTGCAGGCCTTGTCTTTGACCACGTGGTCAGGTTGTAAATCAACACTTTGATGTTGGGTGGAAAGAGAAGGCCATTTTTGGATAATGGCATCCATCCATGACCGTGTAGAATTGACTTCATTGTACACTTGCTATGCAGTAGACTGTCCTGACCTTATTTCTATGCAAATTATCCAACTGTTTGCTTTAATGAGGAACAGTGAAGTCAAAAGTTATTAATGCTGTAAAATTACGTTTCTCATAGTGATTGAGCTGTTTTATTAGCTCAAAGTGAAATTGATAAAAGAAATGGCTTCCGTGTAAGGGAAACATTGTTTTGAGTGAGGAAAAGAGAAAAAATATACTCAAAACTACACAAAACCATTTTAGGATTTGGCACCAGAGAAAATCTGTTGTGTTATGTGTCTTTAATATAACCTAGGACCGCTGTAAAATTACGTAGTTTTGCCTAAAATCATCTATGTACAAATATATAATAGCTTGTGCTTCCCATGTTTGCAAAAAAATATTAACAGAAGTATAAAGCAGGTTTACAAAAACAGTTATGTTTGTTATATTTTATGTTAATAGGATGTGTTTCTGTTACATGACAAGAAAAAATAAAATCCACTTCATAATAAAGATGTAGACTTTTCAATCTTGTTGTTATTCAGCCTTTTTTCTGTCCATTTCTAAATTTAAGAATGATTTAAGATCTTGTGTGGGGTATGTATTGAGAAGTCTGGCGATATGATACAGTACATATTGCAATTCGCATGTTACAATACGATACATCATGGTACATCATAAGACAGTACCAGATACAATATTTCACTATTATTTATGACTTTATAAAAACTTTATCTGAATATTTATGCACTTTTCACATGAATAAAATTGTAAAATGCATTTATAATGACATTGTTTAATGATCAGAACATTAAGCACTTAACTGTATATTATATGTATCTTGCTTTTAACAAAGCAACATTATAATGATTTTCTTCAAGTAATAAATAGTAGAAAATAGTGTTTAAAAACTTAACTTTGTCTGATTTTCACAACTAATATTTTTTCTGCATAGGAAAAAACCCCAACAAAGATTGAAAGTGTCTTAACCATTAAACTTTGATATGTATGGTTGAAAAAACCGCCAAACTACATTTTTGCTCATATAATCACTAAACATCGTCTTGGCAGCAATTTATCTCCATACAAGTGTCTTGATATATTTCGCAATATTTCATATATGAATCGATATTTTCTAACCCCCTCAGTCTTGTGGTCTATTTGAGAAGGATTTCCATAAGATTCTGAATTGGGCTTACTTGAACACAACAAAACTTCCCAGAGGTTTCCCAGTAGGATGAGCCAAACAATCAAATCTCCCCCACTTTTTGAGGGTTACTAGGTGTTTTGTTCACAAAGTGATTGCTTTCCTTTACGTAAAAATAAGATTTATCATTTCACAGGTTGTGCCTGAGATAATTTTGATTTAAGGTATAATTAATACAAAACTTTTCGGACCTTACTTTGGATTAATTATAGTTATTCCTCTGGGCCACAGACAAGTCAAAGGACCAAATGAGTTAGACAGCAAAGCATTCTCGGTAATAACTTAATTTTAAATCCCAACCAGTTTCTCCTCCAGAGAATAAAAAAAAAAAAAAAAAAAAAAAAGAAAGAAAAAACAGCCAACTTTAAGGATTTAACCAGTGAGTAACAGTGAAATAAAAGCAACACAGAACCCGTGCTGTCATAAAAGATGTCCTGTTTGGGTTACATCAACAGAAGAGCTGTAAAACTGTAAGTCAAGCATGAGTCATATCCTTTAAAAATAGGCAAAGCTGTTTGTTCTGAAAGAAGAGAGACTGCTTAATGAGCCCTTTGGCAACTGAAGATTTGCTTTTAAGTTTGCACCAAATATGCTTATAAGTCTTGTTTTTTCCATGTTAGTTCAAGTCGAGTGTCAAGTCTTTGGTCCAAACCCAAACATTAAGTAGCAATTTGAAGTAAAGTCTTTAAACTTATACTTAAAATGAATATGTTACTCTATTATGATACAGGGAGGGTTTTTTTTTCTTGTTACAATGCAAAACTATTTCAGAAATAGCTTTATTTTTAAATACTGACATGGATTTTCTGGTCCTAATATAGGAATAAAAGAATTACAGTTTTTTAAGAGCCTCAACATTCCAGACTATATTCAAGTTTCAAGTTTTTCAAGGTCGAGTCTTAAATCAAGTCGCTGCCTTTGAGACTTAACTGTTAGGGCCAAGTCTAAACTCCATCTCTTATTTAAAGTCATCTTCTGTGTGTTCAGGAGCTTTACCTATTTGCAAATCTTGTCAGAAGTTTCACTGCATAGCCAAGTATTAAAGAGTTTGTGGATGTCCACAGTTTGACATTGTTTGGGTTGGGTTAGGTTGCTTGCCTAGTAGCTGATGGGACCATGATGATCGAACCACTGGGAGTTTATTGATCAGAGATAGAGTTATTGTCTCCTTCCACTCTGATCGATTATAGCTCTCTGCCTCAACCCCTGCGCTCCCTCAGGACAGAGCTGATGGGAAGTCTACTCTATTTTGTTCACTTATCAATAGCGCCATTTGACTCTGTTTTAGCCTGGTACAGTAAATAAAAACACCAACCTGTAAACTAAAACTGTAGTTATTGCTTTTCAAAACAACAGTGGAAACTTAAACAACATCAAATGATCTGCAGTTTAGCTGAAATAGTGAAATGGTTTGGAATGGGAACATTGACATAAAATGGGCAAATAAAAAAAATAAAGAAAGAAAACAGAAAATGAATAAATTGGCCCTTTCTGGGGATGTTAGTGAGTCTGTATACATTGATGTGTATCTAGTTCTTCTTCTTCTATGTTTTATTATTATCATTATTTTTAGATTTATGTTGATGTAAAAAAGGTTACGTCAATAAAGAACTTTATGTAGTGAACTAAATATGAGAAGAACAAAAAGGCAGAGTGGGTTTACCAGTTGGCTGACATATAGCAGCAGTGGTTATTGTACAGGCTATAAATGTGTAATTGTCTTCAATAAATATAAACTAATATTTTACCATTTTAGAGGCATATAAGCATTTTGACAGAGATAAAACTGTTTAAGAGTAGTATTTTTTTTTTTCCTTTCTTTCCAAAACACAAGTGCAACACATTTTGGATTGGACTTAGTTTAGTTTACTTCGAGTCCCTGCTTGTTTTAAGTTTATTTTTTCATATCTTAGATTTTTCAATCTTTTCAGACTTGTTCAGCCTTCAGTTTTTATTTGAGTGCAATGCTCATACCTGGATTGTGAGAGTATAAACACGGCTGTTTCCTCATTTAAAACCAGATTTTCTCAGTGGGAATTCCTGTTTTCTGCTTTTCTTTGCCAGACCCTAAAGCCCAGACACAACATATCCAGTTAAGTTGCAATTGTAATTTGCAATGTGAGCAGCTATGAACAACTCATTTTAGCCAAAAGTGTGGTCACACGGGACAAGTACCATTTGTGCTGCATCCCAGACGCAGAGCATGCTGCTACACTAAAGACAACAGGTCTGATTTCTAATAGAAGGAGAATTAGCTTATTTGATTGTCTCAACATTGTACTGACCAGGAGTCACCAACCTGGTGCCCCCAAGGACCACACAAGTTGCCTGCAGGTTTCTTCCAAAAATAACACAACTCATGTGTGACCTGCATCTAAAATTCAATTTTATTCAGTTTTATTAGTTCAAAATGTGACAAGATTTGTTTAAAAATGTGTAAGTTGATTTTTATTTAACTTTACATAATTGATAAAGACGGTACAACATAGTGACTGTTGTCATTGTTGATAATCATGGTGAGAAATCATTGTCTTCACATATAGACGAGTATCATTATTCATTATTAATAATGTATAACTAAAGACAAACTAAGCAAATTTGTTATTTCAAAATGGTAGCCCTCCGAATGACTCAGTACCCATGAAGTAGCACTCAGTTTCAAAAAGGTTGGTGACCCCTGCTATGGACACTTCTGTTTTATATGTTTTAAATAGATATGCAAGTTTCTTCCACCATTATGTGCCATTACACTGCAGGTCATTACTGTAATGGAGGTCCTAACCTCAATGGGTTTCAATTGATTAAATAAATGAAACTCAAATTAAAGTAATAACTTATATTTATGTGTTTTCCATGTCAGATGAGCTTAGACAAAGGCCATGCTGAGGGCAGCCATGTTGATGGTTTATAAACAATAATAGAAGGAAGTCGTAGATATAAAATGTTGAGCTTAAAAAAACAAAGCAAGTTGGCAAACATTTTGAATATTGTAGTAGTCAGATGGTACGTTCCCTTTTATTAAAAGAAATCCACAGTGGGATATCTTTTATTAGCCACGTTGCTGCAGTTAATTTTATTAGCTAGTTAATTAACCAACCAATAGTTACAAAATATCTCTGGTCTACACTTTTTTTATGGATCCCATTGCACGATTTAATTACACATTTTTTTATATATTCATAGTGCAAATTTTGGGGGCCAAACATTTCAATGACTTGTAAAACAAGAGTTATAACAAATTCTGATCTTTGCAAAAGAAGGATATGCATGAAGAAAAATAGTTGAATTGATTTATTTTTCTTTATTTTTGGAACAATAATGTGTCTCTAAATTATACCTGTGCTTCAAAATGCAAAATTAAATTCTGGGAAAGTAGAAGTGATGCTTCTGAATGATGATTCTACTCTTTTTCTTTATCAGCTTGAACTTTAATGATCATGATATAGCACCAATTCAAAATTATGTTTATTTTTAGCTGGAAATGACAATAAACAAACAAACAAAACAACATTTGTAGAGGCTTTAAAATTGATAGAGGTAATACAGGAGATAATCAGATTTCTAGGTTTGGCAGAGTACAGAGTTGTTTCCACACAGAACTCAGATACAAAGCTATGACACAAGATATAAATAAAGGTGATGCAACATTTCTTCACTGTACACATTCAAAACACAGTATTTTATAATATGCAAGAACTGAGCCAACAAATGTATTTATTACATTGTTTTGATCAGTGAGCACAAAACAATGCTGTATTTACTACATGAAAAATGACAACAAACTTTCCCAAAATGGAGAGGTGCCATAATCAGAAAGATATATATATTTTTATTTTTATGTCTTTTGCAGTTATCCTGCCCATTCAGTCACATTTGACTCTTTGTATCTATTTGGTATAAATATTTCTGTGAGTAGGATGTGTTTTGATGCAACTGTAATATTGTAATTTTTTTTTTTGACATCAGATATTTTTCAGGTACAGTATCTGACACCATCCTGGATTAAGCAGCAGCACTGAAGGGGATATAAAGTCAGAATCTTGATACTAAATACATTTTCTGTATTATTGGGCTAAAGCTGAGCTCAGAAAACCTGCAGGGTTGGATTGATTCTTCTTTGAAACCCTGTAACTTGGCAAACTTCCTTTGAGTGACGAGAATACTAATTGTGTCCTTACCGTGTTCTTTAATGTGATGATGTCCTCTGAGGAGAATGTGATGTTGACAGAAGAAGCAGCTGCTTTTTATCTAACAATTTTTTTTTTTATTAATCTACTTAATATCTCAACTTTTTCTTAAACGTCTTGCATCTTCCGGAGCATCGATTCTGGTAGTATTCAAAAGTAAGATCATATTACTTTGACTTAAAAATTACAAGCTGTTTTAATGAATAAATCAGGTATTGTTTTCCATGATTACAGCTCAGTATAAAGAGATGGCTTCTTTCAGGTCTTTCATTAAAGTCCCACCCTAATCATCTTTTGCTTGAAAAGTGTCCCCAGAAGTATTTTAACTATGATTATTTATTATTAGTTTCTGCAGAGTGGTAATAGTTCATTCGAAATTTAGAAATTTGCCTCTTAGTTGTGGGCAGAACTTCTCCCATTACCCATCATCCCTCTGCTTAGACACTCTCCCAGATATCTTACAGCCCCTAACAAACCGCAACTTAACATTTGTGGTGTTATAAAAGTCTCGAGCAGTATTAGAGCTATCCAGGTATACAGTTTTAATCCAGATGCAAGTTTGAATGAGGAAACTGAAAAACAGACATTCGTGGTTGCATTGGAATGGAGCAGGGAGCTTGTGACCCACCGATCGAAGGTTACACATAACAACTACAAGCTTATTCCAACTGCATTTTTATCTTGTCTGCTCCTGATTCGCAATCATTTGAATAAATACTCAGAAATGCAGTTGCAATCTTAATTTTCTTTATATATGTTTTCTGTCATGAGAGAAATGCCACAAGAACATGTTAAAAAAAAGATTTACATTGGAGTGGGTCTTTAAAGATGACGTAATCCTGCAGACCAGGCTGCAACCGTCATCCATAAGATCATGATTGCATGCCGATTACCTTCTTCAATTAGACTTTGAACACACCTTTTAAGGCTCTCAATTTACATATTTAAATGTTTTCACAAGAACAAGCAAATTTGGCTCTAGTCTGTTTACCAAGCACAGAAAAGTAGTTTAGATAATTGACTTTGCATGCAATAATGGGTCAAAGAGCTAATAGACATGTTGAATGTTTTAATACTGAAAGAAAAAAAAAATCACACCTTGATTTTGCCTGTGAGAACCATGTTTGCAAACTCTGTGAAGCGCTAAACATTATATTATTCTGCAAAACAAAGCACAAAGGGGTGGTTATCTCTGACGATCTCTCAACCTGGAGTTGTAGGTCTGTGATTGTGGGGTTTCCAACAGATGCATTGCTGACTCCTCTCCTCCTCTTGCCAAATACCTTTGGCAGCTCTGCCAAAGTGCGTCTCATCTCATTTACAGTTGAAATGCAATACGGAGAATTTGTGAACTGGGGCCAATAGAACGGCCTGCTGATCAATGCAGGGGGAGACTAAAGAGCTGGCAGTAAAATTTTGCAAGCAAAGAGGGTGAAGAGAATTCAGAGCTTAGTTTATTTAATGGTGTGATCCACTGGAGCTGCTTTGTCTGCTCCGAGAGAAAGAAGACGCTCAGAAAGGGCCGCTTTATTCTGGCATACCCAGTAATACCCAGAGGAGGTGGTGAAAGACAGAAAGATACTAGTCAAGCTGTCACTTCTTCAAGACAGTGTCTCTCACCTCATGCATAAAGGTTCTGGAAAGCTCCTTTTAGTGACAGCAGCCTAAATGTGCAAAAGAGAGATATAACAATTCTTTCCTTCCAGCTGCTGTCAGAGTGAACAACCGGGATCGCTCCCAACAGACAAGCATAAAGATTTAATATGACTTCAACTGCTTTATAAACAGATGTGTAATGTTTCTTTTTAGGCTTTTGTATTTGCATAATTATATTTTTAAAAGATATACTGTACACAGTTTTTTTTGCAACACTCAAAGAAATTATAAATGAAAATGAAGGAAGTTTTTCATTCATGCTGGCAAGTTTAATCCCAACAAGAGATCTTTTTCTTAATAGTCTCCAACGTTTGGAAGTATAAAAGCTCATCTCAATTCAGGCATGGACCAAAAAAAAAAACAACATCCTGGTTCATGTGCCTGGAATATATCACTCTCTGTCTAGACCAAAAGTATCCAAAAGGATGTACAGTTGAGTAAAATGTATTTGCAGTCACAGATTTTGCTAGTCTTCCCTCTAGAATGTTCATTGTTCATAGGTACACTTTAACTGTGAAAATCAAAAATAATAATAAAAAAACCCCCATAAAATAACATTTTGAATGTATGTATGTAATGGTGCAGAAAACTAGTATTTTGCTACTTTAAACTTCTTACCTCTTTTTGTATGCAATGAACTCATAACTGCCACTGCACGATAGGGAGTCACCTGCAGAATCTTGAAGATTTCATGCTGCTTCCCGATTTTTTGGAAAATCGCTGATGTGGTCATAAATTAAGATGATGCCATTATAAAATCAGGTGAATGTGGGTGGTCACATGGTGATGGAGGCCGGATAGCCGGACGGCAGCAGCTCTGATTGGACGGTGTGTAAATGTCTCTGGATGTGTTTATCAAGTGTCATCAGCCACCTGGCAGAAAATCACCCGGTCGTTGTCAAATTTGAACTTTCCCTTTAAACCTCAGTGGCCACTGTGTGTCGTGTAAAAATTGCACTGCCCCCTCCTGATTACAAATGCAGCAACGTGGCCTCCTGAAGAATTAGTTAAAAAAACTTGCATTTAGGTTGCCGCGCAGTGGCAGTTTGGGGTATGTGACCATAGTCTGAAGAAGATTTTCTATCTTCCACTGACTAGTTACCTGAATTAATGGCAGCTGTTTGAACTGACCATCAACAGAGAACACACCTGATAACACTCTTAAACAGCTGGTTGGTGTGAGGGATTTTTTTGGATTTTTGGTATTGATTAATGTGGATGATATTTACTTGATGATAATCATTTGAGTATATTTAGATTTTTGTTAAACAATAGTATAAATGACTTGTCTGTGGATTTTTGAAATGTAATTATATCACTGATCTCAAAGACCCTTAATAACCTGAATCTATGATTGTAGTATAAATACTGGGGTAACCTCAACCCCATTGAAAATCTTTGGTGGGAGTTGAGAATCCATGTTGCCCAGCGACAGCCCTGAAACATCACAGCTGTAGAGGAGATCTGCATGGCAGAATGGGCCAAAATAGCAAGCACAGTGAGTGCAAACCTCGTGACGACCTGTAGGAATTGTTTGATCTCTGTCCTTGCTAAACAGGATTATATTACAAAGTATTGAGGTGAACATGCATTCTGCACCATTGAACAAATACATTTAACCCTTCCGCTCTCCTTGGGGTCCAGATGGCTCCAACCACATATTGTTATGCCATTTCTTCCATGACAAATGTGGACGAAGGGGGACAGGATTTTACGTCTGTCATGGACATTAGTGAAACTCAAAAATCAGTGAAAAAAAAAAGTTCAGCGCACTGTCCTGTGGTGTCCAGATGACCCCACTTTTAATGTAAACAAGCTAAGGAGAGCGGAAGGGTTAAAATAAAAAAAAATATCAAATTTCATATCTGGTATTATTCTTTTACATTCTGTCTCTAACAGTTCAAATGTATTTATGATGAACATTACAGACCTCATCTTTTTAAGTGGGACAGCTTGCAGAATCTGACAAACACATTTTGCCCCTGTACAAATGACACCCACACCATACATAACCAGTAGGGGCAAAAAAACAAACAAACAAAAAAAAACTTCCACAGCATGAATCTGAAGAATTGTAAATCACCAAAAGGTTTGTAAATGTTGTGCGGGTGAACACAATGTAGTGAGGAGATGCGGAAACTCAAGGAATACAAAATACGCAAATGGTTGTAGCATAAACAAAGGGAAAAAATGCCCTATGAGAAAACCTATTTATCAAAAGTCCAGTGATGAGACTGGGGCATTTGTGAATGGAATTTTAATCCATTTTAATTTTGTTGCAATCGTGCCAAATTTTAGACAAAAATCAAGGATTATAAACAAACATGCTGATGATTAGATCACCCAGACACATGGACAAGTCAGGGATTAAAATGATCTGTTTGCTGGCCATGCGCCCTCTTCAACCACAACATTATCATATACTCAGGGAAAAAAGGGTTTATCTCCGCTTGGACCGCTAGGCCATGACAGATGGAGAAGTGAGGGAGAAAAAAAACATTGAGCTCTTTTGCCAGAAGACTCCTCTGAGATATTCACCAAAACAAACATGGGTGGCTCCAGGCAAACGAGTATGCAAACACACTGTATACTGTTTGTTTAGTGACATTTGATGTTATGACACAACATGATGATACATAGTTTAAAATCGACATCAACACACTTAAGATAAAAGCTAATGGTTGATGGTTTTTCTTGTATCTTTGCTTTAAAAGGTAACCTTCCTTTTTTTTTTTTTTTTTTTTAAAGAAAGTAAATATTTTTTATTTGAAACCATTTCATTTTGTAGTATTCAGTTTTTTTCTAACTTAACCAGTAAAAAAACAAACAAAAAAAAAAAAATGGCAGAAACAAAGTTCCAAAGCCGGGCAATTAAATAATAGAGGCTCTTGGCTCTTTGGCATTGTAAAAAAAAAAAAAAAAAAATCGTATTCCTCCCTGCACTTAAAGTGTGACATGAAATGTATTCCATGAGGGGAATACTGTCCTTCAGGAAGCACAAACAACACTGAAAGAATCTGCACAACAATCTGAGCCTAAATCATCATATTAGTTGCAAATGGCAACCATGCACACATTGAATAAAAGATTTGTTTCCTTGCAGCACCATTGAAATGACTGCTCAGGGTCATTTCTGTCATTTTTAGGGTGTTTTTTCACTGGACTATTTCTCCATTTTATGAAGTGGGGAAACTTGGAAAAAACAAATCTCCTTTTGGTTTGGCTTTTTTCCACTTAAGGTTAATGCGGTTGCAATAGTTGTTTGTTTCTGTCCAAAGCAAGAACACACCAAAAAAGAAAAGAAAAGGCTGAATAAAAACGTCAACTTTGATAAGTGTCTTAACTTCCTCACTACACTAACATTATTAAAAAAAACAAAAAAAAAAAAACATTTGCCAACTCTTTTGGGATTTATGCTTCTTTAGAATTGCACGATTTGACCAACATTTGACCTAACTTAAACTCTCTGGCACACTTTGATCTGCTGGATAGTCCGTATGCATTTATACTGTTGGGTTCAGTTGTACAGGTTTATTTTTCTCAGCCCTGCACAATATATTGCAAATTCATCAAAAAGACAGCTTATATTGCAACAAATGGTTACTTTAAATGTTAACACATGCAAAAACAATCTTATGGCAGCTTGACATTTTTAACAAATTCATCAGAGCCCTTTTCACATTGACAAATCGGATGGACCTCTTTTATGTTAGATACCTATATGTAGACGTGGATGATTTAGAGTATAATTTAAGTTCTGTTCAATTTATTTAAATAAAATGGATGCAGAGAGATGAAAATTATGTATAAGTTGTTTAGCTAGATGGTCATGTATCACAAGTCATGTTGTCATTGCATTATTGATCACTAATATCCCACTGTGAGTTTTTATAATATTGTGCAGCCATAGTTTTTCTCCAGATTGTGTCAGTAATTGAACATTTGATTTAGACATTATTATTTCCACCACTCAGCAACGGTGATGTTAAGATGTTAGTCCAGGTGAAACACCCCTGATGTTCTGCTTTAAATCCTCACTCCAATCATCTTTTGAGATATCTTAAACACATTCTCTTTTAATTATATCTTTTTTTTTTATTTATTTTTCTAACCAAAATCAAAAACCACTGTAGTTTACTAGGACATTGTTTCTGCAGAGCTGCTGTAATTCATTAGAAATTTGACTCTGAGTTGTGGGGAGGATGGTTGGTGTGGAACAACCCCATCCCTCTTCCCGTCCAGGGCCATCCCACCATATTTTCTACATCACAAATGAGTTATTTTTACTTAAAGAACATATATATGAGAAAAATGCCACAAGAAAATAAAACACACAAACAACCCCTCCCACCACCACCCCCACAATTTTCTCCCAAGTGGGTCTTGACAAAGAAATAAAAAAGTACAGTTGTTTGATTTTATGGTCTAAATTATCTAAATTATTTCTAAATTTGCATATTTTCAGTTCATTCAAACATCTATTGACATATTCGGATTCAACAGCCGGCCAGCTTCATTAAAGAGTGATCTCCCTGCGCAGTGTATCAGTGATCATCTTCTGGACTGTCATATTTATAATCTTCCTCATATTTGCATGGCCGTCTATAATCCAGAGTGACAGAACAGTTGAAGACTCAGAAACCTTGGCAGATGTTCTGATTTGAGCCTTTCAGTGGAAGGACACCATGAAATATAGAACTTTTGCGGCTTTTTTAAAAATTTACGGGTTTTTGTTTATTGAATGTTTTAACGATCCGTTATAAAAAGAGGAATTTTAAGTTTAACATGAGTGAAAAATAAAAAAGATTTAAGAAAGAATATATACTATACTGAATTTGTGGCATTTATAAAAAAAGTGTATTTGTACAAAATAAACTCATCTTGTTAACCTGACTTTCCTGACAATTTATTGAAAAGATGTTGCTTACATAATCGTAATTTAATATATTAAATTGAATAAAACTTCCATTTACAGCTCAAAGCTAATATTTTTCTCTATGGATTGTTTAACAGGAAACAAATATTTAAATATGTGTGCGTTTTTTTAAATAATTAACCATTTTACATTCCTGCATGTTTGATTTTTTTATAATATAACCAAACTATTACTTCTCAAAATGATTCATCATTTCTCAGTCAAGTTTTTGTTTCCTACAGAAAAAAAAAAAATCCTGGTTTCGTGTTTATTATTTTGTTCTCATTCAAGCGTGTTGTTGGAGTGCTGTGATAATGATGCATATTCATTACAGTTAGCATACTTGCTGTCCCTGCATTGTGACACTGTTGTTTACGGAGGTGCGTGTGCATGTTTGTGTTTGCTTTCGCGTGATCGAATCTCTGGCCCACACCCCGGGTGCTGCTGTCAAGGATAGGATGTCACACTGCGTTACATCACTTCTAATCTCCTTAAATCTCCTTCCATCCAGTTGAGGAAGCGTAGGCGGCAGTAATGAAGAAGGAAAATGCCACCTCTAACCATGAACAAGCCTGCAGGGCTCGGTGACAATGCTCACCAAGGAGGTGTAACCCTAAACCAGTGACCTTCTCGTCTCCCACACTTCTGGAAATCTTTCTGTTAAGCAGCTAATTAAAAGTGTTTGGGGTTTTGGGGGTTAAAAACAATTATATTTTGTTTAATATTAGCAGATTTAAGCACATATTTTGTCAAAATCCACTTAAACTAAACTTGTTAAAGAGGAAATCCAGCCCAGTTTTTAATGGCTCGGAAGACCTTCTATGCTGGATGACTTTCTGTTTAAATCAGGATTAGGTCACAGCAAGGACTTAAAAAAAGGCACCCAGTGCTTCCCAGCTTAACACTCAGCATCAAGGGTTTGCTTGGGGCTTAACATCTAGAGCAGAGACCACCAGCTGCAGAGCACCTGTAAACTCTGGTGATAGCTGACTGACACCTTACAGTGAAGAATAACAATGACACTACTCAGCAATTAATACAAATAAACACAAGTGTTTGTTTTCATTTGAATTATTGAGAAATCATGTATAAGTCATTGCTTGTTTTAATATTTTCACTCATGAATTTCTATATGTCTGCACTTCCTTTATTTCTGCATTAATTAATTTATTCTTGAGAACAGATAAAGTAAAAAAAAAAAGCATCATAAACAGACATATAACAATTTTTTAAAAGAGTTTTAGATGAAGTTTCAGATCTAAAGTCAGTGGCCATGCCCTGACAGCACATGACAAGTTAACTTCTTTTCTAAATGTATTTTAACTTTCTGTACATCTAGACTCAGGGCCGGCTCTGAGCTGCATGGTGCCCCAGGCGAAAAGGGATCCATTCCAAGCCATGCTTGTGACATCAAAATGGTGCCTTCATTCATATATAGTAGGTAAATTTGTCTGATAAAGTATGACATTTAATTAGCTATATGTATCATTTTTTGCTACATGCAGGAAAATCTCATAAGGTAGGACAGATCTTTAGAACACTGACCCTTCAGACTGTATACCTTTTGGATATACTTTGAAACTTCTGGCCCTGCAACAGACTGGTGACCAGCTCCAAGGTATTTTCCACATTTTGCTGGACTCTAGATGGGTTTGCTATAGCAGCATAGTAACCCAGAGATTGCATTCAAACTTAAAAAAAGTCAGTTGGTCCAAATAGAGTTGGTCCAGATCAAGTCCTAAATCCTGCGTTTGGTCTGTATTCAGACTGGTGTCAAGCAAACTCTCTTGTTTCGGACCAACGCTTGTAAACAAAAGCACGTGACTAAAGATCTCTTCAGTCATTGGTTATGAATTACAAGGCCGGTGAAAAGCAATGAAAGAAAGAATAATGGAAGTCCTAAGTGTTACAATTCTTAAATAATTCACTTTTTCAAACTTTATATTTTGCTGAATAATTTTGAACATCTGTATTAAGACTTACTTTTTTAAATTTTTGTACAGCAGATACATGCTGCAAGGTGTTGCTGAGGAGACGTCAACTATTGAAGTACGCTGACATTTATGAAACATAAGTTATCAGGAAAACAGTGAGAACCAATATGTATTTGCACGTTACCTGTTGTTTTAAAGAGCCTGCATTCATCCGACCAAATTTCAACAAGTTGCTGTGCCTCAGTGTTGCTCTGCTACTGTGTTTACATTCTGTAATGCCAGGCTACGGTGGCCATTTTTGGTCCAGTTGTTCCACTCTGAGCATGGAGCCTATTCAAACTGAGGAAACTCAGATTGAACCAGAGCTCAGTCACAAAAGATGGGTCAGAGAGTGGTTCCTGTCCTTTCTGGTGTATTCAGACTGAACAGTTGCTCCAGATTATCGGGGTAAACAAACTCTGGTCCACTTAAACAGAACTAAATGTGTCCAGTCTGAATACATCCCAAAAGAGCTTCAGCTGATTCCAATAATTAATGGTCTTTTACTTTCAAGAGTACTTTTATTGCTCAAATTCATTTTTATTTCCTTTTTACTCATTTTCTAAAAATAACAGACTAAACTCAGCAGTCGTTTAAGCTTACTTTTTCTTGCCATTTCATTTTCCATCCTCCATAACAGCAGAAAAATGCCTCCTCAGTTAAGTGTTATGACTAACTTGTCTGTTACAGTCACAAAGAGCAGCTTATTACCCTCACAACCCTGCAGACGATGAGTCAGGGATAAAAATTACTTTAATATAGGCCAGTGATGTTCTTATCTGAATCTTCTGCTTCATGTTAAAACAATATTCTATTATCAATATCACAGAGACGTGCAGACAACCAGTTTTTGTTTCAAAAACTTGTCAGTGCATCAGATTATATAGGTATGGAGCAAGGGTAGAAGAGCACAGAAACTTTGGGGATATGAATAAACCAGAATTTGTTCCAATTTGTTCAGATGGGTTTGTGAACTCTCCTCTGACCTTCTCCTCACAGACTGACAGAGTTAGGACGAGCAGAGACTCACTCTTCAGTTACTGCTGACATATAACTGCATGACATGCCTGAAGGGAAGCCTGTCAACTTTGTAACGTAAACATTAATGCGACCTAATAGCAACCAAATGCTTTTCATGCATGTGCAATATGCTGTGTTTAAAAAAGAGAATGCACAGCATGACTTTTCTCCTTGCGCTGTTCTTTCCACTGCCTGCACTGTCCTAAAGTGAAGCACAAAACATATTTTTCAAAGGCAGCAGATGCTGCTAAACAACAGAGAAAATCTCATGAGACATCTACAGGACAAAAATGTCACCTTTGAAACTGAGAGGGGGAAAAAAAATCATAAATGTTAGGACTTTGACAGACTGGCGACCTGTCCAGTCTTCACACAGAAGTGGCCGAGTTAGGATCTGGCAGCCCCCTGAGCCCGAAAGGGAAGAACTTTATAGACCTTCTCCAATGAAAATCTACTCTTTGTGTGTTCATAGCATGTTCTTGTGGCAATTTAATAATGTTTGTGTATGTTGCCAGGTCTCAGGGGCTCTTATGAATCTATGCAATTTTTGTTTTATTTGCCTGCTAAATAAAGACACTTTTTTCAGGCGAGTTACAGTTTGAGAAAGAAGTTAATCCATGCTATTCATAAGCCATTTAGAGTAAACTATATTCATATATGTAATAATATATTATCTTTGTCACACTAAAGAACAAGTGTTATAAATGAATATTAGTTATTTCCGCAAGCTCTTTTTACCCATAAGTAAGACCTTTTGATCCTTGTGGGTACCGCCCAATTTATAACGTCAACCTTGAGCCAGCCTCGGCAGCGAGTTGTTTTTATCTCTGCAGGTAAGGTACAAGAGGAATAATTTCTTCTCATAGTCGATGCTGAAATTAAAAAGTTTTGTTGATCCCTATATTCACATGTATGAATGTGAGGGCTGACTTGTTTTCATGGACTGGGAGGGGCTGGTTCTCAGAGAGCAGAGAGAAGGGTTTTAAAGGAAGGCTCAAAGATGCGTGAATGGAGCAAAATATTCCTTTTTTTTCTATAGTACACTTTAAAGCTATAAAAAAAAAAAAAACAAGATTTTTGCATGATATGGGTTCTTTAATAGTAAAATAAAGCATAATCTCCTATTTATGGCTTGAGCTGATCAGGGTCTTAATAAGGGATTTTAACAGCTTTCCATCTCAAGTCATTGTTTCTCACCATTTAATGCTACTCCAGGAGAAAGTGTCTCTCTGGATCAAAGAAAATAACGTTTTCACTTAAATAATACATTTTCAAAGCTTATTCTTCACCACATCAAATCACCATTTTTAGAGAAAGACGTCAGTTTAACTGAAGATGGTATAAACGTATTTTACAAGCTGCCAAGCCACCTGGAGCACCTAAGAAATGGTGAATAAAGAGTTTTTTTTTTTTTGCAGAGCTTGGAGGTTAGAACACATATTCCACCAAACTGCTGGATGCTTCTTATAGATCAAATAGTCTCACATGGGCTGCTAACAGCACATCACTAAAGGCCCTTCCTTTCCCTCTGCATCACATCTCCAAGCATCTCTGGAGGATTACACTGACTCCTTTCTGAATTCTGTGTTTACACGTACACACTCAAGAGCATTCTTATCAAACGCTGTTATTAAAGTTGCAGGGGACATCTCAGACTCATTTCAGGGAGTGTTGAGGGAGGTACAGTGACTCCCAAAGAGGTGTTCAGTGAACTACTTCACAGCTAGGCTGAATCCAAATTGCTTCCCTACCTCTCTGCTCTGGCTTCTCCCTATCGTTCCAGTTTTAGGGTCATTTGAAGTTACAGCGGTGTCCAAAAAGGTGTTTTTAAGGAGAATCCGTAGAGCTAGCTATCCCTCTGCCAGTAGGGTGATTTGCATCACGCTTGCAGCGCATTTAGGAGAAATGCTTTTCTTCATGTGTGTCTGAAGCCCAGAAGTTTAAACTTAAATCTAAGTATTTTATTAATTGATGTGATGCTTAAATTTGTTTTTGCTTTTGTGTGATTATTTTAAGTTATAAAATCAATACTGTTTTATATTTTCAAAGCTTTGGCAGCAACACTGTATCGCAGATGACCAGTGACTATAGATTATCACGTAACGTCCAAATTTGAAGACACTTTTTTTCCTCATCTTTCTGCCTGGATGGATAAATGTTGGGGTAGGGAGAAACCATGAGGAAGGTATTCAGAATCAGCCTTTGTGTTTTGCTGGAACTTAACCAGTTTTCAGGGGATAAACTGGTTACAGGACAAACTAAGTTACATCTATAGATGTTACAAGGTTTCTACCATCTACCCCCACTGCCTCGCAGAGACATTATTACACCTTCTAAATAGTTTACTAAATTAAATCAGCCTTTAAAAACTCAAAGTCATTAGTTTGTTATATTAATTTTGGTGAATATTGATTCCAGAGAATCCCAAGCTAAAGACAGACATTTTCCAATTGTGGTTTTTCTTTTCTTGTTGTTTTATCTGGTAGGAGTGGCAAGTTTTGCAGCAAAATCGAGCAATAAACAGTCTGGATCTCCTTTTTGACCCAAACATGAACTTTTAACCTCTATTTACAGAGTAATCATAAAGTTTAAATTAGATACAATTATTCTATTCCTTAGGATATCTTGCAGTCAGTGTCTAAACCTTTACTCCTCCACTTTGCAGACAGATCTTTATTGAAAGCATAGAAAATTGATAAAACATTTTCTGTGCTAAACGCAACTGATTTTTCAAAAACTTTGCTACGAATAAGATTCCCTCTTTCTCTATAGTTTTTCTATTGTAATTTCCTTTGTTCCCTGGGTTTCCCGGCTTATATAATGCCTGAGTGTGAGCACTTCATGTATTAAGGAAAACAAGGAGTGGGCGAATGTCAACCTAGATTACGCTTAAGCCCTTTCCTCACTCTGGCACTCACTTACCAGAAAGATCTGATAAATTAAAAATTGCAAAGTCGCCTTAGAGTGAAGACTCTTATTTTGTTGGGTTTTTTCTTAATTCCTAGGATAATAAAAGTTCCACTTTAGCACTATGGTTATTATTAGATTTCTTAATGCCATTTTATAAATGCTTTACCATTAAATTAGTGTTTGCTTGTGAATTCATAGTATAATGAATTAAGTACCTCTTAATCTTTAACTTGACTATTACATCTTAACGTCAAAGTAAAACATAAATATTCAGAGTAACAGTTTTTATGTCATTTCAGGGAAATTTTAAATGTTGGAAGTATTGGGGATTATCCTCTTTCTTCTCTTTAAATTTAAATTCAGAGGAAAATGAAAGATAGATTGTCCACACAAAATAAGAAGCTAACATTAGCATTTCTTGCTTTGATCCTCTTTGGAAAACATTATTTTTCCAAAGGGAGCGCTACAGTTCTGCAGGTAAAATTGGTTGTGAAAATGCTTTCATGAAGCCTTCCTTAGTCGGTTTGGGTTTGTGGCATTTCTCTGCAGCTCCTGATTGCTTCTCTATTATGCAGCGAGCTCAAGCTGCATGGCATACACACTGATAAATGGTTTGCCATTGAGATATATAATTAAAGCAGGTACAGAAATGACTTTTGGCATTCAGCACAGTGAAAGGTTTAGGCGAGGGAATGGCAACACTTGACAGCTCTTCTAAGAAGTCAAAGCCACTTTCATTCCCCCCTCTTTCGTGGTTAATTCAATGCTGCTGCTTTCAGCTGCACTTGCTCTTTGTTGCGACCTCTAAAGCGTCTATGATGTCATCAGCTGTCACTGTACACAGTAGGAAGGCGTTCCTCTGGGACAGCCCTGTTTAGTCATAAACCAGGAATGTCCTCTCCCTGGGCTCCGATTACGCAGCTTCCCTGCAAATTTGCAAAATTTGCCAAGCCCAGGAGCGTTGGAGCCTTTTCTGTCTCCATGCATGAGAGTCCGCTCCTTGCAGACACAAACACACACACACACACAAAGATGATTAAAATTTCTTGTGAAAACCTTTACCTTGATGCCGAAACATCAATACCTTTATATAAGCAAAATCCATATATGAGACCTTGCTCGCACTCTCACCTCACAATGTCACACATAACCATCTATTTTACATTTCTTTTTTGGTCCCTTTCAAAGCTAAAACTGGATGCATATAAATCTAAACTAGTGTGATTATGTAAAAACTTTACAGTGTTCTCAAAAGGTTGAATAAGAATCAGGGAAAAAACTCACTTGGTAATTGTCAGTTGATGGTCAGCAGTGTTGGGTAAATTACTTTAAAAAAGTAATTGACTACTTTAGCTACTGGAGGAAATTGTAATTAAATTACTTCACTCAAGTAATTCACAAGTCGTTATTTTACTTTCCTTTTTTTCTACTCATACAAATTCTCAAGGGAATAAAGCTAGCACAAACAAGAAACGATTAAATTAGCTGATGTGCTAACTCTGGCATATTCATGTTGTAGACCTACTAAAACCTTGATTGATATGCATTGTCTTAACTTAAATAAAATGATAAAATAAAATCAGCACTCCACATAAATATAGAAACTACACAAGGGCAATTAAGTTGTTTTTTTATGTGTCATTTTAAATGATTATAATAACCACCAGCCACAAAGTCATGGAGATCACAAAGCCCAACAAGAACTTTGGGTGGCAGTATAGCCCTTCCTCAACCATAGAAGAAGAAGACAGATATAAGCTTACGTTTTATGCTGCAATCACTCCGACTGCGTGTGGTGTGTTCAAGAATGCACCACACAAACCAAAGAAAAGCGTTGATTGTCACTTTTTGCAAACTAATGGAGGAAAAATTATTGTAGAATATTTTGCTGTTCACAAATTGCAATATAGTAAAACACATGTTCATGAAAATATGTTTTTGCTTACAATGTCAATGGGAAGTTTAGACAATGATTTAGTGGTGCAGAGATCAGGAATTCTATAGCTTGTGAGTCAATTTATGCCTTGTTTTGTGCTTGCACAAAGCTTACATGGGACCTTTAAACATTTCTTCTTTAATAAGGAGAAATTGAAATTTATGAACTATGCACCTAAAATTGGTACATCTGTCAATGCATCTATTGGCCGAGCATTAGCAGTACCACATGTGACGCAAACCTCCATGGACTGAGTACCAGAACTGTCACCTTTTGGGAAAAAAAAAATGCACATCATCTTATGTAAAGAAATAATTGTTGACTAATTGCAAAAAATATGCATTGACTAATAAACTACTAAAATAATTGTTAGTGACAACCCTAGTATAAAGACCAATCTCCAAGTTCGCATTAGCATATGTGCATCAATAACTGCTTTTTAAAAAATTTATTAGTTTTGTTTCACTTAACCAAAGTGCATCAAATTGTGAGTAGTGAGGGTTACTGTAGTCTAGTGAATTAATTTAATTACCAAAATGTGAATTGTAATTTGACATATTACTTTGTTACTTTCTGTTACATCCCCTGGGGTACCACACAGCTCAAGTCTAGGGAGGGGGGGGGGGGGGGTGGAAACGAAGGGGACAGTAACGACAACAACTTAAAAAGAAACATAATTTATTAAATGAATCACCTTTGTCCTGAAATGAAGATCAAATAGTGAGTTGAAAAAAAAACAAAAAAAAAAAACAAAACAGAGTTGAAACCATGGCCAAAAATTAAAATAAGTCAGGGAGACTGCTGACCCAGCCATGACGACCGTCGGAGTCAGCAGCTCCCTGCTAAAAGCTGCCTAACAAAACTGACTAATCAAAAGAAATGAAATGAAGCCCGCAAATCAGAACTACCATGGTCCAATTCCAAACTAACACAACAAAACCCAACAATCTAAGATTGTTGAGGACAAAAGAAAGAAAGCAAACCAAACCAAACCCAACCCAACCCAACCCAACCCAACCCAACCAACCAACCCAACCCAACCCAACCCAACCAACCCAACCCAACCCAACCCAACCCCCCCTAAAGTCCGGCCTGCTGCTCTGCTCCCTGCCTGGCTTGGTGTGGCCTCCTCTGCCTTAAATAGGCAGCTTGTGGCGATCAGGGGACATTGGCCACACCTGCCAGGTGAGTCAAAGGAAGTGGAAGGGATGGCGGCAGCAGCAGCAGGACGTAACACTTTCTAAAGTAATTCAATTTCAGTAATGTGTTACTTTTTTTAATTCATTACCCCAACACTGATGATCAGCCAAGGTTTTTGAAAACTAGTTAACATCACAAGGTAAGTGTTCAAAGTCAAACAAAAGTGGTCTCAGTAAACTAGTTTGTTCATTATATTCCTTATTTTGATACTGCCTATAGAAAAAGCAAAATAAACTAGTAATCAAAAGTGCTGTTTGTGTAACCTTGGAAGAAGACAAAGACCTGTAAATAAATAATTAGGGTACTGAAGGATAGTACTTTAGTAGAGTTAATGAGGCGGAGGGAGTAAAGCAGAAGGGGAGCTGCTCCCTCAGAACAATAAATGAAGTGACCTATTTAAGGCAATTTTAGCAACAGAAAACCACCACCACAAATGATCTGTACCTTACCAAACAGGAAATTGAAGTAGCAGGATGAGTTGTATAGAGGTGACTGAGAAGCCTCTTTTTTGACAAGTTAGTTGTCAACATTGACAATAATAATGGTTTAAATTTGAAAAAAAATAAAGAAATTACATATTCTTGATCACGAGTATTTTCTGTTTTTGCTTCATATTAAAATTGACAAACTATTACGGTACCCGCACATGACCTATCCTTCATGTAACCTTGAGTGTTGTGTCTACATACTTGTTCAGTACTTTTTTGTGTACTATAAAACTATGAGATCCTTATAAATTCCCCAAGGAATTGGGATTCATACATTTCCTCAAAAGTAATGATTAACAACCACATAGAAACTTCTTTTCTTTCATTTATTTCGTGCACGTTAATGCAAATTGTTCTGGTTGTGACCTGCAAAAAGCCGTTTAACCCCAACACTCAATTTCTCTTACTTGTAACTGAACTGAGTTAAAGCCAGTAGCCTAACCCCTGCTGACACCCACAACCACTTTGCATGCTAATCAGGATGTGTTTAAAATGTCATCAAAGTGCTGTGAGGAAACACAATGCCATTTTTGTTTGGACTCTGGGGGCTGCACACAAATCACCATGTTTGGGCAGTTGTCCTTTACTAAACAGGTGATTTTCAGTCCACGCGGTCAGTCTCTGCAGCCCGTCATTTCTGACACCGTCTGACCATTCTAACCTCCTGACAGCACCAAAAACATGAGGATGAATCGTGCTTTGCTTCTACAAAAACAGATGCAGTGCAAATATGTGAAAAGTGTAACGTTCAAGGCAATTGTTTCAAATCCCTGGACCACAAACTCATGAGGGTGAATTACAGGATTGACAGTTTTGATTCAATCAGATTCTAACAGTATGCTAATATTTAATACTGAGAATATCCAACATAGTTGTATTATTTAACCTATCTCTTGAGTTGTAAAGCTGGTAAATATTTGATCTTGTATGAGTACAAAGCATAAAAAAATAATTTACCTCACTTATATTTTTTTAATACGCCATACTGTTTTTTTTTTTTTTTTTAAAGTTTCTCCGTTTTTTTAGATGTAAACAACTCCTTTAAAAGATACAATTGTGGCCCTGTTTATCCTTTTTGTATTGCAATTATGTTGTGATTTAGTTGCTAATACTGTTAAAATTGAATTTTTCCTGTAAAATTATAACATTTAATCTAATCATATTTATTTGACCAAAACAAAAATATAAGGACGTTTGAAATCTGGGTACATGCACCATAAGAAATGGCTTTTAAATGACTTTTTTTGTATTGATAAAAATCAAGAATATTTAGACAAACATTGATAATCTCAGCTGAACACTGTATTAAGTTGTTCTGTAGTGATTATTGTCCCAGTGCAGAATCTTTTCTGAATGAAGCATTAGCTTTGGTGTGTTTGTGCAATGCTTTTTGTCGCATTTGTTTCAGTGTGACCCTGATAGACTGCTGACCTTTCTCTTTTAATGACAGTTGGGATGACCTTATACTGTAGCCTTCATAGCTCTGAATGGAGTAATGCAGGCAAAACAAAGGAAGGGTGGATTCAGTTGTTTTTGCTTCACGGTGGGGTTTGCTGGGAGACTTACTGAAGCTCCTGACTGAATACTGATTTGGTTTTTTCAAAATCAGCTTTCCCATAGAGACACTTGTTTTACCCGCTCTGAAAATTTAATGCAGAACTGTCTGCTTTCACTAACAACCAAGAAGCTGGGGAAGTTATCATTATTTAGGAAATTTATTTTAAAAAGTACCGTGCTGACATCAACTTGGGGACCAGTTTAAAGAAAACCTAATAGTTTTTTTTTTTATTTACTTTTTGTCTTCCATCCATCCTTCCCTATGTCACAGGACATCATCTATGTTTTAATAATTCAACATCTGTTTAGTTTTGTGATAACTGACACATTGAATGAAGATTTGTTTGCCTGTGAAGCTGTAATGCCAGGATAAAATGTCAAAAGAAAGAATGCAGGTGCAAAATAAACACATTTTTATGATTACTAGTAAGTCAAGTTCAAATGGTGAACCAAACCATAAAACGTACAACTAAATACACTCAGAGTGGCAGTGAAATAAATACAAGCAATAAGCATAAATTATCAGCTTGATTGAAATGAACTGAAATATTGTGGCTCAAAAAGAGTATAACAGTACTAAAAAAAAAAGAAAAAAAAATCAGAGGGAAATATAATTCCTTTAAAACAATAAATATATTGTCTTTTTACTAAGAGGAACATGTTTTCAGGCTTTTTGAGGCTGACATGATGTGCGCCTGCTCGCAGGAAAACTGCTTTGTAAACTAAATTCAATATGAAACTGATTCTACACATTGGCTGTATAAGATGACTGGACTGAGTGAGTGTGATGTCACTCATAAAACTGGCTTACTTCCAGCTCCAACAAAGTCAATTCAGTCGCCACTTTTCTGTAATACAGATGTTGCTGTTTGGAGCCAGATGAGGTTAGTAAGCAGTGGTTGGTCTAAGTCTGTCTTAATCAATCTTTCTATTGCAACAACTGCAGATCAGGAGTAAGCTTGTTACTCCTGATCCCTGATCATGTTTGAGTTTACAATTTAAGATTTTAAGTAAAAATGAAATTGAGAAACAAACAAAAAAAATACCAAGAACATGTTAAAAAAATAATATCAGAGCAAGAACAGTTATTCTAACAAACAGAATGACAAAGTAATAGCAATTTCTCAGTAGAAATTTATGGGATTTTGGCTTCTTGGAGTTGGCAGGTACTTCCTATTTTGGAATGGGAGAGGTTGCTCAGTCCAGTTTTCTTATATAGTCAATGGTTTTACTACTCAAATTTAATATGTTCAACTGACCAGAGTCTTCTTAAAGAAATGTTCATGTTTTGTGTCAGAGTTTATACTAAATGATGCTTGCGCAGCTGAATTATAGTATGGAGGATATGCTTAATTCAGCCTAATACTGACCTCAAATGACTTGAAACGAAAAAACAAATAAATTCATAAATGTTGTGTATCAGGAGCCACAGTTACATAGTTTCAACTGAAGCTTCCGTGCATGAAAATTACAGTGAATACCACCTTTAAAAAATTGAAATAACAGAAGAAGCAAGAAGGACCCTCATTAGTTTTCCAACCAGAAGACCCTGTGACAGTAAGGGTGAGGCAAGGCTTTAAAGCTCGCTTTGGACAGGCGGGGGTGTCAGTCACTTCTCTTTTCTTTTTAAGAAGTTATCCCAAAAAACGCAATGACATTTCCCTGCAATCTTCAAGAATTATTTTCATCACTCCTCTCAGTGATCCGAAGTTCTAATCCTGCTTGAGGCAAAAACGTGAATCCATGAAAACAATGAATCCACGTTTTTTATTATACATATATTTTTGGGTTATGTTTTTCCAGTTTTTCAAATACATTTATGCAAAAAAATAAAATAAAACACAGCTAAAGATATCTGAGGTTGCAGAACAAGTTTGAACCCTGAGGGCCCAGAACAAAGGTGTTGGTGAAAATACGACATTTTCTTTTAAGAGCCACCATCCTGTGGGAAACTGAGCTCAACAGACATGAAGCTGGAGTTAAAAAGTTATGGAAATATGTGCGGTCCAATTTTTCCTTTTTCATTATTATTTTATTTATGCTTTTTCCCTAAGCTCTTCATAGTAGAACCATCTATTGATTTTTAACCTATTATTTTTTATAACTGTAACATTAAGCGGCCGAAGAAATAAATATGATTTTATTTATTTATTAACTTCTAATTTCTAGTTTTGTTAAGTGGTGCAGTTGTTTTAAATATTCTTATTCAAAGTATGTAACAAAGTTAGCAGCAGAAGTAAGTCTTCAAGATGAAATGCATTTTGAATACGATTATAAAAATAGCAGCTCTGGCGATATTGCTGAGTGTGGTGTTAGGGCTTACTTGTTAAAAAAAAGTGAAGAGGAAATTTATTCGTCTCCTTCCGATGAGGGTTACAAATTTCTTTGGTTGATAACACATTTTGTTGTGGCCCCATGCATCAATGCTTTTAATTAAAATGCAAAGAAGCTTTCAATTGATTTATTATAATACAGAGTCTGGCTTTGCTCTTTCGAAAACTCTGATGGGAGATGGAAGTGAGTGCTCCAGCAGGAGCTTTAATTGTGCCCCTCTGATCTCAATGGCGTTTGACTTGTTCTATTTCTGCAACAATCCACAAAGGCTTTAAGACAGCGCTTTTAATTATAGGTATATGTTAACAAGAGGAGGTAATATGCTGATTGTACCCGGTAATTAACTTTATTTTGAGAAGGGGGGAGAAGAGTGAGTGCTTCAGATTACTTGTTTTTGAAAACCTAGTTAAAATAAAGGATGCATTTAAAGAAGTGGCGCTATGAAAATGTTGGGTAGAAGAAAAATAAAGAAAACATAAGCCTTTTTTTTTTCTTTATAGCCATTTTTTCTGAAATAAACAGAATTGTTACCCTTATTTTTGTCTGTGCATTGAGGATTTTTTTAAAGGAAGCTGGAATAGACTCAACTATACCTGTGGCCCTGCACAGGATTAAAGAGGGCAGACAAGATGAATGGATGTATGGATAGATAGATGAAAAAAAGGAAATCACCCTTAGTTGTCATGGTTTCTATTCTTGACTGTTGATTAGAATCAGCAACCCCGCGTTTGATGCAAGGGTTCTCAGTCAGAAAGATGGAATGGGATTCCAGGTGAAAAATAAGTCACTTCTTCTTATTGTTCACAAGCAAGGAAAACATGAGATTGATTGACAAATCAGTGCAGTGAGTGCAGTACAAGTTTGAGGACACGGGTGCCCTGGTTACCGTAAATTAAAGGGAAAAGCTTGACCCCTCAGGAGAAACACCTCCTTCATGAAGTGTTAAAGTTGTGTCCAAATGGGTGATCGCAGAAGACCCAGGACACAGTGGAGAGAGATTTCCTAAAACACCTTAAATTGGCTGGATGGAAGGGTTTGCCGTCTTTTTCCTGGTGTCAAATCCGTAGAGTCCTGTGCTTGGTTTTTGAATTCTTAGTAATATTATAATATTTCTTTTATCAACACCTGTTTCTCACATTGTTAGACTTTAATTCTTCATGCTTTAGTTTATGGCATAAAGTATGGTAAGAAACTGAAATATTAAAAACATTTATACTTTTTTTGCATTCACATTTATGATCCAGGTCACACAGCTCTTTTTCTAATACATTTATGTGTAAGAAAGTCAACGATTTGTCAGAGAGCGTTGTTATTTTCCGTATACATGCCAAAACTATGGAGGACAATCAATTCAAAATGTAAGTTAAACATAAAAAAATGAAAATCTGTCGGTCAAAAATGAAATTACAAACATTGGTAACAATTTAGATGAGATGCTTCAAAACACTCAATATAATCTTGATAAAGATGTTAATACATTTGTTAAGCTTACAAGCAGTTTATTAGCATGGTCTTTGTAGACAATGGCCTCACTTTAGATGGTAATGAATCTTACTATGTATATCATTAAACTTAGTACGCTTATTGTGCTAAAAAAATGCCCTATCAAGAGCCTATAAACACCTTAATAATGTTTGTCAGTGGGTTAATAAAGCTTGTTAAGGAGTCTTATTATAAAGTGCTATGCAAACATAAATAGGAGAGTTTAAAAAAACAAAACAAAATAACCAACAAAAAACAAAAAAGATTTACCCTGGGAAGCCAAAGGGAGCAGTAACAACTTGACATTTCAACAACAGAGGAATGCATAAACTGGTGTTTGTTATTGTATAATTAAAACTATGATCCTTGAAAAGAACCGTTTCTTAATCTTAGGTATTATGGATATTGCCTCATTCAATAACCCTTAATATATATATTTAGAAACTGAGACTTTACTGATGAGAAATATACATCATAAATTATAATTCAAACTGTGATAAAAGCCAGAGGTGCTTTGACTTTCAAATCGATACGACTTTTTTCCCTTTGAAATGATTTAAAATTATTCTCCACTACAGCTATTTTGCTGTTGAGCATGAACTAGGATCACTGTTGGGTTTTCACCATGGTTACCTTTCTACCAAATCATTCTCAACCTTCACATCCTCTTAGAAATACATTTAATTAAAGCCACTGTCTGCATGGAAACAACATTTTCTAGATAAAAAAAAAAGCAAAGGCAATTTTCTTTCAAATGAAAAACAGACTCAGGTAAGGAAGATAATTATAAGCTCTGCAGACAAAACCTTGTTGGTCTGTAGCTGTTTACCAAATGCAAGAGGATACAAGAAACCCAATGAAGGCTACAAGCACTAAATAAAAAGATATCAGAACATTTTGAGAAGCCATACAGCAGTAGAACGCCAAAGACAAGAGGATACAAGCTGGATACATTGGTTATGTTTTTCTTATTTCATATACATAGCTAGTCCTATTTTAACAAACTCCATAAAAGTTTGGGGTCACTTAGAACTTTTCCTATTTTTGAATTTAACCGTAAGCTAATTGTGTTTATTGAAAACTGCTTGAATGCCAAAGGTCTGCAATGCAGGAATGGATGAAAATGGAGGATTCTTTGACAAAAGCCACACCTAAAAGAAAATAAAATCAAATAAATATAATCATTTCTAACCTTGTCAATGCCTTGACTATGTTTACTATTCATTGTACAACCATTTGGTAACTAAAAGTATGAATTTCAATGGAAAATACAAAATTGTCTGGATGACCCCTGACCTTTTTTTTTTTTTTTTTTTTTTTTTTTACTGAATGTTTTTTTATATTTATTTTGACCTTATTGTGAGTTTCAGAACTCTTCCTTGTGGTGCACACTCATCACTCATTACAAAGTTTCCTGAATAATCAATCACCAGCTGTATTCAACATCACAGTTAAGTATTGGTTTCAGCATTGGATTCGATGGAGCTTTCTCAAACAGGTACCAAAAAAGTATTATAATCTTCCTCTAATCAAGAAATAAATGGCATCTTCTGCTATATAAATCTGGTTTAGCCATAATTCTGGTTTAAAAAAAGAACCTCAAGCTTAATAAGTTTAAAAGAAAAGCAGGACTTGGTGAAAAATCCAAGATTTTAACTTTGCTTTTTTTTCCCTTGAAAAAGAGACTTAAATCTCAATGGGATCCACCCTGGTTAAATAAAGGCTAATGAATGAATTTATTGAACCTCATATTGCTTCTATATTAAAGTCAGTTTAAAATAATCTCTAAAAAGAAAAAAAAAATGGACACAAGTGCAACACATACCTCTTGCCAAAGAGAATTGATCAAATTAAATTGTCATCCATCATGGAAGTTTCCAGTATTAAGCAGAATGTAAAGATTTTGACAAGTTTTTTTTTTTTTTTTTTTTTTTGTACAGTCATGCGTCATCAATATAGAATAGAAGCAAACAAAGTTTTACAGCCTCAACTCATTCCCTCCTGTCCATGTTCCTTTATTAACTACCTCTATATCATTGCCTCAACATGTGAGTTACAGTGACAGCTGAGTAAACCCCTCCAGAGCTCTCACTTCCCTTTGCTTTACCTCTCTAACAAGCCAGCTCACATGTTGAGCTTGTAAGACTTGATATGTCAGCATATTTGTTGGTGTAATTATTCGATGCAGTCAAACTCAATGACCAGGACTTGTTCTGTAAATAAGCGCAGGCACTGCTGTTATGTCACAGCAATGCTATGAGGAGATTAATAACGCAACTGCATACTGTGGAACTCCCCCATAATTGCTCTCTGGGGAAATTCAACATTTTATATGTGAGTGTGTGTTTGTGTGTGAGAGAAAGAGAGGGAAAAGAGAGATATATGGGGAACAGAGGTTGGGAATACAATAAGGGCAGCTACAGGAGGAAGCTTAGCTACATTTATCACTGAGCAGGAAACATAATTATTTTACTGTAGCGAGGGCAAGCATATTTCCCAATAAAACACACATGCAGAGACATTTACAGCTTCATTTCAGCCAGGAACAATCCAGGAAGTATCACTCTTCTATCATACACAGTACTTAAAGTTGTGCAGTGCTGGCGTCTGGGACGCTCTAAAGCACAGTGTGCATCTTTCTACTGTGCACTTCTCTTACAGCTGGAGGAATGCAGTCCTCCAGACTTCATGAAGACCCTGTGATGTAGCCAGACTTCCGGAAGGGAGAGGAGGACAGGCTGGAGCTGTGCATCTGCTGTTACTGGAGACCACTTGAGATTCTTGTGGACTCTTCAAAAAAAAAAAAAAAAACTTTCCAAGACCCCAAACAGCATAGGATGCTATTTTTGAAGAGCCAGCACAACATTCTCAAATTGAGAGATATGTGAGCAGTCAACTTGGTGTGCAACTCAGCTGAACTCATTTTTTCTTAAGCTATCCCAATATGCTGAAAAGGTCAGAAAAAGTAACGTGATAAAAAATGTTAGAGTTCTAAGTAATTCTTTTAACCATCAGCAATAAAGTTTGGAAACAATGGCTGTGTTTCTTTCTGGGAACTTTTTCATTATTTGTATCACACATTCTTGCTTTTTTTTAGCTTTTGGGGCAAAAAAATTACTGCAAAGTGACTCTTAAATTTAGCTTGACTAATGTCATCATTAACACAATTCCACCATTTTTTTTCACATCCTCTGGAAGTAGCAAATTGTAACTACAACTGTATTTGCTAAATAAAGAGCAGAAAGAGAAAAATGATTTAAACTTACATTTTATTATTTATAGTGACAGCTTATAACAGCATATAAATGCAGATGCTTTCCAAAAATATAATTTGATGGGAAAGGGCATTTATTCTCATAATTCAAAATATTAAAGTTTAATAGAATATATTTGATTTCTGATATTTGTTTAGATTTAATTATTTAGATTTGTGTTCATATTTATTTAAATATATGCAAATAATTGATTTAAGCAATCAAATAAATAAATAAAAGTTTCCACCTCATAAAACCCACATAAAAAGAATTTCAAAACACTAAAATACTCTGGAGAAACTTGACATTTAAACAGAATTTCACTAACTAATTTTCAGGACTTGGCAATACTGAGCATTTGGGTATCAATCCGATACCTCAAAATATGATTTGTTTTAATTGCCGTGCATGTTTTTTTTTTTTTTTAAGTTACTCTTTTTTTAAATGACTTGATAAACATAAAAACAGAATTAGAAAATTATTTTCAATTAAATGTAAAATAGGGTATTAAAATAAAAAAACTTCTTGAAGAAGTGAATACAAAACAAAATAAACAAGCATCTATGATACAAAATATATCAACGTGTTTAACAATTCCTTTTTGCTGATCCAGAAAAGTTTCAAACAAGAAGAAATACAAGAATTTGTTTCCAGAATATTCTTAACCAAGTATGTAATGCATACTTCATGTATAACCACTTTTGCCTCAGCACCTAACCATGATGGGAAAATGTATATTTTTGTCATAAATGATTTGCACATTTTCCCTGGAATGTGTACCTCTACACGCATGAATAACTCAAACTAAATGTATTCTGGATTGTCTGATTTCAAACGTTATGACTCAGTCAGTTTCACAAAACTCCTTCTGCACGAATAGACCGATGTTAACAAACAGCAGGCGACATACAGAACATGTTTGATGTTTGATACTTAAATGCAATTGCATGTTTTTCATGTTTCATTTCAGTGAATTGAACTTGATGTTCAACAAATATGCAGGTCTGTTTGCTTTCCTTCTTTATTCATCAGTGTTGTGCGGCAGAGACAGGCTACCAGACACCTCAAGGATGTTTTTTGGTGCTTTTATCTCCCAGCATGCTTTGTGCTGGTGTTATCTATCGTCAGCAGCCTGCTGTGGGACTAAATGGTAAAAAGCAAGTGCCGTGCAGAAACAACTGTGGTTTAAAGTCTGTGCGGTAAAGAGCTTTCGCAGCTTGCAGACATAATTGTAATGATAATCAGCTTCATACTCTGTTGCTGCTAAACCATCACGCATTCACACCTGAGCACTTCTGCTAAGATGTTTTTAAAAGAGTTTCTGCAGGTGAAAATAGAATGAAAACAGCCAGTAGGTGATGTAAAAAAGTACATAAATAAAATAAATGTTTTTTTCTTATTGGGATTTAGAGATGCATGATTTCTATTGCAAATTTTACAGTTTTTGTTTTAAGAATACAGACTATACTTACATGGCAATTGTGTAAGCCAAAATGTGTAATAGAATCTGGTTCAGCTGCAGGGTAAGAGGTGAGATTATGATTTCATGATAGAAATAGAAAGAAACAGGTTGTCACCTTTAGGCTACTAGGGTTAGAAAAACGAAAGACTGAAACCTTCCAGCCACTCAGAGTAATTCTGCCACTCCAACCATCATAAAATAAACAAATCATTACGTTGTATGGGCAGACATTAAATTGTAATTTGTTGTTATGGTCTTCCTTTTATGGGCCGAGTATAACTCTCCAGCAGCCAGAGGTGAGTTATGGTCATGCGGTCACAAGTTCTCTGACTTCATCGTCTTGTCCTGAGGTCCTCGAGCATAAGTCACATCAAAACAAATCAAGTCACAAATTTAACCTTACCATCAAATTAATATGCAGTTATTAGTAAAAAGTGAGAATTTATGAACAGTTAGAAGACAGTTGTGGTTATGTAGTGGTCTAATAGGACATGTAGAAGCTGTTTTAAAGTCACAGGTTGGAAGTTAAACTTGATTTTTGAGAGTTAGTTTCTATATAACTGCTTCATCAAAATTTCAGTTTCAGATGAACAATATCTCCTATCTCCATAGGGAAAAAAAAAAAAAAAAAAAAACACATTGTAGTTTGAGGCTTATCAGTGCCACACCTTATTACCCAAATAAGCAAGTAATATTCCCCAGCTTTGATTGGTCAATTTGTAAGTAGGCAGTCAACGCTAACACGTTAACGCACGCGATTAATAATAATAATAAAAAAAAAACGCATTGATATTTAATGATGCTAATCAATTACACTCCGCAAAACATCAGTCCAATCCAGTTCAGGTTTCCAGGGCGTGACTTGATTTCTGATAATGCACACTTCATTGGGCATTATCATCCATTTTATAATCCAGTTGGCCTTAATTCTGGTGGTGCTTTCTGGGTTCTAATCTGATATCTAAACTGTTTTATCACAGTACCGTTAGTTTTAAAAACAAAAAACGTCATTTTTCTTTAACCAAAGAGCCACAATGAAAGGTAAAAGAGCTGTACGTGGCTCTAGAGCTGCAGGTTGCAGACCCCTGGTTTAGGTTAACCATGTAGGACACGCCCAGCAATATGTAATATATGTGAAGGGGGGTTTTAGGATCGACTTCATTTTAAAAGCACAGTTTAGAACACATAACTGCTGTTGGTTGTAAAATCGTATTTTTCTGTGCTTCTTTTACAAGCATTTATAAAGCTTTTTTTTTTTATTCAATAACTATTTTTTGACTCCTGAGTTTAACTACAATGATAATCCAGGACCTTGAGAGTTTGTCTCAGCACCGTGTGACCCGACCAGCTGGAAGGACACCCCTGGACCCAGATGATGGACAACCAGACACCAGCTGTGAGTCACATGGTGATGCCACCTTTGACATGGTTCCTTTGTCCTCTAGTGGTTTCTCTCTACAGGTCAAACATGCAACCAAAACAACCACCTTTTCAAACGCTCAGCAAATTCCTCAGACGATACAGGAATTTAGGCTGTGGGAGTTTTTATGTGGCCCTGCTCAGAGTCCCCACATTAATCAGGTAGTGACAGAGAATGACAAATCTCATCTTTAGGTCAGGAAGGGATACAAAAACCACTAGTGAATTCAGTCTTTGTACTTGATTTCATTCTGATTTACACTAAAAGAAACAGGATATGTGACCAGTATTTGACAAATGACAGCAGCCATCATCAGTTGAAATCATGCAAGTTGCCGCAACACATACAAGGAGGTAGAAAAAAAAAGCCTCCTTGTGAAACTATATATAATTGGTCACATGATGAGAGCATTGAGAGGCTGCACAGTGGTGTAGTGATAAGCACTCTTGCCTCACAGCGACAAGTCTCTGGTACTAATCCCTCTCTGTGTGGAGTTTGCATGTTCTCCCCATGCGTGCGTGGGTTTTCTCTGGTCTCTTTGGCTTTCTCCCACGGTCTAAAAACATGCCTCATGGGTAAATTTGAGATTCTAAAATGTGCTTTAGGTGTGAATGAACGGGTAGTTGTCTGCCTGTGTGACCTCGTGATGGACTGGCATACTGTTCTGGATGTGGTGCTCAACAATAGCTGGGTAGGCTCCAGCAACCCCGTGACCCTAAACAGGATGAAGCGGGCATGAAAAATGGATGGATAATGGCATTGACTGACATGAACTTTTTGCATCCAGGGAGACGTGCCAATGCTGTGGATCCTGTCTGTAATGTTAACTTGCATATTTTAAGCCTATGCTACATTTGGTAATGTAGGTGCTGTTCGAGTCCATTACAAAAAAATGCCTCAACTTTTTGGTCAAACTTATGAGTATATTTCTCTAAACTAGTGTAGTATTCTGTATTATGCAGCTAACCAAATTAGAAATGCTTTTGAGCAGCAACTTAGAATTCAGTAGCTTTGCAAGAACAGCCTCCTTAAATATCAATCAAAAAAGGCTAAATGGACAAAACTTCAAACACAAATACAAAACCTAAACTAAAAGTAAAATCCAAAAACCAACTAATTGTTTATACTCCAGGAAAACACCAACAAATAAAAAAATGGCAAATGAGGGTAGAACATTCTACTTTGTTTAAATTATGAGATTGATAAAACTTATGTCCACAACTTAGTGTTTTTAGAGTTGCATTAAATACAATTTGGAGTTTTTAAAAAGTACTAAAATAAGTAATATGAACAGAACATTTTAAATAGGTGAGCCAAACAACTATCCTCTACTACATCCAAGCAAAGCTATAGAAAAGAAAAAGAGACGAACATTTCATTAGGTTGACCTCAACGGGTCTCTCTGATTGCAACAATTCTATTTTAAGAATAAAACTCATTCTCACCCATTTTCCATCTGTGCAATCGCACTGGTATGGTGTGAAATCGCTGACCAGGTGTTTGATTAGGGGTCATTTCCATGACCTCCCATTGCCATTTAGTGTTTGTGTATTTTCATTATTTTTCCCAAGTTCACCTTATGGCTTTTTCTCTTGCATATGTTCTCACTCAATAATTGTTTTCACTGTTCTTTTCATGAATGAAATTTATTCTGTTTTTTGGTCAAGTAGCTCAGTATAGTCAACAAGATAATTGAATATTTAATTTGATGAAAAAAGAACAAAGAGGCTTAGACTTGATGGGCTTTTAGCTTCAACCTAAGTCTTTTTTTTAACTCTGAACATCTTTTGTTGCATTCAAGATTGACTGTGGGATAAATTGCATTGTTTCTTATATTTTTTTTGTTTTTTTGTTTTTTAACTGTTTTTTCTTTGTTTTGTTATTGTTCTTGTTAGGAAATAAAAAAAAAGAAAGAAAAGGATCGAGACCGAATGTTCTCAGATTCTCACACCTATAGACATTTTTAAATGTCGTTTGCATGATAGAGGATGACGAAGATAAAAGGCTCGACACCATGGCAACCAGTCACATGAAGGTAAAACTTTGAAGAACTTCTAACTTTGTTTCTTTTCCCTGCCAGCCTTTATATAATCAGCTGTACTTTTTCAATACCGCAGCATGTAACAGCAGAAGTGGCAAGTTATTATTAGAGCAATCCTGTAAACAAGCAGAGCATTAATTGGGCTCTCCAGGGATTTCAGCCACCCAGCAGGGCCAGTAATATTAGACCAGACAAAGACACAGAGAGGCAACAAATGAGCCGTGTGCTGACAAGATGACACTACCCCCCAAGTCATTTGAGTCGCCTGGTAAATCGTAATCATTTTTTGTTCTCAGTTTGTGAATGTGCAAGAGACTTTTTTTTTTCAATTATAGTAATAATTCCTTCATCATTATTGCAAGTTAGTAATCCTTAGAATAAAATTAGAAATTAATGATTTGCTGTGTGGCACACTGCACATTGATTACCTGCGATATGTAGCCAATATATTGATGTAGGCTTTTATTTGTTTTTTAGCACTTTTTCAGGACGGAACCAGTAAATGGAAAAGCTCTATTGCTCTTACAAAATGAAAAGACATGAAATGATGGAAGATGTTGCGTAAACCGACTGAATTAAACGTAAAGTTTTGTGTTAAATGTGTTCTAGATGATGGCTTCATTACTGTAGAGATTTCCTTCTGATGTTTCTGAAAGCAGTTCTTTTATGTGCAGTCATTGGGTTGCTGGAGCCTATCCCTGATAGTTCTGGTTGAGGATAGAGTAGCAATGGGTATCCGAGTACTCTGTACAACTATATTTGCAATGTCCAAGAAATCTGATTTGAAATCTTTATAAATATTTAAGGGTGTAGTAAAAATACAATTTGGCAAAAATGTATTTTTTGCTCTGAAGTGCAAAATTACATTGGATTTTAGGTTTACATAATTAAAATAAGCCGTAAATGCAGCCTTACTGTCACCGGAAATAAAAACAAACCAGCAAAATAAAGTGTCAATGACGCTTCACATTTTCTAGTAAAACTAGAGTTCTTTCTTCTTTTTTTGATAAAAACAAGACAGAAGTTCAATTTATTAACATAAGTTGTGAAAAAACAATTTTGCCTTAACACAGGAGACTTAGCTCAATTGTTTTGAACCCGGTAACTCCTTAACAGTCTTTGCAATGAACATAATTACAGCAGATTCTGAAGCAAAGAAATGCAGCCTCAAGCTGATATGCAGCACAAGTGATGATTTAATTACAGTGAATTTGATGATTCTGCAGCAGAGAAAAGCGACTTTTCATAACAGCTTTGCATCAAAATGTAACGCTTTAGAACATGGGTGGACAAACTTTTTCCATCGTGGGTCACAAAAGGTTCTAAAACTTGACACAGATGCTTGAAATGTTTTGGGAACTGACCTCATATGAGAAAAACGACATGGAATCTGGACAAAAATATGCCTTTTTTGAATTTAAAACTGTGCTTTTTGTGAAATTGGCAACAAGATAGGAACAAATTGGTTGATGTATTTCAGGGGAAAACACATACTTAGAAAAATTCTGTGTCTGTTGGGTTGGAATGATCAGAAAAATGACTGTCTGACTTGAAAAACTCACATGAATGTGAAAAAAGCACCAAATCTTCCAACACGACATGAATGCAAAATAACTCACAGCAACTAAACGCAAGTCAGTTTAATTGTGGTGCACCATCTAAAGGGAAACAAAATTATAGGTAAATATTAAACATTAATATGGATCATCAACATAGCCTAATTAATTCCAGTGTAGCGGGTCAGATGAAATGGTTTAACGGGCGGCATATGGACCACATGCCGTAGTTTCCCCACCACTGCTTCAGAACGTAAAGTTTTCCAGACCTTTAAGAACGGAAAACCTCTAGAGAACATTTTCAGGATTTATAGTTAAATGATCCAAAACAACAGTGATGTTTAGGTTTTGTTTACTACCAGAAAGCTGACCCAAAAAAAACCCAAACTTGTTCAAAGTGACAAATCCACTTTCGTTCCGCCTAAATCTTTGTGTTTAAATCAGTTTCACTGATTCTGATCTCTTGTTATTAAAAAAAAAGGTATACATTAAATGTGATTTAATTTTAATGTAATATATCCTGTAAAAAGACATAGCAACTGTATAAGCACAGGATACCATCACAGGGCCACACGTTCACAGATAAGAGTCAATTTAGAGTCACCAATCAACCTATAAAGCTTGTTTATAGACCATGAGAGATGCTGGAGTTCTTTGGTTGTTATTTTATTTCCACCAAGACTAATTATTGTTTTTTTTTTTTCCTAGCATTTGGATGTGGAGCTAGAAAAGGATCAACCGCATTATAACTGGTACAATGGTCACATTAGAGTTTAGCTTGGAGCAGAGTTAAGACCCAGCTTCCTTACAGTAGAAGTTTGTATTAGTTTTGTGTTTCTGGTTATATGCTGTACAGGTACAGCTCAGTCTCTCCCTTCTTCTAAAAATAAAAAGACCTTTTTTGTTTTACTTAGGTAAGCATAATGTGATTGGTATCAACTTAGAATAAGTTTCATATGGCTTTCTTTGCTCCATGTTTGTATTTGTCTTATTGCAGTCACTAATGTACTTTTATTGTACTTAATTTGGACCCTAGTTTTTGTGATTGGAGTCACTGGGTTGTCCAGGCTTTTTTCAAAGAGGATCAGATGTGCAAGAAAAAAAAAATGCATCAGGGCCACCCATCCAAATGGTCATTTTTATGTAATTAAATTAAAATTATAGAATTATGTTTTGACAAATGATTTCATTTTTATGCATAGACTTTGCCAAAAAGACTGTCTTTACTATTTGATAGCTAAACTAAAGAGAGCTTCAAAAACTAAAGTAACAAATACACTCAAACTTAATTTAAATCCATCTTTAAACTAAATCTTGTAACATAAAAATGCTTTGTCTGTAATTCAAGTCAAACCAGATTAACATTAAAATAATATCATTTTAAGCCTAAATTGTTAAGTACTGAAAGTCATAAATGCATTCAAAATGTTTATAATTTTATATCTAATTTAATGGCAAACACTGGAAGTGTAAAAGCTTGAGTGATTTTGCAATATTAAACAACTTTATTGTCATGGTTTTTTGTCCCCTGACTTTATAAGACCAGGATTTCCTTTTTGGAGAGTTTTTTTTTTTTTTAAGACACCAGTAAACCCTTAAATCCCAAAACCATTTTACAATCCACACATTGTGTTGTTCTTCTTAAGTAGACCAAATCAAAGTTACCCATGTGTCTGTGCTTTTGTGAGTACTTATATCACATAAATGTTAATCTTGTACAATAAACCTGAAGGCAATACACAAAAATGCCAGCTGTGTGGAGACATCTGTGTTATCTAAAGAAGCAGCTTTAATGTTCTCTCTTTTCTCCACATAAACCAAAAGATTTTTTTTTTTCCTTCAAGCGGATGGTCATGTGCTAGATTTGATGCTACATCAGCTCATGGCCATGTCTTTATGCACCGATGTTAAGATTTTGAAACTCTAAAGGGCCATATAAAGGCCATCTGCTGTCTCCATTAGTGACACTTCAGTGTTTATCCCGTCATAATGAAAATCTGTCACTTATCACACTCAGATTATTGCATTTAGCCTGTAACACAAAGAAATTATTTCTTAACACAAATAAATATAAGGGGAAAAAAGTAAGTCATCATTATTATTTTTATTTTTCTGGTTTCGGGTCACGAGCAGACGTGTGTTCCAAGCTTTCTCAGGGTTCGACAGCTTTAGGCGATTTTAATCTTGAAATATCACAGAATTACTGCAAAAAAAAAAATGCTTTAGGAATTTTGATAATAGATCAGCATATACAGTGACAAAGTCTGAAATAGTCTTATATCTACTTATATAACCATATGATTTATTGTTACTAGAGGATTCTTAATAACCTGAATCTTTGTTAGAAAGATAAATATCTGATCATGAGGAATGAATCAGATAATGATAATACATATAAAGTAAATGGTATGGTTGAGTTGGGATGGTATTATATAAGTTTGCTTCCTTCCTCTCACTTTCAGGTAATCTCTTAATGTCTAGTTATCCTGTGTTTGACATGTCTTTATGGATGTAAACTTCTAATGATTGTTTATATCCCACATAAATTATTTTTTTCTTGATTGCTTGAAATAAACAATTTCTAATCTAATTTGATTATAAAACTCACACTTACGGACTACTGATGAAAAAAAAAACAAAACAAAAACAAAACTATTTCACTGGGACTGACTGTGATGTCACAAATCTTTTTCATTGTAAAGACAAAACAATGTCCTGAGTTTTTATTAAAGAATAACATGACCAAGTTTGTCCCTTAATGAAGCAAATACACATATAAGGTGCTGTGTTTTGTAGCTATAGTGGTTAAGAGATGATTTATGGACTGCTCCCAGGTAAAGGCCTCACTATCTCTATTTAGAATATTTGGATGAGCTGAGGCTGATAGGCCAACTATTCCACTCAAAGCTGTCCTCTAAAGCTTCCGAGTTCCCGTTTGTAGTTGTAACAAGTGCAGGGCAGGGTTCTGAGAGCAATGTCATGTAACCAACAACAAAATGCATCTCTGTGCCACCTAACCATCAGAAGCTCCCCAAGAAGGGAAAGTCTATTTGAACTGCCTTAGGCACAAAACAGAAGTGCTGCGGGAATTGTTGACCTTGATGACAGCTACCACGTTGTCTATTCCGGTCCCACTGGAAAGGTAAGAAAGGTTTTCGAGTGAAAAGCAGCCAGAGTGGCTCGGATCATTTATGGTTGTGTTCAATGCCATGTGGTGACTTGTCAATAGCCAGAAGTAGAACAAGTGTCACTGCTTTTATGGTTGCTGGCAGCACTGCAGGCATCCGCTGGCCTGTTAACTGGTGTTGGTAGAACAGACAGTGCAGCTGCAATCTCACTCTGTTCAGTCAAACGTGTTCTTAATCGACAAAAGGAGAATATTTTGTTTTGGAGTGGATCTTCAGTGGCCTTTTCAACCAGTCCTAGAGGAGCAATAACCATTAAAAAAAAGACTCTTGACAATCTTGACTTTACGAAAATGTTGATCTAACTTCAATCTATTGATTATCCCATTGTGTATGGTGGCCCTGAAGTGCAAACAAATCCCTAAACACAGAAAAATCTAAGATCACAACAATTTAAAAAGAAAAAAATTAATAAACATTATTTTTCAGAAATCAAAACAAAATTCCAAAGGCCAAGTCATAACTCTAATTAAATTAAATGAAATAAAAATGAAACTTTGACAAAACTAATTTCCAGGAAAAAAAATTTAAAGGAAAAAAAAAAAAAATCAGAAAAGGACATCGCTGATTGGTTGACGACATTTTATTTTTGAGGCTCGAGTTTTTTTCTTTAATGTCTGCATACTAATACAAGTTTTATGAGTAAAATGTATAATAAATAAAGGGCAGCATGTACTGGGGGCAGGTACGATTTATTGCCAGCTATGCAAACCAAACTCAAAATTTGCCCTCTCTGGGTGGGTGCTCTTGCCCCAGGTGGAGGAATTCAATTTTATTGGTGTCTCGTTCACAGGTGAAGGAAAATCAGAGCGTGAGACTGGATAACAGAAGGCGTCCACAGTCGCTGTACCCGTCCTTTGTAATGAAGAGAGCTGAGCTAGAAAGCAAAGCTCTCAATTTACTGGTCGATCGTCGTTCCAATACTCACTCAAAAGAAAGAACGAGATCCCGACAACAAGCAGCTGAAATGAATCCCTGTAAGGTGTTGGGCAGTGAGAATATTGGTCACCCGCAGAGAGTAGAGCTGCTGCTCCTCCACATTGAGAGGAGCCAGTTGGGGTGGTTTAGGCGTCTAGGAGGTATCTGGTTCAGATGCCTCCAAGACGCCTCCCTGGAGAGGTGTTCCGGGCATGTCCCAGTGAGAGGAGGCCCCGGGGAAGACCCAGGACAGGCTGGAGAGACTCCGTCTCTCTGGGCATCTTTTGCTTTGACTGCTACCCCCTCAACTTGTTCCGAATGAATGAATATGAGACACATCCTGTATCGCTTCGTGACAAATAACTTTCAGCTGAAATGATAGACAAACGTCATTTTTCAATAAATTATGCCGCATAACACCTACCTTTTCTGGCTTTCATAAAAAAAAAAAAAAAAAACATTTTGAAAAACAAAAGTTATCTCTAACAATCAAACTGAATTCTAAAAAATTAAACAGAAGAAGAAACTAGAAAGGTGGGTATGATGATGATGTTTGTCCATCATTCCAACCGAAAGTTATTGGGCAAAATTTGAGACTAGACCTTCTCTGTACTAATCATACAACTAATAAGTATGTGGACAATAAAGAAACATTTTTAATAATTAAAATGGCGAAAATCAAACATCATCATCCAATCAGTGTTTGTATGATGATATTTGATTCAATTTTTTTTATTGCGTTTAGTTCTCCCTGGACTCTAACCTCTTTTAAAAACAAGCTAAAAACCTTTTATCTAGCAAAGCATCTTAGCTGAACTATTTTAATTTGTGCTTAAGATGATTGTTTTATGCAGTACATGTTCTTGTCTTTTATGTTTTTGACCTCTGAAGTTTTTGTCTTTTAATTTGTGAAGCACCTTCTAATGTCTGTCTTAGAAAGGTGCTACAGAAATAAAACTTACTTTCTAGATTTTAGTTTTGAAATGCTTCTGAGTTTCTGAAATGCAATTTTATTTTTTTAATTATTATTTGTTTTTCTTTTTTAATTGTCGTTGTGATCTTTAAAATGTTTTTCTATCAAGTGACTTTTCACTATGATTTCAACTTCAGGGCCACCATAACTGTGCCATCTAAAAGTAAATTAAGTTCCAAAGGATTTAAACCCACTCAGAGATTTTAGGATAACTAAGTGAATCCACTTAGGTTTGATGTGGAAAGGACATCATAAAATTTTATTTTCTTTGATTTGTGTTTGGCATGACATCACATTAAGACTAATACCATACCCTCTAAAATAAAACATATATTTTGTCAAGGTAATAAACACAAGTGACTCATACCGTCGTACCGAGCAGGAAAAATAACTCATCACTGGGGTTTGGAGTGACTGAAAACTGTGTGGTGTTTGGTCTGGCCCTATTACTTTAAAGTCAAGTAATGATCTATAAGCTATATGAGGATTAGCAGGAGGTTAGGAACGCTTAATGCTTACCCCATACAGTGGGTCGATAAACTCCTGGATCAAGTTCTACAGTTTGAAATTTAGACCATTACTTTATCCCACCTGCATGTTCTTTTTTTTCCCCCTTTATAGCAAAGAGACTAAAAGCACACAGGCAGTTTTCCATTTTTTGTAGCCCGCACTCTGACACAAAACAATATGAGTAACAAGTATAAATGACCAGAGACAGAAAGATGAATGTGTGTTACACAAGCTTGGATAGGTAAGGGCCTGTGAGAGACGAGAGTGGAGAATGAGATAGAGAGGACCTCAGGAGGCTTGGCTGTAGATATCCCTTGGCAACGAAAAGGCACAAGCAGGAGTAAGGGTCTGCTGCCAGAGGTGTCAGAAATTGTGAGAGTGAAACCGCATACAAAACCAGGGGAAGAAGGAAAAGAAAAACAAGAATGTAAAACTGGTAAAATAGGGAAAACAAAGAACAGCTGCATAGTAATAAATCACAACCACAAGCAAGTAATTTGCTGATTCACTCCACCTCAATTCATGTCTGATATAAAGTGAATCATATCAAACGCTAAAATAAATCAGGATTCCTTGTGCTATCTTTGTCTGAGCGCAGGTGTGCAGCATTAATTGGCGGAATCATTTGGGTCAGACTGGCACAGGAGCAGCTAAAGGCTGCAGTTTCCGACTTGACCAGCGGGAGGCGAATGGAGCCACACACGCCACATTGAATTCTACAACCACCACACCTTCTGGAATACGCCTGCGCACACAGCCACACATACATCTCCATACATTCATCCTCCTCACCATGTGACAGAGCAAAAGGGGAGGGAGAGGGAAACGGCTTGAAGGCCAGACAATTAGGGACTGTTGGAAGACGGCATTACACACATAACAGCTGAGAAAGGATAAAACTGACGGAGGGAAAGCAGGCCCACAGAGCACGGCAGAAAGCGAGAGGCGGCTTGTATTTGAATTCTTAATCACCATCAAGGCAGGGGGAGCTGGTGAAAAGACGTGTTCTGTCATGTGACCCACCGTTTCACTGTCAAGTGCTGGTGTCAAGGCTGAATTAAAGCCTTAATTAGCAAACGGTTGTACATGGATACATTTACAAAACCTAGCATAGATGTGATTGACATCAAGCTAACCTAACATCTTTGCTGAAAGCCCATTTGTGTCGAGTGTCTTTTCTTTTGTTATTTAGCCACTTGCTTTTAGCTGAGATGTTATTTAAATACAGGAGTGGGCTCCACCTATGTGTGCTTCCAAATGTGATCAGTTATTAGCTGCGAGACTGATATAACTTGATGGGGTTTTTTGTGAATGACAGCAGTGGGGATCCCAGCTGGATGCGTAAATGTGAGTGTTTGACAGAAAGAAATGAAGGTCTGGTACCCCACAGGCATGATCGTAAGTAGGGGCTTAAAAATGAATCTAAACAGTTCGATTCATATCAATTTGTTTTTGGCAATATGATTCATAGTTATTATTGGTTCCCTTTAAGTGATCAGATTCACTGACAAAAACTAGACAAAAATTCCACCAGTGTGTGACCCAAAAGCCTTGTTTCCACTGAGGAGTCCAGTACGATATGATACGTTCTGGTATGGGACAGACCAGTTATTTCTGGCAAGCATTTCAGCCTCGCTTCCACTAAGTGGTTCATTTTCACGGTACATGCGTGGTGTAGACCACTACTGTCAATGTGATTCGATGACTCAAAAAGTAATAACAATGGAGGTCATCCAGCAACTCGTCTTTTTCTTGCTTTACTTTTTATATATCATGTATAACAGGAATATAATGTTTGAAAGATTGCGGGCGGCGAAGAAGAATACGCTCAAAATACCGGATCAAACCAGACTGTACCATACTAGACTGTTCAGTGGAAACAAGGTTAAAGACAAATATCTGTACTGAACAGTATAGGTGAAGTGTTCCAGATTCCTTGAATCTCCATTGAAGAGGCCCTACAATGAAAATATTACTTTTTGAGGTTTTAAATGCATTATACTGTTCATCCCTCACTATAAAGAATAAGTAATCCTCTAAAAACCTGAACCGTCTGCAGCAGCCCCTCCCATACCCACGAAAACGAGCGGTTGGAAACGTGGTGACATAAGATTGTTCCCAACTGCTCCCTACAGGAAGAGTCTGTGCGGCAAGCTCCGCCCCCAGACTACAACAAAAGCACACCCATTGTCTCTGCGGAGTTGTGGTAGGGGATAACTACCTTCCTGTACCAGGAACTGCTCTGGCCAATTTCTTAAATGTAGTCTTGCTTTGTTTCCAATCGTACCGAACTTCGATTCACTCTGAGATTCCTCAGTCTGAATATGAAACGAACCGAGAGTGGAACAACTGAACCAAAACAGCCACCATACCAGATAGTCATGTGATGTAAACACGGTAAAAATGAGGCGAACGGTGAGCCATAGACAAATTTAGAGCATTAATTGCCATATTATCCAAAATTAAATAACTTTTCCAACTGTTTACTTGTTGGAATGTTTATTTTAACACCACTGAAAAATGTACAACTCTCTTTTCTGTGTCTCCTACGCGCCGGCTGCTGCTGTGAAAGCTCTATTGTAGTTTCAACAGAATTCTCTTAAAAACAAACCATAAAGCCACAACAATGAGACACGGAAACTCATTAAATGTAGTCAGATGAATTCATGCTCAATAAAACTTTTAACGTGATCCACATTGATTCTACTGATGTGTTGTTTAGCGTGCTTACCTATAGTCTCTCCAGTAACCGTCATGCAGGATTCCTCAAATCCATCGGAAAAATAAAAAGTTTGAAAAAGGGAAAAATTCAGGCAAGATTTTGCAGACGTATCCATCTTTTTTATAGTTGTGTTTACAAATTTTGTTCACGTTGGAGAGGCGTCAAGGATGACGTCATGATATGGGCGGGACTGACAAGGAGCAAAAGGCGGAGTCTCAGAAGTCGAGTCATTTTACTTCCTGGTATTAAAACGGGCCACAAAAATGACACATATTTAAAAAATAATTTGTTTTTTAGTGTTCCCAATCATATATATGAATATAATTTATTCTGAAAGGCTGAAGAAAATGGAAGGGGCCTTTTAAGACTTTAGATCAGGTGCTGCAAAACACTAAATATAATGTTGACAGGGATAGCAAATGTATTTATTAAGCTTGTAGGGAGTTTATTAATATGACATTTGTAGAGAATGATTCACTTTAGATATTAATGCATTTTACCAAAAATGTTAATTAACCTTATTCTGCTTATTCTGCTAATACATGTCTTACTAACACTCTATAAATATATTATTAATGTTTGTTAACGTGTTAACAAAGCTTGTCAAGGAATCTTATTATAAAGTATTACCAGATCAACAAGTGAAAATCAAACATGTGTACAAACAAATAAACCAGAATTAATTACAAACACATTTATATTTTGGTTTCATAAAGTTCAGCCCAATAAATAAATAAATCTAAAATACACATACCATGTTTCAATCCAGATTGTATTTTCCAACACATTATCAATTTATCTATAATTTTCAATCAATTTTTGGTTGATTCGATTCAGTTAGCAACTTTGCTCAGACAGATTGATTGGGTTGTAGGAATCGATTGTTACATCTCAATATTTTCCGATATTGATAAAATCAATGTGAGTAACACATTTCCACGGATAAATCGATCTGGTTGTATTGTAAGAATATAAATCTATTAATTGATCAATCGATACACCCATACTTGTTACATTTTGTACTGGCAAAATCCTGCACACACGTAGTCTGTGTGTGTGATGGGTACCACTCATGGTTAATTAACATATTACGTCACTGTTGTGTTTTCACTGGAGTACATGGTTTCAGCATTAGCATGCAACCCTGACGTACAGAGACTCCTTTTTTTAAGCAGAACTCTGGTTCCCTTGAGGCATCTCTTGTGAGCATGAAGGCGTGTGTGTTTGTGTGTGTGCGCATGTGGGGTTTTGTGTTTCATCAGCACACACACATATACGCAAACTCTCTCACACACATTTGGGGGGGTGGGAGGTGTGTACATGGGAGGGACGGATGCTCCAGCTGGGGAGCAGAGCTTCAGTCTGGGCAGCCAGGAGGAGGAGGAGCGGTGCTTTCTGCCTCCCCATCAGCGCCACCACCAGCAGCTTCTGTCGCGTTCAGGACACCCCGTGCCGCGAGACTTGTCTGCAGGAAAAGAAGAGGCTCTGCAAATCACATTTTTTTTAAAAAAAGATAGCAGATTTGAGAGGAAGCTGGAGAGAGGTCCGACCGAAGCGGCGGCATGGAGCAGAGGCGCGCGCGCGTTTCCCCGCGGAGGCAGGGCTTTGGGATGTGATGTTTGACGGGCGCGGAGAGATGCTGTGAGCTCTGGTATTAGCAGCCAGCTGTGCACCGAGCCACTCTCTCTCCATCCCTCCCTCCCTCCTTAGCCAGCATCACTGCTCCTCTTGCGCCGATCATTCGTTGAAACCCGGGGATCGGCTCCACACGGCTCGCTTCTCGCACCACGGCTTGCGTCCTGCACGGAGATTTGGCACGACTAGGTATGTGCAGCGGCGCAGCCCGTCAGGGCGCTGGATGCGTGTTTTGCATGACGCGGGGAGCGTGAATATTTGACTTGGTACCATCTCTTCTTGTTGCTTCCAACCCTTCCCCTGTGGCCCTGTCAGTGGTTTAATGAAGAGAGGGATGCTCAGATGGATAGATGGCAGCATCCCTCTGTTTCTAATGTAAACAGTCTGAACAATAGTAATATATTATTCCAGTTTTTATGAAACACTGGCGTCCCATTCCTATTTTTTCCCCCTATTCCTCCCCCATATTGCTCTGCATAACGTAACATGAATGCATGTGAGCAATGCTGCTGTCTCTCACTGAGCAAATGCGAGATGGCATGATGCCGGCCAGACAGGCCAAATAAACGGTGAGATTTGGATTTATTAAAGGAGGCAGTCTGTTTTGATATCGGTTGGATTCCTTGAGGGCTGCAGGGGGAGTATTGTTCGGTGTTGGGAGATCGACTACTCTGGGTTATAAACGCCAGAATGCAGCCTTGCTGAGGATGGGTGTGAGGGCAATATGATCTGAGGATGCACACACCCTCTGATGCTCAGCTCCCACTAGTGTAGGATAATTGGCTCCTGTCTCAGAGCAGCACACGCATGCTCGAACGCAGTCATGCACGGAGACATGCATGGCACATGTGTTTGTCTTGCACCACAGTGCAAAGATGCACATGCAGGCACACGCCTACATGTGCACTAATGCACACTTGGCCATAATCCATAATCATGTGCTCTGGAGACATGACGTACCAGACTATCATGTCTCATCTGTATGCATCTAATCCTAACGGTTTGCACAAAAAATGTTCTAGTATCACCCAGAGGAAAATGCATTTATATTTGAATACATCAAACCCGCTCACAACGCAATAACCTCCAATTTCCTCACTTTTTCCCACTATTTTTTTCTTCCAGCAGAGAGTACCAGATGTACTATTGTGAGAAATAGGTTAGCGTGCCTCTAAGTGACACTCATTTTCATTAAAGGGGAGTGCCATGGTTGTACACACTGTGAGAGGTAGAATTCCTTTTGCTGTAGACTACTTGACTAATTAGATGCATTGGGTAAAATGGGGGAAATAGGTCCCTAGATAGTAATGCAGCACCCACAGAAGCATCTCCTCAATGCATGCTGTAAAAGGGTTCAACTCTTTTTCTACGGCTGACTCACAAATGGGAGGGGCAGAATCGCAGAGACCCAGAGGAATCCCCTAATTTTCTTATTTCCATGTTAGACACTTGCTTCTGACTAAGCATTGTGACAGAGCAAACCAAATCTGCCTAATGTGTTATCACCTAATCAAGAGTAGACCCGATTTTTGGATGAGTAACAACTGTTAAGAGATGAGCCATGCGTGCAAAAAACAGATTTTCACATGAGCTATATCAGAAAGATAAAGCAAAAAGACTCAGATACCAAAACGATGCACATGATGTCAACCAATTCAAAGTGAAAGAGAGTACTGTCTTTTCAATATAGTATGAATAACTCAAATGTTATTCCTCAACACAATAAAGAAGAAACTTGTTATCATAAATATATAGTTTGGAGCAGTTGGAGCTTGTTCCCCGCTTCTGATTGCTCTGACAGGAGGAAAATAAAATGATAAAATGTTTTCAGTTCTTAAAGAGATGTGGCATGCTAGGTTCTATTCATCATAAAAACAATTTTGAACATATTGCTTTGTGCTTTAAGAAAACTGATAAAGGAAAGCTGTATTTAGTGCTGAACTGATTTAGAAGGAAAGCTGTATTAGTTAGTAAGTAAAGTATAAGCTTGCAAGTCCAGTTTTATTGACCTATTTTTTTTCAAGTACTCATTCATAAAAATGCATACACCTTTATTACAAACAATAAAAACAAAAATATTTTTATTAATGGAATCAATGTAAGTTTTCTGCAGTCTTCTCATAAGTCATTTTTCACAGATTGCATTGTCATATTGTAAAAAAAAAAAAAAAAAAAAAAAACTAACAAAATAATGACAGACGAGGTGATCTGGTTATTTGTCATCCTTTTCTTCTAACTTTCGCATCATTACGCTGTAATCGGAGGATACAGGCGATATCTCACGGGCATTAGCAAGTCATTTGTGAATAGATTCCGGTTAAATAAAAAAAAAGAAAAGTGAACACTTCATTTGTCAAACCTTAACTTACAGATCCCAGGAAGTTGGCCCTTGTGAGAGAAAGATAGCTCTTAGTTGGTGATCGACACTCATTAAACACTAGTTCTCCTTCAATGGGATTTATTCAGACAAAGCACTGCCACTATACAGGCCAGTACTTTATGTAATTGCTGTTTCAGTGTCTGCTCTTGCAAACAGTATCAGATCCCAGATCTCACGATGAACCATGATAGCGGACAGCTCAATTTAGTACATTACAAAAAACATATCAAGTGCATTAAAGTGGCAGGCTGAATAGAACTATTGGCCTTAAAATTATTTACATTAAATATTTAATTAAATATTTGTCAAAACATGATAGTGTATTTCATGATTACGTCAGGCCGAATTAGAATTCTTCCCTTACGACTTCTCCCTACCCCAACATTTACAACTCCAAACATAGAGTTATTGAAAAAAAGGGTCTTCAAATTTGGATGTTACTCCCACACTATAGATGACGTCATCAATGGCGTCAACTACATTACCATGGAGCTTCTTGCTATCGGAAATACATAACAACACTGGTTCCATAACTTTAAAAAATCATGCTAACACAAAACACCATTACTTACAATTAAATGTAAAATTCTGTAAATCAGAGCACATCTATGTGAAGAAAAGCACTTGTCCTCCACGCCACAGAGTGACAAGAACATCATCAGCGGAGGGCTCTGCATCCCTCCGCAGCAAGGATTAGCCCTTAAAAGAACTATTTTGGGCAGCTCACCCATCCATCCATCCATCCATCCATCCATCCATCCATCTATCCATCCATATTTTTTCACTCATCTGGGACCGGGTCCCAAGGGCAGCAGTCGAAGCAAAAACTCAGCATTACTTAGTATCATGTGTATTGTTGAAACATCTAATTAAGGTTTAGTTAAGAATTCAAACTTTTGAGAGTATTATGCTAATATGCTAATAGATTTAAAATATTTCAATACTATTTTTCGTAGCCTGGTCAACACAATAACACTAGTACAGAATACCTTGCAATTACAGACATATGTTTTCTTAAATTCTTGGCACAAGCTTGGACTAAAAATTTAACAAATCATCAAGCTGTGAGGTTAATTTCATCTTACGGTGGTAAATAGAAAAAAACATAAAAAGTGTTGGAAACCAATTTTAAGATTTTGTTAGTTAATATCTTGTCCCTAATCTAAGGCCAGCCATAAATGTTAGCTGTAATGTTTTGTTTTACAGCTCAACAGATATGAGAATTGCTCAGTGGTCATGAGTCTCTAGACACATCAGGGTCTAAAACCCAGAACTAATGTGGAGCAGCTGTCATGTCCTTTGTACAGCAGAACATCACTCATTTGACTCACTTCACCAGCTTCACCATAAAAATGTATTTTTCCATTACAACAAGTTTTCCTACTTCTTAATTTTATAGTTAGCTCAAGTGCAAAATCATAGAAATTAAACTAATTGAGGATACAAGTGTTCTGCAATGGAAGTGATTTCTTTCATCATTTCAAATCAGTGAATACTTCCACATAATTTAATCAATGCAAATCTAAAGAAAAAAATGGTAATGATTATCTTGTCTTTATAACAGATGTTTTTAACCATAGAAAGTTTTTGCCAAAGTATGACATGCCACTTTTAGCGTTTTAAATCATTTCCAAGTGTTGTTATGGCACAGTTTGGTGCTCTGTGGTCTCTATAGATACACTGAAGACTGTATTGTAACACTTAAGCAATTAGAATAATTGGCAAACTTGTGCTTCAGAAGTTGTAAACATCAATGCACACTCTGGGTCTATTGACTTTGACTGACAAATGCAAATATACCTAACTGTACCAACTTAATTGTCTTTCTTTTTTCACTGCCTTTTTCTAAGCAACCCAACAACTGTGACTATAAAATTTGCTTGGAGAATATGATGACAAAAATAAAATAACTTTTAGAAACATAAAATAAACGTCAAGCATTTCAATTGATCCTAGTTTTTAATGGTTAAACTACACTATATATGAATTTCTGATGTTGTCCTTAATGTTGAAATGCAATAATATATTGACAAATACGTAGAAATATAAATGCCAAACAGTGTTCTTTCGACAAACTGCTAAAAACTGTTTTGTTTTCTTTTACAGAGCAATGTTTCTATTCTGGAAGAAAACCACTGGATTAAGAAAAGTTCAAGAATCTCTGCAAGGTCTGCGGTTTTAATGACAGTGAATTGAGGACCGCCTTCAGGCATAGGTTCATTGTGCTAGGCTCATCAACGCTGCATTACCAGCCAACTTTCTCTTTTGCCCAATGAGAAAAACGGTCCACTGGATTCCCATCCATGGTTACTGTCCTAATCAAGACTGTACTATCCTATATTGAAAAGATTTGCAAAGGAATGTTTACAAAGAAATTGGCAAATCCAATAAAGAAGAAAGAAAGAAGTGAAAATAAAGAGCCCAAACTAACCGCTGATTTGCAAGCACAAAATCTGACTTTGTCTACCACTCTGAAGACAACAGTTAAAAAGATTTCCAAATGCTCTTCGGCACGTAACATATCGCTTGAGGAAGACGACGGAAAGAACGACTGTTCTTCCTTATCGCCCACTTTCAGTTATCGTGTAGCCATCGCAAATGGACTTCCAAGAAACTCTCCATTTTTGAATATATGACAGTATATTTCCAGAGGTCCTTTCTATTGACAGTAGCTACTCTGACTTCCTGAGTGAGACAAAACCTATCAGGAGATTGGATGAACATAAATCACACACTATGCCAGTGAGACGAAACAGGAAGAGCCTCATCAGCTTGGCTCCTTCTGATGGCAGTTCTGAGGGTGAACGAGGGGAGCGTTCAAGTTTACACACACTTAGGTTAGGTGCTTTACGCAAGTTAAGGAAATGGAAAAAGAGCCAAGAATGTGTCTCTTCAGACTCAGAGGTGAGCAACTGGAGGAAAACCCTTGGGATCCGCAGCAAATCTTTGGACCGAGCTGGACGACAGCAAAAGAGTTCAACCCTAGAACCTGGGTCTTCTTCAACAGGTTGCATCAGTCAGACACAGGATGTAATGGAAATGATTTTTAAGGAACTTCAAGGGATCAGCCAGATAGAGACAGAACTATCTGAACTTCGTGGTCATGTAAATGCCCTAAAGAGCTCCATTGATGAGATATCCAGTAGTGTAGAAGTAGTGCAAAGTGAGATTGAACAACTTCGCTCAGGGTTTGTCCAATCCAGGAGGGAAACACGTGACATTCATGACTATATCAAACAAATTAGCTATCAGGCAAACAACTCAACCTTACGGTTTATCAATGTACCCGAGGAAAGGTCAGAAAAAACAGAGGGTTTAATATACAAGATTCTGAAAGACAAGATGGGTTTCATAGATGCCCACAAAACAATAAAAATTGAGCTTGCTCACAGGTTAGGGCAGCAAAGAGAATGTTCCAATGCAAAACCTCGCCCAATTATCGTAATTTTTGCCACAACACAAGACAGAGATATAGTGCTGAAGAAATGCTACAAACTCAAAGGAACAGGAATTACAGTTTCAACTGACAGTCTAAGTCATGACGGAAAAGAGAGAAAAGACAAAACAATGTCATTCTCACAAACCTACGAAAGCATGGATATAAAGGTGTCAGGAAAGGATAAAGTGGTGGAAAGCGATGACTGGGATTCGATGGACAGTGATAAAGAACTTGATGAATTAAGTAGAAATAAATATGCAATGGTCATTTCAAAGCCTGTTCACAAAAGTAAATCAGAGAAGAGGAGACATCATGACCATGGCAGGTCAGGAGATGAAGCAGGCTTCTCAGGCACAGTTCACTATGCTGATGACACTTACTATGACCCAGAGAAGCATGCAAAGGCATACTACTCTGATTTGACACCAGGTTGGCTTTCTCAGAGTGACTATTCAACCCCAAAACTTAGCCGTTCAGAGTCTGATTGTTCAAAGCTTTGCCAATCATACTCAGAAGACTTTTCAGAAAGTCAATACTTTACGCGGGCAAATGGCTGTTCTTTATTATCTTCATCAGATCAGGAGTTGTGGCAGAGAAAACAAGAGGACATGGCTTCTTCTTGGTATGCTAGCTCCAGTCATCCTGATAATCAAACTTATGAACACAATGAGGCTGAGACAACAGAAACTATTGACAGTGGGGTTAGCAATGGACTTGTCTGCATGTCTGGAGATAGAAGCCACTATAGTGGCTCCCAGGTGTCTTTACAAGGTGATCTATCACCATGGAAAGACTGGCATCATCTGGAGCAGGGAGCAGACTCTGGCTTAGAGGCTTCAATAGAGGTTAGCAGCCCTTTTGATCCATCAACCATTCCTGGTTTTCCTGAAAACATCACCAAATGTCAAGAGGTTGATTTGCAGTTTGAAGGGGATGAAGAATTCATGATGCTGGACAGAGAATCTTCTTTACCGCCCATTACCACCCACATTATTCCTCCTATCACAGAGAGGGAATCAGTCAAAACCTCTACCCGGCAGTCTAAAGAGGGCTGTAAGGTAACCGCAAAGGAAAATACAAAGATATCTTCTAAAGATGCCCCTAAAGTTGCCACTAAAGTGACACATAAACAAAGTAAACTTGCTTCCAAAGACGAAGCTACAGATATATTACCAAAGGAAAGTCCAAAGGTTTCAGCTAAAATTTCAACTAAAGTGGCAGCTAAACCAGCTCCTAAAGAGTTACCTAAAGAGATGCCAATTTCAGCTGTGAAGGAAAGCCCGCGAGCAGTCCTCAAAGAGACTTCCAAAATCCCACCTAAGGAAACTGCAAAGCCTATTGTTAAAGAAGTATCTAAAATAGCACCAAAAGTGAGTTCAAGTGAGACAGTAAAGGTCACTTCTAAAGCTGTCCCAAAAGATAGCCCTATAATGACACCTCGAGAAAGTCCTAAACAGTCACCCAAGGAGAGCCCTAAAATAACTCCAGTTGACACTCCTGTTTTGACCCCTGACTCAACTCCTAAAGAATCACCTAAAGAATCTCCTAAAGCTGTTGCTAAAGAGCCACTACAGGTTACACCAAAAGAAAGTGTAAAAATGCCTGCTAAAGAGGTTACCAAAGAAGCTTCAAAACAAGTCCCAAAAGAAGTTGCAAAACAAGTCAACAAAGAACCAACAAAAGACTCATCTAAAGTTGTAACTGGAGAGGTGGCCAAAATACCCCCAAAAGAAGTTTCTAAGATTATACCTAAAGAAGGCCCAATAGTGACCCCTAAAGAGACTCCTAAAACAACTCCAACACCACCTACTGCAGTAACACCAAAAGTAGCCTCTAAAGATATCTCAAAGGATGTCCCCAAACCAGCCCCCAGTGAAAAATTTCCTGAGCTGGATGTCAATCATAGCTTTCACCAGGCCCCGAGCAAGTCCTCTAGCATGTATCGCAGTCAGAGTGAGATACGAACAGAAAAGGTGGAAGAAGTTCCTAAGTCTTGGAGCAGTAGACTTAGTATTGACCTAAGTGAAAAGTCATTTGGATTTGGTTTTGGGTCCACTCTACAGAGAGCCAAGTCAGCTCTGGAGGTAGTTTGGAAGTCTGGCTCCCAGACTCCTCCTGTTCCTGCTGAGGAACCAACAAACTCTTCATCCACATTTATGGGCCGCTTCCGTACTTTGTCCACTTCAACTGCAAACAACTCCAGTAATAAAGCAGAAGCAGACATTGAGTCAGTACCCTATCAGAAAGAAGAAGATAAAATTGGCGATGAAGCTGAGCAACCAGTTGACAATGAGACTCACTATGTTGAAGTTATGGAACAGGTATTAGCTAACCTGGAGAATAGGACTAATGCTAATGAGACTGAAGAGGAAGATGTGCTTGAACAAGAGTGTGAGATTTCTCAGGACAATGAAGACGATGACATTGAGACATTTCAAGACAATGATGATTCTCAGGGTAAAGAGACTTGTCAAGATGTTGAAGCCCCAACTGAATACAAAGAAATCAAAGAAGCAAATGTTCTGGAGTATGATTGCAGTTTGGATGAGCAGTATGATGAAGAGCACAGTGAGGACTATGAAACCCAGCTTACTGAGGACACAGCAGAATATGATGCAATGGTTGAATATGTAGATGTTGAAGAACAAGATGAGACAGAGGACAATGATGTGACAGAGGAAATGGAAGAGGGTGATGAGCTCCAGGAGGAGTTAGAGGAGGTAGAGGAAATAACAGAAGAGACTTTTGAGGTGGCTGAAAAAGTAGAAGAAAAGGAAGAGGATGAAAACAAAAATGTACCAGAGGAAAAGCCCGTAGAAGCACCACCCAAGAAGCGCATCCGACCCACATTCAAGGAAGCTGCGCTGAGGGCCTACAGAAAACAGATGGCTGAACTGGAGCAACAGATTCTGGCAGGAGGTATGGCTTCCTTTTTTAGTTTTGGCCGGCACAGTGACACTTTGATTCTTTGCAAACCTTTAGTCTTTTAAGTCATTCAAGTCATTTATGTTGCTAAATGTAACTTAGTTAGAATAGATTTAAGATTTGTATCAGACCTGTCTTTGTATTGTATATAATCAATAACGCCAGCCTCTTCATTGTTTCATTGTCCTATGGAAAGAACTGATGACATTGAGTCAGGTTTCCAAGCCTTTTTGCAAATGTAATGCACCTCCTTCTAACCTGTGTGGAAAACTTTTAAAAACATTGAGAGAAGGACGTTGGAAAGAAATAGTTAGGACTTTCACTCAGCTGCCCTGTGCTTCTAATACCACTTTTTAGCTATCCTGGTGGCATTTTAAAGGTAATTTTTCTTTTGGGAGAATCTAATCATGCCAAACTTGAAGTTTCTGACATTGTGACTTCAAATGTTGCTTCAATATAACTAGATTTATTTTGTCATGATTCAACACATTACCAAAACATGTCATTTTAGCTTAAGCAGACCTCAAAACATGACTACAAAAATCCAAATGTTTGTTCCCATGTACATTTATGCGCATAAATTACTGTTAACTTTTGTCAGATTTCTTCTGATTCCTTATAGGATAATTCTTACAGTACAAAATAGTTTGGCAGTAAATTAATTGCTGTGGCTTATGATGGTATTTCTTCCTGTATTATAGTTTCAACATATGTGTGATAACTACCCTTCTGAAAATAACACATAGGGGATGGAGTAAACACACGATCCTTCCATTCTTTATGTCTCACACAGTTTTGTTATGGATTCCATGAAGACAGTTTTTTTTCTTTTGTTACAACTATGTTATCCAGTACTTTCCCAGTACTGAGTAACAATAAATCAAAAATAATGAAAGGGGTGACTGACTTTAAAAAACCCTGTAAAATCTGATACGCAAAATCAAACTACGATGGAAATTTCCTTCTCTTTTCAGGAACATTCTTTAATAAGACCATCATTTTAAGAGTCTATAGCCAATGCGAGGCTCATGTAAATTATTTTTTTCATAGAATTTGGAGGGATTTCAAAGCTTTACCTTTCTTATTTAAATATTGTCTTCCTAACCCTAAGATTCCCTTCCACCCAAAGAAAACATGACAGTCATGTGTCATGTAGTTCTTGACACTTAACACATGAGTAAACTTATTAGGATTACAGATGACCCATCACCAGTTGCTTTCCTCAGTAATAGTTTTCACGTTCCCATTTCATAAATGTATGCAGCAAACATATTATCAGATGAATCCTTAGTAAATAAAACGTGACCTGAAGATACAGATTAGTAATAATAATCCACGCTAAAGCACACATACAGACCTCGTGTTGAGTTATTTCTGGGATTTTTTTTTTGTTTTAGTCCTTTTATTATTGTCAAATCTTATATTGTTTTAGTTTCAAACTTTGATTTTTTATTTTGTATTGTTTTGTATTTCATCTCATATATCAGTGAAATATAAACAGAATAGATTCCAAACACATCATAGCTCTTTCAGATATGATGCTAAGCTTTTGTTGGATGTAATACAAACAAGAATGAGAGAAAGATCCGAAGATCACACACTTCATATATAACATTTCATGTTCTGGAGAGAAAATCTATGTGCAATGTACATTTCCTATGGTTTTGATTCAATATTAATTTTACTACTGGGACAGTAAAAACCATAAAAGGATAAATGTGCCTTTTCCCCTTTTTTCCTAAAGATGTATGGCTTTACTTGTTGGTAATGTGTGCTCTCATCACACCTGTGCTCTTAGAACTCGGTGGTAAGTCTGTGTGGGAGTTATGGCGGGAGTTCTCTCGGCGTGCCACTCTTGCCATGCCAGTCTTCAACTGGCCACAGCAGCGTCAGTATTCAGATGCTAATTCACACTCCCAAGGGCATTCTGTAACCAGGTCAGCCTTGCTTGGAATATTTATAGAGGTCTGCGGCTCATGAAGTTTGCTGTTTGCTCCTGGGGGAGCAAAGGAGGTAGACCCTCTTTATGCTTATTACACTTCTTTTAAAAGGGCTGTGGATACTTAAAATGCAGATGCAGAGAATTAAGTGTTGTATTTTCATTAAGTGACTCCATCTACTTCTGGCTGAGTCATTGTCGGAAAGATCAGAGAAAGTTTCTTCCCCCACAGCTAAACTTTGAGGAATTGTTAGATCTCATTAAATGAAACTGGACCCATGTGACACATCTGCATTTCCTTTAGCTGCAACTTTCCATTGGCCAAAAAATCCTTGATGTTAATTTTTATGAGAGTGGACCATAATGTGTGGAACCCATGTGGGATTATGTTAGCTAGAGAGACTTCTAGGACAATCAGAAAGGTTTTGTTGAAATGACTTACAGATGTGTTCTTAAAAAAGGAAAAACAAAATCTCAAAAACAAACATAAAAACAGACTAATTCAGGACTTTATTAAAATGCTATCTAAACAAAAGTCAGACATGATGGGAACATTATAATGGTCTGAAGCTGCTTTGCAGATTCAGAATGTTCATGATTGACTGCAAACAATAAAACTCAAAATTTTCAACTGTACTGAAAAAAGTCAAAAGTATAATTCCACAAATTGGTTGGTTAACTTAAAATCAAGCATATTCTTATATATAAAATACTATAATATATACAGATTAAACACATCCATATCTGAGCAGCATATAAATATAGACAGTTAAATTTGAGATACAATTTTTGACAGAAGATCTCCTAATGGAGGCTGTTTTTAAGCAACTGCATGGGAAGGTGTAGCAACCTTATTTTATTTCACTGTTGAAGAGTTTGTAATGCAGGTATTTACAACTGCTGTAAAGTGCAGCACAGCCATCTGACAGGTATAGGTAGCAATTACATTTTTACATGGTGTCAGCTTTTGTTTGGACAGTTTTTACCTCTTAAATAACAAAGTCATCATTTAAACCTGCCTTTTGTTATGTTTTTTGGTGATGGTGCTAGACATTAACATAAGGATCTAAAATATTTGAGAGTGACCAACATGCAAAAACAGTTTTAGGAAGGGGGACAATACTTTTTGAAAGGTTTTACAATTAAATAATGTCAATATTAGTACTGTCCTCTACTGTAATATAATATAATTTTCTATTAAAAAAACACAAAAAAGTTGTTGATTCTATGCATTTCTTTTTTTTTTTTTTTTTTTTTTAATACTATTGAGTGTACCGTCAATGTATGGTGTATTTTTCGAACTGATGCTATACATGCACCAAACTATAAAGGCACATTAAACGATACAAACGAGTCAGATAAGTCTGTTTGTCAAAATTTATTAAGAGTGTTCACAGTAACTCTAGGGCTATGTCCAACTACTACTAAAAAAAACTAGTGCAGGACTATCCAGTGCCCTAGATTTTTAAAACACCATTGTCACTACTTAATTATTTTCCGCTAGTATGACGCCACCAATTTCACAAAGTGAAAATCTTTTCAGTAAGGACATTTTATGGCTTCTATTTATAACTCCACTGTGTTTTAATGATGAAAATGTTGATGGTTTATCAAAAAATTACACTTAAACACTTTTTTTCCCAAAAATTGTTCAAACGCAATGAATTTTGGATTGATGCACACTGATTTTTCGCAAAGACTTCTGGGAAATACCTACAACATTAAATTTTTGAATTGTAGATTCGAGAAATGGCAACCACACTATTTAGTGCACTATATAGTGAGTAGTGAAGGAATTTGAATGTATCCTAGAATTTGTTTGTAGCACATTTAGCGTTAGCCGCCTTAGCATACTCACAAATGGCTTACCTGTTACGCCCAATATTGTTTGCAAGACATAATAAAATAGACTGATCCCGCTAAGACAAACGTTACTGTGACTATGCTAACTCCCATTGTTGTTAGTAACATGTATAAAAAAATAAGACAAACACAGTCTGACACTGCTACACATTAGCTTATTCACAATAACAGCCCTGTTTGCTACTCGTTTAAAAAATAAAAAATAAAAAAACACTGACATTTTAACAGGGCTCAAAGTATGTCAAAAATGATTTCAACATCAGTAAGCATAACCAGACATAACCCATAGGCTACATAAGGCTCTCTGGATAAGATGCACGGTCCTTTTTCATAAAATAAATGAATAAATAAAAAGTCAGGCTTTTAAGTGTGCCTTGACCCTTTCAGGGCCAAATTAAGTTTTAGTAACATAAAAATTGTGATATTTGGTGGAAATTTTCATATGAGGTAGTAAAATACAATTCTGACTTTTTTTTTTTTTTAAGAGAAACCTTAGCATCCAATGAGTTCTGAGATGTTGCAGATTTGCAACATTGCAAACCTGCCTGATAACTGTCGTCTTAAGACTTAAATATGACATGAACGCCAGTTTTATTTCTGCAAAACTTTTCAAAACAATGTAAAAAAGCTAACAAAACTATAAATCACTTAATCTTAAATTCTCACTGAGAAGGCCATGTCTGAATGTCACTTTTTGTGTGATAGTCCAAGAAGTAATTCTTGTTCTTTGTAGAGCACAAAAGTACTTTGCACTTCAGAGGGAATTTTTTTTTTGCTAATGCACAACTAAGTCCTGCAGTGGTACTTCTGATTTAAAAAAGCTCATAAAATATGAATGTGGAGTAATTAGGTTGCTAGCATTTAGCTGTTGCAAACCTGCCCAGAGAGGGTTAAAGTAGGAAAAAAAAGATTGTAATGTTGTTAATTTACTTGAGAGTTCCAAAATATGTCTTGTTTATTTATAAAACTTTACCTCAGTAGTTTTTTAAATCTGTTTTTATAAAGGTACAGCTGTGTGGAAGTGTGCTACACCTGCCTCAGCTTTCAGAAGAAGAGTTCAGGGATGTTGTGTTAACACATGACTGGTTTTAAACTTTCTACAAATACTCAAATCTTTCAGCCCCCTTTCAGATGCTTTCACACTCCACGTCCGTCATGTCACTCAGTTCATGTAGCATAAACAGATGAAAGTGGCACCGCCAGTGTTACAGAGTTCAGCTTTCATTTTTTTTGGACCTCCTCGCTGAATTTTTTATTCGGAGAAACAAATTGAGTGACTTGTCAAACAAACATCCACACGACTGAGTGAAGCTTTTCTCAGTGCAGGAACACATCTCCTCTGCTTGTAGCAACTCTGCTCCATCAAAGACACCAAAGCCTGGGAGTTGATTGTTTGGAGAGGGGCGGAGATGCACAAACACACAGTTATTTCAGATTTTCTTTTTCGGCCATGTGCAGCTAAGTAATTTTCAATTGACTAGAAAAATACAGTTTTTAAATAATTAGTGGCTCGCTTTAAAATCCATGCGGGAACACCACTTGATTCAAAAACAACCCCCGGTTACCGGCAGGGAAAAAAAAAAGCAAGAATTACTGTCATTTTTTTAATCAAGCAAAAACTGAGTGCCCTTCACTTCCAGATGAAAACAGTATGAGAGAACCTGGTGCTGCTTATTATATGATAAAGTGATTGTTAGCAGCTGTGCAGGCCATTTTAAAAGCATAAATACTCAGATCCAGCAGGTACAGTAGCTTCATGTGGTGTAAACGGTGAACAAGAGTCAGAGTTAATTACTATATTGGATGCATGTGTTTTTTTTTTTTTTTTTTTTTTTTTTTTAAAGTTTCCCAGAAGAAAATTTGAGTTTGTTTTGCTCTGCAGCTAAAACATTAATTTTACATTATGGGATTGAGCAAAAAACAAGGTTTCAGGAGAGGACAGAGAAAATCTTTTAAATTAGTCAAAAGCAAACATCGTGTGTGAACTCTGGATCACAAGTATTTCAGGAGTCTTGTTGAATGACACAATATGGTTTAGAAATATGTCTAAACTTAGAGGCATCACTACAGACAGAAAAAGTGCAACAACTATGATCCATTTCTCCCAGCCTTATCTACTGGGAGTGTGTATTAGCAAGAGTCTAGCAATACAACACGTATCACAATAAATGACATATGTTACGATATGTATTACAAATGTTACAATATATCCCGAGACTATACCAGAACAATTGTTCAGTATTTCTTTAAGCTGAGGATCCATGTATAAACCATCGTTTCCATCTGAGGCCGCTATGAAACACTGCAGTCCATGCTTCTATATGATACCGGCAGCAACGTGGCACAGAGTTTTGGTTTGGTACCCATCCCAAGTTAAAATGAAGAAGTACATGTCTCATAACAAGAAAAACCACGACACTTTCAACACAAGCTGGTCTCACCAGATCTTGCTGTTGGGGGTTTAGATGGAAAACAAAAGTAAGTCATTGAAGGATGCTCATAAATAATTAAATATCATCTTGTCAGCATTTTAAATCGATACAAGTAACGGTAAAAGAAATATTGCAATTTATCGCCAAATCGATTTTTCCCTACACCCCTATCATCTACCAGTGGGGCACTCTGATTTCTGAAAATGCAATGCCAAAAGGAATAAGCTGTGCTTTTAGAGAAGCAGTTTTATTGCACACATGCCTGGAAGGGACTAAACATCGCAGTTCAACATTGGGCAGCGAGAAAGACTTTTTACACGGAGAAAACATTAAAACCAGCTTCCATTCTTCACAGGAGTGAAAACTCACATTTACCAGACCATTTTAAGGAATGGGGAAAAAGACTGACGTCTCAGACCCTACAGGTCTCATAGAGCATGTGAGATATCCATGACAGAAAAATACAAAGAAAATCGAAGAAGCACCGGTTGTTTTGAAGGTCTTTTTGGTGAAAAATATATTTTGAGATAACACAACGCACAAGTAAATTGTGCCAGAACAAAAAGACACTTGATCAAAACCTCGCAGACATTTAAAATTATCTACTGAATATTGGCAGACTTTGAAAACAGACATCATGCTGGGACAAGAAAAATCAGTCATTTTACTTCCTCCTAACTAAAGTGCATAAAGTACTATTCCCTTTATAATCCAGCATAACTCACAACCACATACAGTACACATTAGGTCATTGAGATATACATCTGGCCAAGTCTGTTTAGACTTGTTGGCAATGTGAGTGTCCAAAGTGAGAAAAACAAAGAAAGCAAAAAAGGAAGATGAGATGAAGATTTTTTTCTTTTTGTCTACCACTTTCAGGGACTTTTGTACATGTTTTGGTTAAAATTTTACTGCATATGCCCTCCCTGATCCAACCCACAACATTTACCTTGATTTGGGTCTAGCATACGTATACACTGTAAAGCACCCCCATGTGGTCGTGGTAACTCACAGCACCAGGTAGTTCCAGGCAGACGACTCCCATCCAAGAAAAAATCCAGACTCAGTCCAGCTTCATTTCCAAGATTAGGTGTGTTCAGGGGTGGTAAGGCTGTAAATGAGACCAATAAGGCACGAATAATCACATTAGAAGATAAAAATAAACAGTAAAAGATGTAAAAACACAAAAAGTTGAAGACAAACATGTTCAATAAAAGAAACCAGGAATGTTTTGGCAATGCCAGCCTCCAAGATATGAGAAAAAAAAAAAAAAAAACTATGAGACAAGGAGAGAATTCTAGAATGGGGGACTTAAAGTTGAAAAAAATGGATCAAAGTTAAAAAAGTAATAGGGAAAAGAAATGCAATATTGGCCAGATTTAGCAAAGTACCTAAAAATAAAACAGCCCTAGCTTTAAAATCTCATTAATGCACTTCTAGACATCATTCTTAGTCAAATCGCCAAACCAAGTAAACATACCACTACCAAAACATTAAATATGGATTAATAAGATTAGCAAAGACACAGTAAACAGGCCCCACTCCTGCATGCTATGCTAGTCTTGCTAAACTCTTCCACTTCCTGTTTCATTTGGTAATTTTTTAAGTTTTGGACTCACCCAGTACTCCTCTAAACTCTTTCTTTTCCACTACAACCAGCTGCAGTTTCAGTCTTTCTTTAATCATCTGCTTTAGGCTCCTCCCTTTAGCATATAGCTTACGTTAGCAGCCAATAAGCTGACCTGGCCACAATATTTCTATAACTACCCTCTACTGGGAGGACCCCAGCAATCAAGCCCCACTCTTTTGCTTCTGCAGCCAACTGTATAGTTACATTATTTTCCCTATTTTAGCCCCTTCACACAGAGAGTATAAGCTCTGAGATACACAGTATAGTCAGACTCAGACCCCACCAAATTTGATCTTAGGTTTGTAAATGCAACAATATGAGAAGCTATTAGTTGGCCTCTCTAATCCACTCTTAGAGGGCTACATTTTAGCAATCTCTTAAAAAAGAAAAAAATAATTTTATGGCCCAGACCTGCAATAATCTAACTGATATGGAAGAATCTCAAGAGGGTTTTGCAAACTGAATGCAGAATTCCTCCTCAGCACTGTGAGACACGGATGAATTCATAGAGGAAATAACTGTGTAAAGTTCTTTCTGCTAAAGGTGGGTTTGCAAATTGCTGCTGCTGCTGCTGCTGCTGTAAAGAAATAAAACATGTGGGTGAATATAGGATTCAGCTGTGCAGCTCTGTGAGCACAAAGAGCCTGAAATAATCATTATGGACCATGATCGCCTATATATCTCACATCTTAGTCTACTGCTCTGTAAAACTTAGAGTTTACATTAAAGCCAGCTGTCACTTACAATAAACCAGCAACTCATTTATGTTCAAATGTCTATTTTATGAGAGTTTGATGGCATCATAATTCAGCAGTCATGATTATCAAATTATGGTACCTATTTCTTTACCTTAGAAGTTGTACTCTCTTGAATGATCTCAAATGAAAGACTGCGTCCCAACTTTAGTGTGCGTAAAATACTTGAAGATTTTGGCTTGAAATCCACGAGAAATCGCATTGACTAAAGACTCTAGAGCAGGGCTGCTCATTCCTGGTCCTCGAGATCTACCACCCTGACTATTTTCCAGATCTCCAAGCCCTGCCACCTGCTGATTGGCTCAGTCAGATGTCTCCACAATCTGATTGAAAGGACACACCTGGTCCAGGTAATCAGCAGCAAGCAGTACAGGGAGAGCTGGAAAACAGGCAGGGTGGTAGATCTTGAGGACCAGGAATGAGCAGCCCTGCTCTAGAGGTTCTCATTAGATGGATTATGTTGGGTGATGGCGAAAGCAATGAGGCGACTGAACTGTAAAAATGGAAGTCTACTGAAGGTGATTAATTCTTCCAAAGAAACTTATCGGCCCACAATAAATCAACTGATAAAGGTGATGGTCTGTTTGAGAGGCAAAGTAAGTTCCTTACACAAGATGGATACTGGATCTAGATGTTCATTTGTGTGGATAATTATATTTGTAAACCTTAATTTCTTTTTAACTTCATATTTGCTCAGTGGAATTCGTTAGGAATCATTTTTACTTTTTTCTCTTTAAATTATTACAGAGTTGATTTTAGCTCAGGGATTTGAGCTTGATTGCAGTATAACTTTGCTCTGTTATGAGACAAAAATGTGTATGTTCTTTTAAGATATAATTCATAGACATGTAGCTTAATATAATGAAAATATATCTATATATACTTCCGGCATGGAGAGGAAGCGTGTGGCAGCTTAACACCCGAGCTCCTTCAGCGGTCTATATACCCCTGACAAAAATAACGAAACTAACTAAATGTACACTTTCAAGTAACATGTCAGGGGATAACATGAGAAAGACAAGAGGAAATCAACAAGAAAAAACGGTGGGAAAAGATTCATCTTCGAAAGAAGAAGCAGAGGCTACGAAGCTAACAACGCACGACAACATGGAGGCCATACAAGCCAACATTATAGCCGAACTAAAAGAAGTCCAAGCCGACGTGAAGAGAGAATTTACCGACAAAATTGGTCTCCTGAAGACAGAGATGAGTGAATTCAGAGGGGAAATGGGTCAACGTTTTAAAGATATTATTGGAGACCTTAAAGGAATTACTAACAGGGTTGAAGAAGCTGAACAGCGAGTGGCGGAAATAGAGGAATTTAGCATGGACGTAAAGGACGCTTTGGATCACTCTTTAAGGATCCAAGAGGACCTTCAAGCGCGTGTGACGGACCTCGAAGCGCGTTCGCGCAGAAACAATATCCGAATTCATGGAGTTCCTGAAGGTGCCGAGGGAAACGATATCCAGAAATTTGTGGACAATCTTATAAAGTCCAAGCTGTCCTTAAACGAATGCGCGCTCAACATCCAGCGCTGTCACCGCTCACTCGGCCCCAAACCACCGCCGAACGCTAACCCCAGATCCGTCGTGATCTGTTTCCTGGAATATAAGATGAAAGAAAAGGTGTTGCGAACGGCTTGGGAGAAAAGAGAGATCCGACTTGGAGAACGGCGCGTTTTTTTCGACCAAGACTACCCAAGCGGTATCCTGGCGAAGCGGAAAGAATTCAACCAAGTAAGAAAGATGTTGAAAGAAAAGGGGCTCCGCTTCCAAACAATCTACCCTGCCAGACTTCGGGTGTTTTATAATAACGGCACAAGAGTTTACAACACCCCGCAAGAGGCGCTGAGCGATATGAAGAAACGGGATGGGATTGACGCGGACACGGAGGGAGCGCCACCCCACCAAGCTAAGCCAAGCCGGGAAGGAGCACCAGCGCGCGGAGCCATGGCCGGACCGGAGGAACCCCCCGCGGGCAGCAAGAGCACGGCGCCGCATTGGGAAAGAGAGTTGCGATCAAAATACATCCGTGAAAAGCTTCAAGGTTTCAGAAGGAGGGAAAACGCCGCCGAATGATCTTTCAGCTTCGAAAGATATATATCCTCTTAAACTTTATTGGAATACACACGACCGCTTTCCTGGAGCTTTCCACACTCTGACCTCCCACACGCTGCTATGGTGGATAGGAGATGGAGATGCCGTGCAGCACAGAGAGGGGTCCCCTGGTGCCTCAGGCCCCCACCCCTCCCAACTCTAAAGGTGAATTCACACCTAAGACTTGGAAGTCAAATGTCTTTTTCTGTTTATATGTGTTATTATTGTTTTTGGCAGACCAATTTTTGTTTGTTAGAGCATTTAAACGGCTATGAGCACGTACAATTTTACAGAAATGGAAGTTAAGCAAAAATATAAAATGATCACCCATAATGTAAATGGTTTGAATAACCCTATTAAAAGAAGTAAAGCGATTGCTAAAGTAAAACGAGAAAAACTGGATATCATCTTCTGGCAGGAAACACACCTGTCAGGGGCAGAACATGAAAAATTACGAAATAAGGGGTTTAAGAATCTTTATTACTCTTCATACTCAAAGGGAAATTCCAGAGGAGTCGCGATTTTGATTTCAAATAAAATAAATTTCCAATTTTCATCACAAATAAAAGACAAAGAAGGATGTTACGTACTGGTAAAAGGTTTCATAGATCATAAAGAAATTACACTGCTAAACGTATACGACCGCCTGGTAGAGAGAAACATTTTATTAGTAAAGTCTTTGATCTTATCGCAACAGAATCATCAGGTGTTCTTATTTGTGGGGGAGACTGGAATATACATTTGAACTCTTCTTGGGATAGTTCAAGTAAATTTAAAAGTCAGAAACAGTCAGAAGCAATACACGTTAGAAAATTACTTAAGGAAATGGGATTGATAGATGTATGGAGAGACCTTCATCCATCAGAGAAAAAATACACCTTTTTCTCCCATCCACATAAAACATACTCCAGACTAGATTATTTTTTTATCTCATATGCAGAAAGACACAGAATTGAGACCTGTGATATAGGTGTGAGAGACATTTCTGACCATGCAGGAGTGTATCTAACATTTCATTTAGACTGTGAACGCAGAGAAACATTATGGAGGCTCAATACGGGCCTTTTGAATGATGAAAAATTTTCGGATTTCGTAGAAAAAGAATTTAAAGAATTTATTTGGTGCAATGAAAGCGATGATATTTCACCTAGTATATTGTGGGACACAGCAAAGGCTGTTCTTAGAGGTAAATTAATAACTTGGACAGTACACAAGAAAAGGGAACGAGAACGCATTATTAAGGATCTGAATAATAACTTAAAAGTCTTGGAAGAAAGACATTTGGAGACCAATGACCCAAGTATACTATTAAAAATTAAAGAAATGCAACAAGAGTTGAATAAAACACAGGAATATCAAATTGAAAAGAGATTAAAATTTATTAAACAAACTTATTATGAAAACGGCTCAAAGTCTAAAAAATTTCTCGCCTGGAAGATACGAAAGCAGCAAATGGATACATTTATACAGAAAATAACAAACCCAATCGATAAAAAAACTTATCATAATCTGAAAGACATAAAGACATCCTTTGAAATATACTATTCTCAGCTCTACAAACAGTCACAAGTAATGGATGAATCAGCCGTGAAAGATTTTCTTTCCTCCTTAGACCTACCATCAATAGACACAGAACAAAATAAAACATTAACTCAGTGTATTACCGAGGAGGAAATTCACAACGCGATTTCAAAATTAAAAACAAATAAAATGGCAGGTGAGGATGGCTACCCAGCAGAGTGGTACAAAAGTTATCGAAACTTACTAATGCCACAACTTAAAAAATGTTTTAATTATGTCCTTTCTGCTGGGGACATACCCCCGTCATGGAGACGAGCCGTGATCTCAGTCATTCCCAAACAGGGCAAAGATAAAACAATATGCAGTTCCTATAGACCAATATCGGTTTTGAATATTGACTATAGATTATTTGCAACTATAATGTCTAAAAGGCTTGAACATATTATCCCAGAATTAACCGATACGGACCAAACCGGATTCATTTACAATAGACAAACCTATGATAACATGAAACGTGCTCTCCATGTCATGGATAGGATGAAAAGTATAGAGTCAGTAGCAGTCAGTCTCGACGCAGAAAAGGCGTTTGACTCAGTTGGCTGGAATTACCTTTATCTAGTTTTAAAAAATTTGGTTTTGACCAGCAAATTGTAAATTGTTTAAAGTCCTTGTATAAACTACCATCTGCCAGAATAAAAATTAACGGTGATTTATCAGATACAGTAATATTGGAAAGGGGTTCGTCAAGGCTGTCCTCTTAGCCCAACCCTTTTTACACTCTTTATTGAACCACTGGCGCAGGCTATTAGAGAACACAAAACATTTTTGGCATCACCATAGGGGATACAATGTTTAAAATAGGACTATACGCAGATGACATTCTTCTGACTCTGTCTAACCCTGATGTCAGTCTCCCCAACCTTCTAACATTACTCCGAGTATTCGGTATATATTCTGGATATAAATTGAATCTTCAAAAACACAAATTATCTCCTTTAACTATCAACCATCAAAGGAAATCCAAGAAATGTCACAGTTTAACTGGAGAAATAGCACTATTAAATATTTAGGTATTCATATTCCAAAAGATCTTAAAAAATTATTTGAATTAAATTATAACACATTGACGTCACAGATTAAAGTCGACATACAACGCTGGTCCTTAGTGCCAACGAGTCTCTATAATCGGATAGATATAATAAAAATGAATCTGCTGCCAAGACTCCTATACGTGTTTCAGGCCTTGCCTTTACATATACCACAAAAGCAGTTTAACGATTGGAATAAAATGATATCAAAATTCATCTGGGGAAAACTAAAACCAAGAATAAGGTTTCAAACCTTACAAATTAGAAAAGAAGAAGGCGGATTAAACATACCGTGTCTTGAGAACTATCATAAAGCTGCACAGCTAAGATGGCTGATCGGCTGGTGCGACCCAAGCAACAAATCCAAATGGAAAGCAATGGACCAATCCTTCTTTAAAATACCTCTTCAATCACTATTGGGGATCACTCCCTCATTAGAAAACATTTAAAAACAAAAGGTTACCCACCTGGATTACGGTTCCATTAGAAACTTGGCTAAAAGTACTTAAAAATAAAAACATCGAGAGGAGTATAAGAATCTTGAAATGGCCAACCTACGACTCAGAGTTTGCACCAGCAAACATAGGAGCCGGTTTTAAACAATGGATCAATAAGGGTATTACAAGTTACTGGAACATTTCTGAAAGAAATGAATTAAAGAGTTATCAACAGCTACAAAGATTATATGACTTGAGAAAACAAGATTTTTTTAGATATCTTCAGTTGAGGCAACATTTTAATAGACACATTAAACTTCCTACCGAGGAATTGGAAAAAAAACGGCTTTCTCAGAATATTAATCGACTCAAGTAAAGGTAAAACCATTAAAAAACAAATATCTAAACTGTACTCAAACTTACAATCAATTAGAAACATTTCTACTTTGTACATTAAGGTCAGATGGGAAAAAGAAGCGGAAGTGTTAATTTCGGATGAGGATTGGTTTAACATTTGTAAAAATGCAATGATTACCTCTTGTTCAATGTTTTGGAGAGAATTCATGTGGAAAAACAATGTACGTTTTTTTATTACACCTAACACACAGAATAAGTATGCTAAACCACAAGGTGTCTCTCAATGTTGGCGGGAATGTGGCACCACTGATGCCAGTCATTTTCATATCTTCTGGAGCTGTGAGAAGATCAAACCCTTTGGTCGGAAATAATCGAAAAAATTAAGAACATCACTGGACTGGATTTACCAACAGACTTTACTGGAATATACCTGAGCAATCTGCCTCAAAATTTACACAAATCACAGAAATATCTTACACTAATAATGCTAGCGGGAGCAAAGAAAGCTATTACCCGCAAATGGAAATGCAAGGACCCGCCAACACAGCTGGAATGGACATCCATCATCAGAGACATTCAGGACATGGAGAGAATGACCTTCTCTTTAAGAACAGCAACAAAAAAATATACAGAACTTTGGAAACATTGGATCTTAAATATGGACCAAGGTAATTAGAAAAGCTGTCATATCAAGGTCAACAGCTATCCAATAATTGTTAAGCTTAGTAAACAATTAATTTTTGTCTCTAGCCAACATGAAGAACCTCACATAAAAATATGTACCTTTTTTTTTTTTTTTTTTTTTTTTTTTTTTTTTTTTTTTTTTTTTTTTCTTCCCTAGATCTGTTTGCTCTAAATGTTTGTGTTTACTGTCTGTTGTTATTTGTCCTGTCTAAGAAAAAAAAAAAAACTTAATAAAAATTGAGTATAAAAAAAAAAAGAAAATATATCTATATTATAACGTTTATTAAATATCTCCACATGGTATAACAATTAAAAGCATGAAAATCAATCGAAAAAGTGATGATGAAAGGCATAAAAGTTGCATTGTAATAAGAAATTTGATATATATTTTAACAAGACATGTAGAAACGTCTGGTTAAAATAGATGACCACACAGCAAACCATGTTAAAATAGAATACACAAGCTTTTAAACTGCAACAAAATGAGTTATTTAAGTGAAATATATGAATATATTTCTTTTAGCATTATTTCTTTTTTTTTTTCAAACGCTTAAAAGCAAACAAAAACTTTAAGAAATGTTGTTGAAAAAGGAAAAAAATAACATTATTTCTAGTTTATTGGGTTTGCCAAATGTTGTCAAATGTCTATAACCTGAGATGGTCAACTTTTGGATTCACAAATTGGTGTTCTTGGATTTATAGGATTTTTGGGCTTGCAGTCCTCCACTGGAATGGATTCTTCGAGCCAGCTAATAAAAAGAAGGATATTGTTTTTCATCACAAGTCCAAGTCCAAGCTTTAGTCCCTAAACGGCAACTCAAAAGTAGTGTTTCATGTCATAAAACAAAAATAACAAAAAAAAACAAAAAACAAAGGCAAAATAGAAAAAAAAATCTCTGCAGCATCTGATAGGACAGTAGGAAAAAAATAGAGTTGAAATAACAATAAATCTGCAGATGTGCCACGGCTCAAGTCAACTTAAATAAGTCTCACATCCAAGTTTGCACCGCTGGAAAGAAAGTGTAGATAAACATCAGATAGACGAACATCAGATGTAAATTAAGTATTTATTGCATGATTGATATTATTGTCATGATTTTTAAAATTTTGAATGAGGCATTAGCCAAATATATTGAACTATCGGTGGTGGTCATCAAAGAGTGACATGAGAGAGTGAAGATGTTTGAGAAGAATTCTTAGATGTCTTAACTATTGGAAACCTTTTTTTCAGTCTTTTATTTCATTCAAAACTTACCCATAAAGTGGAGTTTGACAAGACACAGAAAGAGAGAGAAAATACATATGATACAATGTCTATTGTTCCAAACTGGTACTGAAAGGCTTAAAGTCTCACTTTGAGCATCTTTTGATCTATAGCAAAAGTGTGTCCAGTCCAGTGGTCTTTTAAATATGATGATGCTGTTTTTAGGACAAATTGAAAAACTTGTCAGAGCTGGAGGAGTTCATCAGGAATTTGTCTCTGAGTTGTGGACGGGACTATTGGTGCAGAGTATGCCTGCACTGATTTCCCATCATCCCTTTATTTACAGTCTCTTCCGCTAGCCTTCAGCCCCTTGCAACCTCAAGCTAACATTAACAGTGGAACAAAAATGGTGAGCAATATTGGAGGTCGCCAATGCATCCCCAGTTTTGAGGCTCAGATCATTAACTGTATAAGAGAACTGGACAGTGTGAGGGAGACGTCACCCATAGAAAATGGTTTGTTTCCAGTTCTAACCAAATGTAGTCAATTCAGTCGCCATTTTCTTGCGTTATGTCTGTTGTCACGTTGGAACCAGATGTTTTCAGTAAGCCGTAAATTGGCCCGTGTCGGTTTAAAGGTACGTTCACACCGAACACGATTTGCGCAGCAAAGTCTTCTAGCAGCTCGATTTGAGTGGTGAGGCACGAATTGGGCGGGGCGGTTTGACAGGTTGCTGCATCACATCTGCCAATCAGAAACCGAGTTTTAGGCACGCAACTTTTTCAGTGACTCAACCAGCGGATAGAATATTAGTCCAAGGCAGAAAATTGTCCAGAACTTACATTTTTGTAATTTACCTCTTTGAACCGCAGATTCCCAGAGCTCATCCAGCTACTTTTGGACGAAGGCAGGGTAAACTCTGGACAGATCAGCGGCTTTCTCTCCTGCAGCGGAGCTCACTCGCTCGATATGCCGTCAGAGAGAGATGCTGCGGCGACTGCGAGCTCTGGTCTTATCGAGACATTAAAAAAAAAAAAAAGGGTCTCCTAATTTAATTTTCCCACCTCGGAATAATACAAAACAGTGAGCCTACAAGCTCAGCCACAGATTTACACAAACACTGTGGAAGCGGCTGTCATACAGACCCCTGTATGCGGAAAATCTTTGAATAATAATCATAACCCAAACATGAAGACATAACTACCAATGATTATTCCTCGACATTGTATGCATCTTCTATTCATTCTAAGTGAAATATCCATAGAAAGAGCTGGTAGCTCCTCCCACGTGCAGCCGTGGCGTCAGGAACACATTTGCTGCACTGCAAAAAGGTGGCGAGGCACGCAAATTTATCACCGGAATTGTGTTGGTGTGAAGGAGGTTAGAAAGCACTATACAAGTATACGCCATTTACCACTCTCTCTCTGATCAGTAGCAAGATTGTTAAGGCCACACTCTTTCCACTAATCAGGAGAGTCTGTCAATCAAACACTTTGCATGTTTCAAGGTGATGGCACCTTCTTGGTCCTCTGACCTCTTATCGGTCAGTTCATAACTTGAAAATTATAATGAAAATGAGATGGGATTAGCCAAACATGTTAAAAAAAAGGTAACAAAGCAATAATGGTTAATCTGAAAAATAGAAAGACTGAGTAATTGCTGTTTATTTCCCTATAGAAGTCTATGGGATTTTGGCTTTTTGGGAGCAGCAGCTGAAATGTGAACACTCAGTCCAGTTCTCATATACAGTCAATGACTTGTAGCCCACCGATTATAGTTTGTATGTAACAATTACAAACAACATTTCTTATCTGCTGTTTTAATACAAAGAAAAATACTCAGAAATGCATTTTTAATGTTAATTTTCTATATGTATGAGACAAATGTTACAAACATATCTTATGAACACCAAAAACAGGTTTTTTCACTGGAGAGGCTCTTTAGCCCTGGTTTAAAGCAGCTTTGCTGCTTATCTTGAAAGAAGGTTTAGCATAGATTTGGCTCTCTCCTTTTTAACATTCATGACACTTGCTCACTAGTTGACATACAGATCCAAACTAGGTGAGTAGTGAATATTTTATTGTGCTCTAGTGACCTAATAAGAAAATTAAGCTCACTCTAGTTTACAAGCAAGTAAATCCAGCTGGACTGCAGGAAGCAGTCAGCTGGTAGAACCTAGAGTCTAAACCAGAGTGAAGCTGTCTTTAGCTGTGATGCTACACAGATGGAATCAGTGTCAATCACCTCTTTATTTAAGTCCAAGTTCTTTTTTCGACTGTCTTTGCCCAAAATGCTCTGTTTTCATTACACAAAAATTGCTCTAAAAAAACATTGCCTTTTCTTTTTATTGTGTTCTATCGGTGTACATCAAACAGCCACATACATTCATGGGTTTCCTCTCTAACCTCAAACATTACCCCAAAGCTTCAAAAAGAAAACAAAGGTTTGCAGAGGTGTTCTCTGGCTCGGCTTTCTGCTAGATATCTGCTGTTTTCGCAGGAGTAGAGATCCAAACCTTGTTTGCCCTCAAACAATGACAGTTTTGATTTGACATTGTGATAGATTTTGTCACCATGGTGACACCTGAAAGCTGTAAAATCAGTTTGTTGACGTTACTAGTGTTTTTTTTCCCCCCCGTTGCTGTAAAGCACCCCCCGCCTGTCTTGTTATATTGTTGTAATATGGCAGTGCAGAGATCACTCACTCCTTCTTCTCGAGGGTTGTGATGCACAGGTTCAGACCTGGTAGCACTATCAGCCTCGTTCAAGATTTTTTTTTTTTTTTTTTTTTGCTTCAGATAGCCTTGATCTATGTTCTGTTTGCTCATGTGTATCGGCTCTGAAACTGAAAGGATTTACTGCCACTGCTGCCACCTCAACAATACTCTGTTGCACAGGACACACACACAAACAGGGTTCCTACCAATCAATTACATTTTTGTTCCACAGATTTCAGGTAGCTGTGAAATGAGGTTTATATCAGCAGCAGCTTGTAGCCTATCTTTGTGGTCTTGCTTTATCTGGAACTACTGCAGGCTTGCTTCTGGAGTAGATGGCTCTATCTTGCATAGCTGTGCTGAAAGGAGCTTAGCCGGTCGCTGTCCATGGTGCTGCTTACAGCTTAGCCCCCATTGGTGTTCAATGTGTCTACTCTCTTAATTTTTTTAACATCTAGACATTCGTAGAGATATTTAACTGTCTTTTAAATCAATACTCTAATGTGATCAGAATGCATGTTTATGTTCTAATATGTCATTTTATGTTATATTTCTCCAATGAACAACTCCATTGTGCTAGTAGTACATTAGCTTGTGAGCATCCTGCTGTATATTACCCATGGATCAATAACACAGTGATTATAACAATGCAGTTGTGGCCCCTTGCTGTCTTCTACAAATGCTTAGTATCCCATGTGCCCACAATTCTAATTGCTAACTCAGTTAATGTTGCTAATCAGAAACCCTTAATTTTCGTACCTTAATCTTCAACCTGTACCTCAGAGCGCCTTTTTTTTAACAACTTCCTTCTGCTGGTTTGGAGTTTTCCGCTGTTCAAAGTCGGTCTTCCTGAGGCAAACGTTGATGCATTTCTATTTTTGCATTATTGTTTTCCAAAGCAGGATTCTTTCATTCGGCGGTATAACCATATCACTGTCATACTGTAGTGTGTTTTCCGCTGGGCTACTGTTTCCTAATTGTTGCTCCCTTTTGTCGTTTTCTCCCCTCAGACACCAGCGCTTTGGATAACCAGGTGTTGAGTCACTGTTTATCATCTGCTTATTGGACACTTGTGATTCCTTTGCATGTGCATGTGTGTTTTTGTGGTATGTGTTATTCAGGTTGTGAGTGTGTAAGAAAGTAAGACTGAAAGGAGTTTCTGTTTTTTTTGTCACTAACTGCTAGTTATCCTTCTGTAGTCTATTTTTCTTCAGTCAGAGAGAAGGGACAATTGCACAATAGGCAAATCTGGCCTGAAGCATCAAGAGCGACAAAGCTCTCAGTCCTGAGTCCACAAATTACGTTGTTATAGAATAATTTGGTCTTTTTGCCTGTGGTGCTCTTCTCCTGTTTCCCTCGACTGGACTCTTCCTCTTTGATTCTTCATCTCAGCCTAAACTGTCCCATGCATTCCTGAACCCACAGTCCTACGATTTTTTTTGTCAGTTTTTGCTTCCCTTTCTTTTATGTGTGTGAGAGAAAGAGAAGAAGGAAGGATGTCGGTTGATGGCACTTACCTGGCATTCTTAGCCTAACACTGTGTTTTTTTTTCTCTTGGCAGCCCCGCAGTATTTTGGATCCCAAAGTGCTCGGTTTGCAGTCTGGAGGGTGAGTGACGGCTCACTTCCTGTTCTGATCCGTCGTCATATAAGCCAGAACTCTTCAGTAGATTGGTTCTGTCATGCTAATGCAGATATAATACTAACCACGTCTTCATTAGCAGTCAACTAGTTTGAATAAAATAAAAAAGGATTTATTTTTTAAATACTGGCAAAAAAAAGAAGGACAATTAACAAAGCGACTCCTTGCAGTAGCTGCACAAAGGTGCAGTGGTTGAGTTCTGGCTCCTGGATCCTGCCTGAGACCTTTCTATGAGGAGTTTGAACGTTCCATGTGGGTTTTCTTCAGGCACTCTGACCTCCTCTCGCTGTCCCAAAAACAAGCTTTATAAGTTAATTAGTGTTTTTAAATCACCCTTTATAGGTATGCTTGCCTTATAATGACTTGGAAAACCATTCATGGTGCACAACACCTTTGCCCAAGACCAGGGTGGGCTTCAGCAAACCCTCTGACCCTGATCAGGAATAAACAGGTTTTGAAAATGGATAGCTGGACTCCTTTCATGTTTTTTTTTTTTTTTTTGCTGCTGGAAATATAAAATAAGCACAATCAAAGAAACATATGTCCTTTTTTAGTTTACATTCAGTCTCGGCATCACATACTGTATGTTTATAATGTTGGAAAAGAGTTACTGAAGAAATAAGTAACAATATTTTTTGGTTGAAACTGACAGGAGTCATTACATGTTCCAACTTTTACAGTCTTTGAGTTTCCTCTTTGGCTTTAACACACACAAACACACTACCCTGGATCATCTGTTCATTAACAGCTGGGAAAACAGATGCTGCTGCAGCTTTCAGGCTTCTCCCGCTTTTTGAACTCGATTGAAAATCTATCTTGTCCTAAAACTAATAACCAACCTGTGGCCTAAACAGAGAAAATGTTTTTATCATCAAGTATTATTTTGAGGAATAGTTTGCTCAAACATGCTTTACACCAGGGGCGTCAAACTCAATCGCACAGGGAGCGAAATCCAAAATACAATCTGAATGGGATAAATATGTATTGACCACTTTAAAACTACATTTTTAAAATTGAAAAAAACGTATCTTTTAAAAATAAATATCAGAAAAAAACAGGCAAGAATATTATTCCAGAAAAAAATCTACTTAAACCTTAAATAACTTTCAATGTTTTACTCTCTGTAAAAATATATTTTGTCAAAATTATACAAGTTAGAAATAAACTAAAAGTTAATGGTTAAAAAAAAAAACACTAACATTTCCTTACTTTCATTTCATTTTATATGAAAAATTACACTTAGAAATATTATTTAATAAAATAGATCCAGTTGAAATTGAACAAATATGAACATTTTTCTGGACAAAACAAACAAAGCCTCAAAATAAAAATAAAATGTGTGCTTTTTAGAAAAAAATAAATTAAGTTTTGTTTTCTTGCTGTTTTACTCTGTTTTGTCTTTTGTTATTTTATTCAGTAAAGTTTATTTCTTTGTGCACCATGAGTGAGAGGGAGGGAGAGGAGGACACCGGGTGATATAAAAGCTGTGTGTTGCAACTAGAAATCGATCATTATATCTGATCTCTCATCCTCCATAATTGTAATTTCGCCTCAACATGTTACCAGTGTAAGAAAACACTGGGCAGTTAATGAAACTAATATAACATGATCTGGCGGGCCAGACATTATCATCCAAAGGGCCGGATCCGGCCCTCGGGCCTTGACACATGTTGTAGACTCAATGCCTAAAAGAATAGCCAACTCCATCACCAAATACTTTTGATTTTTACTAAAATCCTAGACTTTTCTCTTCTTGAAGATGTTCCTCGTGGTGAACTTTTAAAGGGACGCCGATAAGCAAAAATGGCAGCTAAGTTACCAGCTGTTGTTGTGTCATATGAGAGAAAACAGCCATAATCCTGTTTAGCCTCTGGTACCTCAACATATGCCATGACTACAGAGATTATGTGTAAGAGCAGGTCTTAGAAATAAGGCCAAGGCCTGTTCAGCTTGTCACTTTGTGTATTTTTAGGTTCAAACCAGTGATGTTGCTAAGAGAGCAGACAGAAAAGGTTGAGGAGCTTTATCTGTGTGGAAGCAATGGGGACTTGATGTCAGGCTGAGGTCATTAAAGAAGCTTTGAGTGATAGTTGAGGTGACGCCAGGGAGAGTAGAACTGCTTTATCTTTGTGGTAAAGCAGAGAAGGGAATTGTGGTTACAAAGAGGTCTAATGAAGCAAACAAAAAAAAAAAAAAAAAAAATGCAGCTGAAGTGTGGTGCAGACTGAGAAAAACTTACCTTAAAGTGACCAGTTGTTGAAGCATCAATGGGCGTCCCGTCCGTCAGTCGTAGGAAGTCTGCACCATGCGAGGTAAGACGAAGGGGGTAAGACACTTTCACAAGGAGGCATGATCCACAGTGTTTGCTGGCTGTGTAAATCACAGCCCCCCCCCCCCCCCCCCCCCCCCCCCCCCTTTCACTGTTGTAATGTCTGCCCCAGCATGGCATTATTATGATATTAATACACTCTAAATCTGTCTGCTTCTTCAGGGCTGGCAGCATTCTTTATGGTATTGACAGCATGCCAGATTTACGCCGCAAGAGGACAGTGCCTTTTGTCCGAGACCTGGTGAGTCATCTGCTTCAACAAGGTTATGTGTGATTTATGTTAAATCTATCGGACTGACCCCATGTTGTACATCTATGGTGGAATCTTGAGCATGGAGCCCTAAGAGTTAACTGGCGGCTCTGTGACAATTCGTTTATTTCTTCTGAAAACATGCAGCTAACTGTTCAATAACGTAAACACAAATACATATTTTATTTAGAGATTTGGTTGTTCTGGTGATTTAACTGTTTTATTTTAAAAAGCGTATTCAATAATTCCTCTCACAGTTAGATTTACTGCAACATAATGTGTTGAAAAATATCCCACAGAGAGGCCTGTTGTGGCGAGGTCCTCTGTAGCGCTGTGCCACATGGTCAGTCTTTCTCACAGACAACACAGTGTCTCAATGCCAGGAATATATTCCTGTTTGTTTATGCTCTACGTGTTTGTCTGTTATGTGTAACACATTATGTCTGTCTTGTGTTTATTTGTTTTCATCTTCATGTATTTTAGCTTGAACAATTGTTCAATTCAAACCTCTAGTTTTGATAAAATAAATATATATATAAAAAAAAAATCCAACTCTGACATTCTCTATTATAGATTGTACCACGATGCATTTTATGCGGATGCTGATGAATGTTTGTCACTATGAACAAAAAGAGTTGATCCTGTATTTGTCCATATCTCCCATTAAATTAATAACCAACAATGTCTTGGTAAGTATGTATTGACGATTTTTAATTATTTATTTTTTCTTGGATTTTGCGTGTATATTTGCCATTTCTACATGGACCCATAATGGCTATGGGTAATATTTTTCCGTGAGTTGTCAGATTTCACCCTCGCTGATGCTCGCCGGTGGCCCTTCCTTTTTTTGTGGCGCGGCAGGTGCAGACAAAAGCAAAAAACAAAAAAAGAAAAAAAAAGTCAGTATTTGACTTGAAATGTTGACAACTCAACCCAAAAATATATCTGAGACTTCATTGACTTCTGATTTAACTGTGTGAGGCTCTTAAATCATGTAAAAGTGACACTGAGCAAGCCTTTTACACATGGGATGAAGTCTGTAGTCAGCAAACAAATTGGTCCCCTCTCATGCCTCTCCTTTGTCAATGTCCTCCATGTGCTGTGCGATTGCTTCAGGGCAGCAGCAGCCTTTGATTGGAATGGACAGCAGGGTTCCCCCAACTTTATGGCGGGATGAAAAAATATAAGAACAAGCAAAAATCTAGATGATCGATTCCAAGAGCGCTGATAAATAACCTCTGGATGCAGGGTCTTATTGTATTGCCCGCAGCAACCTCAGCAGTGCTGGTGCATGTTGATAAACTTACATCAACACTCACGGTTCATGTAGAGGTCACGTTCCCTCCTACATTTTCCATGGCTTCCATGGATCTTTACCATAGCTGGGCTGCACAGACAGGAGGGTCGTGGTAAAGACTGATTCAATATTGTCAGCTGTCCATGTCTGCATTCCTTTGTTCCGTAATTTCCCTCAGTCTGGGATTTTTTTTAATCTCTGCTTACCTCAACTCAGTAAATTGTAAAATAATAGATAATTTACGTATGTGTGTGTATCACTGTCATGTTTGTGAGAGTCCTTTGTGTGGGAGTACACAGGTTCACGTGCGAGTAAGTTTTTACTCTCTGGACAGACGTGTGTGTGTGTGTGAGTGTGTCCTTTGTGCAAAACAGCTGGCTTCACCCATACATGGACGTGTGTGTCTTGTGTTTCTCTGTTTGTGTCAAACTAACGTGCAGAGCAGACAGCAGAAAATATGATTAAGGCTTTCACCCAACAGAACTGAAAGAAAAAAAAATGCCAAGCATGACTGCAGTTAAGTTACCTCCAGTGCATGAGTGACTAAAGAATCATGCAGCGGCTTTACAATCTCTCTTAATGCATAGCTGAGGCGTTGCAGAGCTCTATGCCCAAACCAGCAGTCCTGCATGGCAATACAGACACTTTTGCGCTCAGTATGGACAATAAACTCTATTCATCTGCTGTTTGTGCTTTAAAACATTTACATTCCCACTCCTCTTCTGATTAAGTTTCTCTTTTTCTTGAAATTTCTATTCATGAACTCGTGGAAACCATAGGCCTTGGTAAGTTACCTTTTTTTGTCTACCAACTTTGAATTTATGTATGTATTTGTATCAGCCTAATTGATAGTTTCACCAAAATGTCAGCATTTAATTCACTCTAAACATAAATATGTAAAAAAATAAATAAATAATGAAGAGTGGAATGCTCGATGAAAGCTTTTCCACCATATCTTCACATCTTTGTATGACCGTAGCTCTAGTCGACCGCTCTGCTTCCCTGAAAGCGGGTCTAAGGCTGTAAAATATTTGATAAATGTGCCTTTTTCTCAGATTTTGATGGCCGCCAGCAGAGTTTACGGTCCCCTTAACCATACAGAAATGATTGTTCAGGGCGCATGTCTGGTCTGTCTGAAAATGTGGGTCTCAGTTGGCTTGCTAGTGAACACTGGTGCTGTTCACCACTCTGTAGATGCTGATAGATTTTCCATAAAAGATGAAAAAAGGGGGCCACATCTCTAAATATGATAAATTTTAGTGTTTTTCTTTAGAAAATAAAGGATAATTGTCTTATAGTCAGGTTTTTGTGTTAAGGGGGATGTAGGTGTTCATTAATATACTGTGTTCAAAAGTTTATTTACTTTTTTACACAACCAGTTCTTGCTCAATTTATTAAAAACAAACAGTCTTATGCCAGATCTTAAACCAAAAAAAAGTGCACAAAAATAATATAAATAAAGTTTAACATAAATTACGAAAGGGGTTTGAACAAATATACACCTTGCATGTCAGAAGATCAACAACTCCCTGTTGTAAAAGTAAAATCTGTCTAACACAACAGGCTCTCGGCACGCATCCATTTGCTCAGCTATTGGACAGGACAATATCCAATCTAATATTTATCTGTAAAATTACCTGTATGAAGCCCAATGAGGCAAATTTCTTTGTGATTTTGGGCAATATAAATAAAATTGAATTGAATTGAATTGAATTGAATTGAATTGAATTGAATTGAATTGAATTGAATTGAATTGAATTGAATTGAATTGAATTAATTGAATTGACAAGGAAAAAAGACAGAGACACATGGTTGAATTGATGCTATTCTTGTGGTTTGATCTGGTCTCAAAAGTGCAGTGTGAAAGCTAAATATACCAAGTATAGCTAATTTATAATTCTCCCTGTGAAAGCCTGTATATTTTCCCACATGTTTGGATACATACACATTTAATATCAATTTAAACATCACTGAGTGATATAACTTGGCATAAGTAACTTTTTCAAGCATATTTAATTTTTCAATAAAATTTAATTTCAAAATAATTAAATTGTCAGTATATGCTAGACCAGGGGTGGGCAAACTACGGCCCAGGGGCCACATGCGGCCCCTTAAGCTACTTAATCTGGCCCTCCAAATTAAAATACATTGAATCAAAAATCCTAATTATTGTTTTATTTTCATTGTATTTCTGGTTTCTTCTCATGAATGGTGTTGTTTCTCTGGCGTTCGTGTGTGTTTTTTTCTGAGTCAGAAAGTGATTTTTCGGATTTCTTTGAGTTCGCATTTTCCTCTGAAGAACATCAACCCAAAAAGAGAACAAAAATCAAAATTTAGAAATTAAAATTCCCAAATTTTCTGTTTTTAAATGAATATATGTGAATTTTAATCCAAATTAAAGCATGTTTTTCTCTAAATTCCATATTATCTTTTTAGTTTATGAGGTTCATTACCAAATCACTCCTTCCATCTGCTCCTTGTCCGGCCCTTATGCCAAATTTTAGAACCCTTTGTGGCCCACAAATCAAAAAGTTTGCCCACCCCTGTGCTAGACAGACACTTCACACTTAAAACACATTTAACAGATGCCACAAAAAGTGTCTCATGATGCAATTTCAGCCGAAAGAGCAGATATATAGATAATAGGAGGCAGAAGGTCCAAACTTTGACCCCCAGTAAAACATGAACTTTTATTCAGATCATTTTTTTACGAGTGGAATAATAGTAATGTTTTTGTTCAATGTTTACTAAATCACTTCAATTTTTTAAAAATAATATTTTCAAAAATAAAATTAGATTTTGATATTTGAACATTTTCTAAGACAAAGCTGAATTTTATGCTCTAATTTCTTCACATGACTTCAGGTATATATGTTGTGGAAATACCAATCCAAATGTGTGAAAACCAAATCTACCAATGTATAATCCAGTAATTCAACAGAAGTACAAACTGTTGAATGAGGTCCTTATGTTTGTGCTGTTTCATCCTCTTCCCTCAGACCCTCGCTGCTCGAAAGGCAGGCATCTCGTTTGCTCTGGTGAACCGCTCCACCCTCAACAACGAAGAGCTGGTGAGTCAAAGAGATTTTCTTGGTTTTATACAATTTAGTTTTTTTTTAAGTCTTTCTTGCATGAAATTTAATGATGCCCAGATTTAGACTAAGTGAGGAAAATTATTGAGAATGAATCTTTTTTTTTTATTTTACAGACAACAAATATAATAACTGACCTATGCATGTGGATGAAATTGATATCCTTGTATCTTTATTACAACAGTGACTTATTATCGAATATTGTTTTTCAGATGAGTTATGATTATATCACAAATATAGGTTTCAAAAATTGAAACTTTAGTAAATATTTGGTGTTTGTAGATACATTTTATAAATGATAAATATCACATTTTATTCTGTTTTATCCCTCCCATAATATAATATTAACAAAAATGAATAGATGTTCCGGATATTTCACTTTGACAATTAACGGTGATAGGTGTCCAGTGATGGTGAATGCATTATGGCAAAAGGGCATAACGTCTCAGGCGACGGTGTGAGGCCTTTTCTGTCGACCTCTAAAGCTTTCACTGCATTAATTGATTGCTATTCTTCCCTCCCAGAGGGAAGATGGCATGACAGAATACAACAGCGGGAGAGACAGAGAGATATTTCTCAGCAAGAGAAAGAAGCATGCAATTTCATATCCGCCGATGTGCAACAAGCAGCTGCCTAAGCCCACGAGATTACTGGATTTAAATGCGCGCTTTACATATTCAGTATGGCGAACAATTTATGTTCTGATTTGTGCACATCTCACACGTGCTCCTTGTGGTCCACATGCAGCAGCTGCACTGAGTGGACTGAGCGTCCTGATTGCTCTGTAATAGTCATGTAGTGAGTAAAGGCGCTTCAGGGATGAATAATCATGTCCCAGATGAAGGAGAAACTGTCGGAATGCTGCAAGATGCTGCAAAGTGTTTGAAAAGATCGGTTTCTTGAGCAACTTTGGGGAGTTTACCCTGCTGCCGAGCGAGGTCTCGATCTCTAGGGATAGCCGTCTAATTGTCTGATCTACAAGTTTAGAGTTTAATAACCGTTAGAGAGGAAGTGACTTCCGAGAAAATCTGTAGATCGTGTGCTGGTTGTATGTAGGGCAAGCAGATGTCAGAGTTTTATCTGCTGCATTAAGCCCGGCAGAGTGTTTTCCCTGTGAGAGCCGAGAGTGCTCTGCCCACCACAGAAATGTTGTTTCATTGTGGAGGAGTTAGGGAAAGAAAGGACGGCTAAATGAAGGATAAGAAAAGAATGGAAATTAAGAGAGAAGGAGAGGAGATCAGAGTGGAAAGTGATTTGTCATCCTGACCCCCTGGCCTCGATGCCATTGCTCAAGCAGCCATGTTGAACGGCGTACCCTCCCTGCAGAAATGTTTGAATCTACTTAAGGAGGTTTTTGTTTCCTTCATCCTCCTTTTATCTGCAGTATAAGCATCCTACTTTTTTCACTCTTAAATCCAACATATTTAATAAAAAACAATGATACTAGAAAAATTTCAAATAGCTAACATAATGACCAATCCTACAATGTTCTCTTCCTCCATCATGTTTCCGCTGCATCAGCTTTTTAGAGCAGAAGGAACAGAGTGGGTGGGCCGGATAACTGCCCGTGTGTCCGCTCAATGTTCTGAGCTGCATGAGATTTGAACGCTGCAGCCTTTTAACCATGACTGTCAACATAAAGAGAGGCCATGTTTACCTGCTGAGACAAGGGACTGACTTTTGCAAAGAAGAAGGGAATCTGCGATCTGACAGAAGTCATCCAGCATCTAGAAATAAGACATGATGTGGTGCAATAAGCCAGTCCAGACATCAGTAGGCATCTTGCGCGCGATGAATCGTGTGCCAGCTGATTCTGAAACGCTTGCGGACGACATCAACTCGAGGAATCCTGGCTGCTTCTGTGAATAATGGACATAAATATTTCGTAGGCGCTTTCGGTTTAAACCTGTTTCAGGCCTTCCTCATGTGACAAACAGCCGCAGAGTCTTGGTCAGGGCTGAGACTGAGAACGGTGCTAAAGGCAGGAGGCTGGAGAGGATGAGGAGGAAGATGCTGTCAATGAAATGGTAGACAAGGACAATAGGTGGTGAAATTGGAAAGGAGCGCTGAAAGCTGTGGGAGAGATTAGATTCTTCCTTGTCATGTTGCTCTCGGGCACAAGCTGCAGCTGTCAGTCAATGCTAGCAGCGCCTTGCGCTAAATCACCAGGGTTACCTCTCAGTGTAACACATGAGACTAACACATGCAGCTCTCTCCTCACATCTGCTGCGCTGTGAAGAAACAAAGGAGGAAACAGAAATATTCACACTGCTGCTCAAAACCGTTCACATGGCGGCAAAATACAGACGTTAACAACAGATACTTAACAGCTTAGTTTATTGAAACGAGCGATCCAGCCCTGGGAATTTTTTTTTTTTTTTTATCCATCAATTTGATCCAGTCACCTCCTCCAGACTCGAAGGCAGTGTCTGGATTTTTGCCCTAGTGGAGGCTGTGTAGATAAATATCTGGCATCTGCTTCTTCTCATCATGCTCAGATTAAAGGGTGAATCTCTGTCATCCTCTGTGTTTCATTAGAGATCCTCCCCTGTTTAGCCACATCCCTCTGTATCAGTGAACTTTCACAGAAGCCTTGTCCTATCATCCGCTGTCATTTAATCATCTCTAATAACCTGCGTGTGTGTGTGTGAGAGGAGGCGGTGCAGTTCTGTTTCTAAAAAAACACAGCTACCATTCAGGTGAAAAGCTACACTTAAAAAGGAACTGCAGGGGAGGGGGGTGTGAGTAAAAGTGGAGAAAAAGTACCACTTGAGGGTTTGTTTAACTGCAGCAGGTCTTCTCTTTCCCAGCCATCCTCCTGCTCGGCCTCTCAGTCAAGATAATGCTCACTTTTTAAAACGTTATTTACAGCATCCATTGATTTGGTGCTCAGGAACTGGCAAGTCTTTCCCCTTTTTCCAGGTCTTAGACTGTTGCAGAGGCATTCAATAGTGAGAGGCTTGTGTTACACAGCAATCAGTGTGGGCAGCCTTTGAAGGGTTTTTAGTCACTAAATCTTTCAATGTGAAAAAGACCTGTGAGCTGAGGAAGCTGTTAATAAAAGCTAAGGTAGGCTGTTACAGGCTGTGGAGGCAGAGAGACTGTGGGCGGGACTTCAGCAGCAGTGGGTGTTAGTGACATCAGAAATGGTGCATCACATTTTAGACACTGCGGCTCTTAAAACAGGTGTTGACTTAGGCTCAGAATATACTTCATGGGGATTTGTAATCGCTGGGGGTGCAAGGAAATCATCACAATTACTGCAAAATGTGACACAGGCTGATGACGTAATCTCCTGTTCAGATTTTACAGCTGTAGTACAATATTCTACATATTGCGCCATTTAACCTAAATTTATGTTGAGCAATTAGAAGACGAGATAGCAGAGCAAACTCAGCCCAGAAAAATTACATTTATTGTCACTGTTACTGTATTATAAATGCAAGAGGGGTCAGAAATTTTCACCACACTGCCTGGCCAAAAAAAAGTCGCCACCTGGACGTAACTAAGCAAATAAGTAGGAGCCTCCTATTGGATAATTACAGCATGGGTGATTATCTTTCAGCTGGCCACAAGTTATTTAAACCCAACTGGTGTAATGAGTTGGTTCTAATTACCTAAACAACCATGCCGAAAGACACATCCCGTGGTCATGGAAAAGATGTTCATCTGTTTGAGAAAGTTTGAGTCGTTGGCATGCATCAAGCAGAGAAAAAATCTCAAGAGATTGCAGAAACTACTAAAATTTGGGTTAAGAAATGTCTAACGCATTATTAAAAACTGGAAGGACAGTATAGGTACCCATCGCCTTCGAGGAAGAAATGTGGCTGGAAAAAACCCTGAATGATCGTGATTGGTGATCACTTAAATGTGTGGTGAGATCAAATTGAAGAAAAACAACAGTAGAACTCAAGGCTCTGTTTAATAGTGAAAGCATTTCCACATGCACAACGCAAAGGAAACTGAACAGCTGTGTAGCCTTAAGAAAACCACTAATCGGTGAGGCTAACCAGAAAAAAAGGCTTCAATTTGCTAGGGAGCATAAAGATTGGACTCTAGAGCAATGGAAGAAGGTCATGTGGACTGATAGTCCAGATTTACCCTGTTCCAGAGTGATGGGGGCATTAGGGTAAGAAGAGAGGCAAGTTCAGACATGGATTGGCCACCACAGAGTCCAGACCTTAACCCTATTGAGAATCTTTGGGATGTGCTGGAGAAGGCTCTGCACAGCGGTCAGACACTACCATCATCAATGCAAGATCTTGGAGAAAAATGAATGCAACACTGGAGGGAAATGAATCTTGTGACACTGCAGAAGCTTATCGAAACAATGCCACAGTGAATGTGTGCCGTAATTAAAGCTATAGGCGATCCAACGAAATATTAGTGTATGACCCTTTTTTTGGTGGAAACTTTTTTTTTTTGCCAGGCAGTGTATTTACTTTCTAATACAATTATAACTTCAGGTATTTATAGAAACAGAATCTCAAAGAAGATGAAGGAACTGAGGATGATTATATAGGGAGTATCCACCATTTTCACAGTAAAACTTGTAACTTTGGAGAGGGTGGGTTTGGAATCAACAAGAAGTAGTAGTTTGGTTTTATCACTTTTTAGGTTTCAGGAAAATTAAGGTGAGCCAGTTTTAATTACAGATAGATAGAAGGAGTGGGTGAAAGGGGAAATAAATGAATCAGGTTTACTAGACACATAGAGTTGGGTGTCATCCGCGAAACAAGGAAACTTTGTATTAAATTTAAAGAAAAAATTGCAAAGGGGTTGGAGTGAAGTGATGAAAAGAAGATCAAGGACAGAACCTTGGGGCACACCAAAAGAGACAGAGGAAGGCTGAGGTTTAATTTAAGTTGAATGAATTGGGTGCAGCCTGAGAGGTAGGATTGGAACCAATGGAGATGGGTGGAGGGGATGCAGAGAGAGAGGAGAGCCTATGGAGGAGGAGGAAGTGTGATTTGTTATCAATGGCTGCACTCGCATCGAGGAGAATGGTGAGCAGGCTAGAATCAGCTGCAGTGAAAAGGTCATTAATGATCCTCAGCAGAGCAATTTCCATACTGTGTAGGGGCAGAAACCAGACTGAGTAGGTTCTAGAAAATAAATGATCCCGGAGACAAAAGAGAAAATGATGAAATCCACTTGATTTTCAAAAAAATAATCACAGTCTATGCGATACTGGCGGTCTTGTGGGTCATAACAAAAAGTTGCTCTTGTACAGAACTTCTGATGCTTGCCTCATTGGTGCCTTTAGACAAACCTTCTAGATTTTGGCTTATTTCTCTTGGTGTCTGTTTCAGAAGTGTATGGTTTAAGTGTGCGCCACAGCGGTGGCAACTTTGTTGTTCACCTATCGGCACGTCCCGTCAGGGGTCGCCGCAATGATTCTGCTTTTATTGATGAAAAAATCAGCTTTTATTGGTTCATACAGGAGATTCTTACATCGAATGTTCTGTATTTTATCCGGACTGAGGACCGGCACAGGGAGACCTCAATTTGGACCCCATTGTGGCTACATAGTTAGGCAGAAGTGCAAAAGGTCTTGCCTAAGGACCCACACTGGATGAAGGTCTTTAAACCCTGATTTCCCGTGACCCAGTCGTGCACTTAACCAATCAAGCTATCCAGCCATTCCACAGCTGTAGCAAGTTGAGGAAACACTATTATTTCCAAAACCTTTTTCGTTGAAATTCTGCAGCAGGAATTTTACATCAGTTGAAGGTACACTTTTTACATTAACAAATATCAATCCTACTTATGTTCAGCTTTGGGAGTTTGACCTTTGCTTTCTTCACCTAAAGTAACAACATCCTTGGAATTTCTCTTCATTACTGCTGTTTTTTTCCCTTTCTTCCCTTTAGAAACTACATGTCTTTAAGAAGACTCTCCAAGCCTTGATTTACCCAATTTCATCCACAACACCCCATAATTTTGAAGTTTGGACGGCAACTGCCCCCACCTACTGCCATGAGTGCGAGGGCCTCCTGTGGGGCATCGCCCGCCAGGGCATGCGCTGCTCAGAGTGCGGCGTTAAATGCCATGAAAAGTGCCAGGACCTGCTCAACGCAGATTGCTTACAAAGTAAGAAACAGATGAAGTCATGCATCCATGCAGCAGCTGCCTCAGGGATTGTCCTCTTCTATTTCTGTTTTTGTTTTTCAATTTCATTTGTGTTCTTGTATCACTAGTATTCATTACATCATGGAATCAGTTTTATCAGTGAGGCCCACCCTGACAATTAAGACGGATAAAAACATTGTGACGTGAGAGGACGACCCTCTGGGCAGAACTCGCATGCTTTAAGCAGATTAGTTACACTCCAGCTGTTTGAAAACTTTGTCTTTTAAATGTTCGGGGAAGCATGACAATGTTTAATTGTTTCAAAGCGGATTCTACTTTATCACAGTTGAATCTGTACTCTTTAACAAAGTGCTGATAAACTATGTTTTGATCAGATACAGAGAAGCAGCCTTTACATGCAGGCTTTTGTTTCACACACACACAATCATGTTAAAATGTAATTTAAGTGATATCTTTGTGAAATGTGAATGTGATGTTGGATCTGATGACTTGTTCAGTGTTGCAAACGCATGCTTTAGTAACTCATGGTAAAAACTCTCCTCCTTGGAGTACATTTACATTACCATACCAATACTATAACTTGTTAAAAAATAACAGTTTACATACTTAAGTACATTAGATTTAATCTATGTAATATTAAAACTTTTTCATTAGAAATGCAAGAAAAATAATCATTGGTCCAATATTATTATTGGTAGATATTTGCATAAAAATGTAATTAATTCCTCTCAGCAACACTCATGTGGGAGTATAACACACACAATCTTTGCAATTGTTATAAAGTAGCAGTTGTGTGTCTGTGTGAGTGTGGGGTAACAATATTTATTCAACACTTCAAACTATGCAACTTGAAAGTCAACAGAACACTTCATTGTTGACTCTAAGTGAGAAAAAACTTGGAAAATCAATGTTAAAAAATGGAATACTGGCCAACAAGTGCTTGAACCATGCATCAAACAAATACATAAAACCAGCAACGGTGTGCATCTTTAATTTATTTTAGATTGTAAAGGCCATGTCACACTGCCGCTACCTACATTTTGCACAAGTTCCACGAATGGAATGTCAATATTTCGTGATACATGCATGGTATATGTAATTCATAGGTATTTAATGGTTCCCTCACTCACCGATGTACACAGATGTCTTTTGAGGGTCATCGAAGAACGAAGAAGTATGAAAAAAATAAACATTCAAATGACTGGGCCAGCACCATGGAGAGCAACGGGCTCTCACAATGCACCCACTGTTATGTCCCCTCAACTAGGGGATCTGGGGCAGAAAACAAAATTAAACCTTACCCAAAAACTAAACTACAAAAAACACCAATAGACTGGCTGTGCCAACACAACTTAATTTATTTACAAGAAATGATGAATGGCAAATGGCAATAACTGAAAGAGGTGAAGCATAAGTGGCCTAATCTGGCCACAGCCGTAAACACCCACATAGTCTGCAGCTCGACGGTAGCATGGCATCCATTACATCCCAATGCGCATACAAAAGCTGCACCTGCAGAAGTGACAGTACCGGCTTTAGGTATAGGCAGTATAGGTGACTGCCTGGGGTGCCAATTCAAAAGGGGAGCTGGCTCAGCACTTGGAGGAAAAGAAAACAAATCTGCTCCACTATTGGTTTTCTATTATCTGTTATTTCATGGTGTAAAGAACAGTTTTGGCTGGTGTCTAGCAGCTTATTTTAGAACTGGAGCAGACCAAGAGAATCCCACTGTTTAATAAGAACAGGGGTGTCTAAAGTTAGTCCTCGAGGGCCGGCCTCCTGCTGGTTTTCCAGAAACTCTACCTCACCTGCTGCTGATTACCTGAATCAGGTGTGTTTGGCCAATAAAGAGCTTCAATGGCAGGTTGGTAGGAAAACATGCAGGACACCGACCCTCGGGGACTGACTTTGGACACCCCTGAATTAGAACAAAGCATTGTGAGTCGCTGTCCATGGTGCTGACGCAATGCGATTTACTCTCAGTGCTCTGACGCTTTATCTGATCTTTGTGTGGTTTATTTGTACGTCTCCATGGTTTTCACGTGGTTCAGTCGTGATATATCTGTGAAAATTCTCTGTATAAATAGTGTGTCATAATAAGTGTGACATGGCCTTAAGGACTACTTAAGTTTCTTTCCTTAAAAATGCTCCTTACCCATTTCCCCAGGGGCTGTGGAGAAGAGCTCCAAGCACGGCGCAGAAGACAAGACCCAGAATATCATCATGGCAATGAAGGAGCGAATGAAGATAAGGGAGAAAAATCGACCTGAGGTGTTTGAGCTGATCCAGGAAATGTTCCACATCTCCAAAGAGGACTTTGCCGCCCACCTGAAGACAGCCAAGCAGGCTGTGCTGGAGGGGACCTCCAAGTGGTCTGCCAAAATCAGCATAACAGGTTGGCCTGCTGTCAGATGATATCAGAAAGCACATTACTCACACCAGCCATTAAAACAACCATTTAAAAAGATAGAGGATAATAGAATCTTTAGATGATATTATTATATTTTAGTTTTAAATCTCTTACATTAATCATGAGCCACTAAAGCAGCAACAATTACTTGTACTTAATTATAAACCTGACACTGCTGCATCTAAAACCTGACCTACCAAATTTTAACCCTTGACTCCAAATCATGAAATCCAACATTATCTAATTATGTAATATGGCAAACACTATTCTTTAACTAGTATTTGCTCATAATTAATCTCTCTATCTCTTTAGTTATTAACCTTTAACATTAAACCAATAAGTTCAAAGCCCAGTTAACCATAAATAGAAATGAGATGGATATGTTTATACTGATGGGGGATAATTTGTTGACATCCTAATAAAGGTTGTGCATGTAAGCAATAATTACTGACATTTTGCGCAAGCAAATCTCACATTCCCCACTTTAATTTGGGATAAAATAGTATGTTTCTTTGCATTTCCTTGATGCATGCTGTGCAGGGGCAGAGTTGTTAAGATTACCTCATTTTTATCCCCAAACTTCGAAAGTGGCCTGTTAAAAATTGGGCATATTAAAAGATTCAATAAAAAAAGGTTTTATGTTTTACTATCATTCTTGGAAAGAACTTTTAAAAAACTGACAGAGATCTTTATGTCTTTAATTTTCAGCTCAGTAGCAGTTACGTAACTTTAATGACAGAAGTTTGGAAAGTCTTTATTCATTTTTTTTTCTCATTTTTTGACTTCATCAGTGTGAAGTTTGCTTAAATATTTTAGTCCCATGGAGAGGTTTTGAATAAAAACATCAGGTTATGTTGTCTTACTTTTCATACTGAAACTTAACAATAAACTCAAGATAAGCAGCGATATCATTGTTATAATTTCTTTTTTTTTTCTTACAAAAAGTATTATCTCAAAATCTGTTGCCAGTAGCATCCCTGTGACATGACAGAAGACAGCATCAAATAGCTATACTTTATTTAAGATCTTCTTGCAGAACATCTTGTTCCTTGTTTTTACTACACTGGTTGTGTTTGTGCTGCACAATGAATATTCAAAACACAGAATTATGTAATCAGGAAATCTTTAAATTAGTGTGGAGTTGTGCCTTTGGTCTTTCTCCTCTGCAAGCATTGCCAAGTCCTGCTAGTCTTTATTGGCCACATTGCATTTCTTGCAGTGTCAATAAAAAAAGGGTGAAAAAAAATTGCAACCATGAGGGAGGGAGACAAATAGAGTTGCTGGGAAAAATGATTGGAATGGGGCGGGGCTGCCAAAGAGAGGAAAAAGAGAATTTGGCATCAGGGCCGTAGCAATACATCCTTCAGCTCGAGTTGATGGTCGGGTGGGGTCTGGCTTTGTGGTACTCTTGGTGCTCTCCAAACACCTCAAACCTATATATTCTGCCTACCAACTCCTGTCAGCATTGAGCTGAAAGATATATATGTCCACTGAATTATTTAGACCGTCACTTATGTATATTTAATGTGGCAGTGTCCTTTTTCCCTTTTATGGTGCTGTGAAATGTTACAGACTTTCCTTTTGTGCACCGACCATTCTGACTCACCGCTGGGTTTGGATCGGAGCACTAACTCAGCATGAACACGTAGTAGCAGCAAGCAAAAGGTGTAATCTACATTTTGACTGCGTGACAGCAAAGATAAAAGACAGAATGGATGGATATGTACAGTTGAAGGAAAAATAAACAAGCTCAAATGAATTAAAGCTGCAAGGAGCATTATGGTCTTTACAACCCCAACAGTTTGCTGTTTTTATTGCTGCTGGGTGTTTAATGTCAAGCTAGAAAGATGTTTTATTTGCTATTCCTGAGGAGGTTCGATTTCCCTATCACCTGTTCTTTAAAGTTTAGTTATGGCCCCTTAAAAATAGATTTAATACTATGAACTGGCAACATGCAGCATACTAGGCCACCATGAAAGAAAATAAATCTACAATAAATGAGAATAAAGTCGTAAAATTTTGGAAAAAAAAGTGACAATTTTACAAGAATGAACTTATTAGAAAAAAGTCAACATCCTACAAAAATAAAACTGAAAATATATTACTTAAAAGTTTGTAATCTGACATGGACGTTTATTGAAAATCAAACTGTGATTTAATAAAACTAAAATTGTGCATTTACAAAAAACTATAGATAAGAATAAAAAAAAAACATTAACTCAGAATCGTTGGTGTTCTTAAGCTTCCCATTTCTCTGAATTATCTCCAATATAGATTACACCAATAAAGGTTGTCTGTATTTGTTGTAACATTTGTATAACTAAATGTCTATTTGTAAAATTTTTCTAAAATTTTTATGATTTTTTTCTCATGAAGATTACTTTTTTCTCAATTTTTATTACTTTATTCTTGCGTAAAATTATAACTTTTTCCTTAAATATTTAGAATTTTATTTTAATCTTGTAAAATACTACATTTTTCTTAATTTTTTTAAAAACTTTTATCATAAAATTATGACTTTTTTTCAGTTTTTAAATTACTTTATTCTAATAAAATTATAACTTTTTTTCTCAAATATTTTTGATTTCTTTCTCATAATTCTTTTATTTTTTTCTTTTGACTCATATTTTCAGAATTTATTTTTGAAACATAACTTTTTTCTTTTTTTTTTCTTTACTGGTGGCTGAAAAACTCTTTCATAGGGCAATATATCATTTTTATATTAAGACATTTACTAGTTTTGTCAGAAAACGATGCTTTCTGGGCAAAAAGTTCGTATAAAATGTTTCTGTTTCTCCTCTTTATTTGCCATATATTGTAGCAAGTAAACTAAATCATTTGGCTCATATGTGGAGAAAGATTTTACGACAGGCTTAACCACTTTGCCTTAAACCAATATATTTTTTTTTCTTTTCTGTTTTTCACTGTGACATAAAGTTAAATTCAATTTGGGAAGAAAACACCATGTTTCTTGTATTGGAAACCCCCATTAAATGAAAAGAGTCGTCTTATTTTTGACATTGAAGCTGTGCAGAGACAGAGATATTCTAAACTCTGCTGTGATGGGTTGTTTTCTTCGCTTAGGCCTCAATTTATAGGAAAAAGCAGAATTCTGTTCCTATATTAAAAACTGGAGAGCTCAAACAATCAATCAATTAAAAACAAAAATAATCTTCATATGGAGTTGCATGAACAAAGCTTTCAACCTCACTGTTTACATTCATCAATAAAAACTTTCATAAGAGACTACATGAAATTTTAATTACAGAAACCTTAAAACTTTTGATTTAACATGTTATCCCTTCAGCTTTGGTAACACAGAACAAAATTTGAATGCAATAAAAAACATTTTTAAAACCACACATCCCTCTATAGGTTATTCAAAATGAATGCAATTTATTAATTTAATCAATTATTTCCTTTGAATATATATATACATATATATGTATATATACATATATATGTATATATATAAGTGAACAAAATCCTTGGTGAGACTATGCTAGAATAATAATACATAATTCCATTTTTCCTTTATAAGAACTACATTCTACGGAAGAAAATAAAAGTATGTCTGTTGGCAAAGTTAAAATGAATATCTTCACTTAATTATGATAAATAGATCAAATAAAAATACCCCCCCCCCACACACACTTTTTTATACTCTTGTGGGAAAAGTTTTGCCTTAGGAAGAGTGAATAACAGACACATAAGTAAGCTCTGATCTCAAAGTGAGGCTATGAAGTCAAAGAAAATGAAATATGAACAAGTTGTTGACATGGTTACAAAGCTCTGGGGCGCTGTCGTGGAGCTCCTGAGTGGCATTGTTGCCCGTATCAATCAAGTGACAGAAAGCAGCTGCAGTTTCAGAGGAAAAAAAACTAGTTCTGAGAATAGCACGCAGCAGTGTGTACAATTTGTAGTAAACTCAATATATTCTTGATTTTACACACAAGCTTGTCCAATATCCAGACATCCCACCATACTTATAGCTGAGTACCATTTAAAAAGAGCAGTCTTGTCTTTTGGAAAGCTTGAAGTTTAAGTCAACAACCTGAAAGTCTGATCTCTCACTTTTTCTGTGTCCAGTCTTGTGTGCCCAAGGTTTGCAGGCCAAGGATAAGACGGGCTCCAGTGATCCTTACGTCACGGTCCAGGTGGGAAAGACCAAACGCAGGACCAAGACCATCTTCGGCAACCTTAACCCTGTTTGGAATGAGAAGTTCTTATTGTGAGTTCTGTTGTTAACCTGTAATGCCTTGTTAATGTGCTCTCTTTAGAAAACAACTTTGTTTAAATTCAAAATGCTTATTTTTCTGTGTTTTACTGATGCCAAGACTACCTCATCATATCTTCATCTTCAGTTTCCAAGGCAATTTCTTTTGTACATTTTTTCCTCTCCTTTTTTTTCTTATAACAGTATTTATAATTCTAGATAGTTTCCACAGAGTTGCAAAAAACAGACTTTTTAAAAGGTTGCTACCTTATTTCCTTTAGGGGGAAAATATTGTCATTTACATGTATATAAGTTTCCTGGAAACTATTTAAACATTAACCTTTAATAAAAGGCTTTATGAAGCCTGGTGAAGGTTTGTGATGCCCGTCTTACTTCATGAGAAAATTGAAAATCTGAATTTAATGAAAAAAATTCAAATGTTTTATTTTCGTATCAGGAGTCTCTGGTGTTATATTGCATTTAGCAGCAGCAGAGATTCAGCTGATCTTTAAAGTTTGCTCTATCAAACTTACTAAAATAGAGTTTTGATCATTGGCCAGATGTTTTCTTTTTAACCCGTGTGTTGCAATGAACAGAAAACAATGACTTTATGTCATTTAAGTCTTGTCCTGGCCATCAATTACTGTTTTCCCAATTTTTAAAGCTTTTTTAAATTGGAAATAACTGTTGTACCTCTTACACACCCAGGATGTGATGCGCGTTTAGTATCTTGCAGGTAAACGCAGGTTCTTGAGTGTGCTTTTAGCATTTAGTGTTCAAATTGGGCTGTCAATATCCAATACTGGCACATGTACTTACAGTTAAAAGAGGCTTGGTGCGAAATTTCCAGCAAATCTTGCTCCAGCTTTTTTTTTCCCCACACCACTATTACAATATATGAAAGACTTGGTCTTTTATAATTCCATCCACAATTATAAGTTTCTCCTACGTTAACAATTTTCAAATGGTTTGTCCTGTCATGACTACAAAAATTACACTACTCAAATATCACCTCCAAATCCCTAATTTGTCAAAGTTTAACTGGTTTAAAGTCCCACTCCAACTATACATTTTTTTTCTGTGGTAAAATCATTTCCAGTGGTCTTTTAATTCTGATTATGCAAGTTTTTTTTTTTTTTGACAAAATCCAAAAGCCTGTGACATTTTGAAGACATTTTTAGGAGCTCATTAGAAAATTGTTTCTAGTTCGTTGGCATAGAAGTTCCAATTTCCCAGAATTCCCCTGTTTAGACTCTTTCCTGCTAATTTGTAGCACCTCACAAGACCAAGCTAACATTAGCAAGGCAAAAATAAAAAAAATGCACCCCATTAATTATTTAGGACAAGACTGACCTAAAAAATAAATAAATAAAATGATCAACAATATTTATTTAAGTTTAACATTCAATTATTTGATTAAACAGAGATCTAGTTTACCTTCAGCATGTTGGACCAAACTAATGTCTCTAAAGGGACAGACATGGAGTGGCCCTGAGTGAAACAAATTTCTCCTTGTTGTTCTCTCAAGTGGCTAGCTACGCCCCTTAGGACGTCCCGCTGCGTGGATCAGTAATCGATGTGTTCGAAACCTTCTGCAACGCAGGGTCTGATTCTAATTGGCTTATCATAAGTGTAATGTGAGCTGCAGTGGTGTGTCTGCAGAAAGGCATTAGGGAGGGATCACAATGTCAATTTTTGTTCACTAAAAGTTAAAACAGAGCTATCCAGCTCAGATGAGGAAAATTGAGACATTAATGGATCTGGTTGGTGGATTTATCTGACTTTTAGTGGGAAAAGAAGACTTTCGCTCGCCAATATCAGTTGCTGTGTCACAAACTTTTTCACACATCCCGATCCATCATTATTTGAATAAATACTCAAAAATACACTTTTAATCTTAAATTATTTTAAGTCTCCTCCATTGTGAGAAAAAGGCTATAAGTTGATAAAAACACCAAAAACACAATTTTTATTGAAGTAGCTCTTTAACGTTCATTCAGTTTCAATGAGTTTTGTACGTAGAACCTGAAACAGTGATCATGAGAATTTTTAACATGTGAGCCCAAAAGTATAGATTGACGCAATGCCGAGGCCCGTGTGAATGTAGTATTAGGGAATTAGAAGATTTTGTCCTGTTGAGTTAAACCAAAGTGGAGGCTGCTTATGTTTTTTTTTTTTTTTTTTTTTTTGTGTCTTACTATTATGTTATCATTAACCTTCCCAGTATCTGTACTAGTTTCACAGGTCTTTTTTTTTTTTTTTTTTAGAAATGTTTGTCTTCCTCTGAGTTAAGAGTCCATTAATTAGTAACACTTAACTCACGTGCCACCGAGGTTTTGAGGATGTCTGTGTGTGCAGACGAGGCTCCGCACCTGTAAAGAGGCTCCTGTGGTGGCTGTAATGAATCTGTTTTCCATTACTACAGGGATGCAGATTAATAGAACGATACATTGCTTTTTGCTTGGCAGGGAGACCTGTTCTAGTGCAGCAAGTGCTTCCTCCACAAAGGGATTAGTTAAAGTAAATACCACAGATCCTGTTTCTCTGGCTGTCACATTCAAAACCTGATTAGAGCAAAATATAATCTATTGGTTTTAATTCCTGAGCTGAACCTCCTGACCCCATCTGGAACGCTTCAGCCACTTTACAAAAGACATTATTGTGAAACGTCATGTTCAGTGAGCAGAGACAGACATTTCACAGAAGCCTCTCACAAGTAGAGCAAATGCAGCGCAGTCATAGATGTGAGTCATTCATCTCGTTTGTAACAAGCATATTGTTTGTTGGGGAATAAACATAAAATAAAAGCAGATCCAGAAAGAAGGTGTTGCTTTTAGTACATCGTGATTCTTCTGTCAGGCAGAAATCATTCCACTGATTTATCCGCTCTCCTGCTTTTTCTTATGAGTGTAAAAGACAAACTCAGCTTCTCTCATTTGAAAGAATGTAAAAATCGTTGTGCATTTATTTGTTCTGAACCTACTTTTCTGCTGTCATTGCTGCTCCTGCTCATTCTGCAGCGAATGTCACAATGCAACCGACCGCATAAAGGTGCGCGTGTGGGATGAGGACGATGACATCAAGTCACGGGTGAAGCAACATTTCAAGCGGGAATCTGATGACTTCCTGGGACAGACGATAATCGAGGTCCGCACGCTCAGTGGAGAAATGGACGTTTGGTACAATCTTGGTAAGCTTCTGAATGTATCTGAGATGTGTAAATGAAGATAGCAGAAGTTTTTTGGGGCTTCACAACTTCTTGTTATTGTCCTACATGACAATAACATTGGTAATCGTTTTCCTCATGCCATATTTGTTACCAGCTGTCCAAGACTTCATCAGCTCTTTACATAGAAAGGAAATTGATATTTAAACCAGGTTTTTGTAAGGCGGGACTCATGACGAAAGGTGTATTTACTCTATCCTTGTTTGGTATTGGATCTGGACATATGGGAAATAAACAGGGCAGGTCTCCTCACCCCGGTGCATCTGAGGGTTCTTCTTTCATACTGTTTTGAAATAACAATAAACCACAGGGATTTGACACAATCCATTTATTGAACATATTTCAAATCAGAGATGAAGAAGAGAGCGCACACTTCTGCAGCGTCATGCAGCCAGCTTTCACCCCTGCAAAACAGCAGGCAAAGGGGGTAGAAATGGACTTTGAAGCAGTTACTTTTGGGACAAGAAGTGCAGCACGGAAGACCTCTGTGATTGTTTTCTAAAGTTGGATCATGATTTCTGGCTCATCATCACACACAAGCTTCAGTTTACACGTTTTAGTCCACTTGCAAAACGAATAACAGAAAATAGTCCACTCTTTCTTGCCCTGAGACCTGTGTTCTATGCTTTATGAGGCTGGATCTTTTGACTTCTGTGACTTAAATCCATGTTTGAGTATGGTTTAGAAGTTTGTTTGATGCTTGTTTGATGGAACTTCAGAGACGACTCAGCATAATCCTAAATGTTTACAAAGCTTTAAAGGACATACCGCTTCACACGACAGATCATGGCTGTGAATATATTACGTGACTGGATATGCTGAAGGACTTCATTGCATTTACTTGTAGATGACATATTTAAAAGAAATGCTCTACATTTACACACTGTTTTAGTGTGTAGAGAGAGTTAGCGTTATGAGAGACTTGGTCTGCTCAAAAACTCTGTCTGGTTGTACCTTCTTTGTGAGAGCACCAAATGATGGAGAAAAGGTAGAAACATTTCCATTTTCTCATATTATAGTTAATTTGCTCTACCTACCATGAAATTAAATTTTGAATTTGAAAATAAAAAAATCAGCAGGGCAAAGCATCAAGTTAAAGTCCCACTCCAATCATCTTTTGATCTATTTTAAAAGTGTTCCCATTGGTGTTTTGATTATGATTATGCTGTTTTAGCCAAAATCATAAAACACATGTTGCTTTCTAGGGTATAGTTTCTGCAAAGCAGCAGTAGTTCCCTAGAAATTTTCCTCTGAGATGTTGGCGGGACTGTTGGCACAGAGCAACCCCTCCTCCCTCGTCCTCTCCATTGCTCTGAGCTCTCTGTTTACATGGTCTCCCACTAGCTTAGTGCCTTTTATGTATTTATTGAAATAATGAGAATATTGTATTATGAACTGTTTTTACAGAGTATAAGTCACAGGTTTTTTTCATATTCAGGGGTGCAACTTATACTCAGGAGCAACTTATTTATGGTGGTGTGTTTTCACTTGTCCATGTCACATTGTGAAAACCCACTCATTTTTGTAGATTGGGAGGGGCTGGTGCTCAGAACGCAGGTTTTTAGAGGAATACTCAGAAATGTGTAAGTGGATCATAATGCTGTTCAGGGGTTTGTGAGAAATTAACACAATACACTTAAAAGCTCAAAACGTCGCATGGTATAGGCCCTTTAAAGTGTGATGAAGAATAAATGCGAGTTATTCTTAACCTGAATTTAATTGTGTTACCTTCTCGTTGCCATGTAAACCCTGCTGCTGCTGTGATTTTTGAAGAAAGCAGTCTCTTTATTTTTTTTCTGATTGTATGCTTGAGGATCACATTCAGATTTATGGGCATAAAAATGGAAACCTCCACTTAAGTGTTTTTCCTGGTATGGGCTGTCATTGTTTGCCTCTTTGGCTAAAATGAAGCAATTTCCGTTAATAGCGACCCTTTCCCACTACTGCTGCTCTGTGCCTTTTTAAATGACCACAATGAATGTTTAAACAGGCCTCTGCTGGTGTGGGCATCCACCCCTCCAGCTGCTCTGCTCTCTCAGCCTCTTCAGCTCCACTTCGGTTGGGGCGTTCACAACTGCAGCTCTATTGTTTGTTGCTCTGTTGTGCCATTGTTTTTCACTTGTCTCTCTCTTGACCAACCATCTCTGGAGGAGCGTTCCACTCATTTGACAAAGAGATTCAGTGAATTTGAGAGCACTGGAGCTGTGGAGTCATTAACTCTCAGACTTGTGGGTGCATGAGTTCTTGCCAACACACCAATCGCAGTTAAACCTCTTTAAAAAAAAAAGAACAAAAAGAAAAGCAACAAATTTTATATTTCTTAAAAAAAAAAAAAAATCTTGAACAAATATTTAAATGTTGGTGTTTTTTAAGAACATCTTCTGAAGAAATATTTTAATTTAACCATCTTCTTCTGCTGGACTGTTTTATTTTTATTTTTTTTTCTGATTGTGATTAAATCTGTAAACTTACATTTTTCTAGAACTTTAGTCATCCAATATAGGAAGGATTTGGCAGCACTATAAGTTAGAAGAGATGGGAGAATTACAGGATTTTCTGGAGTGATTGCAGTTTTTGCGAGGCAGGAAAGTGGTTTTCAGTTAATATCAAGTCAAAGCAGCTTTGCATCTTTGTCATGTGCAACAGATAAAAGAACGGACAAGTCTGCAGTATCTGGAGCCATCAGACTCAAGATCAGTGTTGAAATGAAAGGAGAGGAGAACGTGGTTCCTCCGCACGGCCAGTACACCTGTTTGCATGAGGTAACCTACATAATGCATTAGGCTAATTCCTTCACAAGTCCAGTCATGGTCTTTTCACAGGCAGCTACAATGATAACCCCATCATCTAATCTGGTGTCCATCAACAGAATCTGTTCCACTACCTGACTGAGATGAAGAACAGCGGCGTGGTGAAGATCCCGCAGGTGAAAGGCGAGGATGCATGGAAGGTCTACTTTGACGACATCTCCCAGGAGATAGTGGATGAATTCGCCATGAGATACGGAGTGGAGTCCATCTATCAGGCTATGACGTATGTACCACCCTGATCTATGGCCTTTCACCTCACCAATCTGTCATTGTCTCATTGGGCCGAGGCGAGGTGAGAAACAAACAGAGTAAAGCCGAAGGAGAAGAAGAGTTGTAAAGATGTCTCCTCAGCAAAATTGGAGCTTGGAAGACTATTGAGCTTCCCCATTTGATTGATTAGTTTTTGGGCTCCTGAAAAAAGAAAAAAAACAACCTGACCAGCCTTGATTGCATTGATCACGGGAACAGATAAACAGCCTTGTTTTCCTATCTGGCTGCTTTTCTGCTTCACTCTGATCCCCAGGAACCATAAATATCTGCTTTGTCAAACCCACACATGCAAAGACTCTATGTGAAATAGTAGAAGGATTATATATTGATCACAGTCGTGTAATATCATCTTGATGTGGTGTTGAAGCAAGACTTGAACCTGCAGCTGTGTGCATCATGAATATACGTTTTTCATGTATAAATGTTCTCAGCAGAGGCTTTAAGGTGTGTTTTAAAAAGATTACATTTCTTTTTTGACACTATACAAACAATTTTAGTAACAAGTGATAGCATTGAAAACAAAAAGATGCCATTTTGTGTTAGAAAAACAGATTTTTATCTCCTGATGTCAGAATTTAATATGGTTGGTGAAAACACATCATTTTGATCACGTAGATCACCTCAAATCTTTTCAGGCCACAGACTGGTTTAAATTAGACAATTTTATCATAGACTGTCCAAACAGGGCTAAAGTTGTCATTTTTAAGCATCTGATTTTTGAAAATCTATCTATAATAAAAAAAAAAAACAAAATGCTACTTCTAGAAATTTTGTTTAAAAAAGATTAAATGAACAGATGCCTACCTAAATCCGCCTTAGGAAAATTCTCAAATGTCCCTTTTACAGGTTTCCACAAATCAGTAACTTTATTTGATTGAATCTTTATTCTCCGTAAAATGTTAAGAACTGATTTGAACTTTGTGATAAAGGTTTTCACTTTAACGTCAAAGAGGAGGCTAACAACCTGACGCTAGCTTCACCTAGGTTAGACTTCTGGGGTGTGATGGATAAATAAAGAAAAATAAAATAAAGCAAAATTAAATACATATAATATATTATATATATATAATATATAAGTGAATCCACCGTGTCTCCAACTTTATTATCTGTGTGTGAAACAGTCGAGTATGTCCCCGCGCATCAAACAAGAGCATCTTCTGCAACATGAGAACAACTGTCCCAATAATTCTGGAGGAATACTTCTAGTTTTGTCTATAAACAGCGGCTTTATTGCTCTTCAGAGTCAAGGGCTCTTCTTTGGGTTCCTCGCTGACTCTTTTCTCCCTGAGGAAACTTTCCACATGTTTTATTGTTTGGATTTCGTTAGCTTTGGGCTGCTAGCTTAGCAATCCAGGTGCAGCTAGCCGCTTTAAGTCATGTGACCAAAACGGATGCTATAAACAGAATGTGGCAGTTTTTCAAAAATAAAACTTCCTTCAGGATCAGAAAATAAACTTAACGGAACAATCTAAGTAAGCCCATGCATATTTTTTTCTGTCTGTGGCCCAGAAACACGTGAACCACGGACGAGTAGATTGGGGACTACTAATATAGTTGAAAAATACTTTTAAGAATTTGTGTTGGAAACCTGAAAACTCACAAACAAACCCCTTGGTTATTTATTGTGTGAATGCAGATGAAATTCTCAGAAAACAAAAAAAGTAGAAAGCAAAAACAAAAGTCTTAAGAATTAAAGTAAACCAAACCAAATTAAGGTGTAACATTCATCATCACTAAACATCTCATTATTTTATCTCAAATTTTAAGAATATACTAATCATCACAGTTCATTACATATTTTTGTTAAATCTGTGCTTAATTGAACAATCCCAGGTTGAATTTGACTGAAAAACTGATATTTTGTTCATGCTTTCTGTTCACCTTGACAGTATAAAATCCACAAAATCCAGCTTTGTACCAAGGGAGCTGAATTTGCCTAAAATCATCATGATTACTGTGTGAAACAAGAAAAAAGAAAGAGTCACCTGCTGTGTCATTCAGACATTTCCATATCCATCCCAGGTCTTTCTGCAGAATATAAAACAGCAGCTTTCCCTGATGCTTTTGTTGAGTGCTTCCCAATGGTTCAGTAACTAATTAGCAATCCTGTTGTTCCAAGATGTTTTTTTTAAGTTTATCTGAAGTTATCAAACTGCACCTTTCGAGTTCCTCGTCATGCAGAAAGCATTAGTCGGGCGATCCCAGCAGCAGACTATGTAATTAGTTGTTGCTTAAGTAAATTAGACAGTAATTACACACAGATTGCGTTGGTAAATTGAATGGCTCAGCTCACATTTGTGCTTTTGTGAAAAAAAATAATTTAATCTGTGTATAGGAAACGTGGCCATTTCATTTACAGAGTTATGCTTATGATCCTCAAATGCATCTCTTGGTTAGTCTTATTGAGCTGACAAAGTTGATTCTTAGTGCTTACGATTTTAAAATGGCTACGAAAAATGGATGTAGCGGCTGCAAACTCATGAGAAGTTGAGTGGTGGCGTGCCGTTGTTTCACTGTGACAGCACATTACAACGTATGAGGGATTGTGGGCTTCTTTAGGCGCAGACAAGCGGAGCTGTAAGTGGCCTTATTACCAGCTTTATCAGGTGGAGTTAATGCTTTAGGCTTGAACCTTGTTTAAGCTCGGCATTTCTAATATCAGCAATTATTATGCTTCATCAGGAATTTATGAAAGGCCTTACCTTTTAGTTTTTTTTCCATCAGAGAACCCCGACTCCCAGTCACTCCTGACATGATGGCTGCATAAATCAAAGCAGCCGTGAGGACTCACTCTCCCTCTCCAGCCCTCCGCCACAATTGCCAGCATCCCCTCCCTTGTGTTCGCATTTCTTCATCGCACTCCATCACCGCTCCCTTCCCCCACTCGCCTCCTACCAGTGATTCTCTGTTCTCATTTCTCATAATCTTTCACTCATTCTTCCCAGCTGTCCAAAACTGTAAAATGATAAGTGAGTGTGTAGAACATCCCTTCCGCTAGTTAAAAAAGCCGGAGAGAGGAAAAAAACATTTGTTTCCACAGTGCTTTCTCTCTTCAAAATCTGGCTTCAAAATCCAACCCATAAGAGAGCCACGGGAATTCAGCGGATGCCGTCTTTGCATCCCTCTCTTTGCTTGTCCAACCGCAAGTGCTCCTGGGTAATTTGGAGGCTGAAAGCAGAGTAATTAAATAGGCCTCCCAATGAGAACATGTCTGTGCATGCGTGTGTCTGCATTGACTCCATTTGGAGGAGGAGTAAATCCGTGGTCATTACTTCACACAACTCCGCGCCTTAATGAAGAAATGACTCACTGAATAAGATCTCACTGAATCATGCTTATTACCTTCGTTGTCTCATGTTTGTCCTTGATGGTGTTTGATACTAAACGTCTGTTTCCATAGCAACCACCCAGCTTTGCTGATTTGCAACTTTCATACTTCTTGTCAAATATTCCGAAATAAATGTACTAATTGAAAAAAAAAATAACAATAAACCCATATAGATGCACAAACCCACATAGAAACACAAAATAGCATAAAAACTAATTACATAAAAAAAAAACACAAAAAATGCAAAAAAAAAAAAATGCAAGTTCCTTTTACCCAAGAAAACTCATAGTGCTTTTCTTTTGGTAAATTAAGAATTATTTGTTATTGAAGGAAACAGTCAAATTTGTCCAATTTCCTCAATTATAAAAAAGTGGAAAACAAAATTAAGACGCTGAAGGATTCCCATAAATAATTAATCAAACATTTCTATGTCGAGCTTAAATTGATACAAGTATTGGCAATTAAGTATCGCAATATTTCGCCAAATCAATAGTTTTCCTGCATTCCAATGAAACGTGTCCAATACATCCTTATGTTTGATTGCTATGGGTCATGCCAAAGGCTGATCAGCTTGCCCAGGTGTTTTTTTTTTTTTGTCTAAATCAATAAATAATTTCACATAATTATGAATTATTTATGGAACATGCTATTTACATGCCAATTCTGTTGGGAATGTGAATGCAAGAGACATCCAGTCTGTATGTAAACCTCAAGTGGTGCTGGGAAGGCATGGGATGAAGAGTGTAAATGGGATCTGCTCTTTACTTACACAGAGATTCCTGTTTAAACCAAAGCTCCCAGGCTTCAGGACTTAATTATTGCAGGGCTGAACTGTTGCAGATATGCAAAGAGAGCTGGAGTTATCCTCTTTGGGTAAATTAAAATGGCACTACGTGTATCTCTCAATGCTTACTTAAGTCTTTTCTTGCCTTGGTGGATTTAAAAAAAATAAGACTGATTCTGACATTTAAGTAGTTTCTCTTTATAAACAGCAACATGCTACTTTAAGTGGATTCCAACCTGCTTATCAGTAAACAAGACGTTTGACACTTGGGAATCTCCATGACTGTCAGTCAATCAAGCATTTCACACAGGAACAGTAAAGTATTCACTCAGACATACTGTGACAAAGATGACCCATATATATTCACAATCTTGCCTTAAGACAGAAAAGAGAATAAATTGAAACTATTTTTTTCCCAGCATCTCTTAACTCCGATCATCTTTTGCTCTATTTTGAAATCATTCCCAGTGGTTGTTCTGATATGATTGTGGTGTTTTTAGTCTAAAAAAAATAATATTAAAATTTGATTTTACCTCTAAGTTTTGAGTGGGATTTTTGGTGGGGAGCAACCCCGCCCCTCTTTGCTGAGAGGTGGGAGCCGACAGCTTGTGGTCCACTCAGCATATTTTCGATGTCAAAAATAAACTCTTTTTCCAAAAGCATTTTTCATCTGCTCCAGTTCACAATGATTTAAATAAAGAAATATTCACAAATCAATTTTAAGGTTAAGTTTCTCTTTATGTGATCCATCTTCACAAAAAAACACAGCAGGAATATGTTAAAAACATCAGAACCATGATTTTTTTTTATCCCCTTTTTGTATTTTTAACATGTTCTTGTAGCATTTTCCCATGATAGAGGACCTATGCAAACAAATTTATGATTAAAATGTTATAAAGAATAATTCTCAATTCAAATTGAATTGGATCAGAAAACCAGATGCTGGAAAATACTCGGACAAATGACGCAGCAACTGAAATGGGCATGCCAAAGTTTCCCCTCCCCCTCCGCGTACCCTGGCCCGCTCACACTTAGGTGCACGAGACAAGATGAGAGTTTAGCACTCGTGCTGTAGTGAATCGCAATTCTGGATCAAAACTGTATGATTGGATCGATCCAATATTATATTTTTGTGCTGCTAATATTAGCTTGATATTAGCTTTGTGTTAGCTTTTTCTTAACTTTTTTTTAATTTGGCTAAAATTGTCACAATCATAATTTAAAAGATCACTGGGAACAAATTTTACGATAGAAAATAATACGGTTGGAGTGAGACTTTAAATCCTTCCACATGTCAGAAGCAGCAGATCTGGATGGTCAGCTTTGATTCATGACATAATTTGTTACAGTCATTGAAGACACTTTCTCACTTCTTAAACAAGGTTTATGTCTCAACCCTCACTGCAAAGGTAATTGTTTGGAACTGTAAAGTGAGGTCTCGTATAAGAAGCCGGAAGGTGAAAATGATTAAGAAGGTGACACTTTTGAGATTAAGAAATACCATTTCTTTAACATCTACAAAAGAAATTTGTTGATTTAAAGAGTTTCTTCTGGGCATCTCGTCTTGTTCATACAAATGCCTCTGGACTATCTGATGTGGGTCTGCTAATAGCCTCCTGATGTCCTCTATTTCTCGTTAGTGACATGATCTGAGTGTTGGCTTAGATAACACTCTTTTCCTCTCTTTTGCAGGCATTTCTCTTGTCTCTCTGCCAAATACATGTGTCCTGGTGTGCCAGCAGTGATGAGTAACCTGCTTGCGAATATAAACGCCTACTTTGCTCACACGACAACAAGCACTACAACCACGGCCTCCGCCTCCGACCGATTTGCCGCCTCCAACTTTGGGGTAACTCCATCAGCTTTTATCTTTGAAGCCCTGACATTCATATCCTGATGGAGAAAATGTGGGATTTTTAATGAAAGGTTTTATTTTAGGTCTGCTAATGTATGATTTAACACTACTACTCTCAGTGAAAGTTATTTTTCTGAAGAAAGTCATGCTCAATAAATCAAAACCATCACACACGTTTGCCAGTGCGTTCCATTTAAACTTTTAATAAGCTAATGTTGCAGGTCTCATATATTTTCAGACAGCTACTTGAGTTTGGCAATGATGCCATGACGCTAAAGTTTGTTGCAGGAAGTGGAAATTATTCACTGCAGACATAAGCAATGCCACAGACCCACGCGGTGTTATAAATTATTTGGTGCAGCGCTTTGAGTGTGAACTGAATTATTACATTTTGATCTTAACAGAGGGAGAAATTCGTCAAACTGCTGGACCAGCTGCATAACTCATTGAGGATTGACCTTTCCAAGTACCGGGTATGTATGAAATGTTTACATGTCGCATGAGTGAGTGTGTGTGAAATCCCATGTCCCTGTGGCGCCTGTCACTGTTAAAAATATATATATATTTACTTTCACATTAAAAATTTCTAAGGGAAAAAGAAACACCACAACAGATTTGGTAGAAAGCCTTTTATTTTAAACAATACTGTCAATGAACTGCAAAATAACAAATGCACAAAAGCACATTGTTTTGTTCTTGTTTGGTTCAAGACTTTGTTGCAGAAAAATTACAATTTTTTTCAATTAAGCTGTTTCCATGGTGCTGTGTTTAGCACTTTCGCTCCCTTTCTGCGTGGAGTTTGCATGTTCTCCCCGTGCATGCATGGATTTTTCTGTGGAGACTCCAGCTCCACGGTCCAAAAACATGCTTCCTAGGTCAATTTATTACTCCAAATTGTCCTTAGGTGTGACTGTGTGCATATGGGTGTGTGTGGTCACCCAACAGATGGATGGATGGATGTATGGAAAGTCTTGGAAGAAATAGCCCACTTTTAGACTCAAAAATTCTAAAAAATAAGTATATAAAATTTTCTTAGCTTTTTTTTTTTTTTAAGTATACATACCTGTTTATGTGATTCAAAATGTTAGCTGTTTGTAAGGAGCGTCTTCTGATGCAAGAAGATGAATACAATTCCTAATGATAAGCGATGAAATGATAAGAGCTTGTATGCATGCAAAGGTCCAGCTTATGAAGAAGATGCTTTCAAACTTCGGACTAAAACCAGTTGAAGACATTAAATTTCCTGATATCTTGTGTCCAGATTCAAGGACATAACATTTTAGGTTATATTCCCACAGTAGTAAATTCTACTATTAAAACCCAAATAAAAAAGAGACATAAAAAAGGCATGTCAGACCAGAGCTCAGGTCTTTTAAGGGTTAAGACTCTGTACTCTGGTGGTACATGATGATCTGATGGCATAGAAAGTGTATGGTGTGACAGAGGTGTGAAGAATGAAGACAAATGTGAGCTGCTCTGATGGGAGGATGCAATCCATGGTCATTCTGGAGGCTGCTTGACTCAGTGTGACTGATTTTTAGCTTACAGCCCTTCTCCTTTGCCCTCCATTTGGATGGGCAGATGTATCATTTTCTCTCAGATAGAATGTTGTTTCATCCACGAAAATCAGCATGGCAGGAGTGGTTTTCAGACTGAAATGTGGGAACATTGGAACAATAGTCGTGCATTTATTTATATATTTTTGTCTTGTTTTTAAAATTCAGGAAAAAACAACTTTAAATGTTTCAAATATTTACCACTTTTTCATTTTTCTAAAGGAATGCGTGTGCATAAACAGTCTATATATTTATTTTTTTTAATGATTAAGAGAATTTTTACCTGATTCACTCAATATGCATCAACCAGGCATGCATGGTAGCTTCAAAGATTCCTTCACCTCAATGCAAATGATAAGAGGTGATTTTTAAAGACTTAAAATGTCTGGAGCGCACTGCTAATTCTTGTTTTGGTAGTTTATGTTTTAGTCATTTTTTCAAAAGTTTGGAGGGAATGACTCAGAGTTCCTTATTTATTAACAGTTTCTCTTTAGGCTCATGGTCATGTTCTATTCTGCTATCATCTAAAATAAACAGTTTTTTTTTTTTTCTCTCATTTGAAGATCTTTACATTTCTGATAAGCCAAACTGAGCATCTTTCTTCATCCAGGATTTAGACTCTGAAAGACGTTATTGTTTCTTGTTCCAGAGCACACCTAACATTCTCTGTGTTGTACTTATAATTAATAAAAGTTATCCAAAATACTATAGGCCTTTTTTTTAATTATTATTATTGTGGGTCATTTTCACTTAAAGTAGTACAAGTAAACAGTGTTTGCACCTGGACATAACCCTACTTTAATGAAGCAATTTTAAAAAAAGTTCAATAAAATTCCATCTTTGCAAGGGTTTTGAAAATATTCTGCAAAGAAATAGTTCTGCTTAACATGGATCAGTTTCCATCCCCAAAAGGAAACTAACCAGTGATGTCTTTATGAAGTTGCACTTTACTCAGTGCTGCATGCCTGATTCTTATTAGATCCAAGCCTCCAGGTGGATTCAGCATCGCTTATATCATAGCGTCTTCCTACTCCGTCTGGCATGAGGCAGTAATAGACTTGCACTCTCAGTGCGTGCCTGCTCCTCTTCACATATTGGGGTTGACCGCACTTCAAAATAGACTGTGTTCTGTATGTTTGAAACAAACTAGTTACTCAGGATATATTTATTTCTCTCAGCATCAGATTAAAATGAGATGCATTAAATGGTAAAAATGATGATGGGTGATAAGATAACACATCTCTGCTCAGGCTTCCCTTGTGTTATAAATACTGAAAGTTATGACAGTAAAGGGAGAGAAAAGCATTTCATAGTAAATACAAATTTGCTTACAAAAGTAGTAATCCATATTGTAGTTTTACTTTTTTTTAACACAAACGACGCTTGATTTTCTGTAAAAAGAAATACAAATCTTCATATTTTTGCATGTCTTTTTTTAGGAAACTGAAGCCATTTAATTTATCCAGGAGGACAAATTATAATTTAAAATGACACAAAAAATATGTATAAATTGAATCAGTCTGGGTGTTTTTTTTGCCATAGAAATAAAACCTCCCCATCATTCTTATTGAATGTCGAAAACTGATTTCCCTCCAAACAAATGTTCTCAAAAATAATGAGGATAAAATCATGCTAAGAATTTACAATAATTTTCAAATTGTTTTCATTTATGCTGTAAGTTTCTTATATGTTAAAAAGCAAAAAATGAATTATTCAACAAATTAATGATTTCAAAAAATATAAATTATAATGGATTTTGAAAGAAGTCTGCAGAAAATGTCATTTAAAAGAAGATCATATTTACAAAAGGATTTGACTAGAAATGGAAGGTAAAACCTTTTATCAGGAGGTCCCAATAAAAGTAGTGCTCTGTGTGTTTATTGTTACCTCAACTGGTTAATCCAGTGCAGTAAAACGGTGATAGAAGTGCCTTTCTTAATGTTAGCGGCTGTTATTGATTGAGCGTTCAGAGGCAGAGCACAATCGATCCAGTTCTTTGATATTATTATAGGAGATTGTAGTGGTGGAGAAGTTTAATTGGGTTATAGTTTGAGTTGTGGTTCCCATATTTGGCCTATAGTCAGTCTGACACGGCTACGAGAAGCCTCTCCGCTTAGAGCAACATATTTGCCCTGCTCTCGTTTTTTTTGTTCAGTAATTGTAATTGAATGACGATTGTGGGCGTCCTCTCTGCCTGCTTGCTTGTAGTGTTTTATGAAGAGGTTTGTGCTTGACTGCAGGACTGTGAACACTTGTCATCTTCGTATATTATCACAGTAAACTGAGGCCGCGTGGCACGTGTTCATTTCCCTTCGAGGATGTGCGCTCTTTGATGTTATGTTCACCGACACATAAAATGCTGAGGTGAAACGGCATCCAGGTCAGCCCAAACATGAACTGCTGCTCCGGCTGCACTCAGGTCATCCAGCTTCACACTGCACGACTTCCAGCTGCTTCTCACGCTGCCTGTCCCAAGAATAAATGGAGAGAAATCAAATCAGCTTTATTTAAATAGTACATTTTGTTCACAGTGTTGAACCTATAGTTGCCTGATAAGAGTAGATAAAAAATATATACATAAAACAATTACATACATGCAAAAAAGTAACAATTTAAAAATACTTGAATAATCTTGTTAAAAAAAATAGGAGACATCAGACTGTAAGAGACATTTGACTTTAAAATTGTTAAAGTAAATAAATGAATACATAAACTGACATTATTATTAATAATGTATTGTTTTAATTATAATATTTATTGATCAATGCATTAATACATTATCTGAAAATACATATAAATATCAAAAAGTGAGATTTAGAGTAAAAATGCTTAAAGAGCCACTGCAATGAAAATTGTGTTTTTGCTGTATTTATTTAATGATGGACATATCAAGGAAATTTGACTTAAAACTATGTTTCTGATAATGTCTTTATACAAATCAATGTGAATCAGGGGTAGACAAAAAATATTATTAGAAAATCTTGTGGTTGTTATATAAATGCTACAATCAGCAGTCCATGTTTCTTTCCATTCAGACACTTGTAGACAAATAGATCCATGTACGTCTTTGTTTTCCTCAGCTCTGTTATGTGATCATTCCGTTTGTGCGATTAATTCATCATGACTTTTAATTAAATTATTTAAATAAATGAAATAATCATATTAACCTATTTTAAATAGAATTGAATAATTGCTGCAAAAAACCTAATTATGAGGTTTTTTCATTCATAGGTAAATTTGCAACATTGTGGCGTAGTAAAAGATAAAAATACAAGTGCTCTAATTTAACAATTAAAAAAAGTAGGAACTTTGTTTTGAGCGACCTGAATAAATAAGTGACTACAAACTTGTTTTTGATACCCCAACAGATATGTTGGCGTATAGTATTTCACATTTTACTGCCCTGTACCATCAGCCCTTCACGTACCCCATTCATTTACGATAAAGAGCACCTCGTCGGGCGTTATCCCAAACATAATAGATACTAGCTAGTCTAATAATTAATTGATTAAAACAATGATTTGACACCCATAGTTTGCTTCATCCGAGCCTGTATTTGGTTCAAACTGTGCGGCTGGATAACTCTAATAATGTTGGAATTTTGAGGGGCTGTAGGCTAATGTGAGAGTGTAAACAGAGTGATCAATCAAAATCTACTTGACTTTAGTTAATAATTATGATATTTCATTAATCAAATGAGTTTCTTTTGTTTCTGTTTTTTGTTTTCTATTTTCTAATCAATACATTCCATCATTTCTTTAATGAGTCTGAAATATTTGTGTTTTTGACCTGCATTTTTCACAATCTATGCTTGAAATAACCAATCAATCAATCAATCATGGGAAACGGAGATGTGTGTACACCACGCCAAAAGTTCAGCCCACAGTTCAAAGGCAAATTTCTGAACACTCACTGACTGTATAGAAGAACTGGACTGAGTGAGTGTGACGTCATTCATACAAAATGCCTTCCTTACCTCCGGCTGCTGTGAAACAAAACCTATTCAGTTACCATTTTCTGGTCATCAAGGTGTCGGAACCAGATGACAATGATTGGTCCAAATCGGTCAGAGTCAAAGTCTCTATGGTAACTACTGTCAACGTCCACGCCCCTTCTACTGAAAGAGGGCTTGACAAAAACTGTCAATCAAACATTCATGGAGTTGGGAACCACATTCTTTTATTGAGGCATCTGATTGGCCAGTTTATAATTTGAAAAACTTGCAACAAAAATATAATAAAGCAAATAAAGATAAAGATTAAAAAAATATGTTAGAGCAAGAATGGTTGTTCTGACAAATAGAACGACTTAGTAATAATTGTTTCTTTTTCAGTAGAAATCTATGGGATTTTGGCTTCTTGGAGCCAGTGAGCACTTCCCATTTGGAACGCGAGGAGGGAGGGATAACTCAGTCCAGTTCTCAATATACAGTCAACGAATGAACTTCTGCCACTCAGCAGAAACTGTGTCCTAGAGAACTAAACAGTTTTTTTTATTGTGGCCAAATATAACAAAATTATAATTAAAAGACCACTGATGACACTGAAGATGATCGGGGCATAATGCAGCTTTATATTAAGTAAGTTAATAAAAAAAAACAAAAATTAGAACAATATTTTAATGAAATGCAAGATTGAGAAAGGTAATGTTTCTATTTTCCTGTAAAATTCTCTCCTAAACAAGAGACCTCCAGGAAGAGTTCCCTCAAGAGACAATCCTGTTTGAAACGACACACACCTACACAGAAACTTGACTCAAACTCACATGCTAGATTTATGATCTAGTACTTTTCTTCTGCTACGTGCACATACACGTGCACAAATCTTCACACGGCTGCACAGACAGGACCGCACACATCTCCGCTCTTCTTCCTCTGCTGTTGGTATGAGTGAGCTGGAGCTGAAAGATGACCCACTCACCTGTGACGTGACACCGAAGGCAACATGTTGTTGAGAGGATGGAGAGTTGCTTCTATTCCCATCCTGTTTGGCACATCTCTATGTGTGAAGCCACAAGTGATTTCCGCCTCCCAAAGCAGCTATGGACCCATGAAGGGATAAAAAAAGGAGAGCTTAAAGCACGGTTGATAGAAGGAAATTAGCTTGAGGCAGGAAAAAAAATAGCAAATATTAAAGGAGTAATAAGGGGGATTTGTGAATAGAGATGAGGAGAGATTTGCATAAAACGGGGAAAGGTTTAGCTAGAGTGAAGGGGAGGAATGATAGGCGCGGGTGGTCGACAGTGAAGGAGAAAGGGTTAAGTGAAGGCGAGATGGCCTCTGTTATCGTCAGGTGTCCTGGCTGTCTGGCAGTGACACGTTCACTTAGAAAACTCACAGAATATCACGCTGGCTTCACCTGCCAGCGCTGCCCTGCTGCTCTCCTGTCAAAGCTGTGGCTCGTGCACTCTTCCACACACAGTCCATACTCCCCCCTCCTACTGCAGGCAGAACCAAAGAGAAGAGCTGCCACTATTTCACCCTAATAAGATTCAGATCTGGCTGCCCCGCCTGCTCACCGTATGGATTTCCTTCTAATGACATTCTGAGGGAGATCGAGTTTGCTTTTGTAAAACAGGGGGCTTAAATCAGCGGAGAGCGAGCCGGCCCGCACCTGCCGCTCCGCATTTTGCCTCCTGTGCATTTCTTCTCGTTCGGCTTTTTCTCCGGCAGCACTGATACACGGTGACACCTTGTAGAGCAAGGCTGTCCCTGCTGAGGTTTGGGAGTTTTTCGAGGTCAAACATGAAATCTTTGCATTCAGAGCGTGCTGCCAGGGATTTGGACCACTGCTTTAGTTTGAGCAGTTTTATATAAAGTGAAGTCAGTTCAGGAGGGACCTCTGGGAGTCCAGGGCCTTGTTCTTAAAATTGAACTTACTAGCATTAGAGTGGGCAGTTTGTTGTTTTCAGTGCTCGCTCAGTCTGCTTTAACAGTGGAAGTAGTATGTATATGAAGTATAGCTGTTGTCAATAGTGTACGCACAGCGGTACATTACAGTTTTTTCCTGTTTGGAATCACAAACCTCCAATGCAGCTGGTGAAGTACATCAAATATAGACATACTAGCATAAAACATAAGCACTGTGTTAATATATTGATAGATTAAATTCTTTTCAAGTAGCCTACAAAAATACTGTGATGAGTAAGTGCTAATACCTCATTTTAATATTCTCATCTGGAAAAAAAAACCCAGAAAGAACAGCTAACTTTTGTTTAGAGAGTATGAAAAAGCAAGAAGAAAAATAAGAAATTAATTTCCATACTTACATTTGAGTTCCATGCAATTGTAAGACTTTGTTATGGGAACTGAAAAAGAAATGGAAACAATTAAAAAAGCACAAAAAATGTTTAGTCCCTTGTTGTCAATTGATGGAAGGTCTTTTTTTGTGTTTCATGAGCTGGAACACCAATTTATGTAAAAAAAAAACAAAAAACAAGCAATTAAAAATTTGAAATCAATTAGACAGTGTGCCCTGAGTCTATATTCTATGAAAGTTAAATGTTTGAATGGAATTATGACTTTTTCATGATATCTTTTTTTTTTTTTTTTTTATTTCTGTAGGCATGAAACCACTTCTGCTTCAAAATTAACTCAGTTTTTGCTTCTGTTTATTCAAAACATAAGTGTTTTTTTTTTTTCATATTTAGAAATAAATTGAGGCACCCAAGGTTTACATTTACAAAAACAATTTGAGGGCAACAACAGAGATGGTTCATACATCTGTGGTTTTATTGGACACCATGGCTGTCAAACCTCATGTGGAGAATCCTGCGAGTGGACCGACTAAAATACAGTTTAATTTGTGAAATAAACTACTTTTTTAAATTTTAGGTTAAAAGACGTCTTGCAGTTGTGACATGCTCATCTGTGCTGGGTTGCAGGAATACATTTTTATCTGAATGTCTTCAGAAGATTGACACTATTTATCATGGTTTTCATCACTGACTGTAAAGCAATGACACTCCACTGTGAGATGTATTGTGAGATAGGATGCCCCGGCCCAGTCGTTCAGAGGAGAAATAATTGGAACATTTTCAGTGTTAAAGTCCCTCTCCATCTACATTTTTTTTTTTTTTTTTGTAAAATCCTTCCCAATGGTCTTAATTATAATCATAGCATTAATCAAAAACACTGTGTTTTTGTTAAGACATATTTTTTGCAGCACAGCAGGAGTTCATCAGAGATGCTTATCTGGGTTGTGGGGAAGACTTTTTGCATGGAAGTTAGCTCTGCTAACTTTCCCATCAGCTCTTTGTTTACTCTCTGTTATTAGCTCATAGCACCTCGTGAGCCCAAGCTAAAGTTAGCATAGCAAATAAATAGAGATATTAAAAAAAAGAAACAGAGCAGTATCAGAGCCATCCAGATGTACAGAAAAATGAAAATATGAAAGCAGTAATAAATTAATTATTTATGAAATAAAAAGTCATCTATAAGTCTGCAAGTGGATGCTTTAGAAATGCAGCGAATTAGGAGGACTTTGGCATGCCCGGGGTGATTGCTGCGTCACAAACCTGAGATTTTTCAAATATCTGAGGCCTATTTTAAGAAGCAAGTTCAACAAATTTAGACTTAAAACCTGAACTCAGAGTCCATAGACTCAGAATTCTTAAACTTAGAGTTTTTGGTTTCAGAACAGCTGAAAAAGTTTGACTCAATCAACTTGAAGTTGTTAGAACCAGAATCAGGTGAGAGCGTTGCAACCATTAAAAGCCCTGACCAATGGAGCAAAGACAGCCCGATTCACCATGGCAACGGGGACAAACACATGAGTTTCAAACTTCCGGCGACGGAAATTGATAAGTTCCTGCAAGCATATGCTGACTTCAAGAACATTTTCCGCAAAAAAAGCAACACAGCTGCAGCTGTCACTTGCTAAATAAGGTATGGTTCTTGATATGGTAATAATTTAACCAGTAATCTCTATGATCGCATGAATGACCGTTTTCCTAAACCCCTCACCCCCCACCACAAACAGACACACGGACGTCACTGCACACTAAAAAGAAACATTGTAGTTGCCTGGAATATGTAAAAATAAAGCAATATTCGCTGAAAGGGTTTTTTTTTTTTTTTTTTAGCATAAAAATGCTTTCCGCAACTGGTATTCAAACTTAGATCTCAGCAAGGGGAATCAGCGATGCTGACAACCAAGCTAACATTTGTCACATGCAAAACACAATAGATGAGTTGACACGCCTTTCTGGTATTTGAAATTTAATGATTTCTATTATTAAGGATTTACAATGAGGATAGGAAAACTCTGTATGATTAATAGCAAGTCCCTGGAAAAACTCACTATTTATAATATCGCTCAAATAAAAAGGAATCGGGGAAACTCCAGTCAATCGACTCATGTCCTCAAAATCCTTTCCCGACATAAATAACATTTTCTCTGGATTAATCCATCCTCCTTGTCTACATGATCCTCTACAAATGGACATGTCATTTTGGTTTCTGCGGCGTGGAAACATGACATCTCTAATGGGAATGTTCTCTAAATGTTAATGAGGAACTCATATTTGAAAAACTTTCACTTTAAAAAGGGGCGGAGATTACAGTGAACTAAGTTTCCTGAAGAAAACCTGCTCCAGACCAGGTTACGTTCACAGACTCAGTTGCCACAGTGATTGATTCTGAGTTCAGCTTAACCCAAAACGGGTTGGTTTCGCCCATTTTCATGGGTTTAAGTTATCTCTCTAAAACTGAAAACCCAGAGTTTTGCTGAATTTGGAGTTCGCAAACTCAGAGTTCCAACAAAACCTGCTTCTTGAAACGGGCCCCGGATTTCATCTGCTCCTGATTCAAAGCAATTTAAAAAAGAAATACTCAGAAATGCTTTTTTAATTTTAAATGATTGTATACATGTTCTCCATTTTGAGAAAAATGCTACAAGAACATGTTAAAAAGCACCAAAAACACAATTTTCTTTGGAGTGGCTCTTTAAGAAAAGAGGGTGATTCTTATTCTCTTTGTTTAAAACATCATTTATTGTTCGCTGTTCCTCAGACTGGAACTTAATTGAGTTAATTGCTTTGAATGCTTTCAAGTCCATGACAGGCAAAATATTTTATACAATGTTTTCCTTTATTTCCTGCTGTATTGTGACTCTTGCAAAAGAGTTTTTTAATCTCATTGGAACCTAACTCCTTGATAGATAACGTGACGTGGCAGAGAGTCCGGCCTGAGGAAACTGAAACCTTGGCTTTAAATACACACAGAGGGTAATCAGAACAACAAGAAGCAGCTGAGCAGACAAAAACTAAACCCTGCTGTGATTGCAAGTGGGGACGAAACAACAAGAGGAACAACTATACATAACCTGACACCAAATACTAAACACGAGGGGGGTGAAAAAACACAGAAAGAACAATTAAACCAAACAAATGACCCCATCTTAATGAAACAACACGTACTTTCTCTATATTTGTCCCTTCAAAATGCAAAAAACAACACCATACAGATGACGAAACTTTGTTGGGGAAGAAAAACATTTCACAAAGGTATTGAAAAATACTGGATATTAGAAAAACAGCATGAAGATGTTTGTCTGTGTTGGTGAGATTTTTTCTGTCTACAGAGATATTTCTGCTCCTCCTGGGAAATCTCTTGGCCTCTTCTGATCACATCTAAAATGGAATCATAAAAGTAAACTTCTACTACTTTTTGGAGGATGTTCCCTAAAACATATTTCTGTGGAACATATAATGTCGTTTGTTGAGACCCGACTGATCAGTTAACCCCGCAGAAGAGGCTGAAAGTTAACCAATTAGCAGAAGGCGGCAGCAGTGTGGCGAGAGGCAGACCCAGATAACAGTTGGTGGTTCAGCATCTGTCAGTGTGGGACCGCTTTGATGTCCTGCTTTCCACATGATTAGCTGCTCTCCCTTCATGTGCTTCCCACTGCTTGACCCTCACCTTTTCAGCCATGATTCTGCCTCTTTAGCCTGTACAGATCAATAAAAAAAAGAAACTCTTTCCCTCCAAAACAAATCTGGAAAACAGTCAAGCACAAAATGTACACACTCGCCCGCCCATTTAGTAGGTACACCTTGCTAGTACCAGGTCGGACCCCTTTTTTGCCTTCAGAAGTGCTTTAATCCTTTGTGGCGCAGATTCAACAAGGTTCTGGAGACATTCCTCAGAGAGTTTGGTCCATTTTGACATGATAACATTACACAGCTGCAGTAGAATTGTCAGCTGCACATCCATGATGTCATCCCCATTTTGTCACATCCCAAAGGGGCTTTTATTGAGTTGAGATTTGGTAACTGGAGGCCTTTTGGGTCCAGAGAACTCATTGTCATGTTCAAAAACCCAGTCTGAGATGATTCCAGCTTTATGACATGGCGCCTTATCCTGCTGGAAGTACAGGAGGCCATTAGAAGATGAATACAGTGTGGTCATAGTTAGTAACAATGCTCAGGTAGGCTGCAGTGTTGTAACAATGCTCAATTGTTACTAAGGGGGACAAAGTGTGCCAACAAAATATCCCTCACACTATTACACCACCACCACACTGAAACGCTGATATAAAGCAGGATGGATCCGTTCTTTAATGTTGTTGATCCCAAATTCTGACCGTACTATCTGATTATCCCAGCAGAAATTGTGTCTTAGACCAGGCAACTTGTTTGTTTTTTTTCTTATCTTCTTTTGTCTAGTTTCGGTAAGTCTGTGAATGCTTCTTAAGAACTGTTACGCCCCATTTTGTCTAGGGACATAACATAAAAGTTAAGTAGCAGACAGCTAATTGTTTGTGGTGGACCCAAAATGCAGGACAACGGAGGGTGAGGGAGGAGGTGGTTTATTGTGAAGTTGTAAGGCACCTGTCAAAGTCAAGGCCCGGGGGCCAGATTTTACTGCTATTAATGGCCAGATGTTAACTTGTGCTTATTATTATCTTGTATAATTTTGATAAAATATTTTTTTATGGAGAGTAAAATATTGAAAGATATTTAAGGTTTAAGTTGATATATTCTTGAAAAAATATTCCTCCCTTTTTATTTTTCATAATTAAGTTAAAAAGTTACAGTATTAAACTTTTAAATATTGCCATTCTGCTAGTTTTTTGGACTGTTTTGGAATTTACAAAGATTTTTTAGGCTATTTTGAAGTTTAGCTGTTTTTTTCAGCTACACACTAGCTGCTTTGGCTAACCTAAGTTTTTTAGGCTAATTTGGCATTTAGCTAATATTTTAGCTGACTATTAGCTTCAGTGTTTTCAGCCATCAGCTTCAGCATTTTTAACTATCAATTTCAGCATGTCCAACTATCAGCACTAGCATCTTCAATTCAGCTTACAGCATTTACACTAGCATTATCACAGGTAATGCTATATACAGTATCTAGTTTATAATTGCTAAAAAAATTCACAGTTTTAAAGTTTTAGGAATGTAGTTTTAGTGTTCAATAAATGTTTATCCTGTTCGGGGTGCGACCTAACGTGTGTTTTGGATTTTGGCCACTTGTGCGATTAAGTTTGACACACCTGATGTAAGGGATGAGCAGAGATCCTGGATGGCAGTTCTCAGGATTGCGGTATAGGTCGATGGCGTGACGAGGAGAAATCCTCAATGATGGAACGGTAGATGTTAGAGTAAGTAGAAAGCAAGAAGTAACAAGTCTAAGGTTTAGTATTAGCTTTAGGTCTGGAGGAGTGGTGAGCTGCAGACACAGCCGTGCTCCAGAACCATTTGGTGGTTTAACCTCCCAATCCAACCTCTTAATGCTGAGTGTCAAGCAGGGAGGCACTCCATTTTTAGAGTCTTGGGTATGAACCCACGACCTTCCAATCTCAGGGTGGACACTCTACCACAAGGCCACTGAGCTGGTCATTTCCACTCACAGAACAACCACTTATTTTGACCATTCTCTGTAAACCTTTGAGATGGTTGTGTGTGAAAATCCCAGTAGATCAGCTGTTTTTGAAATACTCCGATCAGTCTCTCTCTGACATCAACAACCATACCACGTTTAAAGTAAATCGAATCCCCATTCTGATGCTCGATTTGAACTGCAACAGATTGTCATGACCATGTCTCCATGCCTAAATTATTCCTGCCATCTGATTGGCTGATTAGAAATTTGCATTCAGGAGCAGTTGGGCAAGTGAACCTAAGACAGTAGCTGATGAGTGTATGGTTAATTCTGTTTAGTATCTATGATCTACTTATTCTTGGCCATTTTTACATTTTCACGATGAACAGTTACTACTATAAAACTCTTATAACTTGGGCGGGCCTTGAGACTGAATTTTTAATTAAGAAAACAAAGAGCTCACAATTCATTAGCATCACTCACTCCTTGTTTCCCAGACGACTTTTTTTGTCATTTCTCCTAGGAAACGCTGAAACAGATGCCTTACTTTCTCAGCTCGCTTCTCTGCTTGTGGGAAATGTTTTTTTGTTTTTTTTGTTTTTTTTCTTTTCCCACACTTGTCTTACCTGTGCATTTCTGTTGATGAAGACAGAGTGAGCCTTTTTGAGACTGATTTTTACCAGCTCTTATCAGCATCATTTTAGCCTCTTGACAGAATGCAAGAATAATAAATATTTAAAAAATACTTAAGCTGAGCATCAGATGACTCATTATTATGAGTTTGTCAGCAACAGAAACAGCCTGCAATTATACTTACAGTGTATTTCATGACTAATACTTCACCAGCTCTCAATTACTGGCTGTTTTTAGTTTTTTTCTGTTGGGGCTGTGTCATGTGCATGCACAGATTTCCCACGAAATCAACAATAAAATGGGAAATAGAGAGAGCTTTGGCCAGTAAAAGTCTTTTTTTACGTCTGAATTATGAAAACACACATTTAAAGATTTATCTGTTTTCATGTGTAGAATATAAGATGATGCAGTGTACACGTAATTAATTTCACAGCGAAGCGCTGAGTCGAGCCATCATTGAGAAACAGTGTTGCAGTTATGAAAGCTGTCAATGTGGTTTTAGCTGATTCTGTGGTGGTTTGGTTTTTCTCAGATAAATCTAAATTCTACTGCAAATGCCTTTTTGAGGAGAAGCATAAAATTGATGACTATTATGACATCACTTGAGGATTAATGGAGCCTCCAGTGATTACCCACATATTTTAAACCTCACCATGCAAATCTAAGAAAAGAAAACTGTATTTTTTTATTTTTATTTTGAAAAACTGCCTGAAATTAATAGATTTTTTTAATCTAATGGAAAATTAATCAGGAGAAGAAGAAAAAATAGAGGAAAACAATTACTTGTTTTTAATGAAAAAGTCATGCATTACCTTTCATTTTCTGTCTTAGGTCTTCTATTTATATTCCTATACATGCAGGCAACTTTGAATTACTAATCTAAGCATAATAAAAAAAGAGAAAATGACTTCAAAGGTTTTCTGCTTGAGTCCAGTTTTTAAATGTAACAGGAGACGTTAAAATGTTCTGCAGCTGATAGCTGCAGAACAGCCGGAACGTTAGCGCGTTACTGCTAAATGAATCCAAGAAATTATAAATGACTTAGAGGCATACACATCTGGCCCCAAATGCTATGATTGACTATTATTTCCTCCACTTGGACCTATAATGACTGTGATGATATATTATGCCATTTGGAATCCCATTTTTCTTTTTTTTTTTTTTTGGGAAATTGTGTTTTAGTGTTTCCAGCTAATTCCTTCCCCCCGAAAATGCTGCTGATTGAGATTTTTAATGTCAAACGTTTGTTTTAATAATCAGCAAATTAAATGTTAAATGAGAAGAAAATGACAAATCTTCATGAACAGGTTTGAGGTAATGAGCAGCAGCCAGCACTACTCAAGGATGTGGTGAAGCAAACGCTAACTGCCGTGAATGAAGGACTCAGAGGCTGTTGCGGGATAAATTCCTCCCTCGGCTGATGGAGAAATAGTCGTGAGTGAAATTCAATTGTGGGCAGATGAGGAGAGTGGAGGCAGCCTGGAGTAGCATTTCAATTCTTTGTCTTTTCCCGTTACTGTGAAGAGACCGGATGGAGGAAGACGCTCTGGTCTCTTTAGTGGCTGTAGAATTTTCTTCAGCTGTGATGAAACTCTGAAATGATGCAAACAGCCGTTTGTCTAAACCAAAAAAGTTAATTCTGACTTCCTTTTTTGCACATCCGTTGCCAAACATAGTATGTTTGCTTAAAGATGTGTGTCAGGCTTGTTTGCCTGCCGGCTGTTTGTTGCCATTTCACCTCTAAGCTTGACTTCTTCTATTAATCATGAGCATAAAGGAAATAATGTGTAATTTCTCAGTAGACTGCCTACTGCCTGTGAGACTTTAAAATGCCAAGTACACTGACTTTTTTCCAGTTTTTCACCAGGCTCGTCATTTTCCTTTTCTGCATCTTTTGTTTCATCTTTTTATGAAGCCAGTAAAACGCATCCACGCAGCTCGCTTCCCAAAGATGGCAGACTCGCATCTCTCCATTGTGCTTGCGTTGTTAAGACTGGGGGCGGCTTCTTCTCAGATTTGGCTCGGTTTCCTAAATCCTCCAAGTGCATTTATTTAGAGGATCAAGGAGAGAGCAAAAACAAGCAAAATTTTATTAGAGTGAGGCAGGAGGAGCACATGGAGCGGCGATGCTTTTCCTCAGAACTGTCAGGGGTTTATATGCTCCCCGTCACGCCGTTCTGCTCCGCCTGATGACTTCATGGCCCTGAAATAGAGGTTTTCATCAGCCCAGACCTCCCTTGTTCACTAAACGATTAGACGGAGCATCATTTTGGTATGATTGCCGGCTCAGTAATCAGTTTTCATGTTTCGGTTTGAGTGATGTGCTGTGGAATAAAGAGATGTGAGATGTTTCAAGGCTACAAATAAAGAGATGTCCTTTCTCCTCCCTCTGTCTCGCTGCAGGATAACTTCCCTGCAGGAAACCCAGAAAGACTCCAAGATCTCAAATCCACCGTCGATCTGCTGACAAGCATCACCTTCTTCAGGATGAAGGTACAGTCTCACTGGACACCCGGAACAGAACGGCTTTGTTCCGGAAAAACATGGCAGATGAGGGTTTGCATGTGAACCTTATAGTGCTCTTTTGGGAGTGACTCATGCACTGTCAGTGCTGGTCACTGTCAATAAAGCTTCGTGCACTAAAAGATTTAAACCAGAGCATTGCAGAAAGCTATTTTCTGACGTAAACTAGTCATTTCTTGTAACACAGTCGTGTAAATCCACCATCAAAGGCAAAAAATGTTTTTTTCACGTTGGTCCATATTTTGTGATACATCATGATGTTGAAAAACCTGCCACACTGCCTCATCTCCTTCTCTCAGCATTTACAGTACGCTGACTCGTTTCTGGCTATAAGAAAAGCTTTGTAGGGTGTGTGTGTGTGTGTGTGTGCCAGTGAGGCATAACTAAGACGGCAGCTTTGAGCTAAGGATTGAAAAACTGTCACTTTAGGTCACCAAAGCCTTCACTCTGTGCCGCGCTCATGCCGAGCTCTACTTTGTGTACATTATGTGCTGCCGCTCAAACGCCGCCGCTTCAGCGTTCGTGTACGATGACCTGGACATGCACCTAAATGTCAGACTGGGTTACACTTCAGTTAAGATCCATTTATAAAACATGTCAGCAGACTGCCCTCTTTACTGGAATAATTTGACATCTTTTTGTAAATATTTGAAACTTCAAAACTGATGTTGTTGCATAATCATGGCTGGATGCTGCGTGTTTGCATCCTTCAGAGTTTCCTCCTGCTGCTGCCGGATCTATTTTTGGAACACAGTTTTGTAGTTTAGCAGCTCATTAAAAAGAAGTCCTGGTTTTTGGACAGTGTCTGTCCTTTATCCCGCTACAGGCCAGCCATTAGGTCTTTTCCCGATTCTTCTAATGGGCAAAAGTTCCAAGGGGGCAAACCTAATATACAAAGTCGATGTAAAACGAGGAATTGATCCCATTTTCCAATCTAGGGTGGAATTTCTTTGCACTTCTTCGCCATTTCAGATGATTTTTATCCTTAATAAACCTTGAAGAGGACAAGAACAATGTGTGACCCTGGAGGCTCGCTGACACATTTAATAACGGAGTTTTCATTTTCAGGTTCAAGAGCTGCAGAGCCCACCTAGAGCCAGCATGGTGGTGAAGGACTGTGTCAAAGCGTGTCTGGACTCTACATACAGATACATTTTTGACAACTGTCATGAACTCTACAACCAGCTCCTCGATCAGGTAATCGACTCCAACACAGTTCTACAAGTTTATGCAGTTGTTTCACCTCACATATCTGCATCCAAACGGAGCACAAGAACTCACTTTATGTCATCAATCAATCATAGAGTCAACTGCTTAGCTTTCTAAAAGCAGCAAATGCTTGCTCACGGTCCACAAAAAGGAAGACTATGGTCTCGTAACCCAAAATGCTATAGTGGAGTGACATAAATACAAGTTTTTCAACAAATTCTGCATTTGTAATCAGTAGACGGCAGTCACATTTTTACATGCAGAGACCGTGAAGGTTTTAAAAACAAAACCAGGATAATATTTTGCTATCAGTCAGTGACAGTGTGGGCACATTTGGAGGTCATGTGATGTCAGTCCAGTCACAGGTGGGTGGCAGGAAGGCCACAACATGATAATTGACTGATAGGAGGGTCTCCAAGGTCCCCAAAATTGCCTCATGATTGGCTGATTTCTGACTGCCACCTGCCAGTCACCCCCCTGCCCTCGTGCTGCCACTCCATTGCCATAGTTAGATTGTTCGGAATCGTAATGTAGCAGCACGACACCCTATGAGGACTGTTGGCGAGGGATGTTGACCAGCGATGACCAGTTCCAAATGGGGAGGCAGCATTGATGCTGGACAGAACTCATTATGGCGTTGATAGAACAACAACAACCCAGAGAACGCTGTATTGAAGAATACAAAGAAAAGGAAACATTGTGCTTTTTGGGTAGGCATGTTGTCTAAAAAATTGTACATTTGTAAATTAATAAGACTAAGTTTTGCTCAAAATGTATTTATATTCCCCCGGATGGTGGCACTTGATGCGGACAACTGCAGTCCAAAAACATTTACACATTGTTCAATCAGAGCTGCTGCCGGCCGGCGATCCAGCCGCCACCCTTTTGTGGCAACCCAGCTGTCACCCGATTTCATAATGGCGTCACCTCCAATCTGACGCCACCTGACGGCCGCCTGACTGCTTGCTGACCACGCCAACAATTTTCAAAAGAATCTTGTGGCAGCATGAAATCTTTGTTTAAAGATTCTACCAATGTCTCGCCGAGTGGCAGTTGTATTTGTGACCATAGCATAAATGATTAAAAAAAAAAAAAAAGGATTTATCAAGGTCTTTTATGAGAATCTCATGATTTAGGCCTCAAGAATGCAGCTGACAAATTTGGTTGTACCCAAAAAGAAACTGCTCTTTTGACCCTGGTAGAATGTTTTTTGAAAAAAAATCAAATCAACAAGATAAAAAATAAACTATTTTAAAAAACTAGCAGATGAAAGGAGGCTAAATATAAAGAGTTGTGGTTTCTACATGAAAAAAACTGATTTGAACAAGGTGTCTTCAATTTATTAAATTAAATTATCCATAAATTAAAGAAGAATGACAATGATGTAAGTCTGAGTTCATTCATCTACATTTGCAAACGTGGATCTAAATCTTGCCTCGGAACCCTATGAAACAAGCTCAAAAAAGTCAAAGTGAAAAGAAAGGAGATAGATAAGAAAAGATAGTTTATTTTTAGGTTACATTGGTCTAACTTATATGCAGTCTTGAACCATTTTACTTAAACAGAAGAAAGACTTTTGAAAGCATTTAGCTCACTGCTCTACTGTTTCTCCTCACATAATATTTTTTAGTGTTTTGTTGTTTCATCATTTTGGCTCTAGTTGTGTCTTACTTGGGTTAAAAAAATATATAAATAAAAGTCACTGCTGGCTCCTTCACTTGAAGACCCATTCCAAAAACAATAAAAAGGACTGTTTAACTTTAGTAAGATTATGAAAAATGATTTCAAATTACATTTATTTTGACTTTTATTACAGTGCAAACAGCATAAATTGATATGCTTCTTTCTTTCCATAAATGGAATAGAACGCAACGAAAAAAGAAGAATAGAAATGTTTGTATTTATTGGGATCAGAAGTAAGTTTGCAGACTTCAGCAATCAAATTTCTGTTATAAGTACTTTATGGACCTTAGGATTCGATGCTGGCAGTCATCCGTCAGAAACGTCTCTCTGGTCTTTTCAGTGAGTGACGCGCTGTCAGCGGTGTCACACTCTGTCACTGATGTTTTCATCAGATTCTGCATTTTAAATTAACGTTCGTTCTTGCTAAGGTCAGTACGACCTTTTAGCGCAGTAAATTATCGCCGTGCATTAACAGGGACATCACCTGAATCGTTTTAGTTGCTTAATTAACGCGTCAATTAACATTTTTTGTCAAAACATCAAAAAAGCCTCCTTGGAATGGACATTTACTGGTGAAAAATTTAACATTTCATGAGAATTAATTGACTAAAAACTGTAGAAGTGTCTTTGAAGGCTCCCTCCTGTCATCCCGTTCAGCCCTTGGATGTCATCTTTGTGCTGCATTCAAGCGCTGTTCTTTTTACCATATGCTGTCCGCACGAGGGGGCATAGCAGGGAGCCCCCAAACTGGTTCAATGACAGTTTGATGCATGAGAGCCCTGCAACACCTCCGGCCTGACATGGAGCTGACAGCGCGTCTTCTCTTTCAGCTCTAGTGTACGCTTTATTTATTCCCCACAATGCAGGGAAAACATAAAGCATCTCTGGCATGGCTGGAAATCAATAGCCTATATATAATATACTTTATGACAGACATTTACCTGACAACAAAATGTGCAAAGTGTATGTTGGAAAGGTATGAAAGGCGTCAACCTTGTAAGAAAGTGAGGCAATTCCAGTGGACATTTATGCAAATCATTACTTGGTTTTATGTTATTTGTTCAAAGTTATGGGGACAAAAACATTGAGGCTTTAAAAATATGAATTCCTACTCCCTAGTTCTGGCTACTAACTTATAAAAGGTTATCATTAAAACTACTGCAATGACATAAGGAACTGTTTTATTATTTAGAGGCCAGTTAGAGGCAATTTACATATTTTAAAAGCATCGTTAAGTTTCAGCAATTTTTATGTGCTGGACTTTTCTTCCCTTTGGCCTCATCGGAGTAAATAATCAGTCAACAGGAATCTTCACGCGATTATATTCCGGTTTGCTTCCCGAAGAGAACGCCTTCCACACAGACGAGATAATTCCTTCTCGGGTCGTAATGGGGTGCAATCTCCTCAAAAGTTGAATAAAAGGCTCCCTTTGTTTAAACAGCCGGAGGGGTTGTAAGCAATTACAAAACCCGTGCGATAGACACTTGTGCTAATTACATCCTCGTTCACCACAGTTTCACAGCAGACAGCCTCTTCATCAGTGTTTCCTGCGCGGATGGTGAGGAAGAAGACGTCAACCTCCAAACAAACCTCACTGTGACTCTACGTCTTAATCCTGCAAACAGCAGGTCGCCTGTGCTGCAGCACACAGAACACATCTCAGACCCCAATTCTCCAGCCTTTAACGGAGATGGAGTGTGGTGACACAAGAACTGACACAGTGGCCAGGGAGGCAACGCGGCCACAAAGAGGCATATTGCATAACAGCAAAGCTCTCTGCCTGGGCGTAATGTGACGGGGGGAGAGAAGCAAGGCAAGGGGAATTTAGCTTAACTGTTTCTTAAATCCTGGCAGCGAAGGGAGGACTGTGAAAAGCAAGATAAAGGCAAACATGAAAGATGGAAGGAGAGCCTAGAAAAAAAGAGCAAAAACAACAAGGCCAAATTTTCTTTGGTTTATCTACTTTAAAGGCTTTAAAGAAAACAGAAGTGGAAGCACCAGCATGTGTATAAATGCAGGAAAGATTTTGAGGGAAGACTACAACCAAAAGAGTTTCCTTTTTCCCTGCAAAATAACGTCCTTTTTTTTAACTTAATTTATGTTTTAACTAGGATATTAAAGATGGGCAAAATATGATGTGAACTCTTTTGAAATGTTTGACATATTTGCAGAAATATGACCTTAAGCGATGTGCATTTTGATGCAAAGCTGAACAAATTATGGATTAGCCAGAAGGCCACTCTAGTGATGTATGAGTGCATGAAACGAAAGACAAGAAAATACAGCATTCCAACAACATGGAATCTCGTATTACCTTAACTGTAAGGCTAGGATGTGGAAATATTATGTTGCATTCACACAGGTGGTGTTTTGTGCTGTTAGGTTGTCAAGTTTCAATGTTAAGTCAATGCACAGACGCAATCTGAGGCCCTGCGGTGCGATTTCGGTGTCAGGCAAGGGACAGCTTTGGGCATGTGACGTTTTCTGTGACTTGATCAAAAAGTAAAAAATACAAATGTGGTGGCTCAATGGGGATTTTTGTCTTGAACATCTAACCGTTTTCTCAACCCGCTGGGACCGAGGGTTGCCAGAGATTTTCCCGGTTACTGTTTGGCAAAGGCGAGATAGACAGGGAAGTGCTTGCTGCCGCTTCCGTAGAGTTCTCCAAAACATATAAACCCAAGCTACTCGCTCAATATCATCCATGTTTTTCATGATGTAGCAATGAATGAAGTCCAGAAAATGTTGGCAGTTGCTCTGCGACCGGGGCGTCAAGAGGTGGAGCATCAAAAATAGGCGACAGATGCAAATTTAAAGGGTAACCCACCCTAATAAACAATTTTTTTGGCTGTTGACCTCTACAAATGGGGTTTTAAAAATGCTGTCTGTTGGTCAATGCCAAATTTTTGAAGAATTAAAATAAACTTGTCTGATTCTTGAACTATAGTCAAAAACTGTCTGTGTGCTGCCTCCTGCAGGTTGAATTAAGGTATTACATTTGAATTTTGTGATTGGTCAAACCTCTTAAGTCCCACATCATTTCAGAAGCTCCATGTCATGATCTGCAGCTCTAATGATAACATTCCTGTTTACAAGTCCCACCCCTCTGACTGGATTTTCACATTTCACCTGTGGGTGGAGTCAGCCTTCAACTTTCCTGTTTGGTGACCCTTCAATATGCAAATCGCATCCGAAATGCTATAAATGCTATAACATATTGAAATTAAACCAATTAGTGAAGTTTAATTTCTTTACAAAAGTCGCCTCGGGGAACCAAAAAAGCAAACAAAAAAAAAAAAAAAAACATTCAACTCAGTTTACTCCAAACAGAATATCTTGATTCAGATATAAAACAAAAGTTGCTTGTTAAAATATAAAGATTTTAAGATACCCTTATGTGATACACTTATTTATTATGTATGCACACGTTGCATAAGTTGTTCAAACAAAAAACTTGTTTCCATTATCTATCCTATCCACCAAAGACAAAATATTTTATTCACTTTTGTTGCGTCCACAAATTAATAATATATGCCTTTAAACTGCTCATTTTGTGGTATCTTGTACAGATGCGATATTTATCTTGTAATAAGAAAAATACAAAAACAATTTTTTTTTTTCTTGTGCTCACAAAAACAATCACTTTTTATTCATTTGATAAGGCAACAATAGATATGATGTCTGCAGGAAAATCTAATGCAAGAACAAAACAAAAAGTGAACTTTCTAGAACTTTTCAAGTTCAGTGAAATATTAATTTGACTTCAGATTAACTGTTTGGATTTTGTGTTTGAGTTTGCTGTTCTCAATGTGCGTTCATGATCTGAGTGAGACAGACACAAAGTATCTGACTGCATAAATGCCACATAGGTACAAATGGTTCGCAAACTTTCAAGTACCTCTACACTGTCTGCAGCCCCAGCCTGTATATCGACTGTGATTTCAAATGCATTGAAGCCATTTCAGTTCCGCCTGCAGCTCACACCTCAGACTCGTGGGAATTTGATTATATTCCCTGGAAACATCCTTCAATCATAGTCAGTAATATGTGGCACATTGTGAAAATTGATGAGAAGTTCCAATGTTAATGCTGATGACTCCCATGCTGGAAGTGAATGTGCTAACGATAAACAGAAAGCGCCGGCTACCATCTCGAGTGTTTGTGTGCAGCCGTAAAGATTTCCTCCACCCCGACCAGACGAGAAATGGAGGCAGAACCATTGCACGGCGCTGCATTCCTGCTACAAGTGAATAGGAAGCCCACGGGTGTGTTGTTGGCTAATAAACACAACAGGCTACTCAATCACCTTTGACAATGTATCTGTGCCGCGTCGAGCTGCATACCAATGAGCCAAGGAGCTCTTACCTTTTAGTGGGATGCAGGCTGCATTTAATTAGTTAAGGATGATGCAACCTTCAGTGTCCTTCATGTGTGCGTGTGGTTATGCACACGCACACAGGAACGTGCACAGCGGCTTTGCATAGTCACCTCCTGCAGAGATGTTCCCTTTATTATTCATGGCTTCACTTTAACTGAAAATGCTTCTTCGTGCATGTAAGGCCAAATGTGACTCCCCCTTGATTATTCCACAGAGTGTTGAGTTACGTTGGTGTATTATTTCTACAAGCTATAGGTGAAGGGCCAAAATGGATTTTGGGCCAACTTATGCAGCTTTGACACTTTTTTTCGCTTATTAAAGTCCCACTGAAATCATGTTTTGATTTTTTGTAAACGCATTCCCAGTGGTCTTTTAATTATGATTATGCAGTTTTTAAGGCAAAATGAAAAAAAAAAAAAAAAAAAAACATGCAATTTGTATTGTTTTCCCTCACTGTTTTAGTTCTGGGCAAGACTGGTGGCAGGGAGTAAGCCTTATTTATTTTCCGTTATGCTTTTGTTTACACACTCTCCCCCTAGCTTACAGCCTCTCACAACCCCAACATAACATTACAAATGCTACAAAAATGACGAGAAATATCAGAGCTATCCAATTGGAAAGATTTGAACCAGATGCCAGCTCAAATGACGAAAACAAAGACGTACATGGATCTATTTGTATAAGTGGATCCATCCGATTGGAGCAAATCTGGGAGCTTGTGATCTGCCAATTGTAACAATTACAAACTTTTTTTGTCTGATCCTGATTCACAACTATTTCAATAAAGAAATATTCAGAAATGCCATTTTTAAACTGATTTTATTTTAGAAAATATTGCAAGAACGCGTTAAAACACCAAAAACACAATTTTGGGGTAACCAAAACCTAAATCAACTTTATTTGCCGGTTGACCTCTACAAATGAGGCTTTAAAAGTGTTGTATGTTACTCATTGTCAATTTTTTTTTTAAATTAAAAGAAATCAAAATATAGTCAAGAACTGTCTGTGTGCTGCCCCTACAGGTTGAATCAAGTTTATACAGTCGAATTTTGTGATTGGTCAAACCATCTAAGTCCTACATCATTTCAGAAGTCCCTCGTCATGATCTGCAGCTCCAGTAATGATAATAGTCCTGTTTCCCAGCCCCACCCCTCTGATTGGATTTTTCAATTTTTAGCAAACAACGTCCTTGTTTGGTGACCCTTTAAGTATTTCTAAAACAGGTCATCACAGTGTCACTCTCTAGTCATCATTCTTAAGTTTTTGTAAATGTGAATGACATGTTCCATGCACATATAAAAGTAGGTCAGTAAAGGCAGAATATTCTGCCTTTACTGTAGAAAAAAAAATAGTGGAAATGAAAAAAAAAAAAAAGTTGCCAATTTAGGATTTATGAGACTTCAATCAATAGAGCCTGTGCAATGAAATGCTTAGTAATCTCTTTTCAGGTCTGCGAACAACATGACAGACTTAACCTTTACAACCCCAGACCCCAAATGATTAGTGAGTGGAGAGCCTTGTGTTGACATAATCTGCTATCGCAAAATCAGCTGTAAACCCCATCTGTGTTTCTTGTTCTTGAGAGATTAACTTCAGAGCACTTTTCCAAAGCCAAGTCAGCAGGGCACGCTGCAGCAGAGCGCGCCCTCTGCCTCTGGATCTTTAAAGCAACAATTTGGTACCGGTTGATCATCGCAGGGATTTTCCACGTTCTAAAGATTGTAAAGAGGATGACTGTACAAGGTTCATGACCTTTTTTTTTTTTTTTTTTTTTTTTTCTCAAAAATAAATACTTGTTCTAGAGATGAGATGAGGAGAGATTGTCAATATACAGTATTCATTTTTAAAAAGGAAGTCCTCTCTTAAAAGTATTGTACAATACAAATAAAAGGCAAGCTAAAACATAAAAAAACATAAGTAAGACCCATTAAGAAAAAATACTTTAATTTACAAAAGCAGCCAGATAAAGTAAAAATATTTAATTGATAGAAATGATTACCACTGAATGAACTGACTAACCACAGCTTTATAGCTTGGTTTTTCACCTTTGTGTTCAGTAAAAGCTTTTAGATAAAGCAGCTTTTGACTGAACAATGAAGCACACGTAGAATCACAAATATTACTTTTTGCTTGTTAAATTTAAAAAGTGGAATTTTTCAATGTTTGTATTTTTTTTTTCCCTTGCATAAAGCAACATGAAAGAATCCAAACAAGTTCTACACCTGGGAAATGAAAAGGAACAGAAAGAAGAAAACTTTTTTTTTCTGTCACTTTTAGATACTTAAAAGAAAGCAACAGCATTTTTTAAGTATTGTATCTAAACATGTATACATATATATGTATATATATAACATGTGGGTATGCTTGTGGTTTACATCAAAGCATTCAGTTTAGACTAACTGAGGGACTGGATTGTCTGTCTAATTTCTAAATATGTGTATCTAAAATAAAGCAAAAAAGCACATTGATTGTATTCTTGAAGTTCTTCCTGAAGGTGATTTGTCATTTGGTTTCTTCAACTGATTGCTTTAGATTGTTCCAAATTTTCACTCCTCAAACTGAAACACATCTTTCCTCATTTTAGTTCTGAATTTTGGCAAAAAGAAAGTCTCTCATCTTTTTAAACTATAAATTCTTTGTCTTTAAAAAAAAAAAAAGTATGTATTTGTATAAATCTATAATGATGTGTTATATGAATTAATTTAAAAAAACTTTGAACAACCAAAACTTTGAATTTCAGTATTTGTAATTTACTGAAAAAATGGATTGGATTGATCTCTGTCATTACTTTCAGATATAATTATTATGGCCTTATTTTGTGGAACTGATGTGTTTAAAAAGCACTGTCAACCAAACTTTGTTTCCAGACATAAACAGAATTAAACAAAACCCAAATGGATCCCTTAAAAGATGGTTAAATTTGAACTCATTTAGTGTATTTTCTTTAAACAAATGTATTAGAATCAGGTAATCATTCATTCATCTGAATCCTTTCTATCAGGCTTCCAGTAGATGTGGTTTAGGTTTCATGCAACTGCCACCATCTTTGGTATTATAAACACAAAATGGATCAATAGACTTTCTAATATCTATAACTTTGTAATTGAAAACTTGTACAACTAAAGAAACACGCCTAAAGTTATCTTTTCTGTTTTGTGGAAGATAGACCAACAAAAGGTACACTTTTGTTTACTCAATCACGATTCAATCACCTGAATTTCTGTCCCCAGAGCCTACAAGAGGAAGGCCATCCAAGAGGAGCAAGGCCCATCCATCAAAAACTTGGACTTCTGGCCAAAACTCATCACTCTCATGGTGTCAGTAATCGATGAAGACCGCACAGCCTACACTCCAGTCGTTAACCAGTATGTACTCCTTCACTTAACTCTTTTTTAATTAAACAAATCTGCATAAATAGGTGTTCAAACGGCACTCCACAGAGTTGTCTTTTGTGATAAGAAAAAAAGAAACCTCTTTGTTGTGTTTCACTTTATTGAGCTTCTGACAATTTGAAAATTGCATCCTCTGATTAAGGAAAGTTAAGTAAGCACCTTTGTTGACTGAAAGTTGAACGAGGTTGTGTAAAGAGGCTGTGAAGCAGCCAGAGGAGTGACAAATGCTGAGCATGCGGAGCCAGATTGTGGTCTGATAAAAAGGCAACGCGGCACTGCTGAATTATAGACAGATAAGATGAGGGCTGCATGTTGAAATGATGTGGCAGGGGAAAAGGACTCAGCTTAGGAATGATTAGTTTTAGAGACAAATATCAGGACCTGAAGTAAATAGAGTACCATTAAAGACACAAGACGAATGGTTTTTGTGTTTTCCTTCTTTTTCCTGATTTACGACTTACAAAATAGATTAGCTGTTCTCATGGACTTGTATTTCTTCTCACTGGTCAAGTTTCTCCGTGTTCTGAAAGCTGTCTCTCCAACATGGACTAATGATGGATTTGCAATATTAATGCGCAATGTCTCTACCTTCTCCTGGTCAAGTTTGAGATTGACGACAATCCCCGTGTTCTGACAATAAACCCATGACTGGACTCGTTGCCTTTAAATAGCAGGTGCACAGCCTGAGGGAATGAGCTGTCAATCTGCTGCTCTCTGCGGAGGAAATAAACATGGGAATCAAGCCTCAGGAAATTTCTCTCACTAAACTAAACCAATTCAATGTTTGGGAAAATAAAACTGGTCCCAGCTGTTTTTAAATCATGAGAATGAAGAACTATGGAAGCCAAAAACGACCTATCCTACTTTTTTTGGACTGTTTTCTCATGATAATGAGATTTACTATCTCATTATCACAAACTGAGACCCCAAAATGTAATCTGTTTCAACTCCCTTTACTTTGTGGCTATTGTAAGTCGTAACCAACTCAATATTACTTATACCAACGTTTTTTAATAACAGCAAATGAGAAGCTCCCTAAAAGTTGTTTTTCTTAAGTCAATATTTGATTTATGCTCCTCAAATGCCTAAATCCCATCTCATTCAGCATCCCTCCTCTTTTGTTTCTCTTCATTCAGCCAATAACTGAACCCTATAGGCCTCAACCTCCCGATAACAGCTTAAATAACAGAACTCAGACCCGACAAATGTCTCTGCCTGCTGCGTTCACTGAGCTCCAGACTTTAGCCGAACCCCAACAGCCACCCAACTCAGTCTTCTTTTTTTTCAATTTCTCTACAATCTGGAGTCTATCAGAGAAATTGTCAAATACTAGAAGAACTGATCAATTTATAATTGTTCATTTCAAGTGTGGTCTAACTTGCATTGAGATTGTGCTGATGTTTTGAAGTGCAGCTGTGTAGGCGTCTGCAGTTCACTGATCCTTGTGTTATTGTCCATTTCATTAGTGACCAGTTGGGGGAATCAGACTGCACAGGATTACTAAATGATACATGAAAGGTGCCGGCCTCTGGAATCACTGTGTGTCAATCAGGGCTTGGTCCTTATCATAAGAAAATAAACTTGTTTTCTCATGATAAATTGACAGTAGAATTTTTTTTTTCTCTTTTTTTTTTGGCCAATTCTTGATTCATTGGCGGAGCTACGGTCCTCAAACGTATTAATTCCCTCCTTTGTGCATGAATGATGCATGAGAGGTGAAGGCCAGAAGGACCATTTGTGACTTGATCTGTTGTCATGAAAAAAGTTCTTTGTCATGGTAACAAGTCAGTAGATGTAGTTATCATGAGAAAATGAGCAAAATAAGTAATAATGGCTGTTTTTGGCTTCCACAGAGAGAGGCCTACCTTATCTATGTTTTTTGTGGCCATTTTTCTGTGATAATGATATCTAATATCCTGTCATTGCAACATTTTGTTTTCAAGTGATAACAAGATATTAAAGAATATACGTAAAAGTATATTTGAGATGTTGAGACATACTACATTTTGGGTCTCTTTACTTTGAGATTACTGGAGGCCGTAACCAACACACAAACAAATGTGTACAAACAAATATCAACCACAGAAAAAGGAATGCTAGCTCTCTGCAATTTTTTTTTTTTTTTTTAATATTAGTCAATTCTCGATTTATTAATGAATTTATGGTCCTCAAACGTCTATATTCTCTCCTTTGTGTTTGAATGATGCATGAGAGGTGCAGGCTGGAAAAAGAATCTGGGATTTGATCTGTGGTCATGAAAAAAAATTGGTTCGTCGTGGTAACGAGATAGTAGATGTCTTTATCATGAGAAAACTGGCAAAATGTAATAAAAGCAAGGTAGGCACTTCTTGGGATTCATAGTTTTTATTTTTCAAAGTTAAACACAACCTCAAAAAACAGCTTATTCTGAAATGGTTTTGTCTTTTTTACAAGTATGATTTATAAATTATAAAAATATCTACAAATATAACAACATACTGATGTAAGTTCTAATCTTGACTCAGAAGTAACGTTTATTGCCCAACAAATTGAAATGGTCAAACAAATTCTAATGAAAAACAGAACTTTCATTCGAAATGATGCAGGTGAGGTCTGTATCATTTATAAATGTCCTCCTATCAGCATGCAAGATATGGATAATTAAACCACTGACATCTCGTGTCCGAGCACTGACGGAAAATCTATCAGCGTTCAAAACAACAGTTTACTCACCAAATGAGTTGCCTCCCTCTCGTGTTTCTGCTCAGCTTTGTCATTTCCTCCTACATTTTTCTCCACTTCGAGCACGCATCTCAATTCAGCTCAGATTAAGGAGTGGTGGTGGAGATTGATTATGAGATTCCTCGGGCCTTATCTTCTTCCACATCTTTTGAAGTCATTTGGTTGAGTTTCAGACTGGGCTCAGCCACCACGCCGTCCACTCGAGTGTATCATTAAACGGAAATGAGCCTGACTGGAATCCATTTCGACCCCACCAGGTTTCCACAGGAGGTGAATGTGGGCAAGATCAGCGCTGAGATCATGTGGAACCTCTTTGCCCAGGATATGAAGTATGCAATGGAAGGTGAGTGATCCTGCTGGGGAGGATTGAGTGAGATAAATGATCTAAACTGAGTGAATGTTGATAAAGAATTCTGGATAAGTTTCCTTTCTTTTATCTCAAACTTCAGAGCAACAAGTTCAAAGTAGTAGATTCTGCAGTGTATGCGTGCTCAGCTGCTTGGCTTTGTCTGCCTGTGGTCAGCTCTACTGCTCGTCTAGATTTCCTGCCTTCACTCTATCAGCGCCTGCAAAAGAGAGGAACTTTCTTTTAATCAGGATAATAGCTTCATCAAAGGCATGCTAGTAAGCAGATGAGACGCTCTGATTTTCCTGGCTTTGTATTTTATTGCCTCAGCGGTCCAAGAGTTCTCAAAAGCAATTTGAAAAACAGAAAAATAAATCTGCAATGAAGAGTCTGCTGAGGGAACAGTTTGTAGTTTGTGGTTCGGCATGTGATTTGGAAACGATGCAGAGACGTTCAACAGCTTCTAACAGAAAACCATGACAACAGGGGAGCATTAAAGCTGAGATAATGAGTTATGCTTGTAGATCTGCAGCATTTTCATGGAACGTTACGTCTCTCCTTTTATTTTATTTTCTTCAATCATCCTAAAAATATGTGATTTGTTGAGTTTAACCAGCCTCAAATCAAATGCAAAAAAATTATTATTTTTTTCTTTTATCTTTTTGTCACTCAATTGAAAGATGAATATTGATAGCATTTATTCAGTCAACGGGAGTGAATATTTTTCCTAAAAGCAACAGAGACTTAAATCCTTAATCCGAGATTGACTTTCCTGGCATGGAGACAGATGTTTTTGTTTGTGTCATGGGGTTTGACTTCAGTCCAGCGTTCTCCCAGCCTGCAGGGGCGGCCCCCTGCAGGCTGTTTGTGAGCTTGGCAGCTTGTGGATCATGCTCTGCAGGATATATGAAGCGGAGGTGGAATGCAAAACAGAGTTAATGGGACTTAGCTTGGTAAATGGATGTTAAAGTTGCTCCGTGTCGATGTGTTTGTGTTTGTTTGTACTCAAGGACTCAGCAGGACGTCAGCCTTGGGCGTGAGCTTCTGCTCTGGAGTTTCTCAGATCATGGAAAGAAAATAGCAGTTTTTATTTTTAGCTTTTTACAGACATACTGTGCTTTGTAACATGTTACACATCCATCCCATATGTGTCATCACTGCAGCACAACATGGGTCTTTGGATCTCTTATCAGCCACACATTCACTTTGTTGTTCATGCTGCTGCTAAAACACACCGCTGACGCTTTACCTAAATGACAGCCCTTTCTACAGAAACACTTCCATTTTAATTCTGTTTGCTTTATGACGCAGCAGGTCAAAATCAAGGTTGTCTCAAGGAGCTACACAATAGGCAAGACACATCCAACCGGGCTGGATTCATTACCACTGACGGTTATAATCCATTTAGATCATAACCATTTAGAACGGTTTCCTGGTTTTGAGGGAAACGCAGGTCAATGAAACTTTGATTCAAGGAGACTTAGTTGGCAGCATTTGTATTTGAAACCAAACTTCAGGCATATATTTGGAGACATGCGAGCTATCATTATCTCTATTATTTTTAATGACGGTTATTCTCATCTCAAGCATTTTATAGCAGTGTTGATTCTGCATATGTCAACTAAAACTTTATTCATTTATTCATTCATATACATCAAGAGGCCAGAAATAACATAGAACAATCATCGTGTTCTTTAGAAAAGCTTGTCTGATTGGATTATTTTCACCGATAACTCTAAAAGGGGGCTGGATGAAGCTGTGAGTGTCACATGATTGGTCAGACACTTATTTGAAAACCAGCTACATTGTTTTGTGGTGGTTTGCACTGTCCTTAGAAACTTAGCAGGGGTTGAGCCTCATGAGTTCTTAACCCTTGTGCTGTCCTAGGTTTGGTGTGAAATGTCTAAGTGATAAAACTCTTGCGAAACAAATTCCAATATATGAAAGACAGTTTGATTTAATTCAAGCTGGGAACAAAACACAATTTCTCCATGAATTTAGAAGACAATGGTGTATATTCTGCTCTTACCTGAACCAATCACTTTCATCACATCTCTAAGCTTACCTACTACCCAGCAGCCAGACATAGAACCTGAAACACCTGCTGTGAACTCACCTGGTGTCAGATCACCTACTGTTCCATCAGCTGCTGTCCTGCCTCAAAAAAATAGTGACAAGATGATGCGAGAACAAAACAAAAAAACCTGTGGAAATCATGAACCTTAATTAGAACCAAGCAATGCTGTTTCTAGTCCAAACGCCACTCACCAGACCATGCATCCGGACACTTCAATTCCAAATCCTACTCCAACTTCTGCCAAACCTTCCTCATGTCTGATCCTCTGAGTCCTGAACAACTACACTAGGCAGATGCAACGGACCAGAACTCAGCCAGAGCTCCTCATTATGCCTTCCTGGAACACCCTTATTCATGATCAATTTTAAAAAGGTTAGGAATTTCTGTGAATTAAAAAAAAGACGCCAACTATGTGTCACTACCAAATCCGAGTCTCTGATTGGTTAAAGTTCAACTGGTTTAACTTTCAACCAGCGATCAAAGACTGTGCTATTTATTGAGCCTAAAAACAGTCTTAAAAATTAAATTTAGCACGAGAGTTTTGAATGCTGAAGCCCAAATCGCACTAATTTTGAGTTTACATAGACTTTATTGGAAGTGGTCACTCGAATGTGTATTGCAAAGGCTGGTGTGAACGTAGCATCATGTTTCCTCTTTATTGGGGGTCGTTTTTAAACTTCTAGATATACAAGTTTATACCTAATCATAGATGCATATATTTAAGAAAACGTATTCCCTGTGAGTTGCATTAATTTGGTTTACAGACATAAAAACTGTACTCCTAGTGAACTTTAATTTGTAGTCACGTATTCTGCAATGTTGAAAATTTCATGGATCAATAGCTTTTGACACTATATTTTTTGATGTCTAACTTTTTTTACTCACAGGAGCCAAAGGAAAAAAAATAAGATAAAGTTTAATTTTGGGCTTGAGACTCTTGTAATGGCTTTTTTTTCCATTTTTAAACATTGATTAGTTATGCAAACATTTTTTAAATGTTTAAGACTGCAATTTTTCAAATTTCCACAAAGTTTAATTTATCAGTTATGATTTTGAAACCTCAAATTCAAGTTCATTTTAGCAGCCAGATGCACAAAGTAGTTGAAAAATTACAGTACGTACATTTTTATAATGACAATACTGACCAACACACTGAGAATGGAACATTTGTTTTGAGTATAAAGTCATGTTCAACTTAGATAATCCACTATTTTTTCATTGAGTCTATCCATTTATACATAAATATATTGCATTTGATCACAGTGAGAAGACCTAATTTCCAAATTTGAACTTGGGAAATGATCAAGTAAGATGCAGCAAAATGTCAAATTTCTAATCTAACTAAGGCTCTTCCTGCTCCAGTGAGGCTGACATGTGCATTTCGTGTTATTTTAGGTTAAAACCTCCTACTTGCCAAGCTGTAGGTGGAGATAAAAATGCAAACTTTAATGGAGGATGTGATGTTTCTGCCTTTGACTTAGACATGGGGGTAGAGAAGAAGCACCAATAAAAGCTAAGCCTTGCCCGCTCTTCAGAGCTCTCTCTCTGATTTCCTTAAATGCATACATGAAGCAAATGTGATATGATAAAGACAGTCGCGGCAGTTGTTGCTGTTTGTGCATATGTGTGCCGGGGCGGCAGTAGCAGTGCATGTGACCACCTAGGGTGTCACTGACTGCTGTCAATGTAAGTTTAAGTAATGTGTGTACGCATGCCTATGTGATTCGCCCAAGGGTGTCTGTGTTACAAAAGGAAATAAGAATCATGGATGCACTCGGTCACATACACTCTCCCTTGCTCTGCAGGCTTGAACCCTCTTCGCATGCTTTGTCTCCTCTTGCGTGTCTGCAGGAGGACATGGCCGCCTCGCTCCTCTGAGGTGCTCTTTGTGCTGCTGCTCATTTCTTACCGGTTTTACCGGCTGTCAGATTTTGAAGTTTGGTTAGTGTGGGCAGTCAGGTTTCAAATGTAGATCTGTGATTCTTTACGTAACCCTGCAGTTGTTTTTTAGCTCTACGAGACACTTGCATTAGAGGGGAAAAAAAACAATTGATTTATGAAATACGAGTTATTTTTGTGGACTCTTTTCATACCAGGTAGTAAAAAAACTGAATCTCTGAGACACTACCCTCACTCGCTGAGGGTGCCACCCACTTGAAGACGGCATCCTAGAGCCGTCCTTGTTAGCGTATACTTTTTAAAAAAAAAATTGATGTAGACCTCCATACAGTGCAGCTCGCAAAGATAACTGATCACTGCTAGCTCGAGCTGCGAGCTTTGCAGGGAAAAATGTTTGTGTTATCCTGGGGGCAGAGCAGACTCTTCCTGAAAGGGGCTGTCTCACTCTGTGACATCAGCATGTGAGGACTCGCTCGTTTTTATGGGTATGGGAGGGGCTGATACTGAGATTGCAGTTTTTAGAGAATTACTCAGACATGTTTGAATAGATCAAAATACAGCTTTGGGATTATTTATAGTGAGGAATAAACAATTTAATAGACATTTTAAGTCTCATATATTGATCATTCCTCACTATAAATTTTTCTCAAAAATGTTATTTTTCATGGCTTGGACCCTTTAAGTCATTTGAAAATGAATTACATCCTCATAACAATTTGTTGTGGAATTAAATTAGCTTTGTATACTATTTTATTGTTCACAAGATGAAACAGGACATAATTATTTCTCACTACAAGCAGCTGAGACAGAAAGTTATTTCTAAAATCATAGCATACAATGTGCACAGAAATATGTGTTAGATGCAACATTTTTGTTAAAATAGTAAATGTTGAAGTTCAATTCAAGAACAAAAGTGTTCTTTCTGTGCTTAATAGCAAAACATGCTTTAAATCAAGCCCTCCCATGTTTGCAAACTTTCTATTGATTAAACCGAAAGATCACCAGTAACATGGATAAACCAAATTAGTCCCCACAGTGCAGATTGGTAATAGACTACTGATGATTTGGGCTTGCTCATTTCGCCGTCAGCAATGAAGATGTGCAGGCTGCCAGATTATGAAAAAAGAAAAGAAAACATAATGAGTATTCATTGAAAAAACTAGAACACAAAATTACAGCTGAAAAATAAATGGAGCAAGGCCAGAAACTAAAGTGCAAAGACTTGATTCTCATTAAAGGAAACCAAAATTACCATAATGATAACTGGTAAGTAACACCAAAAACAGGATACAATTTTTCTGTTGTTCTCCCAATTAAATGCATATCCAAAAATAATTAGGAAGCCAGCCAAAAAGTACGAAAATTGGACTCAAATAGACTTGACTATAAGAAATATAACCACATAAATACCTTAAGATACATATCCAAACATTTATGCAATGATACTAGTGTTGATATGGTGATTGCTGCGTTTGTGATACATTTGAAGATTATATAGGTATAGCATTAAGGCAATGTAGGATATACTGAGCCAGTTCTGGTTGCTTCTTGTCTTTCTCATTCAGACAAATGGAAGTAACTCAAAGTGACCTGTTTACATAAGAGGCCACACAGAATTGGGAGAGTGGCTGACAGAGACGCCCTGAAGGAGGCGGGCCGGAATGCCCTGGTTTGTCAGTCTGTGTTCCTCCATGTGTCTGTGCGTGCAGGCGTGTTTGTCTGCACTTTCCAATTCAAGTGCTACATGCAAGCCACGAGAAAGGCGTCTGTGCGTGCCTGAATGTGTGTGTGAACGCATGAGCTTACGCATTACTTAATCATGTCTTTGATGAATCCTCTGCTTCCTGCTCCGAGGCCTTTGGTGCCAGTGCTGGTGCGGGCACGGATGCTGCTAAATTTAGCATTTTTGTCGGGATCTCTGAACTGTGCAAGAGGAAAAGAAACATGTGACTGAGACAGGAAGGCATATAAGACAGAGGTTGGAGTCAGAGAGAGAAAAAATAATGTGAACTGAGAGAATTACAAACTGATGAACTCTATTTATATTTTGACCCATCGATAGCCATATCTTAAAAAAGAGCTTTATAAAGTACACCTCAAAACCATCAACCACTGCCAGCTAAATCTAATATGTTTCTGAGACCTTTACACTTGCATTTAAGTCAAAGTAAGTGTCAGCCATCGGTGGATATAGAGCTAGCTCATCAAATCTCAATCCGAGATAAGACGAGGGTGAGAGTGTTCGATAAGATGAGCCGAGATGTCCACTGTGGATGTAAAATCGGTGCTTCAACAAGTGAATCATTAGTCAGACTACAAGCTTTTAAAAGTGTCAAAACAGAACTCACATTTTACTAAGATGTTGATATAAATGTGATTAAATGTACCTTGCTTTAAGGGTAACTAAACCCTAAATCAACTTTTTTTTTGTCTGTTCACTTTTATAAATGTGGTTTAAAAGGGCTGTCTGTCATTCCCAAACTTTTGACAAAAGAAGAACAATTTATTAAATATTTAAAATATAGTCAAAAACCGACCATGTGCTGCCCCCTTCAGGTTGAAAAGAGGTATAAATGTTTTTCAAATTTTCAAATTTAATCTTTGGGTGGAGTCAGCCTCCAACTTCCCTGTTTGGTTACCCTTTAAGCTTAGAACTGGGATCACTTTCCAAACTGGAAGGAAAATTACTCAATAAGGACAAGTGATCAGTTGGGCCTAAAAAACTGATTAGGAATTATCAGATTTATTGGCTTGAATTGGACCGGCATGCCGGGCTCCACAGACCTAAAGTACATCTTCTTTAGATGTTAAGGTTGTAGAGATTGAAGAAAGCAGGATCTGTGTAGATCTCACATGAAGAGCTGGAGCTTTGGCTCAGAGATGTGGGAGGGAGGTGGAAGTCTCCTGTGGTCCTCATGACCTGGGGCAGTTGAAGTGTGGCAGTAAGTAGGGGTCACGCAGTGTGATACATTAATGCAGTCCCAAAGGGTATGCATTTTATTAGGTACAATAATCAAAAGGAAGAACATGATGTGCTTCAGAATTTGTTTGAAATAGATTCAAAATAGAAAGCAAGGATGGAAAAAAAAAAAAAAAAACTTGGTCTTAATCCAAAACTTTAGGAGGAGAAAAACAAACAAAAAAAAATGACTAAAATAAAAATAAAAACTGACTGAAAAATAAGAAGATAACATAAGAACTGATATTCAGCCTTCAGCTTATCAGTGCTGAGCAGTCAAAGGCAGATTTCAGTTTCCTGCTGATAATGTTGAAACTACAGTAGAGAAAAATTTTTAAAAAGATTGATCAATTATTTCCTCAGTAGAGACGCATCGGCAGAATTAGCTGCTGCCGCCCAATTATTCTGAAACTTGTTGGTGTGGTCATGAAAGCAGACGGACGCAGTCCTGCCACATTCCTGTTACTGGACTCTCACTGTGCGACCTGCAAATGTGCAAGGCCAGGGACTGACAGATGTTTAAAGATGTCAAAAAAATTGCACGGTTGCCGTTAAATTTGAAACTTTTCTTAAAATCCCAGCAGTCGCTACATGACGTGTAAAAATACGACAAGTGCCACCCTGTTCCACCAGGCAGCCATCTGTTGAATTTGATGAAAAACTGGCATTTAGGTTAACGCACTGTAGAATTTTGTTACATGTGACCACAGCTTAAGTGACCTCTACCCCCTTGAGTTCCAAATAGTAGCATCAACTTGCTCCAAGAAGCCAAAATCCCATAGAAAAAAAAAAAACATTTGTCATCATTCTTGTTACCTTTTTTTTTTAAGATGTTTTTGCTAATTCAATTTTTTTTTCTTCGTTGCAAGTTATTTAAGTCATATACTATCAAATGCCTAAATGAGAGCCTGAGGTGTCCACCGACCGCCACATTAAATGTTTAAAATGTTTGACAGATTCTTTCGAGTCCGCTTTCAAGGACGAGGGGGGTTGACTTCCAACAAGCTCACTCCTGACTGGTGAGAGTAGTAGAGTAGAGTATCTATAGAAACAATGACTCAGACCAATCACTGCTGACTGTTGACGTCAGGCTCCAACATGGCGCCATCTATGCAGGAAAAAAACAGGCCAACTCATTGGAGCCAAAAGTACGCCTTTTTCTATGGGTGACATACTCACTCACTACAGTTATTATATAGTCAAGGAATGTTCCATAAAAGGATTCTATTTAGCATAGTAACAATTAACAAATTTATTTAATGGTTTAATTTTGTTTAAAATCATCATAATGTCTGACTAAAGTGATTCTGAGATAGCCGGGTTAGGCTCCAGCACCCCCGCGACCCCAAAAGGGACAAAGTGGCCAAGAAGATGAACGAAAAAAATGTAAATGAATGAAGTGATTCTGAGATCACAAAAGCAATATTCACTGGCTGGATTCATCTCAGTCTATGAAATAAGCCAGCATCACAGCAGTTGTAATCACATTGTTCAACATTTATTCATGAAACAAAATAAAACTTGACACAATAAGATCAGCTCAAAACCAAACAATTCCTAGAGAAGAAATCGTATTTGTCATCCAGGAGCTGGAGCCATTTAGTCATAAATCCGTAACTTCATTGCATTTCTACGAGTCAGTCTGTAGAGAGGGAATCCTTTCATTATTTAGCAAGTTTGTCTTTGAACACCTTTTAAGTAAATTCTCTTTCCTATAAATCCTTTATTGGTGTCATCGAGTGTTTCGTATTCAAGGAATATAAATGGTTTAGGAACTTTGTTGGAGTTAAAATGTGGATTTTTTTTATCATCTTTTGCAGGAATGCAGATACAAATCCCATCAGAGCGTCTATGGCTAGAGATGAGACAACAGACTCCCTTTTTCAAATATGTTCTTTATTAATGTGTTTTAGAGATGTTAGTTTCTTTTTCCTGGTTAGTGAGAAATGAAACATTACAAAAGGTGTGGAAGTTGGCACGCTCTACAGCTATTGTTTCATAGGACACGGCATACATAATTCACTGGCAGTGGTTCTTAGCAGCATATCATTAAAGAAGCAGTGCTTCAGCAGTCTATTAACTCACATTCAGACTGTTAAAGGAGCTCTCCACAGCATGTTTTGAATGAATTTTAATATAACACGGCAGTAGGAAACACTCTTCTATAGAACAGTAGTCTCTACAAAGAGGGGCTCTGCTGATTTAAGACTTGTAAGATTTTCTTTAAACAAAGAGAGCAAAGCATAAAAGAAGATAATTGTTAGAGGAGTGACAGAGAATATTAAATTTACAGGAGGAATTTATGAAGCATTTATTAGACATCTATGTGTGAAATATCAGGCCTCATAAACACTTGTGGTAGAAAGACATCACACTAAAATCTACTGTGCATCTATAAACTGTCTTTTTCACAAACAAGCCTGTAGGGTTTGTCCTCTTTAACTAGATCCGCCCCTCCCATTATATTTTCAACTCATTTCTTTCAGACAGCCTGTGGATACATTCACCCAGTGAGGTGATCTCTTCACCAGCTGGGACTGTGACCATCTTCTGTTTGACTTATAGAAGAGATCGTATTGATGGCAAAACGTTTTGAGTGATATTTTTGCCAAATGAGATCTGAATTTCACTTAAGTTAAACATCTGAATAAACATATGAGGAAGAATCGCTGGAACTACCATGAAAACCATGTGTTGGCACAACGGCATTTATTTAAAATATATCTGCTCAAATAAAACTAAAGTACATAGTTTTGTTTATTGAAAATGGCTAATATTAATTTAAAACTCCTAATGTGTGTGTAAAGCCACGGACATTCTAGGCATTTAACAGGCATTCAAGAACGCCCTAAACAGGGGTTCTTGAACATCTTTTAGCATATGGTGTACACGCTGCACTGTCACCACCCGACACTATTAAAATAGTTGACAACTAATTTAATCATTATTTAACTTTATCTCAAAACTACGGTGCACACGCTTTCTAATGCCATATCTGCCATTGTCTTGGACACACATGCGCAGTAGTACTAATGCGGATCAGTGGTGATGTCACAGGGTGTCATAGGAAGACTCGGGTACCATGACAACATGCCAATAAAACTTATAAGTGGGAAACAAACAAACAAAAAATCATTATCTATTATAAAAAATGTTTCATTTAATGCAAGAATCAAACCAATCTAGCTTAAACACTAAGCTAATGATGGCCAAGATGCGCGTTTTACATCCATTTTACGCATGATCCAATTAGTCGACTAATAATAATAATAATAATAATACATTTTATTTATATAGCGCTTTTAAAAGATACTCAAAGACGCTTGAAAAAAATAATTGTTTTTGGTAAGATTTTAAAAGAAAATAAACCTATAAACTACATTTGACATTGTACTTTTATAAGCAAAACATGTAAAGCTGATGCTGGAGACCAGCTGTACTTTTTCTTTTGGTTGTAATCTGAATTTTAAATATGTGTTTTCCTGGAGTTAAATTAGCAGCAGCCAGCGCCTCTGCCGGCTCCTGAGCTTTAGTAGAGCTGTGTCAGTGGGCCTCTGTGATTCAGCTTAGGAGAAACAAGTGACAGAACTGGGTCAGAAACCAAGATGAATGGATTATGTCACTAAGAACACAATACTGGCCTTGGCTGCCATTCCAGTCCTCCAACGTCCTCGATCATGAATAAATCCATCTCACCTCTGACTGCTCGAGAAATATCCACAGGATTCTTGCTGTGGCGTGGAAAAGGTGTGGCCAGCAGCGAAAGTATATCGTATTATTCACAGGATTTAGGTTAGTGAGGCAGACAGCGGGTCTCTGGTGAATATTGTCCATCCCTGTGGGATGCTTACACAATATGATGTTCTCACCGGGGATCTTGAGCCGACTCCTCCCTCAGGACGGCCCTCAGAGTTCACTGCGCGCACAACACTAGAACGTGCACGTGCCCTACAGCGAATGACAAAAGAGCTGAGCCAGAGCAAGTGTACAACACACCCACAACCATTCAAGGAACAAATTACTTTTAAAAGGCTTATTTATGCAAGGAGGTTCATGTAAATGAAGAAAATCCAACAGAGTTATGATGTTCAGCAAACACCGAGTGAGAACATCATTAGTATGTGCAGAGTGGTTGATCAATGCCCTCTCAGCCAATCACTTTATTTGTTAAACTGCTGCATCAATCATAATATCACTACCTTTCAAATGTGGTGTTACTAAATGCAGACCTGATAGATAGTTTTGGCTGTCAGACCGATATATCACACTTAACATGCATCGGTTTAATACGATTTAAAGATGGTAATGGTACACAGATGCTGAGGACGTAACTGGGAACTATGGGGAGAAGTCCCAGAGCATCTGTGGCAGGTACAAATCTGAAGATGAAACACCTTTCCAGAACTTCATCATGAGGAGATGAACTCTCGTTTGCATGCTGACACTTCACTGCTTTGCTTCTCTGCAATCTTCTACATAATTCATCGTGTATGGAGCAAAAAAAAAAAAAAAAAAACATGCCAAGAGAAAAAGCGTATTTCAGGGTCAGCAGCTATGCTGCAAATTTACAAGAGCTGCACACATTAAAACATACTTACATGGTACGTTAAACCCTTGTGGATTTTTGCGTGACGTAGTTGTGAAGGGGGAGGGGTGGGATTCATGTGACACCAACAACAGTTCTGTGGATGTTAAATTTGCATAAATCAGCACAGAAGCACTCTGAAATGTATATTTGAATTGCATTTCAGTACCATTTAAATAAATCCTTATAACACCTTTTTGGTGCACTAGAGTTGGAACTACTATACCTTCTTTACAAATTAACATTTGGAAAGTTATTATTCACTAAGATCCATAAAGGTTGTTGCTTCCGTATTTAAAAATACTTCCTGTTAATTTATTTATTTTCATTTTTCAACTTTAATCAAATCAAGTGTGTCTCAGATGGTGAAACACTGCACGTGTTTTTAACTGATCAAATCAGGAAAGGTGGATGTGAGACTCAAACGAAGGAGAGAAGATGATGGCACAAGATAAATCTTCATTTAAAACATAGCGTTAAGATGATATTAGGAAGCAAAACACTGTTTTTTACAGCCTCAACTACTATTTTTTTATGTTGTTGTGATTTGTCTATAATGATTTGCTTGCTTGTTTTTACTATTCCTCCATATATTTCATTTGTTTAAGCATGTTGAGCATGTTGGTAAAAGAATGGTGAGGTAAGAGCTGCCAGGAAAGAGGCCTAGAAAAAGATGAAAGAGGAGGTCAATGATGTAGTCAAGGAGGACATGAGGGTAGATGGAGTGAGTGAGGAGGATGCAAAGGAAAGGATTAGTTGGGGGCGGAAGATTCTCTGGAAACCTCAATAGGGAGAAGCTAAAAGACAAAGAAATTGGTGAAATTCTTATTCCTTTGTTCTTTCTCAATGGATTATCTTGTTTGTAGAAAAGAAAGTGTGTGTTAATCTTTATACTTTATGCTTATTTCTAATTTCTTCTAAAAAATATATAAGTGTTTTCTCATAGAAGTATACCTTTACAGCAAAAAACGAAAAAAAATCTAACTTTTCAAATGTTTTCCCTTCTGATTAAGTTTCCTTCTTCCACAATGTTTCCATGTATTTAAAGTCATTTGTTACAGTTTAATACAAAATGCTTTGTTAACATGAAGCAACCAAAATGAGCCGTTTATGCATCTCTGCATGATGTGGGTGTGTGTGTGTGTGTTGGAGGGTTTGGGTCTTCTGAAAAAATTCTAGATATATGAATCATTTAAACAGAACTTCTGTGTTAAAGTAAGAGCTGCTAAACTCGGAACAACCTCCTTTAAAAGTCCTCCAAAGAGACTTATTTAAAAAGGTATTTAACCCCCAAATTAATTTTGCAATAGTTTAACTTCAGTTGATTAATGCATATAAAAACTGTTGCAGCTGCTTTTTTACTTTTATACAAATATTTTTTAAAGTGACTATTTGCATGTATTTTTGAAATACGTGTGCTGAACTTTTTTTGTTGGCTGCACAGTACCAGAGGAAGGGTTGAGGTTAGGATTAGGGTTACAGTTAAACCACCAAATGGTTCCTGAGTGCAGCTGTTTCTGCAGCTCACCGCTCCCCCCGGGGGGATGAATGAAATCCAGAAAACACATTTCACACACCTATGTGCGTGACAGCTTACGGGACTTTAACTTTAGCCGTGTGGGACCAAAATTCAACCTTGGACGCACTTAAAATACATGCGGGCAATGCAGCAATTCGATTCTTACATATTATGTGTGTCCAAAATGAATTTCCATCAGTTTTTTGTGCTGGCTGCACATAAATACATGCAAATAACAGACACTTTTTAAAGTGGCAATACTGCAACAGAAAGGAAACCTACATAGTTTGTATAATATGATTAAGTTTTATGTTTTGCTAGAAATGCTAATGTCCCACTCTAACTATATTTTTTTCTACAGTAATATCGTTCCCCGTGGTCTTTTAAGTTGGATTATGTCGTTTTTAATCAAAATAAAAAGTCTATGTCCATTTTTTAGGACATATTTTAAGCAGATTAGCAGAAGTTCATTAGAAATTCACCTCTGTGTTAAGGGGAGTGTAGTTGGTGCAGAAGCTAGCCCGGCTAATTTCCCATCAGCCCTTTGTTTACACTCTCTCCGACTAGCTTATAGCACCTCACAAGTCCAAGGCAACATTAGCGTAACAACAAAAAACAATTAGCAGAATCGGAGCTTGCTTAAAGGAGGAAACAGAGACATTAATGGATTTATTTACCTGCAAGTGGATGCTTTAGAATTTTAGTTTAGAAGGGAATTTTTGAAGCCACCCACGACACTTACTGTGTCACAAACCTAAACTTTTTCTAAACTCTGTTCTCCCTCTGCCCCTGATCCAACACATTTCAAATACTCAAAAACACAGTTTTAATCGTTTTTTTTTTTTTTTTTTAATAAATGTCCTTGATTATGAGAAAAATGCTACAAGAATGAAAACACCATTTTCATTGGAGTGGGTCTTTAAGCATTTGATTCATTCAGACATTTCTTCACCTTTACACTATTGATACTGATCTAATTCAAGAGTGAAACAATCACTTTGTTACAGGTTTTTTTTTTACGTCAGGAAGTCTTGTTATGAGCATTCTTGAAACAAGACTTGACTAATAAGAAGAAGCAGATTTTACTTTGTCAAATAAAAGCAGCTACATAACTAATGATTTTTTTCTTTTTTTTGAGGAAAAACTTTGGTCCCTCCTGTGTCTGAGCATAACCTTTATTTCTGTAAAGAAACTTTTTTTTTTCCTTTATTCACTAAATTTACTTTCTTGGACACTTTGATGGGTTTGTGCAGCTGGAGCCTGCTAAGGGAATGATGAGAGTGAGACTCTGTTTGTCTCTGTGTCCATTTCATTCATGTGAAGCTGCTTTGCAATGTCAACTGACTTATTAAGGTGGCACTGTCACAGTGGATCCCACTGTGCCGACGTTCACATCCTCTGCAGCAGCTGCAGATGTACGTCTGCGAAACCAAGCGGAATCAGCATTCGTAGCATGTACACCATCCAGGTCGTTCTGTGTTATAAACTGAATAGATGAATTCGGGTAAGACCTTTGCGGTTTCAGTCATCAAGAACACCTCTGCCTTCAAAAGTTATGGACTCATAAAAGCAGATGTTTTATAGTTTGGGGCTCTTAAATATAGGTGTAAGCTCTGAGGTGATCATTTGATGTTTGTAATTTTTCAATCCCAATTTTTCAATCCAAAAACTATTTCCATTTTTTTTTTTCATTTCATTCATTTTGCAATAAAAACAGGCCAAATGGAAAGTGTGAGGTTATTCTTTTGTGCTATACATTTTCAACAAACACCTATCTGTCATCAGTGCAAGTTTTGGAGACAAAAGCTGCAGTTTGAAGCGACTTCAAAGTTGGCTCAGAACCCTCTTTTTTCTTAAAAAGTGAAAGTGTGTTTGAAGGCATCATGCAGGTACTTTGTAGATTGAGTTAATGTAAATATCTCTCCCTAAGCTCTGAGAGGAGTGTGGAGCTTTCTGCTATTCATCAGTGTTTACAGCAGGGCTCTTATCAGGATTAAGAACAGCATCCAGGGAACCGGGCCGCTGTGGATTCAGAATGTCTTTCATGCTGTGGATGGATGAATGTGTCATCTTTGAGCAAACGTTCTATATACATTTTTATAAATCAAACGCATTCTGTTTGGATGTTCCTTTTTTATAGTTTGAAGTTAGTCTGTGAAGTGATTCAGATAATTATTTTTGACGCGGCCTGTCCATTATCGACGTCTAATTTGCGTAAAAATGCAACATCTGCTGAAACAAAATTAGATGTACGCCAAAGAGGAATGAATTTCACGGTTAGTTGTATGCTGGATCAAATGCAGCCTAGATGTGAATCACAAAAGTTGGACAAAATGAGATGAGGCACATTTTGAATCTCTTTTCAGATTGTATATTGGAAGCCACATGTTTTTATGGTCCACAGACACAGCTGTGCACCCACATGCAGCCATCATACCCACAGGTTGCCTCATTAGCCGAAGCAAAACAAAACTTCTTTTATATTTGTTGCTATATCTGTGTATATTCAGGCTTCTCCCTCCGGTCCAGAGAATGTCTAGTTAGTGATTTCCCGTTGCCTATAGTGGTGTGCCCCGACTCTCACCAACAGCAGCTGTTAAAAAGGCTCTTTCAGAGCCCTTTCAGCAGGATGGAGAGAGTTTAGAAAACAAATGAATGTGGCAGTGATGTTTTTCTTCCCCTAACTGAGTATGTCATCTAAAGCTGACAGAGCAATTATAAAAAAACAAAACAGCTGCCAGCCTCCTGGGGGAAAGCCAAAAAACCTAACAAACTGAGATTGTTTTGTGGGGATTAACCCCTTTCTACCTGCCCAAAGTGTAGCATGAAACTGGCCCTCGCAAAAAAAAAAAAAAAAATGCCAGCCTGTTACGAGACTAAGATCTGCAGGAGGAAAGTTTGACCGCTGCTTTTTGTGACGCTGCCATGGAACAAAACACGATCATATTATTTTATAAGTAAAAATATAGTTTTTATTCTTTAGGACAAAAAGAATATTGCTGTTCTTACTCTACAGATCCCCTCATTCCCTGCAACTGGAAATGGGGGAGGAACAGTTTTTTTGTGCATTTATGCTCTCATAGAAAGATAAGTTGGCTTGTTAATGTTTATAAAAAAACGGATAAAACTTGTGTTTTCTAGTATGTACAGCAAAGGTGTTAAACTCGATCGCTCAGCAAAAATCCAAAACACACCTTAGGTCGCGGGCCGAACAGGATAAACATTTAATGAACACACTCAGACTACATTTTTAAAACTATAAACTTGTAACTTTTCCACATCACAATGAAAAAAACAGACTAAACATTATTTCAGAATGAATCAACTTAAACCTTAAATAACTTTCAATATTTTACTCTCTGTAAAGTGTATTTTGTCAAAATTATACAAGTTAGAAACAATTAAATGTGCAATAAAATATTTGTCTGTTTGCTTTATTAATGAGTCTGTACAATGTTGCTGCAACGTGTAATTTTCCCAGACTGGAATCATTAAAGTCTCTTTATCTTATCTTACCTTAAAATAAAAAGATTTAGAGAGCCGAGTATAATCAGCTGGAGGGCCGGATCCGTATCCCTTGACTTTGACACATGTGATGCATAGATTCCATCAAAGTTGTTGCTCAACTAGTTACTTTTCAGCTTCATCTATGACAGAATGTATTCAACTCTACCTGCATGATTATTTAAAGCTATAATTTTACTTGTATGTAAAAAAAAAAAAAAAAGAAAAAAAAACTGTGCATGACAACTTGCACTAAGCTCTGTTGTGAGTTTCACCAGCTGACATCGATAAGCATCTTCTAAAAAAGTTTTGCTGAGGTTGCAGGGACGACACCCTGATCACAAAAATACACCTGGAACAATCCAGAACCCTTCTCTCACCTGTTGCCCCAACTCAGAACAGAGGACAACCCACAATCCCCCCCAAAAAAGGAGTCATTCATGGAACAGCACGAACGAAACAAAAAGTCACTATCTGGTCCCAGAAGACCCGTTTCTGTGCCAGAGCCAATGAAGAACTGAAAGACATGAACCAGCAATTTAGAAGACTCTAGCAACAGATTTAGCAACCCCTGTCCAGAAAATCTTCAGCTGATCTTCAATCCACACCACATCAACACAAGCACAGCCATTTGTTGCAGCTGTACCGTTTCAACTGTGGAGAGGATGACCACATTTCCTCCACTTGCAACGATAAGCCAATCCATGACTAGATGACCAAAAAAGGCTTTCTGCACTGGAAACAATGAGCCTGGGATGTCAAGAAGCAGTTACACTAAAACTACTCCGGAGCCGTTTTCCACAAATGTCCCACATCTGCTGAAAGGTCTCATTTAAACTAAAAGCCCTGGTCAGGTTCAAATGAATGGACTCCTTTTCACCTGACTGTTCAGTTCTGGGTCTCAAGTCACTAGTGTCCCTGTCATAGAAACACATTAAATAAAACCAATCACTGATCCTCTTGAAACTGAAGGAACAAATGGACAAAATTAACAAATGCCTCCTTTCCACTGAGTGGTCCAGACCGGACCAGACTGGTACAGTATTTTGAGTGTTTACATTGTAAAACGGATCCATTAAGCCGCACAGATTCACACCATTTTGGTCCCCTGTTGGTTGGAATGGACCAATCAGAGCGGAGCCTCTGTCGTCACACAATAAAATCCATAGATTAATGGAAAGGTTTTACGACAACAGCGAGCATCCAACCAGCGCTTTTCCTGATTCAAGATCAGGGGAGAATGTAGATTTTTTGCTATGCTGGTACTACCGCACATCTGATCCCTCCAGCTTCCCTCCAGCTCACTTTCACCCCTGCTCAAGATCCCAGTTTAAAGTTTTGTCCTCCTTTCAACAAAATATTAATTTTTTTACATACAGTGTTCTCCACTTAATCACAGGGTTTAGGGACTGAAGACAACTGCGAATACCCTAAATCTACAAATACGGAGAACCCCTGTCCCTGCTTCACCCCTCGCGGTCGAAGAATGTTCATTACCGATCCATACTCATCAAAACATGTAAAACATTTATTAAAGGAGGACATTTACTAGGGGACACTGTATACAAAATACAATAGCCCGAAAATAAAAAAAAAAAAAACAAAAGGAGCTGATTTCATTGTTGTCATTTCCTTTTGCTCTTGTCACACAGCTACGCCACACTCACTATGTCACTGGTTTACACCCCACATGTGCCTTAATTCTCCAACTCTAAACGAAAACACTTATTTGAATCGTCTGGATCATTCTAAACCATCCAGGAGCGGACCAATCCGGTCTGGACTACTCAGTGGAAATGAGGCAATAGAAGTACATCTGACCTCGCCTCAACAATCACAATTGACATCCTAGCACTGGTTGTACCAGACAACAAGCACTCACATCCTCAAATCCTTACTGGCACCAACACTGTCGATGTCACCTTCTTAAAACACTTAGAGACAAAACAGTCCTATCACCTGATGTCACCTGATGATGCTGCTATCTATACTGGGGAGCAATGCTTGTCTAGTGGAAGTGAGCCAGAGATATTGGATCCAAAATGCATAAACTTGGGCTTGGTGGTGGAAACTTACACTTTCAATAAATGAACTTGACAAACCCATGACGTAAAAGAAAAACAAACAAAAAAAGATGATCTGACAATGAAGAACTGAAAAGCAGACACTTATTGGATGATTGGCAACCTAAACCTGGTGTAGAGTATTGTGGGTAAACTTGATAAACAAAAACATTACAAAACTGACAGAGAGCACAATCCTTACTCCCAGCTCTAAAACAGTCTTGTTAGTCTGTTTGGCCATTTCCAAAAATATCTGGTGATACTGTTTTTAATTAGGTTCCCATGAAGAGCAAGAAGAGTCAAATTTGGCTTAAATCTTCCAAAACAACCCAGGAGATGACAGCATTCGTGCTGTCCAGCTAAATATCTCCATTAGTTTGAGTTTGTTGTCTTTTTTTTCTTTTCTTCCATATTGATCCATTGATTACTCTGCATTGCTTTAACAAAACCAGTAATTCTGTTTGAACAACATCACACAGAAGCATTTGGTTTTCATAAGCTGATTAAAATGCGTTTTAAAAACAATCCAATGTCGGGGAATCATCCGAGTCAGTCGATGGGCAGCTGCTCTCTTTATTGTGTCACTCATGGGAATCTTAGTAATTATGACTTAAGCTCCCACCGGATATGCATTTACAGCTGTTCAGCCTCGGTGACCACCACAGCCTTTGCTCCTCCCCTTTGAGAGGATTTGGTCTCTTTTGTGTTTAGTTCCAACTTGCCGAGTGGCCTTTGATCTGCTTCCCGTCCTCTCTGCGCTGCACCGATGAATTGCAGCGTTTCATTTTCATGCAACAACAAAGATCCTCTGTGATACTGTGACACTGTTCCCTCTTCTTTATTTGACTTTTTTTGTTGGTTGAAATTGCCTCTTGATGTGAGTGTTGTCATTTAATCTGCACTTCAGATGAACATTCTCCTCGATCAGGTTCTCTTTTGTCGCCTATTATTCATTCTTTTTTTCTCTGATCCTCCGTTGCCGTGTCAACATGACTTTCTCTTATAGTTTTTCTGCTAATTTTAATTGTAGTTTTAAATTGTACTAATTTCTTATATTTAAGCAGAATTGAAAACTTATTGGGATTTAAATCAGTTTTAAAAAAGTAGCCACTTTCGAAAGTGTTTGGCTCTGTTTTTTCTGAGCTGAGAAACAGTTCTGAGAGGAGCTGGGGAATTTAAGGCACTAGACAATGTGATTGAATAAAAATGTATTTAGAGTGCATAATGTTGCTGCTAAAAACACAGAGATGCACGTCAGTACTTATATTGCACTAAAGGGATGGAATATATTGCTTTATTGATGTGTTTTCCTACCTGCTTTTGATTTTTTGAATTTATTCATTTCTTTTCAATAATCTTGTATTAGAGGCAACATTGCTTTTCCATATTTTAGGTCCACTTATTGCTTATTAGAGCGAGTTAAAGTCTGTCTGGTTTAGTTCTTTTGAGTCATTTAAGAAAAAGCCTGTTTTACAGGAAAAAGACTTTTATGATTAACATCCTTTCTTAGTTTTTTCTGTTATTTTGCTGTAATTGTGACTACCTCAGTAAATGCTGAACGTTCTAACGCCTTCGCCTTAATATTTGTCATCTGCATTCCAGAGCACGACAAGCACCGCCTATGCAAAAGCACTGAATACATGAATCTTCACTTCAAGGTCAAATGGTTTCATAATGAGTACGTCCGTGACCTGCCGGCCTTCAAGGGGGTTCCACCTGAGTATTCTTTGTAAGTTTCCATTCACTTTATACACACCCACACACATATAAGAAGGTGCAAACAAATGATAAATATAGTAGAAAAAGTGTTGGATCTGTGGTGATAAAAACAGGAATTTAATGTCTGAAAACAAGCAAATTAAAGTAAGTGGAAGGAGGACAAGCTTAATTTAGACCCCAATCCAAGCAGTAGGAAGCGCTGGCAGCAGGAAGTCTTGTTGTCCTCATCTGGATGGCACCATATGTTATTTCAAACCTTCTATATAATGTTGAGCATTAACGGAGGCTTAACAGATGGGCATGTCACCTATGGCACATCACAGAAATACCAGTGTGGCACGATGCTGAGGCAGCAGTTTGAGTTGTGCATTTGCAACAAGCTGGGAGATTCCTGCCTGTGTCTCTGCCTTCCCATTAAAACACTGAGATTTGCATTTGAGACCAGTTTTAAGGAGCAATAGATGCTGAAACTGCCCCAGTCTTTCATGGTTTAGCCTATTGTAAAGTGTGGCTATAATTTTTTTCTAGTGTTTCTAAGCTCAAATTCACATAATTTTTTTTATTTTATTTGTTTATTTGACAGGGACAGTGTGTGCAAAATCATTAAAGATGCTTCACTCCAGATTATAGCTGAAGCTAATTTTCTTCTGTAGTCCCAAAACAGCTGAAAAATACAATACAAATGTTAACAGTCATTCCAATACACACTCGCACCAACTACTGAATACATAATAAAATCATGCTAGAAAATCTAACCCAAACCATATTGATTCATTTTGGTTTATTTCGGCTTATTTCAAGCACAGATTGTGAAAATACAGGCCCAAAAACAAACATTTTTCTAACTCATTACAGAAATAATGAAATGCATTGATTAGCAAATAGAAAACAAACAAAAACAAAGACACACTTATATCACATTTGATTCATTATATAGTAATTATTAACTAAAGTCTAGTAGAGTTTTATTGATCACTTGAAAGGAAGTGAAAAGAAGCAAATTTATAATCCAGCCCTACATATCACTGCTTGCAGACCAATGGGAAGTCACCATTCAAATACACACATTAAACATCACAAATGACTGCTGGTTACACAATAAAAAATAGAATAAAATTAAACAATTACATTTCCCTCAGACCATATCATGCTATTTACAATATTTAATACTGACACTGCTGCTTTTCCAAGAGTAATTTCTTAGGATTAGACAAGAACTGTTTCATTTCTGAGGAAAGTTTCCGACTCTCTGGGAGTTTGTTCCATTCTTTGATTGTGAGGATTCTTTGCACAAAAAGTCGAGCTACGTTTAGGCAACCTACAGTCGTTGTGACTACTGGCTGTTTGCTCAGAACAGAGTTTGACATATTTTTTCAATGGGGGGGGCACCCCAGTTTTGAATAATTTGTCGCATATTCATATAGACGATTAAATTGTCAAGTTTAGCCTTTCAATGTTTTGCAAGAATTGGACAATGATGGGATCTCAGCGGTTTCTTGTCTAATACTTTAACAGCAATTTTAAAGAACTTGTTGTCTCGCATGCTTGAGACCAGCATGATATACAATAACTAATGTGAGAGAGAATCATTGCATAAGATACACTTTTTCAATCTTGTGAGCTAGTTTATTTCAAATCTTCTAAAAAACATGTATATATATATATATATATATATACAATTTAAAAAAAATGTTTTTATACCAGAGCAACTCCTAACTATTTAATTTCCTATACTATTTTAAGTTGACTTTTATTCATGTATATATATATAATATATATATATATATATATATATATATAACATAGAGAGAGAGAGAGCAGAAGGACTTTCTATCCTCAGCAAATATGTTGTTTAGTAGCAGCAAAGATCCCAGTTGTGGTCCATGTTTGAGCCATATCCCTTTAACTACCCAAAAAAAGAAAAGAAGAAAAATTCACCAAATAAAAGTTATTTTTTTTGCTCTTTATTTCCTTGGTACGGAGCCTCTAAGGGACATACAAAAAGAATTAAAATAGGGACTCCAACTGGTACTATCCAGATTTTTTCTTTTTTTTACATCAATTTTTAGGAAAATGTTCTGGGTAAATACTGGTGCACACCACATAGTAAGTGGAAAAAATGTTTTTCTAAAAGGAGAATTAAAAAGTCCAGTTATTGTCTAGTGTGCATCAGCTACTAAACAGATTTTTTTATTTCAATTTAAAAAAAAAATCTAAAAATTGAAGCTAATAAAACTGGTGCTCACCAAATATTAAGTTGTGTTCACCATGTATTAACTGGTCCGCATCAGTTTTTAAACATATTTTTTTTTACTTAAATTTTTGAGAAAATATTTTTTTACTTGAATTTTTTCTTTTTTTTAATACACAAATATTTAGAAATTTTTGAGACCTTTATTTTATCAAGAAAAAAAGTCAAAATAGATACATAGTGTGAAACGTGACAAAAGTCAAATTGCTCACTTCTAAAGCTTATTTCGTACTTTGCCTTATTTTGTATCATGTGCAAATACATTTCCTATTTGTTTTTACTATTTAAGAGACTGGTCAATGATCTGTGAGTTATTGCACATCATTTTTTTTATAAATTAAATATCCATTGTTTCCTAATTTAGCTTATGAGTAAATTGTGAGCACTTTGAGAATAAACTAAAAAAGTTTTAACCACTCTTTGGTTTATGATGTAATGCTATCAAAGTAACAATAACTTTGAAATAAGGCTGAATCTGTAAAACTCCTCTTCCTCTGTGTTCAGGGTGAGCTCTAAAAAAGGCAGCATTTTGATTGTTGAAGGGACACATTTATAGCACAGATCTTGTTGCATGCAAAGTCACGCTCAGCTGTGATGTAAACACATGTACAGCAATCAGGGAACACTGTGCCCTTTCCCACCCAAGCAGGCCATCAATGTAATGACTCGACCTCCTCGTCTTCAACGCCGTCACTCAAACACCGTCTCCAGCTGGATTAATCCCTCACTCACATGTGCAGTCCTTCCCTTCCGTGGGTCTGTCTTCGCTGTCGTCATGTTTTCCTTATTTATTGGTCTTCCCTCATGCGGAGGATGTCCTTAGCGAGAGTAGCCGGCGGGTTTAAAGGGGACATTCATTGAGGACAAAGTCAGACATTAAATTAAACAATGAAATGGGAAAGTGAAGGGCAGAATGACAATTTTAGTCCAACAGCAAATGGACTTTTGCACTTAGTCCACTTCCTCTGTTTTAATTAGGATTCAAACCGAACATAACTTGAACTAATCCTATTATGATTGTCCATTTTTGTAAATTTTATCAGGAAAACAACTGTATAAACAAAGGTTTTTGCTATTCTGTAGATGGTTTGAGCCTTTTGTCATCCAGTGGCTTGATGAGAATGAAGATGTCGCCATGGACTTCCTCAATGGAGCTCTTGAAAGGGACAAGAAAGATGGAGTGAGTATTGCCTTCTCTTTTTTATTAGTTCACTCATTCGATGCTCCTTTTTTGAGGAGACAGGCCTGATGAGAGTCAACGTATTCCTTGAGGAGAGCCATATTTTGCTCAGAAGAAAACAACTCTCACCTTGAGAAATGACACGACAGGAATTTAAATTACAGTTTCAATAAAAAATGGATGTAAAACGTAAACGGAAAAGAGGATTTTTAGAGAATAAAAAGCCCAAGGGCCTTCCGCATAAAAAGAAATGTTTGCTAAAACAAGAACAAATGGATGTAGTTCCCTCCATTTTCACACTTGAGCACTCACATCTATCTAATTTACATCACAGATTTTATATATGTATATATATATATTTTTTTCCGTGCGTTAGAATAGTTCTTACTCCACTCAAAAGACGGTTTATAGTTTTTCTAAAGCTCAAACATCCTATTGTTTAAGTGGAATTATTGAATCTTTTTAAAAGTTGACCTTATTTGCCCCGAGCTGTGGTTTTAAAACTAGTGAAGACAGATTTAACATGTCATAAACAATTTATATGAACGGTTTGAAAGCAGAGGTTCAGAACGTTCTTTATGAATCAGTGGGAGGAAAGATTTATTTCTTTTGGAAAGTGTCCCATGCAGAGGAACAAAAAATTGTCAGCTTTAGGAAGGTGTAATCCAATTAACCAATCGAACGCTTTTATGTCTTTTTATATGCGTTTCTTCAGGTAGATTACAAATCCCATCTGTCAAAGGAATACTTATTTTTGTTGGAGTTTGTTCCAAACAACATAAAAAAAAACCAGAATGAACCATGTGGTTTTGTTCCTCTTCTTAAAAGACCAGAGGTTTTTTGTGTGTTTTTTGAAGTGTATGAGTAATAGTATTTAGAAAAAAATATTATTAAACATATTTAATTAATTCAATTCTTTCAAGAATAATCAATATTTTGCATTTATTGCAGCCCTGAAATAAAATGACATTTTCATAAAGTTTCTTAAGTCCTTCAAAACTTCCGTCTCAAACCACAAAGAAAGTGTCACTCAGAGAACCACATTTCTACAGTATCTAAAGAGAAAAATTAAACTTCCCTGCCCTCTGATATCCAGAATACTTACTCTCTTCAAGGCATTGCAGTAAAACTCAAAACCCATGTATTTTGAATTAGTCACTCCTTATAAATTATTGTTGGTGTATTTTAAATGTATTTTACCATCTGTAATTGTTTTAGTTATATTTTTATTTTTCTGTTTATCTGTTGAGAAGTGATCTCAAGTCCCCTAAAAAATTTAAATCTGTATTATTATTATTATTACTATTATTATTATTATTATTATTATTATTATTATTATTATTATATCATGAATCTTTGAAATATTTTTTCTACATAGTTGACAAATTTTTAACACAATCAATGTGTTAAAAAAATTGACGCTTTTCCCTTTCTGAAACTGCTGGAATTATTGTGTTAACAGTTGAAAAGTTACAATAACTCAAAGAACATAAACATTGGGTGTTAAAGGCTAAAAAAAACGTTTTAAAACCCATTTTTATCGCCAGGTATTTGACATGGCATGAAACTCTGCTCTGCTGGTGTATTTTACTGTTCTAGATTTTTTTTTTTTTATCTGTTTTTTTGTTTTTTTATGTAATTTATCTATATTTTACAGTATATCTGGAGTTGTTTTCACATTTTAGCTGTATTTTTTTTTTTGTTCTTTGATCTGTGCGGCGTCTTGTTTGACCGAGGTCATTGTAAGGCGCCGTATGAGTCAAATAAACTGAAACCTAAATAAACTTGTTTCAATACAATTTTAAATGTTCTTTATTGAACTTGGTGAATGAATGCTGAATGGAGAAATAACTTTACATGAATGCAAATTTGATTTGAGCATACTACGCTTTTACCATTTTTCTAATATTACTTGTATATCAATGGACTAGAACAACCTGTGACTTGCAGAAACAGCAAAAGTTATAGTCAGTACTATCTATTCAACATACTTTAAGTAGTACTCAATACAAATGATGAATTATTAGTTTTTATTTTATATTTCATTTGTTGAGTTCTGGTGAAGACAGTTTAATGGAAGTCATCTCCTAACTTCAAAGCAAATTTAAAAATATATTTCTTGAAGTTGCAAAAAGTAATGGCCTCCAGCAGCTACCTTAACATGCACATCTCAGACAAACCTCCACTAAAAAGGAAAGTCACTCTCACGGATGAGAATTCAATTCAGGCCGACTTCCACATCAGGTTATTAGTTCATCTCAGCCATTACCGAGTGTCCACAGAAGCCGACTGATCATTATGCTTGAGGGGTCTAGAGCAGTGGTGTGTGAATGAAGTTGTTACAGATCAAATGTTCAGTTCGGACCAAAGGAAAGGTCTTCATGTCTGAGTTTTTCAGTCTGTTTTTCTTCTCTGCTCGTCTTGTCTCCTTCTGAATCTCTTCACCCATTTCCCCTTCTCTCTCTCACAGTTCCAGCAAACCTCGGAGCACGCCCTCTTCTCCTGTTCAGTGGTGGATGTGTTCACTCAGCTAAACCAGAGCTTTGAGATCATCAAAAAGCTGGAGTGCCCAAACCCACAGGCTCTGGCTCACTTCATGTGCCGCTTTGCAAAGGTCAGGCTCTGTGAAATAGCCTCCCGGTGAACCCCGAAAATTCCAGTTTCCAGTAATAACTCTCAGTTAAACCGATTACTGTTGATCAAAACTGACTGCTAAGTCCATCCATTCTGTTTATAATCTTTGCAATTAGACTGAAATCCAAATACACTCCTTGGTAAATGAGCAAACAATAACTAAAACAGTGTCTTTTAATCCTTACAGACTATCAACAAAGTTCTTCTGCAGTACGCTGCAATCATTTCCAAGGACTTTCCCTTGCATTTAAATAAGGAGAACGTGGTAAGTGCCCCCTAAAACTATTTGAACTTTAAAAACTTAAGTTGCATTGTGCAAACCCAGAATGAGGCTGTCAAATAATAATGCCATTTTGATTTGCATCTTCAGCAGCAGTTGGCATGGAGACAGGGAGAAGCTTTTGACACCTTTTTAATCTCTTCTCTGCAACCCTGAGCAGTGTCTCCACTAATAAAGATGCAATAATTTTTCCCATAGTTCAAGTGGATGGGGACAAGTCGTTGATATTTTCTCTGTGGGCTGTTTAGTGTCTAAACTTACAGTTTTGTGAGTGGCCTAATTATCCACTGTGGTCTTAATGGCTGAAGTGAGAGATAACAGTGTTGAGGGCAGATGTTTCTTCACAGCATCGACAGGCTCATTACTTCTAATCCAGGGAGAACATGAAATGTTTCCATATTCCCAGACACACTCAAACTATATTTTGGCTTCTCTGTGAAAAACCCCCGCGATCACACTCGCTCCCAAATCACATTTTGTATTTATTGTTTAGTTTTCCCACCAAAATTAATTTTCTTTTTATTAATTCACAAAAAAGACAAAACTGTTATTACCTTTTTACTTCCAAAATAGAAAGAGGATGGGTGTGCTTACAATTCAAGCACATTTGTTCCCATAGAACTCTCCTTTTACTAACATGATGTCACAGAGTTGTTATTGTTTCTTTTTAACTAAAAGGGAATCTATGTAAAATGACATTTTTCCTATGGGCATGCTGCAAGCGGCAAGTCATAGCAAACTAATACAACATTTAAGGGTAAGGAAGGGGAAGTTTGTTAGTTTCAGGTGTTTTGTTGGATTTAATTTTTTTAACCCCCCAAAATCCTGCGGATTGGAGCCCATTAGTGCTGTTCACATAAGTGGATGCTTCTTGCGTGCAGCCTGTAAGAGCAGTGTTTGTGTGGGCGAAACTTTCATTATCCTACTCACCATACTTACCACACACAACAACTGAACGTCCCATTTCCACGACGTCCCTCGAGGTTGTTGCGCGAGCCACAAGGGAACTGCAAGACACACCTGCGCTCCCCTTGAGATGTTAAAGTTAAATTAGTTGTCATGCACCAAGTTGTGTGAATTTGTTCTCTGCGTTTGACCCATCCCCTGGGGGGAGAGGTGAGCTGCAGACACAGCTGTGCTTGGGAATCATTTACTGGTTAACCCTTCAATGTTTTTGTTATAAAAAAGTTTGCTGTATAATTTTTACCTGATATAATATACCTAAGAAAAAGTATTTGTTATAAAAAAGCAAAATAGATGAAAATATGAAAACAAATGATAATTTAAAGTCATTTTTTCTGTTTGAAACTGTGGTTTATTTAACAAAACGGAAATAAAAATGTAGGAAGATCCTAAAAATAAGCTAGAAAATTACGGAAAATTTTGGAATTTGAGAACAAAAAAAAAATATTATAAAAATGATGCTGGAGACTTGACTTTTGATCCATCCGATCCTGGGACATGTGATACTTTACCCAGGGACCCATGACACTTAAAAAAATGCGACATCATGCAAATACTTTTAATCTGGTGAAAATTACCCGGCGATGGTGCTCAAGGGTTAACCCCCCCCAATCCAACCCCCAATGCTGAGTGTCAAGCAGGGAGGCACTCGGACCCATTTTTGGATTTGACCTCACAACCTTCTAGTATCAGAGCAAACGATCCACCACAAGGCCACTGGGTTAGTTGCAGCTCTCAAAAACCTCACACTTAGGCTGTAATTGAAGGAAGTTATGTATTCTCGACGAGAGTAAGGAAAGAAGAATAAAAGTTAAAGACAGGTTAGTATTTACATTAATGCTGACTTTGTAACTTCCTGTCATGGAGAGTTCAAAGGTGAGGTTCTCAATTTAACTGTCAGTTTTTGGCCTGTGGGTTCTGAACAAAAGGATATAAGATCTCAAAGACAGACCAAAAAAAGAGCTTCCCTCACAGGTCATTGGCTGGGAGTTTCCTTAGAGATGGAATTTATTGGTCAGTCACCCAGCAGAAGGTTTGAGCAGAGCAGCTTCTCTAAAGAATACGGAGCTATAGGGTAGGTTAGACATTTTGCTAAGAATTTGACCCAGTGAAGTGTTACCGGTCCATCTAACTGGTAGAAGGCCCTGGTGGCAGACTGAACACGCTGGGGGGGAATATATCTTTCAGCTGCCCTGGGAGCACTTCTGTGTCCTCCTGGAATAGCTGGGAAAAGAGGTCGTTCTTACTTTAAAGTTTTGTAGAGATTTTTGACCTAACCTCGGATAAGTGGGAGCTAATGTGCAGATGGTAAAACGCCAGGGAAGGTTTAGTTTTTAGATGGGCTGCTTGAATAATTGATGGAAAGTTTTTAGAAACGTTTTCCCCTCGCATGCATTTACACTCTTCATAAACTTCCACTTCTTGGATGTCAAACACATTTGCACACCTATGGAGTACAAAGCATCTAACTTGTCAAAACTATATATGGTTTAGTCTGATGCTCTTTAAGATTCTATTAAACATATATCAGAGTTATCTCTCTCAAAGCTATTTTAAGTGATATTATTTATTGGCTTTACACAATGTCTTAACCCTTTGGAGAACTAAAACCATTCTATCCCTCACCAAAATCATGGACAGCATCCTATGTTAGTTTCCAATTTAAAGGTACTGGTATAAAAGGCCTCTTTATGTTTTAAGTGAAAAATTTGTGTTTTACTTGTATTTTAATTAAGTATTATATAATCTGAATGTTTTGTGTTATTTCCTTTTAGACCTCAAGTCTGTAATTAGTTTTTTTTCAAAATGCTATTCTATGTAGAGCGGGGTCTGCAACCTTTAACACTCAAAGATCCATTTGTTTCAGTTTTTTATCGACCAAAACCCAGCAAGAGCCCTAAAGTCCCATAATGCACTGTTAAAAAGCCACTGATAATCCCTTTGTAAGCTTTATTTATTTTTTGATATTATTTTGATTTCTGTTATTGAGTCACAGGGTATTATAAAGCTAATTTGTGTTTTGGAATCCCATTTAAAATAAACATTTGTGCAGTTCATCAGGGCTGAAGATATGTTCATATATTGGGTTGTCCATTCTGGGGGAAAAAACAAAAGCAAGAGAAAAAACTCTATTGATGCAAATATGCATCAAACCACTTCTCCAAAATTGCCACAATTTGGCATCTGCTTAAAAGCAAACACAGAAGTGATTTTTTTTTCCCCTTAACAGTTAGAAATAAATTCAGGCATCAAGGGGGTTCAGCCATTCATTTAAAAAATGTTGCTTTTAAATCTTTGCAGTAATGAATAATAAAAGCGTTATATTTCTCTACAAATAACAACTTTAACCTTTGACATACAGGCATTCAGTTTCCTTTCAAAATAAAGTACACCCAGTGTCAAATACAATCTTCCTGTTGTAGAAGATTTACTTAAAATGAAAGGATAATCCTGAAAATTATGACATTTTCTACCAGTATGACAACTACATGCTTTTGTTCAGCATAGATTAGAATATGTCCTTAAATTAATCAAGTAATTTCAATTTTTATACAAATCGTGAGGAGTTTTCTTTAAAGCTAAGGAGCTACAATAGATGGATGAAAAAGCCCCATGTCAGGTTGCAGACCCCTGAGAATTCCCATTTTGACAAAGCTACCTTTGTGGAAGTTTGAACGACATCAGTCATCTGAGGCACACGATCCTATAGATCTATGACCTACGGAATAACCGACACGTGTTGAGTTCTAAAGCACACATTTTCAAAAAATTATCCACAGCTTCCACAAAAATTAGAGTGATAAACGTCTGTCGCCAGGATCAATAATGCCTGCCACATTCGATGCAGACACTTCTCTCTTGTGTTGTGTATCGCATCTCCCTGCTGACTGCAGCACCGAGACTTCTCTTTGTATAGATGATGTGTCAGGAAGTCAGAACTGATGGGTTTTGTGGTTGTTATCCTTGTGATTTTTCTGACATTTTGTCTTGTGCTCTCTTTGATGGAAGCTCACAAACTCCTGCCAGATATTGTCAGGAACCCTGAGGTGTTGGGCTTTTACAGGCTGACATTAAATATTTCAGCCACGCTGAATATTAAAGTTGTATTCTTTCTTGTGATTTTGCAGCCCTGCATCATCCTCAATAACATACAGCAGCTTCGTGTTCAACTGGAAAAGATGTTTGAGTCAATGGGTGGCAAGCAGGTTTGTGCATGTTTTGTGTTTATATTTAATGTGTTTTGTGTCTACTTGTGTTTTTTATGGGTTGCATCAATCTGCTCTCTTCCACTGGAACAGCAAAGTAAGAAAATGTGGGTGGATTTAGACCCAGATAGTGGAGAACAATTTGTTCATTGGCTTTGGTGTATTTTCTCTCCTTGGCACATTATAGCCCATCTGCGGTCACACTAATGCTGCGTTCACACTGTGACCGACTCACATGTCAAATTCTCGTTGGACACTTCTATTTCGATGCATGTCAGATTTGCTGCCTAACACTTTTCCAAAAATGTGTTCCTAAACTAGATGCACGAAAAGTTTGTGGCCTCATCGCTCCATGGAAGCATTAATTGGATCTCCTTAACAATTCATGGAAGATTTATTTATTTTGAAGACTTTTTACAGAAGCACGTCTCCATGTATGGGATCATGAGATTGTTCAGTCTCTCTCAGTACAGTTAGGTTTCCCCTATTAAAGGGGCTGCGTCTGAATGATGGCCGCTTTCAGCTGTACTTCTGTTTCTGTGACCCATTTTGACGAATTGCTGTCCGACAATAGTCTGAGGAAGAAGAATATGATAAAAAAATAATAATAATGTTGGATAATTGTTTTATTTTTGTCTCAATGGAAAAAAGAAAAATATTACAAAATTCAGGAGTAGAAAGGTCAGATACTCCTCCGTGTTGGTTTTGGACTCCCCTCACTGCTCACAAGCCAAAGCTGAGTCTCTGATTTTCTGATTTTCATGAGGACCTAGTTGAAGACAAGATGGTGGCTGAACATAATGAGGCAGAAACTGAAATGTGGCTACACTTTATAATAAGAATCCCTAGCAAGCCTTATTAACACATTAACAAACATTAATAACGTGTTAAGTAAGACATTTTTAAGTACAATAAGCTAAACAAGGCTTTTTAACATACTTAGTAAGAATTATTTATATCTGAAGTGAGAGCATTGTCTACAAAGGCCATATAAATAAACTGCGTACAAGTTTAACAAATCTATTAACCACCTTATCTAAAGTGTTACCAGAAATTCCACAAGATTTCAGAGTTGTTGCCACTTTTATTAAAACTTTTAAATGTGATTAAATAGTTTAGTGATCAGAAAAAGCTTGAAGAGAGAGTAAATGCAGTTCATTTCAAAAAGGATATTAACAAAAGTGTTCACTGTTGAGACTTTTACATTGGAGCTTCAGCTCCAGATCAATGTTTACGTTTGAGTGTAGTTAGCTATTACACAAGCTATTTCACAATCAACGTGAATCAGCTCATTCTGTCACGATAAACAATAGCTTTGCTCCGGTATATAACACTTTATAGCAGTAATGTGTTGTATATTGGTGAAAATCTGCTTTGAATGTTTTTTAGGACGCTTTATTTCAGATGAAATAATGTAGAATGTATTTGATGTTCTGGTTCTGAAATCCCTTCCGGCTAATGATGTTTAGCCACCATCTTGTCTGCAGCCAGGTCCCCTCCTCTTCTTTGCCAAAGTTAAGATTTTTTAACTCTCAGCACAACGCACAAAACACGCTACTGCTGGACTGACCTGCCAAAGACTCGAAACACTCTGCTGGACCTCTGATCATGTCTTTACATTGACTTAACGTTGAAACTGCACAAATTGCGTTCCGTGTGAACGCGGCTTTTTAGAGTTTTCACTGTAGTCCAGAAAACCTCGATCAAATGAGTAATAAATCTCAAAGGATTTCAAAACTTTTTGATTGGACAGAAAAGTCCACACACACCTTCTCGTTTGGAAACAAAGGTTGATGTTGTTGTCTAAAGCTAAATTAATGACACCTGCTGGTCTTACAAATTATAATAAATAGAAAATACAAATCTCTTAACCACATCACAGTTTTTATGATGCGTTTCATTTAAGGTTTGGGTGCGTTTCCCTTTTCTTCCCTTTATTGCTCGGTGCTGATGTTACTCTCTGGATAATCTACATTTTTACTAGAGTGAAGTGCATCAAGGCTCACTTGGAAGCAAACTGCACCTTCCATTTTAGCTGGACCAGATTGGCTGATTGTGCCTGGATGGAAATGAACCATAAGTGTTTTATTAACAGATGCTACAATAAGCTTGAATCGGGTAAATATGCAAACTCGAGGCTCTCCTCTGAGAGTGAATTGATCCAACGCAGACATTCTGGATTCCTTCAATCTGTTCGGCTCAGCCTGCATCTGTGTCACAACCTCCCCTACCCCCACCTCTTCGGTGTTCCCCGTGTGTTTTGGGTGTTGACTTTGCCTTTTTTTTTTCTTGTCTGTCAGTCTAACATGAGAAAAATCCCTCACAGCTTTTTCAACTTTGGTGCATGTTTCTCTCTGGTTTCTAACTCCCGTGTTGTCTTGTGATTTGTCGCGGTCCTCTGTCTCCCTCCCATTTTCTGTTTCTGTTGTCTTTCTCTCTTGTTTCCAGGAGGAAGGGGTTGTGTCCTTCTGTAAGGTGTGTGCTACACCCGTTTTTTTACCTATCCCCAGAATGATCAAACTAAGCACGCCCCTCCTCACCACCCCTCACGCCCTCCTGCTTTTCACCCCACGCCCCTTCCAGCAGCATGTGCCGCAGAGCATACAGAAAATGAATTACCATCAGCCCTCCGGACAGGCTGCTCCAGCTCCCCTGCTCTAAGGGGGTGTTGGCTCAAAATCACTGGATCGCACCTTTATTTTTACTTTGCTTTTTTTCCATTTTCTACCCATGACTAAATTGGTATTTATATATAAATAATCCAGGCTGCTGTGTACTCTTTCACCCCACTACACAGCCTCGCACAGTAGCCGGATTCGGTTTTGATCGTCAGTCCCCAAAGCCGCAGGCACAAATACTTCGGACGGGATTTTTCAGACCGTGTTTAATGAGCTCCTCAAACACTTACAAATCTCTCCAACTGTAACCTCAGCTAATGCGCCGCTGCTGCCTATATGTTTGCATATCTAAACCCGGATCACTCTGAAGCCATTATTTTCCGAGGTAAAATGACAGTGTGGCTCTTAAGCTTCCTGCTTCCTTCCGTTTATAAATGTCATTTAGGTACAAACCCCTGAAATGTTTGGCAATTTTTTTTTGAGCAACAATAGGCTCAACTGAAGCCAATCTTATTACTGAAAGTTGTTATCGTTATTTTGTCAATCTAAATATTAATAATCTCAAAAGTCCCATTTATGGACTCATTCTTCCCCCTAAATTCCTACCAAACTGTTTTGCCCAGTTTGCTCATTTCATATTAGTGATGACTCTTCATGAAATATGTCCTACTGGGTGCTATGAGTCATTCTGGATCAACTGTCCTGTGGCAAAACAACCTGCCAGCCAGTAGATATTGAACTGTTGAAACAGGGAAAGTGAAGTAAAGCTGGGCTACAGCTGATAGGCTGTCAGCCAGGGGAGCGCGTGTACACTCTGGAGGACTCTGGATGCCAGTCAGAGCGGAGTGAAACCAGATACCATGGAGGAGCCAGGTGCTCCGTGAATTCCAAACACCGTGTTTTATTTCCTGTACAAAGCTTAATTAGCAGAGTTTTGTCAGTTCTTCCATATAAGGGTCTGCGAATGAGCGAGGGGGGTGACTCATTACTTTATCTAGGACATTTTGTTTCAGAAATACAAAACTTTATCTTCAATCTGACATGACATTATCAGCGTTATTTATCAATCCAAAACAGTGTCTTTGAATTTAAATGAAGACATTCAGATCTGGATTGCAACTGAGCTGGCAATCAATAGAGCACAATTTTCTCTCCCCAGGAGAAGACAGGTGGCTTGGTTTGCTAAACAGAGTTTGATATCATTTGCCAGATTTCCTATTAAGTCACAGTAGTCTAGGGAGGAAAGAAATAATGAGAATCTCAGTCCATGAGACCAACCTGAGGATGAGAGGTCAGACTTAATCATTCCCCTTAAAAAAATGTTATTCGCTTGCTTTGATTTTGTGAAAAACGACTGAAAACTCTGTGGGCAAAGAGTGTGCACCTAAACATGCTGCAGACAGGGGCATGTGTGCAGAGTAACAACGTCTATAAAAAGTTCCGTTCACACATCACATGCCAGCTGAGCCATCCGCCATTCCAGCGCGAGTCAAGCGGCGTCATGGCCGAGCTTATCGGGTCCAATGTGGTGGCCCGTCATGCATGTGTGCCTTTTTTCACATAGCCGTCGCAGCACACAAAAGATGCAGCTGCAACTGCATCCATGCATCTTCTCTGAGTATTCCCTGAAAAGCTTAACGGACACAAACATTCCTGCACATCCATCACATGCAAAACCCCTCAACAAAGACTTGTTGACATGCATGAACACATGCGTCTCATGCAGCGATTTAGCAAAGACCCGAAAACTTCCTAACATGTTTAGGGAAGTCAACTTATAAGTCTATGGAGCTAAATTGGAGGCAATATTGTTTGAAACCTAAATAAAAACAAAAATATTGGTGTTTGGCCTAAAACAATTAAAATGTCTGAAATGTTTTGCTATTGTGAAATAAACTTAAATATTTTAAGCTTCAAATGTTCTGTTTTTTAGGTTTCAAAATTAAAAATTTTCAATTTTAAATCATTTTTCACTTTCAGCTCTTTTTTTTTTTTTTTTTTTTGTTTTCTAATCTAAAAATTTCAGTTTCAAAACTTTTTGCCCCATTGTGGCACGTTGGGGAGAAGGGCTAATACAAAGGACCAATCAAAATCCATGAGGGTGGTAACTTCAGTCATGATGCATTCACTGACTTTGAGAACTTGGAGAATAATGGTCAGGAAATGGCTGTATTGTCTGTACTATCATAGTGTGAAGTTGTTCCAAGGCGGCTGTAAAAAGCAGAGTTTTACCGTGTACAGAACGCTGTTGTAGCCTGTTCAAAGCGCCATCTTATTGTGTTAAATACAGGCAAAGAATTAAAAGGCATTATGCTCACATAAAATGACTAGAACAATGTTTGAGCTCCTGCTCAAAAATGAAAAAAAAAAAAAAAAAGTTTTAAAAATTGAAATTTGAGTTTTCAAACCTAAACAACAGAACATTTGAAACTGTTTAAAAAGAAAAGTTTATTTTAGAATAGCAAAAGGTTACAGACATTTTAATTTCTTTGGCCAAACACCAATATTCTTTTCAATTTTTTTTATTTGGGTTTCAAATAATATTGGCCCCAATTTAGCTCCATACAAGTCAAGACTAGTTGAAAGGCAAACATGGAATAAATTAAGCTGTAAACGGGAGGATCAGTACACCCACTTTGCTACACACGGGGGTTAAAAGTGAGGCTAACTCTCAGAGGCATGCTGGGCTGATAGCATTCTGTCTTCACTGTTACTTTTGCAGCAAGTACACACAAGTATCCCTGTGGCAGTCTGCTACTTTGCTGACACCATGTCTAATGACACGGCATGCAGTCATCACTGCGGCGCTCTGAGGTGAGCTGTCCGTTGGTATTCAGAGTGTTGCTCGGCACAGATGGCCAGCAGAATGAGGGGGAGGCCACCTGTGCGGCACCTCGCTACTCTCCTGTACCTGGTGCTCCTTCCCCAGCAGCAGATCCGCCGCAGTTGAGGCATCCTTCAGAGACACATAACTCTGCTCAGTGAGTGCAAACATTTTAGGAGCTTGTGGTTTTTTGCAGCTGGATGCAGAGGCCAGTGATCTGCTGAAGGAGCTTCAGAACAAACTCAACACCGTGCTGGATGAGCTCAGCGGAGTGTTCGGCTCCAGGTGCGTTCTGGTGACTAAAAGGGTTTGCATTTAATTGTTTTATGGTGTCTCTAGTCCAGGGCTTTGCAACCTGAGCCACATTGAATTGGAAGAAAACCTCAAACTCAGCTAATTAATTTATGTTAAGATTTTTGACATTTCAGATAGGCCTAACTGATTAATATGATAGTAAAACATTTAATCTACTGCTTTATAATCAGAGTGAAATTATGTTTTTGAAGTTACATGTATAGATTTTGAATCTATACATGATGAAACACAAGAAGAAAAGGATGAAGGAACACAAAATTTAATAATAGAAAATCTTGTTTCTTGCTTTTTAATTAAAGTGAATCTGCTGGAGGATCGGACTAAACACAAAATGTGTTTTATTTTGAAAGCAACTTGAATTTGCTATTTTCAAAAGTGAAATAAGTTATTGTGTTATATATAGAAAAGCTCAATGCAATAAAAAATTTCAAAGCTATAGTTTGTAAATGAATGGCTTAATGATCACAAAAACATAAATAAAGTATATTTTTTTACTTTGAGGTGGAACTTTCCGGCTCTCTCAGAGGTTCGGTCCATAAGAACCTGGACCAAATGGCTCTTTCAGTGTTAAAGGTTGCAAACCCGTGCTCTACTTATGTTTTGTGACATACTTTTAACTTTTGTGCTATCTTATGGGGTCCAGATGGACAGGATTTCATGTCTGCCATGAACAACAGTGAAAAATGAATAATCGTTCAGTCCAGATGACCCCACTCCCAACGTCACATACCTAGCACAAGGATTACATAAGGTTAAAATGCTCAGAACTCTTGTTGTTGCATTTAACAGTTTCAAACCGGTGATTGAGGACTGCGTGAAACAGATGAACCAGGAGCTTGTTCAGATGAAAGGACCCGCCAAAGGGAGCAACGCCGCCTTGGACGCAGAGTCTGTCCTTCGGCCTCTTATGGATCTTCTCGATAAAAAGTGTGTATCTGCATAATGCAAGAAAACAACAGTGAAATGGGTTCAGTCTGAAAAAAATCATTAAAACTCCTCATCCAGGCTTAAATCTCACCATGAATAAATACAGCCATTGTGCGGCTTTCATGTTACAAAGATTGGAAAAGCGGAGAAAAAAATGAATTAATTTTCATAGGATCAATGTTGAGAGTGTTTGCTTGTATAAAATCGGGTCATATGCAGCCATGGACCGCAGGCATGAAGAGCCCAACTTCATTCAGAACTTGCATTCTGCACAAACAATAAAAAAATAAAAGGAACTGAAGCAAAACAAGTCCTGATGAGACTCTTGGGGAAAAAAAGACAAACAGAAGAAGAAGCACAGGAGGGAAGGAGAGGGAATTTAACTTGATGAAAAGTGAGGCAAACCTGCTTAAATTTAGTGAGTTAATAACAAAACAGCAAAAAAAAAAAAAAGTGAGGAAAACTGAAATGAAAAGAAAAGAAAAATAAATTTTTTTTGAATTGTCGTCTTGTGATAGGAAATTTAACCTTACTGGTATTTTTATGAGCAACATTCTTTCCATTGCGGACCTCTTTTTCAACCATTTTTGCTACATTTAGGCCAATGTGGTATTACAGGAAATCCTCTTAATGATATGGAAATGTCAAATCCTTCCTCCTATCTCAGAAACCTTGCTTGCACAATGGAGTGAGATTAAAGCATAAAGCTGCTGCATTGGTGCAGCCAGTCACAGGTGTTTTCACCTTTTGTTTTATATCGATCGACATGTCAGTGCATCCAGCCCTCAGCTGCGTTTGCCTCAGTCTCAGACTGCAAGTTTTGACCTCACACTCGCTCCTCTTTTTTTTTTTACAGCTTGATGCTATTTGCCAAGATCTGTGAGAAGACCGTGCTGAAGCGAGTTCTCAAAGAGCTGTGGAAAATAGTGCTCAACACCATCGAGAGAACTATCGTTCTGCCTCCACTGAGCGACCAGAGCGTGAGTTCCATCCACTCCCATCCAAAGCTCTTCTCATTTGACAGCTTGGCTTCCACCTCCCTGTTTTTGTCCACCTGTCTTTCTATCGTTCCCAACATCTGTTCAGCCTTCTCATCCGCCCTCCTAACACACTAATTACTGCTCATGAAGTGAAGCAAGATGGTCTCTACTTCTAAGGACACCTGGACTCCTGTTTCAAACTTGTCATTTTTGTACTTTAGCTTTCTGTGTGCTCATGAAAATGTTGTTTTTTGCAGCAACAGGGAGCTCAGATGATCTTCAGTGCTGCCAAGGACCTGGGTCAGCTGTCCAAACTGAAGGTGGGATTCAAAGACTTTGACACATGAAGTGTCAATCATTTTTGAGCTATATGAGAGATGTTTTAAAACGCAAACTACACTAAAACGTCTGAACAGATAGAGAGATCTTGAGCAGAAACTAACACCCTTCCTTCAACTACTCTTTTTTTCTGTTCAGCTTTTGGGCTGCACACTGGTGCAGTGGTTAGAAGTCCTTAGTTCAAATCTCTGTGTGGAGTTTGCATGTTCTCCCCGTGCATGTGTTGGTTTTCTCCAGACACTCAGGCTTCCTCCCACAGTCTAAAACGATGCTTCATGGGTTGATTACTCTAAAATTTTTCAGGGATGGGCAGCTCGAGGCCTTGAGGGCCGGTGTGTTTGCATGATTTCCAAATATCCAAGCCCTACTCATGACTAATTACCTGGTTCATGTGTGTCCACCCAATTAGAACACACTCGAGTTGGGTACAGGAATGTTGGAAAACATGCAGGAGTCTGTGAGTCTAAATTGCCCCTAGGTACTGTATTTTGAACGTTTCCGTTATAAAATGGACCCATTTAGTTGGACCGAACTGTGCGATTTTTGGTTGTAGGTCTATAGAGAAATGGAAAGGAAACGAGAGAGATGTTTAGAAATGTAGTCTACACCGAGTGCAAGTGTTGAAACTCTATTGTTGATTGTCAGAATGTCATAACGAGAAAGGAAAGCAATGTATTCCTCTTCGCTGCCCGCAATCCTCTCTTAAACAGCATTAAATGGTTTGTGTACACAAAGTACCAAATTTCAAGTGGAAAAAAAATTAGCTGCTGGATAATCTCTATTATTGCCCGCATGTGCTGTAACACTCCAACATTAAGTGGAAGTGCTCACTTGAATTGCCTGGACATTTCTAAACTGGACCAGATTGTACTGCTCCGTGGAAACGAGGGATAAGTGTGTACGAGTGTGTGACTGACTGGCGACCTGTCTGGAGTGTACCCCACCATTCAAGAAATGATTGTTCAATTTATTTCAGTTTTATTTATATACCTCAATATTACAGTTGTCTCAACGGGCATCACACTGGTAATTGCACAAAAACATAGAATTAGTCATAAAATATAACCAATCGTTGGTTACTAAACTACACTAAACAGACTTAGCTAAACTGGGTAGCCCTGCCCTTCGACCATCCCTCTTGGAGAGGAGGAACTAAAAAAAAAACAAACAAAAAAAATAGATTCCGGAAAAATAACAAAATCAAGAAATCTCAGATGTCCACATGACGGAGGGATCCTCTCCCTGGACTGACAGGCGATGTACCAGGACCGTTAAAGGAGAATTAGCGTGTCTAACTCTATAACTACATGTTTAAATAGTGTAGCAGATGGGCTTCATTCAAAATGAAATGGGGGACAGCCAGGGGCGCGAGATGAGCTATAGACGAGGTTCACTACCAAGAACAGGAGCACATTGTTCACAAACCTGAGCCTCAATAGACCAGACACGGAAACACCGCAAAACGGAGGGCCGCTTCCATTCGGCTCCCTTGTTAACCAGTGGTGTAGTTCACAACAGACACAATGTGCAGCGATCGTTTCAGCCTCTGGTCTATTTTTTGCGCGATCCGCATGCGATCCACGTCAATCCTGTCACGCCAAGACACACACGAAAACCCAAACAATTTTCAAAATATAACCAATTTTTTACAATAAAATATCACGATTGAAAAATGCAATCATAAATCTGTATCTAAGCAGACTATAGAGATGAAAATAAACACACAAACAACAAAAAAACAAACAGACCCACACACCAACAAGTCAATGTAGTAGGCCGACAATGGAGCGGGGGCTGGGGTGGGGTGTCTAACAACACATTCAACAAGAGAGAGGCAGAAAGCAGTTAGCGACAAGTCAAGATGGACAATGTCAAATTAATTGTAGAAGCTGTAAATAATCCCAGCTGAGCAGAATCGCCTGTAGACAGTCGCGAAAAAATACGTGTCTGGTGTGAAATGGAGGTGAAGCGGATGCACTTTGCACACACACCAGCTCGCAGCACTGCGGGTCCGGCGTGAACTTATAATTAAGGCATAACCTTAACAAATGTGTCTTGTTGACCAATAATGAATGTGGGTGGGGTCAATTTAATTGGAAATACTTTTAATAATTTGGTTTTACATGTGAACAGTAAAAAAAAAAAAATAAGGATTATCTGTGTGTGAAAATTACAATAAATATCCAACCCAAATCACAAACCTTCACTTTTTAACTCTTAAACAAAATTACAATTCAGCTTGAAGCTAAGACCATTGATGAAATGATGAAAATCAGAATATAAAGAAGTAGTAGAACATTTCATTCAGACACATAATGTAAATCAGATAATGTTAGGTTTTAGTGTACATCATAAATCAGTGAAACTCGACAGGCCAGGTTTTAAACTGCTGATGAGAGCAGAGGAAGGCTGATCCTCGCAGCTCTGTGCAATGAGGCACTGGAGTGATTCATTGGCAACATTATGGTTTCACTAACGCTACAGCACCTTGGAGAGGTATTTTAGCTGTGAGTCATAGGGAGAGTGCAAACGGAGCTACAACACTTCTCCAGCACAAACACGAACAAGAGTTTCACCTCGGTTTGTGTTGTGTGTGCCGGATGTCCTTTAAGGCAACATCTGGGTACAGTTTATCAGCCTGAAGATGGGCGTGTTTCTGTCTTTGTTACATGGAGATTTTTCAACCATTTATAATTCATAATTATAATTAAATCAATCTGAGCTCACAGATTTTTATGACTTTAATTGTGTCATGGGGTTTGCTGCTTCCTTAATTTTTATATAGTTGTTCATTTATTACATTTCAGTTCACAACATCCCATAATAAATAAAAAAGAAAAAAAAAAAACACTTTTGACAATAATTATATTGCAAATGAAAATGGGTATTTCCTGTAAATAATAAATAGTGTTTTCTTTTTCAATAAAATAGTTTGTTTCGATTTATTTTCAACTCTCAACATCTCTAGTATTTTCCAGACAACACAAAAAGCAAACAAAATCAGAGTTCCATCAACATCCCACTTCAAGAAACATTCTTTGTGTTTTGCTCTACCATGTAGGAGGAGCGCCTTGGAAACATAGCAGCTTCAGAAGTCAATTAAGAGATCTGAAAAGTTTCATTTAGAAGTCACAAAAATATATTTAAATTGCTTAATCTCTGCAAGAATTTAAAGATTGCAAAATTTTCATATTTGGTGTCCAAATTTTATTTGAAAAAATCTTGGTTCAGACAATAAGAAGCTAACGCGAGAGCTTTTCTCTTTTTTCTTTTCTTTTTTTTTTTTTTTTTTTAACTTTGCAGTGATTCACTGTCTGGTTTCCCTTTAGGAGCATGTCATTCGAGAGGAGGCCAGAAGCCTGACTCCACGCCAGTGTGCTGCGATGGATCTAGTGCTTCCCACAATCAAGGTATAAACAAAGACACGATTGACCTTGGAAAAAGCGGCACAGGTGGACAAAGCAAAGGAGAAAATGGACAGAGAAACAGATTCTTGGCAATCCCAGATCTCTGAGGAATTCATTAGATGCTGAATGTCACTGATGTATGAAAGTATAGAGGCTGAGTTCTGCCGCAGTTACGATGAGACTTTGCTGTGTAAAGTGCTGAGGAAACTAATTGATTTGACTGTCACCGTGGAAACTGTCAGCAGGCAGACATCTGAAATGTCAGAGTTATAGCTTGTGCCTTTAATATAGGTGATAAAAAAAATTCAGTAAAGAAGGTAACCTACATCTAACAACATCTGAAAAAGGCACAAATCCTTAAAACCAGAAAAAAGCTACTTCTGTGTGAAGTAACAGCGTAACTCCACAGTTAGACTTTTATAAAAAAGAAAAAAAAAATACTTTTTAGATTTATGATCAAAATGACAAAAACAAAACAAATGCATACTAAAATGTAATTAGTGATAATCTTTTTTTATTTTTTTACCTCGACTAAACCTTACTTCAATCTTGACCCAGTATAATAAAAAGTAATATCTAAAGACCTGCTCCAATCATTTTTTTGACTCATTGTAAAATTGTTCCCAGTGGTCTTTTAATTATGGTTATGCCATTTTTAGCCAAAATAAAAAAGTCTGTTTTGTTATCTTGGACATACAGTAGTTGCTGCTGAGTGGCTGGAATTCATTAGAATTGTGCGTTCCCCCCTTACGTCACTGTCACAAACAGGCAGACCGCTTGTTCCACGTGCAGCAAGTTTATTAGTTCCGACAGGAACTATGCACTGCTAAAAGTCCGCAAAACTAAATCAGGATCAGGCAGGCATAGATCAATCACGAACATGGGAGCATCCAAAAAGAGACTAGAGATGTTAGAGTCCAGGCGAGGTTCAGGGCAGGCGGCAGGCAATCAGAGATGAAGCAGATTCAGGGACACAGATGATCAGGTCCAGATAGAAACGCTCGGTAATGCAGGCAGGGTGGCACAAACAATACTTTGCACTGAGTGAGGCTCTGTGGAGGTCTTAAGTGTTCTGTAGGCGACTGGCAAATGAGAGACAGCTGAGCAGCATCCAGGAACTGTGGGCTGGGGTTGCTGGGAGATGTAGTGCTGTCAGTACTCTGGAGATCACTCCCACTGGTGACCAGAGGGGGAGACAGAGCACTTTCTCCTGACAATCATCCATAACTAAGCTATTCATTTTCATGAATAGCTTAGTTAAAAACATACATGGATCCAGTAGTCTACTAGTGGATGCTCAGAATGAAGCGCTGCAGGGAGCCTATGGCCCACCCTACATTGTTTTGTTTACATGATAATCAAGCACTTTTCCAAATGGCATTTTGAATCTACTCCCAACTCACAACAATTTAAATGAATACTCAACGTATGTACTCCATCGGAAAAATGCTACAGGAACATGTTAAAAACATAATTTTCATTGGAATGAGTCTTTAAGGTAATGGTGGGTAAACACTCAAGAGGAGATATAGAACTGACCATCAACACGTGCCAGTTTCAGAAAATATGTCATCTATATTTGATCATCAGTTGTAGCTTTTGACCAGAGTCCGTCATGTGATTTAATAGGTTCAAGAAATAACGCGAAACAAAGGAATAAACACACAAAAGATGTTATCTTTTTAAAGACTACAAAGAAAAACAAGAGTAAAGTAAAGATGAGTAGACGAGGGGCTGTGATGTATGTGGCTCTGAATTCAGGCTGATATTTTAAACACGCTTGGATTGGGTTTAGTAGCCAGAGGTAGATCTGCTGCTTAGCTTAGTGATCTGACATTGCAATATTCCTGCATGAAAAATCACTCCCATCTCTATATCATTTGGAATGCCAGAATATCTTTGAGATAAATTTCCTACAAACAAAATATTCAATTCAGTACATGAACAATTTAAAATGCCCCTCAGCAAAATATCATTAACGGTTGGACATACTCCAATATGCAGGCTGTACAGACTGACCCTCTTGATCATCAGTCAGCTGTTATGATACATAAAACATTTAAAACCTGATTTCAATGCAATTATGTTTTTCAGAAAAATGATATTATGGATTAATTTAGTAAAAAGAACTTCTAGCTGATGTCATTTATTAATATTTAACCATATAGTTTAAGTTAAAACTTGTTTTGATGCATTTAGAACTTGTTGTAGGCCATTCGTGTACTTCAGGAAAGTCTCTGTCATTTTCACAGACACCTCCTTTGTTGAGCCAAGCGCAAACCTTACACCAGTCAAAACGTATTTGCAAACACTTTCTAATACATTATGTCACCCTGCTTGATGAGGATGTGTCCCAGATGCAACATGACGCCTCCACAGAACAAATCTGTCCACTGGCCTACTATGTACAGTACCTGTTAAGCGCTTAAGACTCTTGTGGGCAAACTTTTTAACCAGGAACATGCCAACGCTGCAAGTGTTCAGACAATTAGGCACTTTGCTTCTCACATACGCTGTTCCTCGGTTTACTTCTTCTCTTAAGAAGTTGTGTTTGTGGCCGCCCACCTCCCGCGCATGGGGGTGGTGACAGCGTTTGCAGAGAAGGCAAAGCCTCGTCCGTCCTCAGCTATTAGGCCTAACAGCACAAATGCGCATTAGCCGTCCACGCAGTAGGTTTAGATTCAAACGCATGGTAATTTTGACTCAGAAGTAGCTATCACAGCTGTCTTTCTGCTGGCCTCCTGCTTGTAAAACTGTTAAATCAAGTTTATTTTTAGCCTATGACTTCTTACTTTCAGGTATTTGGATTATCCCTGTGAACTTTTAACATCTTGACTGATTTGATCATTCCTTGTTTGTGTAGCAATACTTCCATGCTGGAGGAAACGGGCTGAAGAAAACCTTCCTGGAAAAGAGCCCCGATATGAAATCCCTCAAATATGCGCTCAGCCTTTACACTCAACCTACAGATGCCTTGATCAAGAAATATATATGCACCCAAACCTCTCAAGGTAAGGAGCAAGTCGGTCAGTTTCACATAAACTGTGTAAAGTAGAGCAGTTTAATCTGCTCCAGTGGGGTTTTTTGTGCTTTAATTATAGAGTGTTACCTGCTGCAGACAGCAGATTCAGGGAAGAATTATTATGAAGAATTTAATTACAAAATCAACTTTTCAGAATTAAAAAAATTAGACCAAAAAAAAAAAACTTTATAGCAGCAAATGTTTGAATAGTTGTCATTTAGCCATCTTTTTCTTGGACTTTTCTTACACAAGGCAATCCATGCTGCGCTAAAGCTCATTTGACCCTTATCATCCAATTCATTAGGCTAGTTAATTTGTTCTGTCTTGCACGTTATACGTGCTCGTTCCAAAGCTGTGCTCTAAATTATGCAACATCTCTTGCCGGGCGAAAGCTTTCTCCAAGTGAATAAGCAGAAGGTACAACTGCAACAAAAATACAAATTTATATTTTTCTATTCTGTTTATATTCAGTTTTTTTTCCTTTTTTTATAAATTGTTGCATTCTGGTGATGTAAATAAATGCAAATTCAACTTTATATTTTTAACCGTTTGGGTTGGATGGCAAACCAATAACAGAACACACACTGCCGACGGTGCGTGTAAAATATTCAGGAGGGACAAACAGTCTTACTGTGGCGGCGTTTAAGGCAACAGTTTCTCATGTGAGTGCACCAAAGTTACGTAAGCCCCAGCTACAGTTAAAAAACTAGAACTGCCACCTAGCGTTGGCCAGTGGTATTACTGAATGTTGCAAACAGCAATGCAGAAGTAAGCAAAAGTGCTTAACTGAACCACACTGAAGCTAAATCCCTTCTTTATGTGGATTAAATAAGTTTAGATTGATTGCATTTGGAAATGTCAATTTCAGTAGAGGAACATAAGAAAGTTTTCCGGTTTAAAAAAATGTTTTTTTTTTTTTTTTTTTACAAAAATGCATGTTAAGTCCTGTAATTCTACAATTTGTAGTTGCAAGTACATAAAGAATGTTTTACTGTACGTTACTGAATATCAGAATTTTAGAGCTTCGATCAGTGGTCACTAAGCCCCGGGCTGTGGACCATTACCAGTCTGTGGGTCACTTGGTACCGGGCCACTGACAGAAAAAAAAGAAATCCATGCACTAACTTAGATTGTTTCATTTAGTTTAATTTATGATCCTGAAGGAAGTTTTATTTTGAAAAACTGCCGGATTCTGCTCACAACACCAATCTTGGTCACGTGACTTAAAGCAGCTAGCTGCATGGTTACCTGAATTGCTAAGCTAGTAGCTCAACGCTAACAAAAACAAATTTAAAATGTTTCTGTTGGGAGAAAAGAGTCAGCGAGAAAACCAAAGAAGATCCTTCGACTTCAAAGAACAATGAAGCCTCTGTTTACAGACAAAAGCAGGAGTTTTTCTTGACATAGTACAGAATTATAGAGACAGTTGTTCTCATGTAGCAGACGCCGCTCTGTCTGATACGAGGCGACAGACTCGACTGTTTCACACACAAAAAATAAAGTTGAAGAGACGGCGGATTCAGGTTTATATTATATTTAGAAAATACCAGTTTTACAACATTTACATTTTAATAAAAGTCAAACGTAGCTGAAGCTAGCATCCAGTTGTTAGCCTTTGACGTTTAAGGGAAAATCTTCATCACATAGTTTAGACCTGTTGCAAACATTTATCGGAGAATGAAGATTCAATCAAATAAAGTTGCTGATTTGTGAAAACTTGTAAAAAGACATTTGAGAATTTTCCTACAGCAAGACTGACTTTGGTAGGCATCCATTCAGAAACTTTAGCACAGAAAAAAAATAATAACAAACATAATCAATAAAAATAAAATTACAAATGGGTTTTTTAAAAATATACACACCTTGCGTGTCAGAAGATCAGTAACCCCCTGTTGTAACAGTAACATCTGTCTAACACAAGAGGCTCTTGGCTCTTATCTATTTGCTCAGCTGCTGGACAGGACAAGTTAAAAATAAAAAATAAAGCTTTAGAACAGAAAATGTTCCTTTGGGATGAGAAAATACTCAATAAATGATGATTTATATAAAGACCAAATATGATCAGTCTTTTTTCAAATCAGAAACAACTTCTATAAATCAATATCTGTGTAATTGAATCTTCATCGTCTGAAAGAACAATCTAATTTTTTTTCGACTTTTTTTTTTTTACACAAAATTTCTTGTAGTAGCATTTTTGAATATAGATTTTCAGAAACCAGAAGCTTAAAAATGCCAACTTTCTCCCCGTTTGGACTGGTCGGACCGATTTAAAATATTATCTAATTTAAATCGGTCCGTGACCTGAAAAAGGTTGGGAACCACTAACTTAGCTGGTTCAACTTGTTAACTGTAAAGAAATGAAATCCACGTTTAAGATCACATTTTTTTTCCCACATCCCACTGACACCTTAAATGTTTGTTGCTTTTCTGTCATTATCCGTACACATCGATGGACTTTTTGTTGGACTCTTCCATCTCATTCTTTCCGTCATCACTGACCCACTTTGATATGTTGTCTCGTTCATCTGTCTCATATAGAACATTCTCCCTCCTCCCCCTCGTCTCTCTGTAACAAGGCAGAAATACCCTAAGGTGTCCAAAGACACCCAAGAGGGAATTCAGCCAGCGGGGCATCGAGGCTCAAAGCTCCTCGTTGCTTTACTGTGCTCGGTCTTGCAGAACGCTACAGAGGCAGGCAGCAGGAAAGTAGAAAAGCTGCAGGAGAAAGCTCATCAGCCAGGCAGCCAGCAGGCCAACCAGCCATGCCGCTGTCACTAACTGGCAGATGGGCATAGACATGCAGCATTTCTCTGTGTGCTATTTTCAGATAGCTCTGTGTGTCCCTCCCACTCTTCATCTCTCATCCCATCCTCATCCCCAATTTCACACCACCTCCTTGCTCTTTATGGGAGCCGGACTAATGTAGTATCTAGAAATGGAAAGGTGCTTGAAGTGCTGATGCCCGTCGTAGCACGGTGGACGCCGTTTCATCAATCGTTCAGCCAGGAGCTTGACAGCAGCGTATTTACACCGCCGATTCCTCCAGTTTAATCCTGCAAACCTACGCTCTCAGAAGCGTGTGTGTGCTTAATGGGTTGTTTAGGTATTTTATGCAGTTGTGGAGCCTAAATACTCTGCAGCCTCTGTCCATTATCAGCTTAGTATGAATTCAACCTAATATGATATTTTGACAGTCGAAACGACTCCACGATATTTCAAACCAACTGCTCAGATTTCTTATCTCTTAGGGTTTTTTTTATTACATTTTCTGTCCTCTGAATCAGCAACCTTTCCTGCCTGTGTTTTGTTCTCCTTTCCGTCTGATGCACGCCGTTTATCTTACTGTGCTCGCCCTGTTTGTTTATCTGCATTTCTGAGACCCATCAGAAACCAAGCAGAACCTATTAACCTATAATATTAGATCAGATAATAGCTATGGTAAACATGCGGTGGGGATTGCTCCCTTGATTTCCCACTAGAGCAGGCCTTAGCAGTGCTGTATTTTTTATTTTTTTTTTCTGACCCATCCAAGCCTTCTAGGGTATCGCTGCAATAAATCTCCAGGCTTGTTTCTTCATTACCGGCCATACTGGGCACTGCATGTTTGGCAGGTATCGATTTGCCATCAGATCAACACGTCTTCTCATCAACCACACAGTGTTCTAGCATCACCGGCCGGATTGAAAGAGAGACACATGGTCAGCAATACTTTGTTATATTCTCCCACTAGTCAGAATAAAGTGGGATGACTGTGCAAGGAAGAACATTCAGTTTCAGAGCTATACAGTGTTGTTGGAATGATCAATTTGATAATTTCATCATAGCAAGTCTTTTTTTTTTTTTTGTGGAGCCACCTCACCATCTGCTTCTTTTATAGCCTTCGAACTAGACAGATTATGTTTTGTTTCTTTTGTTGTTACCGTTTTTGTCTGAAGTGAGGAGAAAACCCCGACTGTCTTGTACTCGACAGCCATGGGCACAGATTCAACAATACCAATCCTCGTTTATCCAAGGTGCTCTTCTTTTGCTGTAACACAGATGTATTCATACAGAGCTTTCTGGATATATTTCTCGATGGCTCCAGTTACAAAAAAACAAAAACATGGATCTGCTTCTATAATTCTGGATCGTTTCCCTACATCCTCTTATTTTCACTGTGTCTCTCCTTGGCTTCCTCTTCACTGCCTCTCTGTGATTTTTATTATGCCTCTCCAATTCTCCTGTTGCTGTTTTGGTGTGTGTCCAGCTCAATCATCCAGTGGATCAGTGGGGGAGTTGTCAATGCAAGTGAATCTCATCTCTCACCCTGGCACTGGAGAGCACAAAGTCAGCGTGAAAGGTGAGCTTTTTCCCAAAGTCAGACCTCCTTTTACTCATGTCGCTCCCCTACAAACAAACAAACACTCAGCCAGATTTGGAATTACTGCTAAAGTCATAATCAGCAGCATTTGAGAGTATAAGTCAGTCACACAGAAAGTATGGATCAGCTGTATTTGTATATTGGAGAGAGATCCCTGGCGTTGATTTGATATTTCAGTGCGGTCCATAAATTAACTGTTGGATGTTGTGCAATTAAATTTGGCAAAGAATTTCAAGTTTGATGATGCCAGGAGTTTTCCTCCATCACCTTTAGTTTCTTATTTGTTAAAGTCAAGGAGCTGCCTTATAAACTCAGGAACATACAATGTTGTTCAACCATTTCCAGTCCAACTAATACACATTTTTGAATAATTTTAAATCAAAAAATGAAAATACACCAATAATTTTCTTTTTAAATCTACTATTAAATACTTAACTCAAACATTTACACCCAACAAATAAGTACAGCTTCAACTAATTGGACCTTTGATGCCAAATCTGTAATTTTACAAAAAGTTTACCTCTGTAAGAAAATGGTGTGAACAGTTATTTTCGTTTAGATAAGCACAACTTCTAATTTTTAATGCCACAGATTCATCTCTCCACCCACACAGAAGCTTTAATGACATCTATTACGCCTCCCCTGAGAAGCACCATATGCATTACAGCTGCAAACATCTATAATCAGCGCCCGCTCTAACAAGTCTGTGTGATTGGCAATTAGGTTACCATGGCAATCCTGTTTGCTTCGTTTTTATCAAAGGGAAATCAATTATTACACAGAATTGACATTTTTTTGTCCAATTTTGTTTTATGAAAATATTTAAAATGTAGATTTGTGGATTCGCTAAAGCAAATTTATTTTTGATAATCAGTAATAATGTAAACATATGCATATATTAACCCTTTGTTGTCACTCTTTAAATTATCACAACTCATTGACCATTTACCCATTTGACATAATACTAATGATTTGTTTACTTACATATGCCCTAGTAGTTTCCCATTTGAAACTAGTAAAGCCCCACTCCAATCATTTATCCATTTTAAAAGCTTTATTAGTAGTCTTTTATTTATAATTATGTTGTTTTTAGCCAAAATAAAATAACGATAAACCTGTGTTATTTTTTAGGACATAGTTTCTGCAGAGTGGCAGCAGTAGTAAATTTGAAATTACCTTCCGAGATTATTTCCCATGATCCCTTCGTTTACATGCTTTACCCCTCGCTTACAGCCCCTCACAACTCCAACCTAACATTACAATAATGGTGATATTGGAGCTACCCAGCCGTACCCTTTTGAGCTCAAACGAGGAAAAGAAATCACAGTTTCTAGAGCTTTTTTAAATAGAATTTCTTTCCAGTCCTGATTTGTCAAGATTTGAATAAACAAATACCCAGAAGTACAATTTTAAGCCAACATTATTTTTTACATCCGTCTTCCATCATGAGAAAAATGAAGCAAGAACACAAAAACACAGTTTTCATTTGAGTTTGTCTTAAATAATTATTGAACTGATTTTGTATTTTAGCTTTCTTTTTCTTCTTTTTTGGTCTTAACTGATAAGGCTGTGACCTGTATGACCTTTTTGTCCTCTGAATTTGACAGTGATCGGGGTGAACAACCTCAGCTGGCAGACCAACGCCATGTTCCGCCCCTTTGTTGAAGTCAACGCCATCGGTCCACACTTGGCTGACAAGAAGCGCAAATTTAGCACCAAGACCAAGAACAACAACTGGTCACCAAAGTATAATGAGCTATTCCAATAGTGAGTATCATCATGTATCCTCTAAAAACTGCAGTGAACAGAAAAAATAGGTGGACATAGCTCCAGCAGAAGCTGGTTAAAAAGCACCATCTGTCTCGTGTTGTTTTGCTTTATGGAGAAAAAGGGCATAGCGGATCTGCCGTGACCTTTTGATCCCCTCCTTTCTGTTTTCATAGAGCTAAGTGAATTGGCCTAAGCCACAAACCAGAGACAGTGCTGTCCTCTCGCTAAGTGCTAACCCATTCTGACTTTAAGATGCTTTTGTATTGCTGGGAACAATTACAAAACAACCAAGAAACATTTCCGTGAGAATAATAGCTCTTTAGAGAGATGGCATTCATCTCCTTCACAGAACACGACTGCATTTCCTCATCACAGCCGTACACATTGATGAGACTTCCCTTTGGGGAAATGCTATCAAGCTGAACTCATTTACTGACAGGTTATATTCAGCGGCAAACAAAGCTGAATGTCAGGCTCCAAAAGCAATCTGTGTTCTATGATATAAACATCGAATGATTTTCCTCTAACTTATATAACAAAGTGCAATAAGGTCCTTGGGGGAATATATTTTAGCGACTGGATTTATCTAGTTTTTCTTGAAAAGCATCTTAATTTGTCAAAACGTTGCATCTAAATTGTTAATGTTCTCACTTCTAGTGTTCTGAGTAACGAACATGGACCAGAGGTCTACGAGCTCCACGTTTCGGTAAAGGACTACTGCTTTGCCCGGGAAGACCGCATCATCGGCATGACGGTCATCCAGCTCAAGGAGCTCGCGGACAAAGGCAGCTGCTCGGCCAACTACCCTCTTGTACGGAGCATTTCGATGGATGAAACGGGCCTCACAATCATGAGGATACTCTCTCAAAGGACCCACGATGAAGTGGCCAAAGAGTTTGTGCGCCTCAAGACAGACACACGCTCAGCGGAGGAAGTGTCGTAAACGGAGCAAAAAAAAAAAACAAAAAAACAAAAAAAAAAAAGGGTGTTTTAGGAGGAGTTGTCTTGGAAACGGGGTGTGATGGGGCTGACAGGAAGCAGTAGCAGATGTTTTGCTGGAAGGAGCAGAATGATTGTCCAAAGAGAAGCAAAGGAGGTCCAACAGTGGCGAGGCAGCAAGAGTGAGAGTTGTGTTTGTTTGTTTTTGTGCATGTGCGTAAAACATCTGTTGGAATGTTCATTTTAAAACTACAGTATGTACAAGTGTTTACTTACCGTATGCTTACTATTAAGTACTATATTCTACCAGTTATGTTTATGAGACATGATACTTTTTGTACAACATTTAGTCTTTTTGAACAGAGATTTGTTCCAATAAAGTGCCAAACCAGTGGAAAAAAAGAACTAAACGTATATGAATTATGGTGAAGTTTGTATGTTTGAAATTTGCTTGATTATTTTGTCCGGTGTTAGTCATTTTCTGACCGTGTGGCGTTTTGATCGTTGCGAAGTCGTTCATTTTGCACCCGTTTTTTCTGGCTTCATGTTCTTCCTCTCTGCACTGTTGTGCATGTCCTCCTCTGTGTCACGTCTCTCCCATGATGACCGCCCAGCAGGGTCCTGTCCCCTTGCCTTCAGACCGTTTGTATTCTGAGTCGACCTGAAAATAGACCATGTTTTTTGAAATGGCGATGACTGCTATGTAAACCTTCATAGGTCTTTGTAATTTTATAATCATTACAAAAAAAAAAACGACAACAGTGTTCAGTGCTAACAGTCTTAGCAGAAGAAGCAGAAAGTTTAGTCTTTGTTTTTTTTTTTTGTTATTTTCTTTTTCTCTCAGCTTCCAGCCTTTCTGAATGACCACTGTGAACATGACAGTTTAAAACTTTTATTTCAGATTTTTTGATTATTTTGTTCCTGATAAACTGCCAAAGTTATTTCAAACACGAACCGTGTCACACACTCAGACAAGCATTCACACAAATGTGTTTGATTCATGTTCAGTGTTTGATTGTCCAGAAGGATCTACAGAGATTTTGATTTCTTGTTGACATAAAAGTTGCACATATTCATTTGTACATGGGTTCTACCAGCTTCATCAATGGAATTATTTTTCTTCATTAAGGAAAGAGTTTAACATTCAGTAAATATGCAACATTCCTATGTATTGCACTGATGGCGAATTGTATGTCATGTAAATATAGTGAGATATTGTACAAAAGTCTACTTTTCTTCTATGTGCATAAAGTATGTTAATGTGTTGAAACCTGAGAGTCACTTTGAGCAGTTGTCCGGTCAGAACATATATATATATTCTTATTCTCAGTTTATATTAATTTAAAATAAATTTTAAGTTATTAAAGTTTTTGCAGTTTTTAGGATAAATTATTGACAATGTAGGACTGCACAGCGGTGTAATCGTTATTTTGTATGTTGACCTGACTCTCCGGCTTCCTCCCACAGTCCAAAAACATGCTTCATGGGTTTATTTATTACTCTAAATTGCCCCTACATGCAACTGCAAGTGTGTATGGTGTGTGATTGTCTGGTCCTGCGACAGGTCGGCAACTTGTCCAGAGTGTACCCAGCCTTTTCCCAAAAGTAGCCAGGTAAGGCTAAAACAACCTTGTGACCTTAAAAAGAATAAAGCAGGTTAAGAAAATGGATGGAAATTGATAAATCCTCCAAAAATGTTTAGAATACCAGCAGAATCAGCTGGATCTCTATTGCTATTGGCATGAAGAATGAATACATGATTAGCATTTGTCGCCAACATTGACATAAATATCAATGGACTTATCAACCCTCCCCTCTTGTGTTCCAAATAGGAAGTGCCCCCAGGTTGCGACAAGGCCAAAATCCCGTCGAGTTCAATTGAGAAATAGTTATTTCTCAGTCATTTTATTTGTCAGAATAACCTCTCTCTCAAGTTATAAACTGACCAATCAGGTGCCTCAGTAAAAGCATTCGGCTCCCACTTGAGGCTTGGTGCAAAATGTTCAAGAGGTGCAAATCTTGCCAATTTTGCCCCAGGCCAGGGGCTGAACTACGAGTGACATAAAAGGACAAAGACTTGGTCACAGAACTCTGGTCGAGCACAAACCAAATATTAACTTCTTCTCTGTGATCAATTTTCAAACAGTTGGCACCTCTGTATTTTGAAAAGGATGAAACTCTTACGTCACAACCAAATCTGAGTCCCTTGTTGGTCAAAGTTCAACTAATTTGACTTTTAACGCGTATTCAGAGGCTGCAGATTTTGGACACAGAGCCCGACAATGTAAAAACTTGCGTAGCAACACAGGAATGCAAGAATTTTGAGAAGGAGCCTGAAAGGCGCGTCTTCGTCAGTTTACATAGACTTCTCATTGGGATTAGTCACTTGTTGCTGAGGGTGCTTTGAACGCTCAGCGGGGATCAAAAGCACCCCAAGTAAAATGTTATTGTGTATAAAGACGACAAACATCTCCCCTTTGGAGAAGCTGAACAGTTCTTACTTGGAACCCAACTTAGGTGCCCAGCCCTAATCATAGGTTGTTTAAATTTTCCTATTCCTTGTAATTTATGGAAATTATCTCTAAATAATTTGGACGGTATGAAAAGTTGGTTAATGTGCTCTAGGTATCCTACTTTATAAATAATCCTAACAGCTTGTTTTTTTTAACGTCTAAAGATTAAGAGGCATAAACTGATGGTTTGGCAGTGGATTTCCCAATCACCCTACCTCAACAGGACTAAAAATCTATGGATAGAGCTGAAAAGAGCTGTTTGGAACAGACATCACAGAAGTCTCAAAGAACTGGAAGACTTTTTTTTAAAAGAAGAATAAAGATACCTCAATCAAGAATTGAGAGATTCTTGGCTGGCTACAAAAAGAGTTGATACCTGCAAAGGGGGCAGTACAAGGTACCTACTCCACAGAGTGCCCAAACTTTTGCACTTATCATTTTTTTTTCTGTTATTTTGAAAGGGTAAATGATGGAAATGAAGCCCAATTGTTTTGCCAAAAGAAGTTTTCATCTGTAAACTGATGCCTCTAGTAGATTTTTCCATCTTTTATTGGGTTATTTATGCACAACATTAGAACATTTTACCTGGGGTGCTTTGATCCCCACTGTAGTCAATTAGGACTCCAAGTTACTTTTATTCTACAAGTAAATGTTTCTTAGATATGACAAAAGCATATATCAGAAGGTAACAAGAAGATGTCCATTGGGGGGAAATATATATATTTATAATGTGTGCTGTTTTTAAATTTTCCCAGAACTTCCAGGAAGAGGTAAAAATCTGACACCATCCAAAAATACCTGCATATTTTTTTTGCAAAGCCAACCGTCTAGATCCCACTGTAAAAATCCTTTACCAGAGACTGTAATCCTTTAAACTGAGTATGAAAGGCTGCCTTTTTGTTTTTTCATTTTCTGTGATTCATGATGCGTGAGATGAGTGTTTTCAAATCAGTTATGCTCTACTTACCCTCAGTATTTCCACACCCACAATAGGTTTTGCATGTCTGCGGGACGAAATAACATGTCACCTTTATGCCTTTTTTATATAGGCCATCTGTAGGACTGCATACACTCTCATGCGTACATTGAAAGAATCTTCTGTGTTGTATTCCCTACAGTAACTGCAATTGAGACAGATTACTGCATCTTCTTCTTCTGGCCTAAAGTTGGTGGAGGAATATTCCAAAGACCCTCCTCCTGTGGCTTACAGGCTGCCTGCTTTATCTAATCAGGTCATTAACAAAAGCCTGGTATGGACAAAGAAACAGAAATGGAAGATATGCCTGTATGCAGCTTTTAAGGCAAATGCCTGCATTTAAAAATCAGAAATGGACAAAAAAGGAGCCTTTATGCTTTTCCTCAAAGCTTTTTTTTATTTCCCCTGTTTGAGTTTGTAACACCTGATCACAAATTTGAACAAGTTCAAACAGACCTCAAATAGACCAATTATTTTTTTTAAACAAGAAGATGTTTTTTCTATTAATAAATAAATAATCAACTATTCATAAATGACAGTTATTAAGGCTGCAACAGCACACTGCAGAGCTCAAGTGTCTGTGATGCACTTTGACCGTCACACATAAAGCTGTTGTTCTTTGTCGAGGTACTTTTCTTTTCCAATTTCATGATTGACAAATAATATCTTTGGCATGTTTACAATTTCATTAAAATTCATTAAAACAGATCACAAGAGAATCAAAAGCTGCCTAAAGTAGATATTTAGATAATGGTGTCTAGCTGATTTTGAAAAAATACATAAAATAAATAAAAATAAATTTTCTGATTCCCAGTTCAAAAATAAATACACTTATTTCACACTTTGGCAGTGACATTTATTATACAAAAAAAAAGGCATTTCCTCATTTCTGCAGAGTTGGGCAATATAGATTTTTTTATATTGTGATATAACTTTTCATATTGGGCGATAATGATATATATCACAATATAAATCAAATAACCATTTGTAAAATTTGAACGCTCTGTGGCTCATAAGAGTGTAATCATCGGGTTGTTTAGAATTAAATCTCCAAATAATCATTTTTGTGATCTTTTTGTTGCTGCTCTAAGTGAAGCAGTGTTATCCTCCAGTTCTGACTGGATTCAGTTAAAATAAACAATCGCTGCATGTTCTGCCGTTTCTGCCAGAACTAAATGCTATACAGGTGAAGTAACAAAACATTTACTGGTACTCATGTGGTGACTAAAAGAGCTGAATTAATGGAATCTATTAATCGATTTAAGTTTAAAAGTTCAATAATCGATTCATAAAAATATAGATCATGTTAGCACATGAAGCTAAAGTCTGCTAGCCTGATGCTAACGTTCAATGGAATTTCCCACAGGAAGGCTAATGCCAACGCTTAGTTGATCTAAGCAAACATTGCTGACTATACACTCACAGGCATAGATTTCCTAACTCTTTCAAGGAAACATTTTTAAGTATTTGTAGTCTGATTTCCTGTTTTTTGCTCATCCTGTCTTTTTCTAGAATAAAGGTGTAATGCTATGGTGCTAGCGCCACCTAGTGGAGAAACTGAAACGCCCTCATTTGACATATGACGTGACAGACATGCAGCATTATTATGCATCGTTTCTTCTCAAGTGATGAACGGAGAAGGTCCGAGTAAGTACGGAAAGAACTGTTGACACCACTCAATACAAAGCAATGGCTCCTGTGCGCGCACATCTCCGTCTAGCAGCGAATAAGCAAGGACCAACCCAGTAATATACATCAATGTTAATGATCTGAACATTTTTGTTAGAGCTTCTCCTTTTGAGAAACCATGTAACACTATATGGTATCATATTTCACTTGCCAAAGAAGAAAAAATGCTTTTTACTAGTGAGAGTAAATTTCAAACCCTTCAAAATAAATCTATCACAATATATATTGTTATGATTTTATTGCCAAGCTCCAATTGGCAATGATATTTTAAGTGGTTTATCATAATTTTAGAGTTCCCATTTGTCCACCATCGGTCTCTTCTTAAAATAAACAGAATTTTGTTTAGTCTGGCCCAGATTTGTACCAGATGAATTTCTTGCCATGCAAACTGAAAAAAAAGAGCAAAAGTATGACTAGAAGCTAAAAGTAGAAAATCTTTTTGCTTCTTTACCCATTTTCCTCGAAAGCAGAAACCAGATGAAAACACAATCCTGACTCATCTTCCAGTAGAGCTGCCAAGATGCAAAATAACATTGACTTGTACAACCTTGACCCCTCATTTGCATACTGTCAACTCCTCTGGGAAATTTTGGATGATTTTCTGCAGCAGACCGCAAAAGGACAAACAGATAATGCTGGACAAAATCTGATCTTTCAGAAAGAGTCTGGCGATATGATTTACGGGAAAATACTGGCTTTGCTGTTGTGTTAAATCACCAAAAAAATTTAAAATGAAATAAAGCGGCAGTCATCTGCAGGTGCAAACTAATTGAGCATGTGACAGCAGGATAAAACAGCAGTGAAGTTCAATAAGAGGAGGATGCATTATCCAGAAGTTATGGGCCAAAGAAAGACCTGATGATAATGGAACGCTGCCAGCTGTTGTGTGTGAGTAACAGCTTGACAGACATGAAGACTCCAGGTTGGACTTGTTTGTCCTTCAAAGCAGAGGACTGTTTATCTGACAAGGATGAATTGATAGAGCTCTCTTTGTGAAAGACAATTCTTCCTCTCAGCGTCATGGATTTGACTTCAAATCAAGTAAAACTATAACAAGTGAAAAATATTTTGGCTTTCTGGCAGCCCTTGTTAATTAAAATAAAAAATATAGTTTAAACTAGGGCAACATTATTTGGTCGTAGGAAATATTCATTTACATCCTACAATTATTTCAAAATGTAAAATTTATAAAGCTTGGAAACAATTTAATTACATTTTTACTTAAAATTAGGAGGCATTACAAAAGGAGGCATGCTGTACATAAATAGTTATCTGATTTTTGTTGTATTATTTTATCTGATTAATATTATTATTATTATTATGTTTATTATTCTCTTTTGAGCAAACTTAAAAAAAAAAATATTGCATTTGCAAAATCGACAATTCAAAGTAAGTCAGAACTAATGAAGAGATCCTTATTGTATGTTTTGGACCACAAGACAACTTGAATTTTTTGACAACAGGAAATCTGCCTCATAATCTTAAAAAAATTAATTTTTATTCCAAACCGCAGAGCCATGAGGGAGGGGTAAAAGAGCCACATGTGACTCCAGAGTCTCAGGTTGCAGATCCCTGCTGTGGAGCTTCAAATGTCTTGGCATTCAGAGTTGGAGAACTTTTTTCTTTCCAAATATGGGCTTTAACTCATGCACAAACGAAGAGGCACAGATTTTGCACAACAACCAACAGATTGAAATTCTTACATGGATTTAAATATTTTTGATAAATAAAATGTTTTTTGGAGATATGAGCATTTGTCTAAAGAAGGAAAAATTACCACTCTGACATTGATTTTTTTGAAGATTTCTCAACAAAACACAGAAATTTATATTTTTACTCATCTATTTTTTTTTTTAGCAAAAAGTTACAATTTAACTATTTAAAAAAAAAAAAAAAAAAAAAAACAGCGTCCAGTTGTTACAGGCAAGGCCACTGAAGCAGTTTCATCCATGTCTTGTGCCTGTAAGGGAGCAGCATAAGGTCCAACAAAAGTAAGATTGACAGACAGCCCACAATTCTGCCTCACTACCACTGATGTTTAACCGTCTCAGTTTCCTCAAGTCTTCAACTTACAACATACATAGGTAAAAACTTTAATTTCCTCATTCACTTTACTGTAAATAGTACTTGATATTACATTACATTTTTGAAATGTAAAATAATTGTCTTGCTCCCCAGCCTAGCTAGAGAGTGAAATATCAAAACACGTTAACCATGTTTTAAAAAGTTTGAAAGCTCAAGTTTGCTTGAGCAAACTGTACTTCAGCTTCTTCCCTTCTGTAATATTAAACTTTTTCTGCATTTCCTGCAACCAGATGTAAGATGAAGCATTCTCATTAGCATTTTCACAAGTTTTTCCATATTTTATTTTAGTGTTACCCTGGCATTTCTTAACAGACTTCTTATCCAAGTTAAATTAATTGTTTTTCAGGAAACATGTTAAATTTAACCCAATTAAGTCATACCCTTTAGAGTCACCCCCCAAAATGCCATTCGCATAGTTGCAAGTTAACTTTGAGGTTGAGGGGAAAGGGAAAAAAAAAAATATACTTCAGATATACTGCTTATGTGAACTGGCAGGTAATCTACAAAGAAACACCACGATTTTGAGGAATTAGTTCCACATATCTAAAATAGCAAACTATATGAAAGTGAAATAAAAAGTTTAAATCAATTCAAAAAGAAACATGGGGGGCTAAACAAAACTAAATCACAGTGCAACAGAAAGGGAAGTTACAAAAATTCCAAAGTTTTATGAAAAATTATACCCTGAAACAAACATTAACTTTGAGTTGAAAAAAACATGTTTACATATATTTTTATAGTTTATATACCTTCATGATTTAAAGACACTTTTAGCTTATTATTTATTGACATGCTCAATTTAATGTTGAACACATAAATAAATAGCTTTAAATAGTTTATCATTTATGTGCAGTTTCTCATTCTATAAAATAATGTATCTTTTTTATGTCAATTTTCCAGAAATTACTGCAATATTAAATGTAAATGCAAACCAGCCACAGCAAATAAGCCTGTCACCCAGATACTAACTTTGCATCTCACTGACTTTTCATTTCCTCTCCATATTCAGATGTGTATCTCACTTTTATAAGTCTCATGACTGTCTGGATTCAGGCATGCCGGTTTGGTATTTATCAATTTGCTTGAATTAGCTAATAAAAGAGTTTTATAAGTGTTTTATGGTTTCCAACTCATAATTACTTCATTTTGTGCCTCAGTGGGGAAAACCCTTGTCTTTTGTCACAAAGGGAAGAAAAGGTGAGCTATTAAAGGACAAAGGTTGTCCCTACACTGGTTGAGCACTAAGTATCACAACACCACAGTGGGAAAAAGAAAGCGCCTTTGGTCATTACATACCGCGAAGGCCAGCACCAGCAACTCCTTTAAGAGCATGTAGGACAATGGCTCTGTCAACCGGACCTTGATAGATGTGAAATGAAGAATTACAGCGAGCAGTAGACCGTTTGGGTGTTGTTGGCTCAAACTGCTATAATTGCTTCAGCTGGCTGACAGTTTTATAGCAAACACGCATGACGAGTAGGAATGGGAGAAAGATGGTTTATTTCCTTTAACAATACAGTTGTTGGCTGTGGTTTCCTGCAAAAACTCATATTTATATTTCTAGTGAGATTGCTCAGTGGGATGCATTGTATTTTTATTTATTTGATAAAAGGTAATTTTTAAAAGCATTTCTATCAAAAACTAAAAAAAAAATTACACTGAACTCTGAAAATGCTATAATAAAGTTTATTAAGAAGAAGAATTTTTGTTGTTTTTATATTTCTGACTGTCTGCACTGACCCTTTGAAACAAAAGCAAAAGCCACATAGACATTATTTGTATTCCCCCCTCATAAATCACAAACATATTTTCAAAGACAAGAGAAAGGACATGGGCTGCACTGTTAGCATCTATTCCACTCAGTCTCACTGTTGCAGCACTTTCACAGCTTTTGCCACTAAAGCTGAAAATCACAGAATATTTCCATTGTGTTCCTTAAATTTCCAGCACCAATAATGGGATTAATTGGAAAAAGCTATCAATCAATTACCTTAATTTGAGGGCTACATTTTTATGAATCAAATGCATGTAGAGTAAAGACCAATAACGCAGGAAGGGGAGTGTTTACTGTGGACAATAATCTATGTGTAGCCATCCTTTGAGGGCATTTGGAGCAAGTGTGCTGCAGGTGGTGGTTCTGGACGAAAGAGAGTGAGGAAAGCGAGTCCTCGAGCTGTGCCATCTGCTCACGTGTAATTACTGTTTCAGTTGGAGCTTAGTCTGTGAGAGGGCCTTTCTGACCAACCTAGAGGCTGCCTCAGAATGAATAAGTGCACCTGCAGCACAGCTTATACATTTAAAAGCAAAGTAAGCAGTCTGACCTTTTCAGCAAACTTCATTTACAAAGAAAAAATCTACATCCGAACAGAATATTTCAATTTCTGAGACAACGGTTCAGACTTTACTAATGTGAAGCCATCACTTTGTTCACCCGTCATCTGTTGGCAAATCCAAACACAGCAATTCAGCACAAATGAGTAGCTTTCACTGAAATAAAAACTGGAGAGAACACTGACTTTGATTTGGAAGCTAGTCACAATGGCCTACTTCTCGGTAAGGACATTATCTATTGGCTGTCCGAGAAGTCACAAAATTCACTCATGACCTAATTTACACAATAGAGAATGTGAATGATGTTATAGCTAACAATTCAGGGGAGGGGATTAACATTGAGGAGGAAAAAACCATGTAAATGTTTGTATTGCCACAGCATAAAACTTTCTGGTGTCAGTTTAATTGTGTAAATGCTTAGTAATCGTTGTACTTTTTTTATTCATAAACTTGATGGTTTTTGAAATATTGAGCAAAATATGCCCCATGGGAAATAAATTAGAAATTGCTCAAATCCATCAAAAACTTTGTGCACTTTGAACTTTTGCATTCACCTTTCAAACTTTAAAATCTTCAGAAACTACTGGATTTTTTTATTGTAATTTTAAATTTTTAACTTTAGCTTTATTGTACCTGCTAGCTGTTTGTGGCTAATTTAGACAGTTTTTAGGCTAATTCATAACTTAATGTTTTAGCACTATATTAGCTTTTTTGGCAAAATTAAAAAATTTCAAGTTCTTCAGGCAAATTTAGAATTGAGCTAATATGTTAGCCTAATGCTGGCTAATTTGGCAAAAATATAAATATTTCTCCAGCTTTGTAGCTAAATTGGTATTTCGCTAATAATTTAGCAAATGTTCCGGGCATGTCCCACTGGGCGGAGGCCCCGGGGAAGACCCAGGACACGTTGGAGAGACTATGTTTCTCGGCTGGCCTGGGAACGCCTCGGGGTCCCCCCAGAGGAGCTGGAGGAAGTGGCCGGGGAGAGGGAAGTCTGGGCATCTTTGCTTAGACTGCTGCCCCCGCGACCCGGTCCCGGATGAAGCGGAAGAAGATGGATGGATGGATGGATGGATTTAGCAAACTTTCAGCTTTAGCATTTTCAGCTACCAGTTTCAGCATTATTAGCTATCACCTTAAGCATCTTTAGCAGCTACATTTAGATTACAGCATTCACACTATCGCTGGTAATGTTATAGATCTAGATTTCCATTGCAATTTAGGTTTTCTTGTTTTTTTTTTCCGCTTTGGTAAATTATATCTTAAATTTGGGTTAAATATCTGACATACCTGAACCTTGTGATGGTACTAACAGAAGTTTATCTATTGCCATATGTTGCAGCATCCTGTGATGTGCAGCTATAGAAACATGTTGTAAACAACTTTTTTTGAACTGTTGCTTAGGAACAAAGTCAGATAAAAATCTGTGTTATTGAGCAGGAGGCTGCAGGCATGGTACACTATTATTCATATTTATTCACTTTTTTTAAATTATGTAACATCCATTTTTTAAAATATTGTTTTTATTAGATAACTCATGGATTTATAACACAAAATCCTAAAACATTCTGCTTTTGGGGAATTACATGAAATGCTTTACAGTCAGTAGAAAGAGCACGAGTCAGCACACAAGGTCATTTCAAAATATTCAAAACAGGGTGAGAGATGGGATATTTGCCTTAAAGAGAAATACAAAATTACACTTACAGGTAATACAAGAATAACAATCATAAAACTCTTATAATGAAGATGCATACCTGTCAATGGGCTTGTAAGCAAATGTGTGACATGATCTCAGGTCTCAACACGCCACCTTTTACGCTTCTGGTCACAATTGGGCTAATTCTCTTATAAAGAACTACAGACTCACAAAGGTTAACAAAAATATTAATTTTGTACACTTAACTTCTGTTAATTACCTATTGAAGTGCAAACGTATGGGAATTTGCGAACCACATAAATAAGCTTAATTTTAAATATACATCTGGTTTTTTTTGTCTTGTTTCCAATTCCATAAATTGCTGGACTTGTCCTGTCCAACAGCTGCCCAAACTGATATGAGCTGAGAGCTTCTTGTGTTAGGCAGATTTTACTGTCACAACAGGGGGTTATTGGGTATAAACCCATTTTGTACTTTTGCTAAACTTATATATAATAATAATAATAATAATGGATTAGATTTATCTGCGCTTTTCCAGACGCTCAAAGCGCTTACAATGAATACCCATTATTCATTCACACCTCATTCATACTTGGTGATGGTAAGCTACTGCTGTAGCCACAGCTACCCTGGGGCAGGCTGACAGAGGCGTGGCTGCCAGTTCGCGCCTACGGCCCCTCTGACCATCACCAGGACATTCACACACATTCACACGCCAGTGGAGCCACACTGGAGGCAAGTAGGGTTAAGTGTCTTGCCCAAGGACACAACGACATTTTGGCTGGCGGGAGCAAGGATCGAACCGCCTATCCTTCGATCATTGGCCGACCTGCTCTACCACCTGAGCCACCGTCATATATATATATATATATATATATATATATTTATATATATATATATCATAATCCAGTGAGGGTCCTTGAGCAAGACACATAACGCTACCGCCTACCTCATAACCAATAAGAAACAATGAAATACATGTCATGCCGACTCAAATGTCGCCCGGTCAAATAAGGTCTGCATCAGGTGCTGGGGAACCAGAGCATCTTGATGGAAAATGGGCTTCTGGAACAAGAAGGAAATGGACTTCATGTGAAAATAAAGATCTGGTGGAATGTTACTACTCAAGTAATTCTACTCAGAGAGGTTACATGCAGAGAATGTGGATTGAATGGATGCCTCAAAATCCACAATCAAGGCTAACTGCCAAACAACTAGTAGCTTAATGCTCTAACACCCACAAATGGCAACTGCTATCACAACTTGAGTTTGACGAGATTCAACACAAATACAACATCACGAGAGAGCCAAAACACCAGGTCAGAGAGGATGCTATACCAAATTCCCAACCAGAACTTGGGAACACAGCCCAAAATAACTACTGGTATGCTGAGCGAGGCAGCAACTGACCTGAGAGATATAATCATGTCTTGATGGAACACCAGGCAACCCCGACACCAACTACAACAGTTAAATGCAGTACCACCTGAAAGTCTCCTGCAAACTGTGAATGAAGCATTGAAGGCAATTCCTACCACAACATCAAAGAAACCAATGAACTGGTCTACACTTCATCATCAGTGATCCTTGAATTGCTTGATATAAGAGCAACCATGGAAGAAAGCAATGCCCACCATGGAAGCAATGGTTGGAGGCTAAAATCAAGGCAGCTCGGAGGGAAGTTGGCAGAAGCCCAGAGAGGTGCAATTAAAAAGCAAGTGCCTAAGAGATACAGCCAGATGCCTATACCTGAAGCACTGGGAACTGCCAAACAAAGGCTCCTGGCCTTGAGCAGCTGCCTAAAGAGGTACACAAGAGACAATGAAGCCAGACGATTAAACAGGCTGTTTGCAAATCAGCCTATAAAAGTGTACGCTCAGTCGTAGGGTCAAAGCAGCAGAGCAGATACACCAAGGCTGGAAACTGAGCGGTACTGGAAAAGTATATGGGAGAAAGAGACAGCACATTACAGCAATGCTCAATGGCTGAAATCTCTGAGGAAAGAACAGAGCAACCTCTCTGAACAGAACCCAGTTACCATCACAGTGGCAGACATCCAAAAAGAGTCTCAGGTATGAAGAACTGGACAGCACTGGGCCCTGACATGATTCACACCTACTGGCTTAAGAAACTCATGGCACTCCACAAGCGCCTGGCTGCATAAATTAACCAGATGCTAAGAGATGGGACTCACCCTGAATGGCTAACAGAAGGGTGAACAATCCTGATCCAGAAGGATGCCTCACATGGGGGAAAACCCATCCAGCTAACGGCCAATAACCTGTCTCTCCACAACATGGAAGCTCATGTCAGGCATCATTGCTACCAAAATACACATGGCACATGGATCAGTTCATGAGCAACACACAGAAGGGCATTGGTATAGAATCCAGAGGAGCCAAACACTAGCTCCTAGTTGACAGAACAGTCGCACAAGACTGCAGGTCACGACACACCAACCTGTGCACAGCCTGGATTGATTACAAGAAATGACTCAGTGCCACACACCTGGATTGCTGAATGCTTGGAGATGTACAATACTAACAGGACTCTAAGAGCCTTCATAGAAACTCAATGAAGTTGTGGAAAACCACCCTTGAAACCAATGGCAAGCCAATTGCACAAGTGTCCATCAATGTGGCATATACCACGGTTACGCTCTGTCCGCACTGCTGTTCTGCATAGGTCTGAACCCCCTCAGCCTAATAATCAATAAGACTGGCTATGGATACTCAGAAATGGAACCACCATCAGTCACCTCCTCTACATGGATGACATCAAGCTATACGCTAAGAGCAGGCGCGACATTGACTCTCTGATCTACACCACCAGGATCTACAGTACTGACATTGGGATGTAATTTGGGATTGAGAAATGCAGTCGGATGGTGACAAAGAGAGGCAAGGTAGTCCACACAGAAGGGGTCTCACTCCCAGAAGGAACAATAGCTGACATTGAGCACAGATACAAGTATCTTGGAATTTCACAGGCAAATGGCAACCTGGAACAGGCAACAGGCCGCAACAGCCAAATACCTCCAATGAGTAAGGCAAGTCCAGAGAAACCAACTGAATGGCAAGAACAAGACCTGGGTAATAAACAGTTGCGCACTGCCAGTCATCAGATACTCTGCATAAAACGGCCAAAGGTAGAGATACAGACTACGGATGTTAAGACGCAAAAGCTTTTCACCATGCATGGAGGGTTTCATCCCAAATCCAGCACCCTGAGACTGTACGCTAGCCGCAATGAAGGAGGTCGAGGACTAGTGAACATGGAAGCCACTATCCAGGATGAAACATTCAAGATGCATGACTATGTCAAGCTCAAGGTCCCTACTGACAGAAGATGGGATGCTGCTGGAAAGAGCGTCATGGGAGAACAAGCCCCTACATGGGATGTACAACCAGACAATAACTGAAGTGGCTGATATCAAGAAGTCCTACCAATGGCTAGAGAGGGCTGGCCTCCAGGACAGCACGGAAGCGCTGATCCTGACAGCACAGGAATAAGCTCTGAGCACCAGAGCGATAGAGGCTCATATCTACCACACCAGACAAGACCCAAGATGTAGGCTGTGCAAAAAGGAAACAATCCAGCACGTAAATGCAGGGTGTAAGATGCTAACTGGGAAAGTATACATGGAACGCCACAACCAAGTGGCTGGAATAAAGTACAGAAACGTTTGTACAGAATATGGACTGGAAACCCCAAAGTCAAAATGGGAAACACCTCCAAAATTGGTATAGAATGAGAGAGCACAGATCCTGAGGGACTTCAAGATACAGACGGAAAGGATGGTAATGGCGAACCAACCAGACATTGTAGTGGTGGATAAAGAACAGAGGAAAGTCGTTGTGGTGGATGTGGCAGTACCAAGCGATGGTAACATTAAGAAGAAGGAACATGAGAAACTGGGAAATACCAGGGACTCAGAGAGGAACTGGAGAAAGCTTGGTAGGTGAAAGTGACAGTAGTGCTCGTGGTAAGTGGAGCACTCGGGGCTGTAACCTCCAAACTGGTGGAGGGGCTACAGCAGATCCCTGGAAAGAACTCAGACATCTCAGTCCAGAAAAGTAGAAAAGTGCAGTGCTAGGAACAGCTAAGATACAGCGCAGGACCCTCAAGCTCCCAGGCCTGCTAGAGCTTGGAGGAGAAACCACCCGCAGAGGGTGATAGGGGCATTTTGGTTTATGTGTATATATATATATATGTATATTAAAAAAATAAATTATATATATATATATATATATATATATATATATATATATATATATATATATATATATATATAATCTAAGCTAATTGTTCAATATAGCTAAACTAAAAAAAAAAGTATTTTCATAGGGGGCCACCAGCAATACAATCTTTTTTTCCTCTACTTTTTGTATTACACATCTGTACACACAGAAGAATGCACACTCCCACAAACAGATGAGCACACCTCCAGCAGTGGACAGAAAGGAAATATTTTTGCATCTGCCACCTGAGAGCAGGCAAGCAGGAGCATTTATTCAAATGCTCCCACAGTGCTGAAGATAGCAACTCTTCAGAGAGCACCAATGGTTCCTAAGCTCCATTTTCAAACATAGAAGTGCTCCTTTGGTCTGTAGTGTACAGCAATGCCCTGTTGAAATAATTGTTTAGGACTAGCTTTAATTACATTACATCTTCAGCTGTCTATCTGCATCATTTTATTTTTGAGTGGAAATATTAATAAAAATTAATCCAGAGACTTTAAAAAGAACATAAACAACATTGAAGGTAATATTAAAGCACGTTGACACAGTGAGGTATTTACTTTAAGTTAACCAAGTGAAAATATAACTTTGTATATGTTTAAAATCGTCTTGTCTATAGCTGTGACACAGCATATTCTATCATGAATTTTTCCAATAATACATATCATGACATGTACAGGTAAAAATGGGAATACCCTTCTGTATCCTTTGTACAGTTAGGGTTTTTCTGTCCAAAAAAGAAAGATGTTACTGTAGTCCGTTGTATAGTATATTGAGTAAAACAGTCTTTTCTCACACTGACTTTACTAACTCACCCTGCGTTGTTTTTTTTTTTTGTTTGTTTTTTATTTTTGTTTTTTTTGTGGGGAAACCTGATGAAGCTCATCAGTTCTGCAGAGAACCGGTTAATGGGTTAAAGTTATTTGATCAAGGGTGTTACACCAGGGACACATACAAGTGGAAACAGCTTTAAAGACTTCTAGTATCTCTGCGCCTCTTTAAAAGCTTTTAAGGATGACAAGACTGTCCCCTTGTGGCAATCTTAGGAATTGTTCTGAATGTATATAAGTGTTTTTTTTTTGGTTTTTTTTTTCAGAAAAAGACTTCCAAACCCTGGTCTTTGAGTTCTGCTTGTCTTCTGGTTCTCCCTGTCCTGCTTGCAATGAGTTTGCTGAATCAGATGTTTCCATAACTGGATTGACAGAGCACACCTGATCCAGGGGAGTCCAGCTTACTGTTGATGAAAACTAATGCCCTTTTTTTTACTTCCTTATTTCTCCTTTTGGACTGTTGGTTGCTAAAAAAAAAAGGCCCAGCTAAGGACAAATACTGCAAACTAGTCATTACTTAAAGTATTTTGATATGGGTATGGGACTGCTATTTACAGTAAGTTTGTTTTTATATCAGTCTTTATTCAATAAATAAATTAAATCCAGTTCAATTAAACTGCATGAATATTCATGCAACAGTATGGGTTGGGATGTGAAACAGATTTAAAACCCAACTAAAATTCTGAAAAAAATAAAAATATATATAGTCTTTTTTACCTACAGCTTTAAACAAATCCATCAAGAAGCCTGTTTCAGAAGCAGGTTAAGTGGAGGTTCTGACAAATTTGGGATAATTTGACAATATCTCAGGTGGCAACAACTTAGTCTGTTAAGCTAACAAGTTCTGTCAGAATAGTTATTTCAGTTCTGCATTTTTTAAAATTAATGTCCAGATAGTATAAATGTCAATTTTCTGTGTAAGTCTAGATTAAAGTATTCTATTCTGTTAGACTGTGAAGCAGCTCACAGGATCATGTAGTAACACTGAATGATCTGACTCCATCTGAGCATTTTTGTGGCTTAATATAAGCAAATAATCAGAACAGAAGCACTGTCATGTACACATAGGAGCACAAGAAAAAAAAAAAGACATCACAGTTCCAAACCTTTTGAATTTCCCCCTTCCAATAATTATGAACTAAATACAGTACAGCACACAAACTACATTTAGTCTGATCTATTTTATGTACAAAGAAATGTAGCCCACTTTCACATTTTTAAATTAACTGAACATAATGTTGTTATGTTTAAGTTTTAGGGCTTTTGGTCAAAAAAAAAAAAAAAACTTCATTTATAAAGAACTTTTTCTTATTAGACAACACAAAGTGTTTCACAGAAGGAAAATATATTTTAAATAAAGAGGAATAGTCCTCATAATATCCTTTGTGTCTGATTTGGATTGCGTTTGTTGTGTTTTTCTTATTTTCGTGATGCCCTAACATCATCACGAGGATACTACTGCATTTGTTACAGTGTCAGATTTCATCTTTAAAATCATTTTTCATCACAGAACAGCATCCATAATTCATATTAGGCATAATATTACCTATGTTCCTGCGGCCTGTTTCATTTAAACTTGCTGCTACTGCTGCTGCTGTGCTGCTTTGGCTTCTTGTTCTGAAGAAATGAATTTCCTGTTTTTCCTACCTTCAGGAATTCATTCAAGCAGCAACACCTTCTTATCAGTTTCTCAAATTTTCTGCTTCATTATTTTATTTTATTTTATTTTTTATTTAATTTTCTGTTCAGAGTGATTATAAGAGCCTCTTTAAGCAGAATATATGATCTTCTTTGTTGAACTGCTGCTGTGATAAATTATTGCATTCCACTGATGAGAGATTTTTCTCATCTGAACTTGATTAAGCTGACAATGATACTTTATGATACTTACAGTGAGAGTTGTTAGCCTCAGACGGTTCACATTTTCAGTAAAACCCTCTTGAAATGGGCATCTGATCCATCTATCCATTGACTTTGCAGCTTCATTCTGGGTGAGGTCACAGGGATTGCTGGAGCCTATCCCAGCTAAGATAAGGTGAGGGCAGGCAGGGTGCGTCCACATCAGAAGTAGGTAGTATCTAACTTCTGCTAGCTGATGGTTTCACCTTTCTAAAACCTTTGCAGCCATTTAACTTCTGCAATCACGACTCTCTTAAGCAATTAAGATTTATCTAAATCCTCTGGGAAAATCCCCAAAAACCTTTCATTGGTCTTCTCCTTCCCCATCTTTCTTTAACTCCTTTTAGATCCTCGACATTTGTTCTTCACTTATAATCAACATTTTCAAACATCTTTCATTTCTCCTTTGAAATTTATTACCAGTATCACTGGACTAAAATGGTAAATGGCATACACTTATAAAGCACTTTTCTCCCTTCCCTAAGGCACTTGGTGCTTCACAGTTACAAGTAACATTCACCCCTGCACACACTCTAATGGTGAGAGCTGGCATGTAAAGGAATCACCAAACCATAAGCAATCTAGGGTTCAGTGTTTTGCCCAAAGACACTCAGACTTCTATGCAGAGGTCAAACGCTTTACCTCTGTACACATAACTTATTGTTCTGACCTAATTGTAAGGACAACTGAGTTTTTTAATCCCAAAATTCCATGATCTCATCCAGTCTCTGATTATTTCCTTGATTTTAAGTATTTTACTTTTTGGAAGTTACGTGTGGGCAATCTTTGCTCAGTCTGCGGCCCCCACGACCCAGTCCCAGATGAGTGGAAGAAGATGGATGGGCAGTAATGGTTTGTAGCAGTTTCTGGTGTCCTTAGACAGCTCTTTGGCCAGAGTGGAGTTTGGAGTGTGACTGTTTGATAGCGAATTCAAACGGGAGCCTTTAATAGAGGTGGAGTACCGTGGCTCTTCTTACAAAATGAGAGAGCCAGAAATCGTGCTTGTTTGCTCGTGACCAAATACTTATTTTCCATCATAATTTGCAAAAAGATTCTTTAAAAATCAGAGAATGTGATTTTCTGGATTTTCTATTTCCTCTTCATTACAGGTCCCTCTCATTTTCTTAAGTAGGGGAACTTGCACAATTGGTGGCTGATTAAATACTTTTTTACTACAGTATACTATATTTTTTGCCACACTGTATCTGTATAGTTTTGGATGTTTGGCCCACGTGTGTTTTCTTGAAAAAGAAAAACTTTATTGCCACGCTTCACATAACACTAATCTTAATCCTTTATTTGAGGTCTGGTTTCTGTTATTTTATTTAAAATTTTAGGGAATCCATATCGCTGAATTTAAATGACCTTTCTATTAATGTAATTTCAAATCCTTTGCTGAAGGATGACACCCCATCGTAATGTAAACTCAAGTTTTCCTTTTATTAGTCAGAGTGAGATGGCCAAGCCTCTCTCCATGGAGTTTTTGCACCTTTTTTGGCTGTAGTCCTTGTTGAAAGCTAGTTTCAAGTGATCCTCCGTTATTCCAGCTTCAGAACAACAAAGTGAATCTTACTGATCATTTCATATTTTACATTCTCAGTGACACTGGAAAATATGGGATCCCTTTCCTGATATCTCAATTCATTATTTGGAAGTTATTTAAACTTTTCATAAAATGTTCCAGGAAACCTGAAACTGGAGAATTGCATAATTCTGAAAACCATCCCGAAATTGTGCGGTAATACTTTCTGTAAACCGCTTTTAGCTTTTATATCAAACTGTGATTGAAATCGATTGTAGGAAGTTGTATAACCAGACATGTAATACTGTTGACAGAATCTGTGGAAAATTGTGTTATTAATTGTGTTATTAAAAGTGTGTTATTTTTCTCAAGTCTATCATCATTAATGTCACAGTTCTTAACATAATATGTTAATTTAATTATATGCCTCTTCATACTGTTTATTCCTAAAATTAACTCTGTTGTATCAAACAGGATACAAACGTTTTTATGGTAGGTTCACATGATTGGATGCTATAATGTCTGATGTAAAACTCACTACTTCCTGCCTGATGATGTACCACACAGGAGCTGGTGACCTCAGTGTGTGAATCAGGGAGGATTGGGGAGTATTGGTCTGTTGCCACTTGGGCCCCATAATCCCCAAAAAAAAAAGATGAGCTAAATGGCTTTGATCCTTTAATTAAATTTGTAAATTATATGTTGTTGATTACCTTTTAAAAATGTAGTAACCAATGAATGCAACTAATTCTTAACATCTATGTCTAAACACATTGTGGCTTTTAAAACCAGTTTAAACAAAGTCCGAAAAGGCAATCAATTCAAATAATGAAACTAAAAAAATAACTAGAAAGGAACAAACCATTAAATTTAAAAACATAAAGTAGGTTTTGTTGTAGTTAAAACTGTACTTGACTTCAAATAAGTTGGTTTCTGAGCCAAATGTTAGATAATTTTATGATTTATATAAAAGAGCTACAAAAGGTCCAAAACACAGTCAAATTCTCTCATCAAAACAAAGGATGAGTGAGAGTCTAGAGACAGACAGGATCTTACAAAAGAATTTTCAGATATGAAAATGTCCTGATTACAAACCAGCTATTTTTTTTCCAACTTGATCTTTAAATTTATCTGTAAAACAGATGAGAGCAAAACAACCAAAACTTTTTTGAAAAACTTTCTAGCTGCGTTCTTAGATAAAGCTGTGGGTTTGAAGGCCTGGCCTCATGATATCAAACAGATACAATCACCTCAGTAAAGTTCAGCATGTTGGTTTGTTTTCAACAATCCCTTTAATGATGAAGGGATAAAGGTTGCCACGTTTGATCTTAAGGCTCCGTCCACCCTTTAAATGTCACTAAATGACATTAAAGTCGGGAGAAAAGTGACACATTTTTAATACTGACTTTTTCACTGATGAGAGGCAAACTTGACCACTTGGTTAAACAGGCTGGGAGGCCGCCACACAAGGAAAAAAGTTAACCCATCAGAAAGCTTAGAAGTAAAACATGTAAGATTGCTAAAAAAAAATTGGAAGTTGGAAGAAGTCCAAAAATGTTAAAAACAAACAAAGGGAAAATAATGTTTTGAATTGTTGCTTTTAGTCCTGCTTTTTCAGCTGTCTTTCCTGGTGTTGTTTAAGTGGAAACATGTTCACTTCTTTTTATTAGCCAACTTTTTCATTTTTTTCTGAGCTCACAAAAAGTCTTCTTCTGGGTCTCTTTTTTGATCTCTGTTTTCAATTTTTCTTTTTAATAGAGCATGTATATTAACATATTTGACACAAAGTAATGCAATTCTGAGCAATATTGTAAAGTAACGGATTACTTACATAACAATAAATAATCTGTTATGTATTTCAGTTTGGAATTTCCATGCATAACACTCCTATCGATAAGGTAACTAAAAAATATTGAAATCAGTGAGTTCAGACTGTCTTACTTATTGGGGTCAAAACCAAAAAAATTCTAAAAGATAAACTTTTTCAATGTGAAATAAGTTTCAACGTTCTGTGATCATAACAAGCTGGTTTTGCCAGTAAGTCATGTCAATTTTCCATTGACATGAATATCAATGGACACCGCAACCCCTCCCCTCCCCTTCTGTGTTCCAAATAGGAAGTACCCGGAGGTTGAAAGAAGGCCAAAGTCCCGAAGACTTCCATTTAGAAATAGACAGTTATTACTCAGTAATTTTATTTTTCAGAATATTCCTTCTTACTCTGGTGTTTCTTTATTAACACAGTCTTTCTAATCCTATTTTTTTTTTTTGATGTGTTTTTTCTTTATCGCGAGTTATTCAAGTTATAAACCGACGAATCAGATGCCTCGGTAAAAGCATTTGGCTCCTACTAGCCGCGCCCCGAACGTTTGGTTGACAGATTCTCCCATGCTCGCTCTCAGTGGGAGGGTTGTGGACTTCCAACAAGCCGAAACAACCTAACTCATGATTTGTTGACAGTAGCTCCTCTAAAAACGTGACTGAGACCAACTCGGACTAATCGATGTTGATGGGTTGTAATCGTTTGCAATATGGCGGTAGACACACCAGGAAGTGATGGCGAAGGCTCTGGCCTGATTTTGCGAGGGCTGAAGGTAATGCCTTCAACATTTGCTTTGTTCAGTAAATAATATACACTGCTCACAAAAAATTAAAGGAACACTTTTTTTATTGGTTCTGGCATGAATTGAATTAAACCTGTCTGATAATTTTTTTGTTGCTTAATCAGCGAAGGACCTCGTTAATCAATTTCAGCTGTATTGGAGTTCATGGAATTAACAACAGGTGCACTTCATTGGCAACAATTAGAAAACCCTCAAAACAGGAGTTGTGTCACATTTTTGTAAAATCTTTTAGCTAATCCTATTTTTCTTTATTGTTTTCTTTATCACAAAATTTTCAAGTTATGAACTGACCGATCAGAGGCCTCAGTAAAAGCCTGTGGTGCACCTCAAACGGTTGATTGACAGTTTCTCCTGAGGTGGTTTCAGTAGAAGATGAATAAGCTTACTCTTGATTGATGACAACAGTTGCCATAGAAATGTTGACTTAGACTGACTCGGACCAACCACAGTTGTCTGGCTCCAATGTGGCAATTTCCATATCGTGGTAAACTGAACTGGCGTCATTTTTCTGGAGCCAGAGATTCCAAAGCATTTTCTATGGATGATGTCCCGCTCACTATCTCCAGTTCTCTATATTAAGTCAATGATCAAGACACAGAACTACTGCCAGAGTTTATCACAGAAGCAGGAGTGGAGCCCCGCAAGTAACCCACCGCAGTCATAACCAGTGCTTAAGGACCTATGCCTTCAGAAACAGTTTTACAAATGACACACAGCGGCAGGCTCGTTTTAGGGCATCTAGACAAACCATCCATAACAGACTCTACCGCTTTGGCTTGAATACCAGACGATCGTTGGCGGATGACTCCGCTGACCCCATGACAGTGCATGCAAGTTTGCAGTGGGCACAAGACCAAGTGACCTGGACCTGTTTGCTACCGAGTGTAGGGTCAAATTTCACAGAAATGACTGTTGTCAGCGTTGCTGGAGAAGGCAAGGTGAGCGATGTGCCAAGCAAGGTCAACGTGGTCCTTAGGGTCCGCTTTGGTGGAGGTGCAATAACCAGTCAGCATGAAACTGACGTGGCTTATTATAGCTGGGCTAATCACTTCACTGCATGTTCTTACCTCAGAGAAATCAGAGATATCATCATCATCCCTCAGTTCTCCCATCACATCCCAACATTCTATTCATGGAGGACAATGCTCTACCTCACAGTGTCAGAAATGTCACAGCTTGACTTCAGGAAGTGGGCAAGCCTCATATGTTTATAGCCAGCAATGTCCCCTGACCTGAACCCCATAGAGGCTGTCTGTGTCCAGCCAGCTGAAGCAGACTGGAAGACAGCACACTGCCCCCTAGTGACCTGGCAGAACTGGGTGTTGCAGTGGAAGACTGAAACATATTGGGTCAGAACATCATGAAAGACATCGGTCAGAGCTATCAAGTTACTGCAAAAAATGGTGGCAATACTCGCTTTAGACATGGTCAAGTTTTGTTATTTGGGGCCATCTCTCTTATTGCCTTTCATTGGGGGGGGGGGGGGTGTAATATATCAAAATAAAGAAAATAATTCTTCTCATTTAATATTAGTAATATAAAAAATCAATTATTTCATTAAAATTCAGTAGGAAAAGCACTCATGTAAATAACAACATCCCTAGTTTATAGCGAGTAATTGATTAATCAATATGGCTTTAATGACGACAAGAGATTCAATATCGGTGTATTGATTTTTAAAGAGTAGCACTAGGTAACAATATTTCAGTTATTGGAAATGTATTTATTTTAAGGCTCGAAGATGTTCAAAGAGAAAGTTGCAAGAAGTGGCTTTATCTATTTCCTTTATGTCTGTACACTCAGAAAAAAAAAACAACTTTGAGTCCTCTTTTTATTTACATGACAAGATTTCACAGGTGCTGCAAGTTATATACATTTCCACAAATTGTAACACAGTTTAAAAAAAATTCCACAGGCCATCAGTGCTACCATTCCTGTGAACAAACATCACTTTTGTATTATCAGTCGCTCCCACTCACAGGGAAACTTTTCAGGGTAACAGAGTTGAACTTCTAAAAGGTAAAATGTTTCTCATGGCCCAAGAAGAGGCCCAAGTCTAAGTGCTCCAATGTGTTCTGAGGGCTTGCTCTGTACACAATGATCACAAACGGTTGTTCCAGGATGTTTTCTGGCACTTAGCAGGAGAGCGTTTGCATACTTCTGCAAAGACACTAAAAGCATGCAGACAAAACAAGCCCACCTGAAAACTGCACAACACTGTGACATTAGAAACATCAGCGGACCCTGTAAATGCAGAGAAAAAAACCAGAGGCAAAAAACATGTACAAAAGGATTCAATCTGTGCAAAAAAGACAACATGAAGATACAAATGACATGCATCCGAGTTGGACATGCTGGCGTGAACCCTTTACAGTTTATAAGCAACGTTGGAGCACCTGAGTAAAGAGGAAATCTGTTTTTTTTTTTTTTTTTTGTACAACTGGCAGCCTGCGCTGAGAGGTATGACCTGCATAGGGAGGGTATCCACTGAAGGACAATCCTCTATAATCACAACATCATGCTTCATTTTCAATCTTCCATTTCAAATGTACTACTCTTTCAGAGTAAAAGTCGCTTTTTAAATATCCTTCAAATGTTCCTCTTCTCTTCACTAGCTAGTTCCACGCCTTTAGTGCGAATCAAGACGATCCCTGTGACTGCAATGAGTAAGAAGTCCAAACCAAATGTTGCTCGCCTCTTCTGATAAACTCACAACACTAGAGGATATTTGAGTCTATACATTCTATTTGCTACAAAATGAATAATATCCAAAAACAAATCTAATAAAAATTACCCGCATGAGGTATATATAGTTTCATAAAACCATTCCAAAAGGAGAATGAAATATACACAATTATCAAAGTAATTATCATCTCTGCAAAGAGAGCATGACACGTTTTCCTCATTAAGGTTTGATTGTTCGAGGCAACAAAAAGAGATGGTGGTTACATGTGAGCAGAGTTTTTTCTTTTTTTTTTTTCTGTGTTAATAAGCAAAGCATGCACCTTTTATACTGGAGGCGGATTTTATCATTTACAGTCTAGATCTTCTGCTCAACGCGCTGTGACACAACTGCATTGAGAGGGAAACAGGAAAAGCAGCATTGAAAGGAAATAAAAAGAACTCAGACTGTACATCATAACATCTAACTCCGTCACAGGAGGCGGCTGTGTCTTTGTTACGCATGCTCAAGGTAAAGCTGGTGTCGTGATGCGGTCTAGTGAAAGGACAAGAGCAGCTGTGGTTTTTAAAATGTTAAGAAAAACTAGTTTATTATGTCAAAATTAAAAATGAGTTCACTGGTGTTGAAGTTCATCAACTTCATAATACATAATTAATTGAAGTATGCTCAGACAAAAGCAAGTCCTTGTGGCTGATGGTGGAAGGAGCTGAACCATAGTTTGAACGTTTAAGGAATTCTGTGTGGAGTTTGTGTTGTTTAAATTAGAAATTTTAAAGAAATAGTGGAAACATGTTTTCTAAGACACTTCTAATTGAGTAAGAAAGAATTCAGCAGTTTGGGTTATTTGTAAAAACTCAAGGAGTCATTCTGAATTCTTCCCCTATAGATTCTCCCTACCCCGACATTTAACCCAATCCGAATTCTTCCCTTCTCCCTTCCTCTTGATTTAGCCTTCCAAACGGAGAGTTGTGAAAAAATTGTCTCAAATTTTGGGACGTCACTTTTGTCAATGACGTCACCAATAATCGCCAGTCCGCAAGCTTTAGCGCGGAGCTTCCAGCACTTGAATATACATCAGTTTTATAACTTTAAAAAGGCCATGCTACAACAAAAAGTCATTACTTACATTTAAATGTAAACATCTGTGGATCAGAACGTACCCAAGAGAATGTCTCAGCGGGTTAGCCTCGTGGGGGAGGAATTTGAACCCCTCCGTTTGGAGGGTCGGATTTAAAAAATCCATTTCCTGGACACACTTACTCTTAAATTGCCCCTTCAAATGGAGGGGAAGGCAGGAGGGCGAGGTAGAAGGGCAGAATTTGGATTGGAGCTCAGACCTTCAAACGAGTTATGGAAAAATAGTGTCTTCTAATTTGGCAACACTTTAAAATTATTTTCAGGTTTTCTGGTACATAATATAATTTGGTGATTTTTCAAATATTTTTTTTTTTTCAAATAATTGCATTTTTAAAAATGTTTTTAAGATTCAATGGTGATTTACTTATGGCTGTTCTATTATCAGTACTGTTTTTAATGTTTTTCACAAACTCTTGAATGTGTTTCTGTTTCTTAGTAAACATTATTTTAGATATGACGAAACAATTTAAATGTATTTTTGAAAATGTTTTTGGATTAACAGTATGGCATTTGATTTTATTAAAAAAAACAAAAAAAGCAAAACATAAATCTCAATGAAAACCTTGTTTTAATGTCACTGACTGCAGCAAGACCGCAAAAGGTTTTTGATTAAATTAGTTAAATAAACATTTAATTCTGAGATTGTAGCTAGTGACATATTTTCTGGTGAGATTTAAGATTTTTGTCTTACTTCAAGAGAAGCTGCTTGTACCGAAAACAAACGAAAGAAAAATAAAATCACTTCTAAATGAACATTTTCTTTATTATTTTTCTATCTGTAAAAAAATGTGTTAACCCCATCAGTGTTTGTTGAGTTCTTACATATTAGAACACCTTTTTAAAAAATGATCTGGTCTTTATCAAATCCTACAAATAGAACAAATTTTTAATACCAAACTCAGGCCAAACTTAACTGAGCCTGCTCAAGTCCCTCTGCTTCCTGGCATCTCCTCCTTCATTGATACTGACTCGCATTTAGGAGTCCGGATGAGGTCTGACCGAGCGCTCCCTCATTTCAGACCTTTCCAGATTCACTGCTGAACTTTCATGCTGAACTTTCAGACAATTTCCATTTCATACTACCTTCTAAAACTAGATGTCAGGACAGGACTTCTCATTTCAAACCTCAATTCTTTGGTATACAACGATGTTAATGGTCAACTCACTAAACATCAGGAGTTTTTTTAGGTCCCATAACATCAATCTTCCACCACCGTGCTCGACAGCTGAAAGGCACGGTCTCTTTGGTTTACTCACTTTGGAAATTCCAACCATGCCGCCATGAAAGAAGAGCACCCTTCAAAATGAGTCCCATCAGTCAACAAAAGCATTTAACAGGAGCTGACTGAGCTGCTCCTGTATTTCAATGTTCTATTCATCTGAGAAGATAAAGACCTTTTTTTTTTTTTTTTTTTTCCTCAATTTCCTGCTACATAGATCTTTACAGAGCCTCTAAAGGGACATCAAAGTAAAATAAAATTTGAAGTGAAAAAAAAGAAATAATAATATATATATATGGTGATTACCAGATGGTAACCAGAACACAAAATAAAAATAAAATTAAATTAAAAAAAATCTCTGGTTGGGTTTGTATCTGGAGGGCACCAGATAGTCAGATAGTAACTAAAAAAAAAAATTTTTTTTTAACTTTATTTCATTATTTTTTTTACTTCGATGTCTCTTTAGAGGATCCGTAAATCTTAAATGAGCTTGAGATTATTTACATCAATTGCTGGTGAGCTACACATTTACAGTTTCATGGCCATGGGAAGCTAAATGAAAAGTGGTGAAAATGGCACCTTTAACACTGACTCAGTGATATTTTTCAGATACATTTAAACTGTTATATTATTCTATGTTTCTCACTGAATTAAGCCAAACAGTAAAAAACATAAAATAAGTCCAGAAAAATGTTGTCCACTCTAATGCCTTATAAATTACAGTTTGACTACAAAGTTAGACATTTTTCCTTACTAAAAGCTTGCATTGGGACTTTAGTTTCTTACACCAAATCCAAACCTGTGTGAACATTTAAAACTTTATGAATAACCAGCAAATTGACAGCCATCTAGAGTAACTGTTAATCAGCTTTGGGTGATATTTATTCAATTATCTAATACTATATGAATGAAAAATAGAAATTTGGAAAGTCTTTCTAAAAAAGCGCCAGTAAGAATATATGATATAAAACAACAACCATCCTGTGAGGAACTGAGGTAGTGATGTTGGGAAAAAAAGGATGCCCCAATCCCACTTGAACATCATGTCAACCAAGAGTAACTTCAAAAAATAACTTAGAAAAAAAAGCAGTTGGGTTGTTTTCAAGAAGGATTTCAAAATTAAAAATGATCATTATAAGATACAAATGGGTGTTTTTCATTGGTCTCCACTCATATACAAAAAAAAATAATAATTTTGGACACCCACTGAATGCAGATCAGACTATCCTTTTTAGAGTTTAAATTAGCTGAAATGAAGAATCAAGCTATTTTTTCTCTGCACATATATATTTACTTTAGTGGAAAAACCAGCCTGAACAGTAAGAACAAAGCAGTTTTTGTGCAAACTTCGGACATCCCGAAATTGGGAGATAAAATAGGAGTGGTCTGCAGATAAACTGTTGTTAAATCTGCCCCAAGTTCTCCTAAAAATAAAAAGACAATACCAAATGCAAGTACATTGATTAAAAAATTAGATATCCAATATCTATAAAACAGAAATAGTGTTTAAAAAAAAAAAAAAAAAAAAAAAAAAAAAATCACCCCAAATTCTTATATGGCCTTTTGAAAAACATAGGTCCAAGTTATACTCACAATACTTTTTTTCTGCTCTTTCACATGTTTTTAGTGGGATACAATCATTCATAGAAATACAGAGAGATTAGAAATGCACCTAGAATAATTAGGCACCTGAGACCGCTTGCTCTCCCTTCTGGAAAAAGAGTTGATCCATGTTTATGCATGACTGAAATGAGCAATGATTCCTGTATGCATTTGAATGCATGTGTGTGGACCCTGAGCCAGCAGAAGGCTGAAGAGAGACGGGGATGTTCTGCGCTCCAGCAGGACCGGGATCTTTTAGGGATTAACCCTTTAACACCAGAGCCTTAGCTCCAACATTGATGTTCTTTGACTGTAACTTTTCAGCCACTGACGCGATCAATGTATTTCTATCAGATTCAGATTCTGCTTCAGAATCTGCAGGATGACGGCGATTGCGTCTAAAGGTAAAAAGCTAACCCTTTAACACCTGAGGCGTCGTTGGCGACACTTAACCAGAATATCTTTAAAGGGTAACCAAACAGGGCAGTTGAAGGCTGACTTCATTCTCAGCCCAGATTTGAAAAATGCCAAAAAAAGGGGTTGGGGCTTGAGGAGCCAGAGTAAGCGGCGGAGGTGTGACTTGGACAGTTAGGTTAGCTTTATGTAGCAGTAACACTAGAAGAAAAAATAAATGTTTATTATTTTTATATTATTTTTTAAACTTGTTAATTAAGCATCGCCGGTGACATCTCAAGTGTTAAAGGGTTAAACCTTTGTGCCACTGTGGTCACAACCTCCCGTTTTGCCGCTGCTGGTAATGACCTGCCCAAGCATTTCACCACTCCTCAGATCCAACACATTCTCACTCCCAGCTCGTCATATATATATTCGAGCTCCCTCCGCGCCACTTTTTGACGATTTGGGTGTCCTCAACTTGTCATTTTTTTACATGCTAGCCATTCCCAATAAATCAGGGGTCCCCAACCCTCGGGACATGGACTGGTACCGTAACCTGGTACCGTGTCCCAATGGTTTGGGATCTGTGATTTAATAGGAACAGCAAAAAGGTCAAAAAACGATGACTTGGGGACACCCAAAAAGTGACACACAGGGGGCCCGAACCATATTTCCATATATAATGGGTTGGGGGTAAGAATGCGTAGTTGGAACCTCTAATTCCTGAGTGGAAGAAAGCGATGAATGACACAATAGGAATATTCCAAACTCCACCAGACTGGATTTGTTCAATCTTTCTTTTCTTAGCACATGAACAGAAGGGAAACATACTTAGATGATTAAAAAACCAATAGAAAACGTCAAGATAAAACTCAATATGTCCTACTCTATACGCTGTCAGAAACGATGGATTCAGAGTTCATATAAAACTTTGCAAAACAATCATGAAGAGCATAAAAATAATTCCTCTGGCTTGGTAAAACAAATTCAGTCTGCAGTGTTTGTGGGACCGGTCCTACACGTGGAGGCTATGGGCACAGGTACGAGTGTGCTGCTGAGGTAGAATGGACAAAACCGGAGCCGACGAAGGGGGCGGGGGACAGCCCAGCAGAGATGGCCCTCCCTGATGCACACGGGTGATGCTTGGAGTCCCCATTCTCCATATGCTCTGACCTCGCGGGCCGTTTGGCGTTGGGAGAATGAAAGCCGTTGGTGAGCCCCGTGTCCAGCCGGGGCTCCGCCTCTGCAGACGGCCGGTGTCCCGCCACGTCTGCCTCCCCGTTTTGGTCGGCCACCAGTGTTTTCAAGGGAGTACATGAAGGACTTTCAGCCAGCAAACATTTTTCAAAAGGCTCCTCTTCCTCCGGTGAACTTTGCCGGCTCACCTCCAATAATGAGGGTCCTCTGGTGGCGTTAGAATCCCTCTCCCTGCCCTCTTCTTCCTCCTCGTCATCCTCCTCCTCCTCCCTGCTGGGGTCTGACAGCTCAGAGTGAACAATGACTTCTGCTTCCACCTGGTTACTGCACAGGGATGAACACAGGCGGCTGTCTCCTTCCTGGAACAGAACAGTGTCACGTTCCTGTTAGGGCTGCGGTTATCATCCTGATCCTCACGCTGTCGCTCTCTGGTTCTGATGGGATTTAAATAAAAAACAGAACTTCTTTGTGTCTTTACAGTCTTTGATTTGTTTTACTAAAGCCTTTAAGACTGAATATATTAAGCTGATGTGGAATCGGCTCGTGTTGTTTGCTTGCAAACCCAAATTCCAGGCAACCACTAAAAGTTCCAGATTACTTTCTTTTTTTGAAAAACTGCAGCAAAATATATTAATAAAAAGCAAGAAGCAACCCGTTCTGTTTAATTGCATTATATAAAGAAATGGGAGCTGCCGATGAACAGTTTCAACATTTTTGACCTTTTCTCGCTTTTACTACAGCCAACATTTTCCAGGAGAACCTGGCGCCCGCACATCATTAACTGGAAATAAAAGTCTGGAACACGAAGTTCATGTAAAAGAAAAAGACTAATTTAGCGCTGTTGGAGGATAGAGGCGTCCGTTTTGCCACACTCCACTAATTTTAATTTGCACCCCCTTACCATACCTTACTGGACATACATTACTGGGGGGAAAATGTGTAGAATATGCACAATTCCGTTGTCTGGGAAATCTTTCGCTCCTGATCTGGCGACTCACTTTTTTTGTTAGAGTTGGGGGGGGACCTTGACCTCGGGGTCCCCTACATCAGGACACCGAGCTACCCCAAAACTTTCCTTTGCTGTTTATTGCAACTGGAGCGCTATCCTCTCCTCCGCCCTCCCCGGGCTTTGTCTGGGGCCCCCGCCTGTTTGGGGCCCATTTGCCCTCTCAACCAGGTGGCCAGTCTCTGCCTCTTCTCCCCATCAGTCTTGATTGGGCTGGCGGGTGGGTGGCGGGGGTTCAGGGTTGTTTGTTAGGGGGCATGCTTATGACTTGTGTGGATGCCATGTCATGGAATGTTTATGTGTTTGTATGAGCATCAACGCATGTAATGCAATTTACATGTGACACTAATCTTATCCAATTACCTTATATTATCATCTGCCGACCCCCCATCCTGTCCAAGTGGTTAAAACTCATTAAAGCTCAGCTTCAATTAGAAATGGGTTTTATATTTGAATTAACACACTTCAAAGAGTAGCAAACCTGAAATTGTAAAACATGTCTATCACAGCTGCAAACTGTGTATTTATTTGGTGGACATGAGCAAAAAAAAAGACTAGTTTAACTAGCAACCCCAACACTTGTATGCTTTTTCTTTCATTAAAAGCTTTCAACCTTCAACACTAGATGTCTGTGAAAACCCACTTTGCCCTTTGACATATCGTAACGCCTGATCAATGAGATTTACCTGACCTGCAGTGGAAAGCAGCTTTTCACCTGTAGGCAACCCTTTAACGCGACTTTTCATAGATATGCAAGAAATTACAGAAATAAAGTGTTGCAACTGACACAAATCTGCTTTTCCCAGCGATAGAATCTGTGGATTTACATTCATCGAATAAAGAGTTGAAAAGTTACGGTAGTTGAAGTAATGTAAACATTGGAGCTGAAGCTCTGGTGTTTCTGAACCCTTTTGTTAATATCATTTTTGAACGGATTAAAAAGATTATTATTTTTATTTTTCAGTTTAAGTTCATCTCGCACACTAAACTGTTCATTTACAACACAAAGTCTAATAAAAGGTGATACAATTCAGCAATCTTGTGGAATTTCTACTTCCAGCTGATGATGTATGGGCACCAACTTATCCACAAGCAGGTCCCCCTCGTGTTATGATTTTACATTTTCAGAATAGCAACTTGATTATCGTCATTCTTGGCAGCTCCCAAAACAGAGATATTCTAGCTAATTAGAAAAATAATGAAAGGGCTTTTGCAGAAATTGAAAATCATAACTTGAGGCAAAATCAAATACCCCTTCTTTGAAGGGAATTTGTTAGAGCTCTTACAAAAAGATCAGATGAGTAACATGCAATATAATATAGACATTTTCACTCCTGGATAATTTATTTCTTAAAAGATTGACCTTATAGAGAAAAAAATATCCGAAAAACATTTAGTGCTTTTTGTTAAAATTGGTCATATTTCCCCCTGTGTTCAGTCAGAATTTTTTTTTTTTTTTGCAAACATCTACTGACAATCACCAACACTGAAACTTTCTATATTTATATAATTCCAAACCATACAAAACCATAAACATTATATATAAATGTTAAAAAGATGTGTAAACAGATATTAATGCTTCACTCACCAATCCAGCTGCACTCATGAATATGTTGAAAGCTCCATTAATGAGCGCCGGAGAGTCCTCCGTTATCGTGTCTCTATATTTTGTGATTCTGTTTACCCAGTTATGACTGACAGAGCCGTTCCAAGCAGCCTGCAAGACGACAGTGCATCACTATGAGATTTTAGCATCCTCTAAACATATGATAACATGTGAGGAGCATTTGTATAAAGAAACAAAACAGAATATTTCAATTCTAAACCTTGGGTTCAGGTGCAGATGCATCTTTTCCCTGTCCTGGGTCAGGGGTTGCCATCAGACTCTCTGATTCTTGGGCTGATTCTTCTGCTAATGGCTGAGCAGATTCTTGGCAGCTGGGGGGCATCAATATGTCCAGCTCATGGCTGTCACTGCAGTCTGTTACGTTGGCTGGAGCTGGGAATCCAACTCTTCTGTACTGAGGAGTCACAGCTGTGGAGTTCAGAGCTCCAGAAATCTCCCTGTTTGGTGCAAAGACAGATAAAAATGCAGTCACTTTAGAACACAAATCGCTTCTTTCTGATTAACCATGATTCTATTCATTTTTGTATTTTCACGACTACATTGACTTTTAAGCGTATCTGGATTTACTCTGTTATCATCCGCTCCCTCATCTTCCCTCCTCTTTCTTTCCAACCCTCTCATCCTGACTAAATGGATACATTTCAACTAGCAAAGTTCAGCCTCACGCACAAAAAGGTTTCATAGAAACACGTTTGAGGAAGGATCACACAACCCTGATTATAAAAGTAAACCTTGTCCATCAAAAGAGGCCCTCAGCTAAATTATGTGTGTTTATTTGCCGGGAAAAAAAAAAAGTTGAGGGGTTAAATGTGCATCCATGTCGAGGATGTGATCTGTTTTGTTTGTGTGATGGTGACGGTCAGTTTGGTTCTATCTGCCTGCTTTGTCCATAGATATTCCAGAACAAAACGTTGGAGAAGTATTAAATATTGACCAGTATGGATTGTTTCTTTATTTTGTTTTCCTTGTGAGTCAATCTCAACGATCATGTTAGACACAAAGCAGCAAAGTCTGAGGGTGACATGCTGGAAGCTTACCAAAGTGTGATCAACTTTGTCAACTTTACTGTGATTTTTTTCAGAAATCACAACAATTTTTTTCTGAATTTGCTATCATTTACATCTTATATAGTTTTTTTCTGACTTTGCTACATATTTTCCCTGAATTCACAATAATATTGTTCAGAAATCGCAAAAAAATTCAGAATGTTTTTTTTTCAGAATTTGTTACAATTCTTTTCTGAATTTGGTATATTTTTTTAATATACAATAATTTTTTAATAATATGCTATATTGTTCTCAGAATTCCCTATAACATTTTTGATAATCTGTATAATATTTACAGAATTCACTACAGTTAGTTTCCAAATTTACTATATTTTGTTTACGAATTCGCTGTAATTTTTCTCAGAATATGCAATAATGGTTTCAGAATTTCCTGCGTTATTTTCCAAATTTGCTTTATTTTTTAGAATTTTATATAATTTGTTTCAGAATTTGATATCATTTTTTTTTTGCATTATAACAGTTGTAGTCCTAAAAAGTAGTGTTTGTTTTGACAATAATGAATACTTAAAATGTTTTTGAGATTATTTTTGGGGAGTTATTGAGAAACGGCTTTTGCTGTGTTTATTGACAGTCCCTGTGCCTCTACATTTTCACATCAAGGCAAACTCCAACTTGTTTTCTACTCCGATCATCACACATAAAAATGAACAGTTCATACTGGTCAATAGAACTACATCCGATGTTTTGCTGTGTGGTGTTTGAAGGTGGGAGGAGCACGGCAGCCGGGTGGTGTCATGATAAGAATGTGAACGAAAAAAACCGATGGAATAAGTGTACCTGGATTTGGTTTTACGAAAGCTGAAACATATGCACAGGAGGATGCAGATCAGCCCCAAACAAACCCCGATTATGATGCCTGTCAGCGCATGGATGTCCAACTCTGAGAAAACAAAGGAAAGAAAAAGACTAAATGAATTTAAACAGGAAGCTTTTCGGATTGGGAGATATGTAACACCACTTGTTGCCAGATAAAATGAACACAGTGTCTAATATTTACACAATATAACTTCAATTTGGGGAACAAAAAACTCAATGATATATATTTTTTTTTTTTTAGAAAACAAAAAACATTTTATCTTCAATATTTTCTTGACTGGAATTTCTAACATCTCTGTCATGATGATATCATGAAAACACTTGATTCCATAGAAATAATAGATTAAAAAAAGAAGCAGACAACTGAACCTGGTTAAGCTTTTAAAACTAAAGACAAATCGCACATTTTCTTCAAGAAGATCTTTGTAACCAAGAACTTGGATGGAATCAACCTGGATGAATGAATGAAAACGGATCATTTACCATACTTGGGATGAGGAGTTTGAACATCCTTCACAGGAGAAAAGGGTCCTGACCCCACCTCAGTAGAGGCTCCCACTTTGAAATAGTAACGAGTGCCGGCGGACAAAGTGTGCACTTTCACACTGGTTATGCTCCCTGGAAAAATACAGACAGATTTCTAGATCACAGTAACACAAATGCAGCTGGTTAGTTGCTATCAGATCAGGAACCCACCGTCCTGAGAGAGGCTATTCCACATGTGCTCCGGATCACTGAGGTTGCAGCTGTACAAGATCCTGTAGCTGCTGATGATGCCGTTTGGCTCCAGTGGAGGGCGCCAGCTCACCAACACAGAGGACGAGTTGAGAGCGTTCAGCTGCAGTTCCTCTGGAGGTGTGGAAGGCCCTGAGGGAGAACACAGGACCGGGTCAGTAATTACAGCTCAGAAATGAGGCCTTGCAGCTGGGGAATGTATATTGTCTTAGTGGGGGATTTGACATGGTGTGCAGCAACCATCTGTGTCCTCCTGTCCCAGCCACCTGGGTACAGAGCAGGAGGGGATCAGCAGAGCAGTGGGGAGCGGGGAAGGGCTCAGGTGCTGAGGAAAGGCGGCAGAGGGGAATGACGGGCTGAGCTGCAGGACTGGCAGCATTCAGAGCCGCTTCTACGTCTGAGTGACAGAACAGAATTATGGCCTACATAGGAGCCAGAGCGACACCTGAGACGCCTATTGTTGCCGCTTAGCAGCCTCTAATTTCTGGCAACCGACCAGAATGACCATCCAAGCACAGCGGTTTGCACAAAAGACGACATGAACGCTTGGATGCAGACTTATTTAGACACACTTTACTCTGTAGTTTACCAACAGATTGAAAGTTTACACTTGATCTGCTTTTCAAGCATTTTCAGATCAAATGACATTTCCATAATTATCATTAAAATGAAAATATTATATTTGTCTTTTCTGCCTCAGAAAAAAATCAGCTTCTAACCTAATGAATAAAAACTGCTGTTGACTTTTACAGACCATTTCTTGTGAGCTCTTTTTCTAAAGTAAATATCTAAAAGTGCTAGAACCAGTTATGGGAATTACTGTGTTTTCAGTTATCAGGTGTAGGGAGGAAAAAAGGATTAAAATTTCAAACTGCAGTAAATTTGTCACAAATCTGTTCCTGAAAAAGTATCTTTAAATATTTTTTAAACATAAGCGGAGACTCACGATCAGGCAGTGTGGTCTCCTCCACGGCGCTGCTGAAGGGCCCACCCATGTCCACGCCGTTAGACTGCACGGCCAGTTCATAACGGGTGAAGGGCTTCAGTCCCCCAATCAGGATCTCCTGGGCAGGACTGTGAAGCACAAACATTTGCAGCCAATTTTCACTTTTTATGTTATCTTTAAAAGATATTGTTTTATTACAGGAGCTTTGGTCAAATTCATATTAGATTTTTTTTTTTTTTTTTTTTATAGAGCACATTATTCTGTACCGAGAAAAAGAAAAGAAAAGTAGAAAAAGATAAACAATTCGGCATTTAGAGGTTAACATGGGAACATGTTCAATTTACTATTCAAGAGTGAAAATTAAGCTTACTCCAGCAAAATGTTAAAAGCCACAAATTTCAGGTCAAATTATCATCAAACACAACATAATAAGAAAGCCAAATAAAATATTTTTAGATACCACTTTAATGCAAAGAAAAACAAAATATAGAGCCTAAATCTCAGTTGTTTTTTTTTTGGTCTACTTTTGACTTAGTTTTCAGATTAAAAGATTTCTTGCTTGTTTATATGCTATAATTTTAATCAGCACAACACTAACTTCATTTAGTGATTTTTCCCATTTTGTATTCATACACAAAACATAAAACCATACAAAAACTGAACATTCCAGCTGGAAAAAGGTTCTTACATTTGCTGTGGAAGACCCAAACCCGTTTTTACAACTTAAACTGAAAGACTGAAGTGTAACTGAAAAAAAAAGATCAAGAACAAACGCTTTACACAAACTAATTTACAACTTTTTGAATGGAAAAGTTCCGGGTGTAATTCACAGATTTCTCTGTGCGACATATTAATCTAGTTTTTGTTCAGTAGAAGAGCCTAAAGGCCTCACGCCTCCATGCTTTGACCTTTCTGATGCTGTCATACAGTGGCTGCAGCTTCCAGGCAGCCCTAAATATTTGAATTTGTTCTCTGGGTGCTTTTTAGTTGTTTTTTTTTTAAAGTTTTCTCTATTTTGCCAGAATTAAAAAAAAATGTTCTTTTGGAGTAGAGTTTGATCCAGCTGTATTTCAGGCGTTCTGGTCAGCTGGAATCTGCTCACAGGTGGAGGCGTGTCCTCCTCCTTCAGGGTGAACTGCTCTTTCTGCAACTTTTAAACAGCGCTGAAGCTTGTTGCTCTAGAAATACCCTGTCGTTCCTTTCCAAAATAAAAGGATGATCAGTTTACTGTCATGTTGGATTTCTGAAAGCTGATAGTCAGCTCCACTGCGCCTCCTACAGCTTGTCCTCCACGGTGCAGCTGTCTACTCCACATTCATCTTCACCTTATTTATTAAAATGAATGAATGAATGAATGAAATGGTTTATTTCAAGCAATCAGGAATAACACATGAAGTGACATATCACATAATGAATCACAAGTAGATCGCTTGGAAAGGAGTGAAGGAAGCGAATTTATGTAATCCAACCCCGGCACGACCATACCATTTTCTCTAGATGAATTATCAATATCCGGTTCAGGACTTAATATCAAATATTAATAAATTCAGGTTATTAAGGATCATTAATATCATTGATTTACAGTAATCAAATTTCAAAACATCCGCAGAAAAATCATTTATATTTATCAGTAACAATAATCTAATATTCTTATTGAAAACAAAACAATTTGTGCAAATTGTATTCAAATGTTTATGATTATACAAAAAGTAATAAGTAAATCATCTTAATTTCCTAATGAAAAAAAATCTAAATATTCTCAAAAAAAAGACAGTGCAAATTGTATTTATCAAATAAAGATTATAAAAATAAAAAAAGTAATAAGTAAAAATCATTTTCATTAGTTACTGGAGAAAAAGAAATATCAAAATATTCTCATAAAAAAAAAATAATAATAATAAACTATTTGTGCAGATTATGTTCAAAATGAAAGATAATTTTGTCCAGAAACTAAATACAATTGTCATTTTCCTTCTTTCATTGTTTAAAATCCTAATCACAGAATGTTAAAAAAGTTGAAGTTTATTTAGATGTAGTTTTATTCCACTGATGTCCCAGCTGCTCTGCGCTGTCGGTTCCAAAGCGTTAACAGAAGTCAGACTTACTAAATAAAGGCTTTGATTAGGCCTTGAAATAAATATTTTGATTTTAAAGGATTTGTGCTGAGCAAATAAACCTCTGTCTCTGTCACCAAAGAAGATAGAAAATTAAATCTTCAGAATTTCTATTTTCTAAAAGTTTATTACTTTTTCGCAATGGTGTGGTTTTTTTGTATATGGTTTCTTTGTTTTTGTGCTAGACAGTCTGGTTAAGGAAGAGGTTAAGTAACATTATAAAACCTCATTTATCTTTTGGGATGTTCTGACCTTGTGTGGTAGGACACCAGGGACGTGTTGCTGGTTCCTGTCGGACTGCAGCGCACCGTGTAGTTGATGATTCGGACATTGCTAAAGCGCGGCTTCTCCCATCGCAGCCAGATGGAGGCGGAGCTGTTGACAGCAGCTTGAATGCTGCTTGGGGGCAGTGGAGGGGGGTGCATATGTGGAGGCACTGCTACAAAAAAAAAAAAAAAATACATTTTCAGGTCAACATTAAATTTGAACATTTTACAGGTGGCCGTTTGCCTCACGTCTTCGGTGGTCTTCCCTTTCGGTCCTCCCTTTCCACACTGCAGCGGCTCCGTCTGTGTGTTTGTTAAACGCCCAAACTCTGACCTCGTACTGTCGGTCAGCAACTGACAGAAAACACAGACAGAACTTAAACTAATTGAGCTAGAATGTATAGTATTTAAGAAAAACACACAGATGCTGCCATTTCAGTGGTCCCTCCGTGTCTCGTGTTCAGATTTACATAAATCTCCAGTTGCAATCAGCTCTTTGCTTTCATTCTATAACACTCGATTTATTTTTATAGGTGGGTTTGAACTGTGTGAGTTTAAACAAGAGAAAAGTGTAAAATTGTTCATCAAAATTGATGGTTTTACTAAAACACCTGTAATTGTTTTATTAGAAAAAGTTACTTCCCGGGTTTCATGTATTGTGAGTCACATTTGGAACGAGGGACCACTGCACACTACTATAGATTTTTTTTTTTGCTATTTTTCTATTTAACACACAACTCACCCAGGCCAGTGAGCAGGTGAGATCTCGCCTTCTTTCGCAGCCGGATGGTGTGCAGCGATCTTTCGCTGCTGGATTTCGTGTCTGCCTCCATTTCTCTGTAGGACAGCTTGTAACCAGAGACCAGTGTGTGGTTGGGCGAGGGATGCCACGTCACGTTGAGCGTTTTCACTCTGGCTTTCACTTTTAGCTCGGTGGGAGCAAAGATCACTGAAACAATCAGGGAAAAAATGCAGAATGAAAGCAAAATTAAGGTTACACTTTAGAGGTAGTTTTGTGTCAAGTGGTTAGTGAATTAGACAGTATAATCATTAATCTAAAGTTAATTTATCACCTGCAGAAACTCTAAATTACAGTGCCAATACGCGTAGGGAAACACCTACATATTAGTGATCATAATATGGGATTATTCTTTGAAGAACTTGATATTGCAGATAAACAAGGCCGTTCAACTAATCATTATCACATAATAAAATCAATAGTAGGAAGGACAGAATACGTGGAAACATTTTTAATGACATAAGCAACATAAGCAAGCAAGTTTCTGTATGTGTGTTAGGAGGATGAAGTTTTTTTTTTTTTTTTTTAAGTTGTCCAGTCCAACAGCTGAGCAAACAGATAAGAGTCTCCTCTGTTTGACAGATTTTTCTGGTACAATAGGAGGTTAGGAAACTTCTGACACACAAGCTATATAACCTCTTTTTGTATTTGAAGCTGATCTTTATTTTTATTATTTGGATTAATATATTTCCCTTGTTGGACTGGAAGAAATCTCAACTTTCTATCATTAAAAGTCTAAAGCTATGTTCACACCAGGCTTGGAAACACGTTTTCAAGCTTCTACTTCAATGAAAAGTCGATGTTAACAAGTTCAAGTTTTGGTAGTGACACATCAATTTTAATTCACGGAAGTGCTAACTGTTTAAAAATTGATCATGGAAGAGAAATTAATAATTGCGGTTTATGGCCAGATGAAATCATACGACACAAAGTTTTCCATATATCAGAATAAAGCTGTGAACAAAAACAAGATTCACAAGAATTGCACCCCTTTGACATTTTGCACCAGGTGAGTAAATGCACTAGTATCTGGCCAGTGGGAACACCAAATGCTAAAAAAGTGCATTCAAGAATTCACATTCAGCATGCTCTTGGATGCGCCCAGTTTGTACGTAACATAAGAGTGCACCTCCAACTACAGATGACCACTACTTCAAGACCCACTCTAATGAAATACTGTTTTTGGTGTTTTTAACCATATCTTTGTACCATTTTTCTCATAATGCAGGACGCGTATAAAAATAATTTAAGATGAAACTGCGTTTCTGAGTATTTTTGCGCTGGACGCTTGACAAAGCTCGGGTTTATGACGCAGCAGCTGCCATGGGCGAGCCAAGGTCTACTGTCTCCACTACATTCTGAAGCACTTGCAGACAAATAGATTTATTATCATCCTCCTTTTCCTCGTTTGAGCTGCCATCTGGATCAAAACTGTGTGGCTAGATAGCTCTGATATTGCTTGTCTTTTTGGTTTTTTTTGCTACGCTAATGTTAGCTTGGGCTTGTGAGGCGCTGTAAGCTAGAAGAAGAGAGTGTAAATTAAAATTAGAAAATTAGCAGAGCTAACTTCCACACAAACAACGCAAACTGAGTATTTCTGATGAACTTCTGCTGCGCTGCAGAAAATATGTCTTAAAAACGACACCGAATTTTGACTTTAGTTATACTGGGCATGATTTTACATGAGAAAAAATACATAAATACACAACTAAAAACAAAAACGTTTCAGGGAAAAATTTTAATGTTTTCTTGTTTTGACACTTACCAATGCTTTGGTTACTGGGACTGTACTGGGCTAATGTTTGGTATTGGGCCCACTCAGACGGAACCCCAAAGCCGACACCCGTTCCGGCTGCTATCCTCAGCCGGTACACCTTGTTGGGCTGCAGTTCCCGCAGCGTGAACTGAGTCTCGTTTCCCTGCACCTCCACAGAAAAAACGGTATCTGCTATACAAACACAATGGAAACAAAATGGAAACAAAAATCACTAAACTTTTTGATCAAATTAAAAAATAAATCACTTCTCCGGTACAAAGTTTTTTCAATCTATTTACACAAATGAGCTGAATCTGCATTCATGTATGCATCTTTTAGGAGCAAGCTAGTAAGAGTATAAGCTCCTCTGAGAGTTGGTTTGATAAATACAAGTGGATCCCGGGAAAAAAGTACAGTCAGGATAACTAATGCAGCTCCGTGTGGGCACTTCATTACCAAGGAAATCAAATTAATGTGCTCCTTGCCAGTTCCTGAGTCTCTGCATTTAACACCTGTATCCTTTTCCACATTGTTGAGGGAGCAGTGACAAAAATACTTCCTGCAGATTTACCAGACCAAAGAAAAAACTAAGACTGTAAACAAAACATCTCCCAAAAAAGCTGTGCTTCATTCTGAAGTACATGCGCAGTCATAAAAATGGCTTTTAATGAGGATTACTCACCCTGATCCAGAGCGCTGTACTCGATGCGGTAGCGGGTGACCGCTCCTCGGCTGTGCTGGGAGGACAGCGGATGCCACATGAGCCTGATGTCAGTCGGGGACGAACTGTCGATGGACAGCTGAGGAGGAGCGTTTGGCACTGCAGCCGGACAGAAAATACTTTAAGAGTACAACATTCATAATCAGCTTTCTAATGATACACATTCTTGTTTTTAGACCTGCACAGGTTCACAAACAAAACCTCCTCGCGTCCAATCCCAGACTTTTGGAAAGAGAAAAACTTCTCTCTTTATTCCCCATTTATTCCTGTATTTTCCTCGGGGTAAAATAACAGTCATAAAGAAATATATCCAAGAAAACAAAGTTATACACAAATTATTAATTTTTGCACAATTTAAAAAAAAATGGCTTGACACAGTAAATGTACAAGACATCACTGTGAAATAGCAATATGATTAAATTGTAATTGACACAACAGCAAAAATAGAGAGCGAGAGAGAGAGAGATAGCATTTAAAATAACTACATATTCTCGTTATTTTAATACTTATTTACTTAATATTTATATTTTAATAAAACAGGTTAAACATATGGCTCTTTTCTTATAAATGGTCAAAATACAGTAAACACAGCTGTTTTTCATTTACAAAGCAATACAATCTAATGCCCCCAACGGTATAAATATGTACAAAATATATTTGTCATTTGTTAAAAAAGACAATACTGTGTAAATATGTTTTGTATTACTAATATCTTTTTGGTTTTCTAGAGACCACATCTTCATCAGTATATCAGTCAATAGTTAATATATTTTTTAATCAATGTCATACCTCTGTCTTTACTTTTACCAGTTCAAACTTATACCTAAACCAGCTCAAAAGTAAGCATTTTTGTTGAATTGGCAGGTGGATGGACTCAACAGAGTTTCTCTCCCTTTGTCGTGCCAAATTCACATTATAAGAATGTTTATGAGGGTAGCGGAGTAATCTGCTGTCAGTGTGCCTGTAACAGTCTATAACTCATCAGCTAAGATGCTCTAGACATTATTGAAATGAAAACCGCAGACAGGAAGTGTTGGATAAACATTTGACGTATCTGTCGTGAACAGTGATGCTCGATCATGATTTTATCCAACCAATACCCAATATCTTTTTTAAATACCGTACTTGGAAAAAAAATATTTCCATGTACACAGTAAGAGTGTATGGCTATTATGCATTCTAACAAATTTGCAGAACTTGTTTGACATGAAAATAAATTGAACAACAGATAGTACAAACACTGTCTACAATACATCTGAACAGAGAAAGTGTATTTCAATGGTCAGAAAAAATGTTAAGACTTACAAATACAAATATTGCCAAATATAACAACGAGTAAAAGAAATACTTAAATCTCAAAGTGCAAAAATGACTGCTTTGTTTTAAACTGATGTCTGCGCTGTGGCGGCACCATTAAGCAGTACAGATATGGCGGAAACTTTTGGGGTTAGCAGACAAGTTGTGACACGAGTGGTGAGTGAGGAAGCGTCAGTATTTTAAGCTTTTAATTGTCGGTCAATTTTATCAGCAAATTTTTTTTCTTACCGGAATTATCGCTGTGAAATCATACTGTCCAATATCAGCAGAAAATTATCGATGGCTGATATTATCGTGCAGCCCTAGTTGTGAATATGGTTTTTCCTTAATTTGAATTTGTTAGGCGACTGTCAAAAATATGTCACAGGTTCACAAACATTCATATCAAATCATGAAATATTGATTAAATATAGTGTGCTTGAGTATCGATTACAACTAGAGAAAGAACATCTGGGGGGAAAAAAAGACATCGCTGCCATGACAACAATATTTTTGACAAAGTTAAGAAGAAATGTTGCATTTAAAAAAAATAAAAGTCATTCAAAATAACGACAAACAGACATGTTAAATGCAAAACTAAATGTAGTCAACTTTTTTCGCAAACATTTCTTTTTGACCATTATCTTACCCCGTATTTTTCCTTCTCTTTTTATTTTGTTTGAATCAACCCAGTCACTCACCGTCCTCCAGCATCTCTACAGTGACGTTCTCAGACGGGCCGCTGGATCCTCCAGGAGAATAAGCCGTCACAAAGAACACGTAGGCGGTGTGGGGGAGGAGCTCCCTCACCAGATACTCTGTGGTTTCGTTATTCATCACAAACTGATATTCCACATTATCAGAACCTGGAAAACAGATAATGACAGTGCATCCAATGCTTTTTTTTTCTTTGGATCCTCATTCTATATAGAGAATGTTTAGGAACTGCACTGAACTGAACTGTTTTCTGCTTTTAATGGCTGTTTCATTGCTTCAACTAAATCCTGTACTTCTGTTTTGGGAAATGTTTGCCTCTATTGTTTCTCTTTGTGTTGTTTATACAAGCTACAATGCCATTAACACCAACCTGTGGCGAGAAGGTAGTGCACGGAGTAGCCGATGACTTGATCCGAGTTGTTCTCGGGTTTCTTCCAGGTGAGCATGGCGGTGGTGCTGGAGTATGGCGTGACAGACAGGTGGCGTGGAGGGCTGGGCACGCCTTCCTTAACCGTGACCATTAGCTTGGCCGTAGCGCAGGCTGTGCCGAGCCCGTTGTCAGCTATGCACTGGTAGTAGCCCCCATCGTCCAGAGCCAGCTGGTTGATGAGCAGGACTCCAGGGCTTTGGATCTTCACCCGCCGGAATGTCTTGATGGGCTGGCCGTTCTTCAGCCAGCGCAGAACCGGCCGGGGCTCCCCGGAGCTGACGCAATGAAATCTGGCCGTGTTTCCTCTGGAGAGGGACACACTCTCGGGATGCTGGGTAATCACCGGGGAGGCTGCAGAGAGATGAAAACTGAACTTTATCCACTTCTAATACGCTTCAAATTATCTTTTCAGTGTGAAAAAAAAACATGATTCAATTCTCAAGGTTTTTGATTAGTTTAAGTTTCAACTATAGCCGACCTTCGAATCCTCCAGGTGCATAAGGTTGCTTTTCAAAGTGTCAGCTTGAAGAAAAACCTTTGCACAATGTCATTACATAACAAAACTGGGCTCTTACCAGACACATGCAGCTCTGCAGAAGCGTTCACGAAATCACTCGTCATGTTTTTGTTAGCCCTGCAGATGTACACCCCTGCATGGTGACGCCGGATGTTCCGGATCACCAGGTTTGTTGCAAGAACCGCCACATCGGTGGACATGGGCTTTTTATCTGAAGAGAGGAGAAGCAGAACGATGAAAGACAGCAGATCATAAGATTGCCAAAAGGACAGCAACAAAAGTTGTAATTAATACTTTTAAGTTTATTTAAGGAAAACGAAAAGCAGAGTTTTATGTGTAATACCACAAACTGACCAACAGATGGCTCTGTAACTTTTTAATCTGGTTTCACTGAACTGTACTGGTTTGAAAACAAAGATTCATACTTAAGTTTTTTTTTTTTTACTGCATTTTTGGAACATTAGTTTTAACTAATAAGTTAAGAGACAGCCTTCTGTCAGCACTGAACAAACAGCAGACAGTGATCCTCACATTTGCAGCATGTGATGGGAAACAAATTACAAAACATTACATTGTAGGCAAAATTTTCTTACTGAGGGGCCACAAAGGGTTCTAAAATTTGACAGAAGTGCCAGACCAGGAGCAGATTTGTGGCGTGCTTTGCTAATTGACGTTGTAAAAGAAAGAAATAACACGAGATCTGGGGGAAAACATGCTTTACTCTCAATTGAAAATCACTTTAAAATAGAACATTTTAGAGTTTGAATTTCAACATATCAACATAATTGTAGTGCGCCATCTGTGGGGAGACACCTGAACAAAAGGTAAATACAACATTAAAGTGGCTAATCAAAATAATTTATTCCAGATTTAATAGTTTAACGTAGTTTGCCCACCCCTGTATCAGAACATCTGTGTGTTTCTGGATCAACGGATAAAAAACAAAGAGAGAGCAATCCTGGTTAAATATAGATCCAGATAGAAGCAATAAACTGAAGAATGAGAAATACCAGAAAACATAGCATTAAATAAAGAGAGTAAAGACTTGGTGTGAACTTGTGGGACTCTCACCTTTCCTGCTCCAAGACACTATGGGTTTGGGCAGACCTTGTGCCATACACTCCATCACGGCGGGATGGCCGAGCATGACTGTGACATTCTGAGGTCGAGCAACAATCACAAGAGGGCTTAGGGCTTCATTAGAGCCTGCAAGAACAAAGAATTATTTAATGTTCTAAACTAATGATGCTTGAGAGAGAAAAGACCTTTGTCTTCCAGATTCAGTCTTCTACTGTCGTGCATCAACATATGGATTCTATGATCAACCTGCTATATTCTGCTTTTAAATTACTGATATTTGATGCACACCATTTTTTTTTAATTCTTTAACTGATCTACAAAGCTAAGGAACATCTATCATGCTTGGCTTTAATAGATGTAAGCAAATCAAGCATGAAGACATCTCAGGAGCAGAAGTTAGAGACTGATTGAGTGCTGCTATTAATCGGATCATTAACTTCAGGTCTGTTGCCACCAACGCCTTTTTGCTCAACAGGTGACCAATGTGCCTTCACACATTGCTTGCTTTATACCAAAAAGTGTTTCATATAGGGACACAAAATGTTATATTTAAAAAAATGACATGTCCTCGAAAGTCTATGCTCTGTTTCTAACTTGCAATTGTCAAGTTATTATTCCCCCACGAAATACTCCAAGCAGGATTTCACACACTTCTCTAGTTTTATTTTTTAAGTTAGAGAGGTTTGGACAGGACAGACAGATGCTTTTGAGTCACTGTGTGACATCAAGATGTCTGGCATGGAAATATGGATGATTGAATGGTGAAAAACCTAAACAAACAAAAAAGTTTGAGATAATGTCACCAAATCACAATTGACTATAAATAAAATGAATGACCCAGTGCTTGATTCTATAACTTGCATAATTATTTGATCAA